>OY282597.1:21705518-22905518 GCA_958298965.1 Chrysolina haemoptera | reverse complement strand
GATATGCCAAAATCGGACTTTTGCCATCCAAATTGCAAAGGGTCCGAGATTGCTTAGTGTATCGATAATTTTTTTACTCCTTGTTATTTGATAAACATATAAGGAAAGGCATGAGGCAAAATTTGTACAGGATTTTTTTTTATCAAAACTGTTCACTATACTGGAACTTATGGCCAGGACGTTGGAATCATATGAAGTGTCAACAAATACATCATTAAGGAATTTTTCATTCAGCACCCAAGATATAAAGTTGTAGAGCTCCTTCGGAAATTCCTTTTTGCATTGTTCTCCATTCAAAGAATCCGGCTTGATAAAGGTTGAAGTTGTAACAGGGTGATCTGCAATTTTTTTTCGCAGAATACAAGCTGCTTTATGAAGAATCTGCAACTCATTTTCTTGCAATAATTCATCCTCTTCTGAAATACCCTGAGATTCAATGAATTCTGAGAAAATTTGGTGTTCTGCATCTCTCAAATCTACAGAACAAAAAAATGTTGGTCAGCCCAATCTCGAAATGAATCGAACTCTTTCTCTGTAATGATTCTCTATCTTCTTTCGCAAGTTTCCTGTAAGTGACGTCTTTTCCAATTTGAATTCTGCCCGAATATCATTGTATCGCGTGTTGGTATTTTTCAAAGAAATAATATTATGTTGTTCCATAGCAGCATCTATGTCCTGAACGAGTTTTTCAAAAGCTTTTCCATTCAAATCTTCGTCTTCGTTGGGAATATTACTATTATTGCAATACAGAATGTTACGTGAACTGATATATTTCGATAAACAACTTCAATGATATTTAGCGTCTGCAGCGAATAAATCCGTATGAAATGTCAACCTTCCCTGGACTATAGTATCCCCACGTTCCATTGCAGCTCCCAGAATTTTTGTCCTTGTTTCACCCCCATTACCTGTAGTTATTTTTGTCAAACCCTTTTTTTTTATTGTACCGCTATGTCCGCAAATTAGACATTGAGATTTCACATCAAAACCAACATCACTGCTTCTACTATACGGAAAGGGAACATTTTCATCTGTTGCTAAAACTACGTTATTCTTACAAAACCGTTTTTTGCAAGATTTATGATACTTGAAATTCTTGGGCTCTTCAATAGTCTCAATTTCTCTAGACAATAATTTCAGAGATATTTCGTCCTTCTTTTTCCTAGCCCATTCTAAAATTGTTAGTATTCCATTACGTGGATATCTAACGAAATCGTCTGAGTGCAATGAGCTGTCACATATAACACAGGTGTCCATTATTGTCTACAAAAACATTATCTCATTGACCGAATTTGTCGCAGAAATATATTGATCAAAAACTTACCTCGATAACTGATTCTTCACACTATATTATTTGAAACTAATATAATAATAATTATTAGGATATATAATCCACTGAACAATGCCTTCCAATATTATACAAATGGCAACTGTCGCGTCGTAAAACAATTAGTGATTGAACGATGGAGTTCACACTAGGCAGCATTCATATGTCTCGCCTAGCTTGGCTTAATATGACATTTACGAGAAGCGCTCGCGGTATCGGAATTCGATACAAATTGTATTACCAGAATAACGATACAAAATAGAACCTGTATTAATCGACATCAAATCATCTCCTTGATTTTCCGCAGGTTTTGGTATAAAAATTATATACAGTTCTTGGGACATTTAAGCAAGAAAACACTTGTTATTTATTATCTATTTTATAGAAATCGGGAGATATGTCATTTTCTTCATTTTTCAATAAAATATTTTGAAAAAAATTTATTAAAATATACACTAGCAGATTGACAATTGAATTAGCTTTCAATCTGTGAAAGTTCCAATCGAATACGTTGACCTGTTCCGGAGTTATACGGCTTTCAATGGGAGCTTCAAAAATTCTAAGAATTTTCACATTATGCTCTGTAACTTTTTTCCAGACCAATATTGAATGTCCCAGCATTAACATTTTTTGTGTAAAATCATCTGATGAACAAGGTTATGAGGGTCCCATTTAGTTATACTCCGATATTGGGTAAGTGAACGGAAACCGAGCGAATCTGCTGCTCTAATTCTACGAAGAGGTATGATTGCATGGAAGTTAACGGTAGCCATTTCATAATATGGTGAAGTTGTTGAAGCTGTGTACACGTAACAGTTCAATTAAATGAAATTTTTTTTGTATTTCGTGTAATTTTGTTTTATTACAATCGCAAAGCGCTTTCGGCTAACAAGCCATCATCAGTGCAATACCTGCAAGTAAGTAAAGTTGTTTGAAATGTAGAAAAAGTTTTTATGAAATTTTGAAATTACTTACTCGTCAAGTATTCATACAGGAGATCTATAAAAAGTTTTGCCAAACCATGGTTCACATTTGTTTTGGACGTACATTCAACACTTTAAAAACTAAGTATTTATATACCCAATTAATGGGTTATTTTAAAAATGCAAATTTACATTTTTAATGAAAATGAAAATCTGCATGCTCGTTCTGGAACACCAGACACGATGCCCACGAGGTGCAGACGGAAATAAGAAAAATTTTTTTTTTTATAACAAATGACAAATGATATAAATTGAAGGCTGACAGATTATGTCAATGTCACCCACATCATCTGTCAGCCTTCAATTTATATCATTTGTCATTTGTTATAAAAAAAAATTTTTTCTTATTTCCGTCTGCACCTCGTGGGCATCGTGTCTGGTGTTCCAGAACGAGCATGCAGATTTTCATTTTCATTAAAAATGTAAATTTGCATTTTTAAAATAACCCATTAATTGGGTATATAAATACTTAGTTTTTAACGTGTTGAATGTACGTCCAAAACAAATGTGAACCATGGTTTGGCAAAACTTTTTATACATCTCCTGTATGAATACTTGACGAGTAAGTAATTTCAAAATTTCATAAAAACTTTTTCTACATTTCAAACAACTTTACTTACTTGCAGGTATTGCACTGATGATGGCTTGTTAGCCGAAAGCGCTTTGCGATTGTAATAAAACAAAATTACACGAAATACAAAAAAAATTTCATTTAATTTCATAATATTGTTTGTAATATAATTCTGGTATTGATGAAGTTTTTTCATCATGAGAACCTTTGTACCTGAGATTAGCCTTGTGTTTTAGAACTCATCTTCTGAACCGAACTGATTTTTCGTTGCAGTTGAGTGAACTGACTTTCACTACTGCTACTGATAATAAATAACCATGGAACCCGTACGGACGGTTTCCCCCATTTCATTCAATATATAATTTAAGCTAGGTGATTCATAGACCACTGAAAGAATCTAACAGATATATTGCAAAACTCGTAGGGGTGGTAGTTGTTTTCATGTAGAAGATCGAATTGCATTATCAATTTTTCATGCCTAAAACCACTAACCTCAACATGTCCTACACCGTGGTCTTCCCTGAAAGAGAAGACTGGGTTCGGAATGAAACTGACC
Source organism: Chrysolina haemoptera (assembly GCA_958298965.1). NCBI lineage: Eukaryota > Metazoa > Arthropoda > Insecta > Coleoptera > Chrysomelidae > Chrysolina > Chrysolina haemoptera. The sequence goes on along the minus strand of OY282597.1, from coordinate 22,902,081 downwards.
TATGTAGGGCAAATGAAAGGTGGTTCACCGATGGTTCCAAAACTTTGGAAGGTGTCGGAGCCGGAATATATGGTATGAACCCAGTAGTGAAACGCTCATTCAGTTTGGGTAAATTAGCTACGATATTCCAGGCAGAGGTATATGCCATTGAAATGTGTGCAAGGGAGCTGGAAAACCGACACCTCACACGAAAAACAATAAAAATATTTTCAGATAGTCAAGCAGCATTGAAAGCGCTTGAATCCAACTGCTTTAAATCCAGAGCAGTATGGAACTGCAGAGACACCTTGAACCGACTAGCACAAGGCAACAACGTTACCCTAGTTTGGATACCAGGTCACACGGGCCTAGAAGGAAACGAAATAGCGGACGCCCTAGCAAAAGGTGGGGCCGAAACAACGTTCACTGGGCCAGAACCGGTCATCGGTTTAGCATATAGCACTGCCAAGAATGCTACAACCGCCTGGGCAGACAATAAAAGACTTGAGTATTGGCTCAGTCTACCAGGACTAGCCCATTCCAAAGCATTTATTGCTTATACAAGGAAAAAACAGGACTCTGACAAACTTCTAGAACTCAGTAGAGCACATCTCAGAGTTATAGTAGGTTTGCTCACTGGCCACTGCAAACTCAAACACCACATGCATAAAATCGGACTTGCACAGGATGCAGAGTGCCGTCTATGCATGGAGGATGATGAAACGGCTAAACACATCCTGTGCACATGCCCTGCAGCAGCCAGAACCAGATTTTCAATATTTGGCAATACAAAAGTAAGGCCAGAAGATCTGGTAAACTGTTCTCCCAACATGTTACTCAATTTCGTTAAGAGATTGGATATGCTGGGAGAAATATAACCATAGGGTGAGCCACAATAGGCCATTGGCCGCAGTGGAGAGCCTAATGTATGGGCTCACTCACATTTAAACCTAACCTAACCTAACCTATCAATTTTTCATTATTATGAATTATATAATCATAACCCTGCCGATCTGATGGTTCAGGTTCAAGGTTGATTCAAGTATTCGTTACCATTGCACCTTACAACTATACCGATTCCTTTCAAGACAGCAAAAAATCTATTACTAAATGGGGATTTCCAGTATCTTAAAACATGCACTTTATTTTAAAAAAGAGGACAGTGTATAACATAGTCCTAACTATTTATTTATTGTAAACTTTGAAAAACCGATTTATTATTCAAAATTGAATACGTGATTTCAATATCCATAAATTAATACTGTGACGTCAGTGTTGTCTTGTAATATGATTGGCTGAAGTTTGGGATGACGCGGACAAAGGCGACAAAGCCGAGAGTGACAGAGTGACATTTTTGATAATTTGTTACTGGTGTCTTTCAAGTTACCGTGAACATGAAAATATTCCAAGATTAGGAAAGATCATAAGTATATGCTGTCATTTTCCAGTCGAGCAGATTCAGCCACATATTCTGTCGGATAATGAGGCAGATATTTTCATTAGCATCACAAATAAAATCAGAGTAATCGTGATATATTTTCATGTGATAATAATTATTACTTATGAAAACATCGTGATATGAATTTAATTTTCGTTGAAGTTAATATAATATTATCTCTGAAAATTGAACAGCAGATGTTGCAACCATGTACACAAAACAAAAACATAACCTCCTTATTAGCCATTATTCATTATTCGACATATTATTGTTTTTAATATTTCGTTCATTTATTGCGAATTTGGATTGTGATATTAACAATGGTCGCAAAAAAATGTTCAGTTTCAATTTGTCGGAATACGACAGATACTCCGAATAAAATATTTGTTCATGTGCCAAGAAATTCAGGCGTAGGTACAAAATAACTGGAGAATAGCTCTTCCAGAAACAACTCATCTGAGTAGTAACTATGTTGCCTGCGAAGACCACTTTGATGTAAGTATTATCAGAGTCTTTCAATTATTTAGTGGTGTCCACAATATAATTTACAGCTAGAAAAAGATGCAGCGAATTGAATGCAGGTACTACAAAAACATCGGCAAAATGTATTTCTGAAACATGGAGTGGTAAGTAGGTACCTCATAAATACTTGGATAGTCTACCATTTTTTTCGAAACCTTCATTTATTTTACTCATTTTGAACATGAAAAGAGAAACTCGAATCTAATAAGCTACAACGTATAGGTTATGTCAACATTGTCAACGGCGGATTGAGATATTATACACAGTTGTCACGTTGATAATTAGTTGCACTTTTCAACACAAATGGAAAATAAATAATCCCAAATTACCAAGCTAATTTTCAAGATTTCGAACAGAGAGAAAACAGAGAGAGAGAGAGGTAGGCATATATTAATCCTTCATGATTCCATGATATTATTCCGAACGTGAAAGAGTATATTCTGGCAAATCATATTTTTTGAGATATGGCAACACTGTCAAGTACATTTTCTCTGCAAGGAATGACGAGTATAACCAATCAGAACGTCCCAGCTTCCCGCTCTTCTAATCTTTTGAATTCGGCTTTTTCAATAATTTTTATCTCGATAAATTGATGTAAAAAAAAAGTTAAAACTTGACACGAGTTACGAAAGAATGCACCATATCGAAATATTTTTTTTTTCTGAAAATGACTGGAAACGCCCATTGCCTCGGGAAATGGATCCACCAGAAGTTTTCAGGCAACAAACACCAAACATTATCCGTTTGTAATAAAATAATCGTTTGAACAACCTATAAGATGAAGCTAATAAGAGCAACTACATTTTCATTCCGTTCCAGATATAATCAGACTCAACGGAGTTAATATTCTGGTTTCGTAATATTTCTCATCTGAAAACGTAAAAAGTACATGCATTTTCATACCGGAACGGAGCCGTTTTCTCGCGTAAATCTCAAAAAGCATAGCTCTCGACTCTGACTGCTATTTCCCGAGATACGCTTAATCGGATCAACTTATTATGCGGAAATGTAGGTAATAATTCTACAAGGCGTTATGGCAACAAAAACCGTTTATTTCATCATATATTTCGGGTGGTCTACATTCTGGTGAATGCGCTGCTATTACAAAACGTGAGCTAAAAGGTAATAGTTTCAAATCGATCTATGGGATATACATCGCTTTATTGAAACAGTTGAAGATATTTTAAAACAACTGGGAATGTTACCATGGACGTATAATATCGTACAAATACAGATGGACTCAGCATTGCCATACCTACAACATGGATCGTTTTGAAGTCGCTCAGTTTGTGGGCGCGCGTGCTGCGGGGAAGAGAGAAGGTAGCGATAGACTGTGACCTTTCCACAACCGACAGGAGCGCACGCATTTGATAAAAATAGGGTTCAATTACAAGAAAAAAATGCTGATTTTGAAATAGTGATAAAAATATGAACGAAAGTGATAGAGTATACATTCGATGGGACTTCGTGAGATAGAAAAACTCATTTGACATATCAACATGTCATGAAATACTTCATTGACTGAGATAGTAAGTGTTTATTCATCATCATCGATCCTTACAAAATTTGTTTAATGAAATTTGCCGAAGAAAAAAATGTGACTTCCGTTTTCAATGAATGGAAAAGTGGAGATAAGCGACTAAAAAAAAGAAAAAGAAAATTACCAAAAAATGGTACTTTACATATTCAATGAATACATGTTCTTATATCGATATTATCATACATGAATATCGTGAAGAATAAATATTTAACAGCAATTTTCAACGCATAACATTCTTATTCAGAAATGCGACATTTTAATGTATTTACGACAATATGCAAACTACCTACAGGTTGTCACAAAAACCGCAATAAAATAAAATTGAAGAATTTGTTTGAATTGTATTCTAGGTCCTTGATATTTGTGCCAAATTTCATCATGATAATTTGAAGTGGGTGAAAATAGAATTTTAAAATTAAATCATCATTCCTATTATTATTAGTGGAAGTTTTTTCAGAAAAGACCTCATCTGAATATTTTTTTTTATCCAAATCGTTAAAGCCGTTATCCAAAGACATATACAAGAACTTCTCGTTGAGAGATATTTGATACTGCCACCAACTACTACTGCTCACTTTTTCTTTCGCAAAATCACAGGACTCTGTCCTGTTCTCTCTCCTAATATTAATTTATCGATCAGTTCAGTTTCTGATGCAGTCATGGTGCCTGAAGAAGGTGATCCTATAACTTTCCCATAAACTGATGGTTCATCAGTGACCATCTGATCAATTTCGTTTCAGAATCTATTTTCCTCCTGTAATTTCAAAAAACAAATTTCTACATTATATTTAGCACTGAATTTGTGTACCCTATATTTTTTTCAGTTTTCAAAGTCAAACACCAAGAAGTAGGTGAAAACTAAGTTGCAAAATTTGAGTTAACACTTTTTGAATTATGCCTTTCTCAATTTATCCTCACCTCTTCAGTGGGGAGCTTGAATTTTTGACAAATTCCTCAAAATCTGTATCTAGGACTGTTTCATTAGAATCAGTTGAAGATTTTCTTTTTCTGAAATCGTTCAATCTGAAAATATATAATTATTGTTTGAAATAACTCATAGAAAATAAAAATTCTGATGACTTTCTTGGGATATAAGTACCATTCATTCACTGGGTTTTATCTCAAATGCTGCATCTTCGAAGTGGAAGGAACAAACCCCAGCAGACTTTGGAACACATTCAGTTGAGCATTTTATTCCCAACTTCTTCAACCAAGCCGCTTTTACTGTCACATCAGCTGGAAACCTTCAGATAAATCCAAATTTAGATAAATATTTCTTGGACTTTTTCGCAACCTTTTTTTCTGATTGCATCATCCAAATGACCAAATGAAATAGTAAATGTTTCCGAAGGTGTCTATTTCATTATTTCCACATATAAAGGTTTGAATACACATAATAATTTCATTTTGTTCGGCAAAAACAGATTGATACCCACTGTAACGCCCATGGTACTTACGAATGGAATCTGATATTCGGGTTGGAACATATGGATTGTTTGCAAACCCAGCAAGTTTGCACCATTATTACTCTCTGTCTATTGTTACACTGCCACTAACTATATCACTCAAATAAGTTCGAAATAGTTATTTATGATACAAGTGTTAAAAGTGGCATTTTATTTTGTGAGTGGGGAATATTGCGAAACGAGCGTCAGCGAGTGGAGCAACCCCACGAGCAAAATAAAATCACTTTTAACAAATGTATCATACAAAATTTTTTGTTCAACAGTTACTGCTAGTAAGAAAAAAACAAAAAAAAAATAAGATCCATAAGGATTCGAACACACGATCTTTGGATTACAAGGCTGACTGACAGATACTTCAAATATAATAAACCCCAACGCACTTTATTTATGAATGTCATTATTTGTCAGTGATGAAGGACATTCTACAGTTGGACTAAATACTACTTCGTTTGTAACTTCAAAAGGAATTAGTATTATCAATTGCGCAAACGACCAAATACATGTGTGAACTTTTATAAACGATTCCTCTTGAGTAGGTGTTCTGATTATAATATCTGATTGAAGTGTTTCTATTAGAGAGATCTATATTACTGAGTATCCATCATCTCATCTGTCATTTTACTTTTAACACTAGTGTTAAAAGTACTTTTAACACTAGTGTTAAAAGTGATTTTGTGAAAACGTCAGTTTTTAGTTCATGTGTCAATGAATTAAAAACGTCATTTTTAATGTCAGTTGTACAAAAAACACTATTTCAATAAAATAATCCTACAAAAAAGCAATACCAAAATGACAGTTCTGTCAGAAGTTCACTGTGTGAAAAACAAACAATGATATTCAACAGCGTTGACAAACGATCAAAAACAACAAACTTTACACAGCCATTTGCAGACGCAAGTAATGATTTTTTTTGATAGTTTGGATTTCGAAATGTGTAAGTCTTACAGGTGTAAGTTTTTTGATAATGTTACCATCAGTATATACTTAATTTTTTAATTGTTATCGAAATACGTACAGTGACACAAATTTGTCTATGATAAAGACTTATCACCTACGCGATGTGACAACGCACAACTCAATATCACGACTAAAGATTGTGACCATTCAGGACTTCAGACCAGGATGTAAACAGCTAGGTCCAGTTAATTTATACGTCCATGAATGTTACCATTAAACGAGAACCGTTTACGAAATTTTTCAAAACTACTGTGAATGTGAATAATTTAAACAATTTTTAGAAATGATTGTATTATATTTCATATTTCATAAATAATGTTATATTGTTATTTTTGGAAACATTTCATATTAATATACAGTATCGGAAAATTTTCATCTTAGGTATGGTGGTTTCATGAGAGCGTAAAGAATAGCTTGCTATAATGTTGAGAGAGCATTACAATTTCTCCTCGACTCACTCGAGGAAGGATATCGATGTGAGCTGCGTGCGGTGTGTCGTATTGCCACGTGGTCCATTAATGCGTCGGGTGGGGTAACAGGAAAAGCGTACAGTAGTGCGTCTCTCTTGTTTATGTGGCATTATCATATCATATATCTATAACCCAGATGAAAAGTTTCCGATACTGTAGACTTTGGACAATTGATACATTTCAAAACAACTTTTACTGTAAATAATTGAAAGGTTTAGGTCAGTGCCGGATTTAGACACATTTACGCCGGAGGCCAATTATTCTTAAGATGCCACTAATTATGATATCAATTTTCAGTTCCAAAGAACGCAATAGAAATCATTACAAATAAATAACGAATTAAATTGTAATCACTTTAAAAACTTTAACCTAACAACAAATATAAATTTTCATAAAAAAATACTTCTCCTGATATTTTTAATACGAAATCATTAATAGCATCTTCAAAGTTATTCTCTTTGTATAGACAAGAGATAAGTGACAAGAAATAAGTGATTATTAATAATCACTTGAGGAAGCTACTGTGATAGCAAAACATGTGGTTAAATAAAAGTTTGTGAGGATCAAATCGTCTGTTGTCTATACAATTACTATGGATCTTCATCAAGTAACGGCCGAATCAATCAGAAATTCTTGTGTTTATTTATACTGAAAGCATAAATTTTGAAACATTAAACTTTTTTTATAATTCGCAATTATGAACTGACCATGATAAATAACAATAGTTGGTAACGACATACAGTGTGGACCATTATGACAAAACTCTCTCTGAAAACAATTACTCCTCTGGCTACAACTGGGTATTGAATTATATCAAAGCAATATTTATGTACTATTCTGCATTGTCGGAAAAACTATTTCGTGTGCTTCCTGTAACCAACTAACAAAATTTTGCCAATATTTAGGCAGAGGGCCCACCTGCAGACTGTTTCGAAGTTGTCTCTCTTCGGTGGAAGGATTGGTCACAAAAATACAGCACTAGGGCCATCTATTCTCCGTCCGGATTATCACAACACTCCGGCTATTCGATTACTCTTACCTTGCGTTGATGAAACGTACTCTAGTCAGCTCTTCCTTACAATAATATTTTTCTTCTCTACTATAAGCAAAGCAAAATACTGCTGGTTGGTTTCAGCACCTACAATAGTGTCCTCTGCGACAATGAGGAGCACTTCATGAATATCTGTTTGATATAATTTTCCAATAGCCGTCATGGTATCAGCCAGACGGGATAATATTTTTTGGAAGATATTTTTCAAAGTAGAATTTCAGAGAAAAGTTAAATCTTCGGTCGTTAACGACTATAGTTATTTGGTAGCCAGTTCATTTCATTTAATAACAAATCAGTGATCATACAGTGTGTCCAAGATAAGGATGGGATAGCATTAGTATCTCGGTAACGGTTGCAGATACAATGTTGGTTGAATTAGAGAAAAGTAGCCCAATCTAAAGGCCCTTTATATGGAGTTCGGATTTCGAGATATTTTGAATAAAGTAAAATTTTCAATATTTGATTTCATTTATTTCTGACGTTATTTTAGTAGATATCGAAAAATAAAAAATACATTTTCATTGTCACTTTTCAAGCTTAACAAGATGACACTCACAGATTTTCGACTGTCATTAGTGTCAAAAATCCATCAATTTGTTTTTAGTATATTCCTATCGCGTCGCATAGTAATAGTCATTTGTTTCATTTTCATCTCTAGAGTGAAAAACTATCAGTTTCATGTAGGGTATCAGGTTGGAAAATTATCATTTTTATATACATGAGTAGAAAAATGTCTTTTCTAGGTACTTTTCGTAAGAATATCCAATTTCAATTTCCTAGAAACCCTAAATATGTTGAGAGGAAGTGACTGGTACATTTTTTAGTTGTCACTTAATATAGATTTCATTATTCTGCCATTGTTCAGAATACCATTGGTACTCAATAATACATACAGGTGGCCCAGCGAAAACGAAACAAGGCCAATATTTCACATTTATCTTTCGCAGGAAAAAAAAAACGCTTGGACTCGTCAATATTAATTGCAAGGAGAACATCTTTTGCGCATATTCTCAGTATTTTTACTTCAAGCCCCTCGGAGGGGTTAGCTCCAACCCTTAAATCATTAATGGGAGTAGGTTTCACGTAATATCGCATTTTGAAGTTAATTGAAATCTCTTTTCAACGCTTTCCAGTTTTTAGAATTTGATGCAGTAGTTCTCGAGAAATCATTGTTAATATACTAACAAGTCAACATTGACATGAATTCGTATCAACTTTTAACTTGAATTGTAAGAATTGTGTTCATGGCAATGGTTCATATGACAGAATATGACTTTCATAATGGTCCTAGTAAGTACTTACATTGAAAAAAATGATCATCCGGTAACTCGATGGTCCAGCTTTTTTGCAGCGGGCTCTTGGACAATGAGGTTTCACTAATAAAAAAGATATTGAAAATACTTTCATGATTTTATGATTTGCAAGCGTAAAATAGTATACTACCTGCAGTTTAAAAATGCAAATGAGAATATTAGATGCGTGTTTCTGATGTATTAAAAAACTGACTTTAAATTATTCTTCATTATAGTTGGCCAGAATAGAATTTTACAAAAAAATTGTTATTTTTAGATAAATCCCGTTCTACCTACAAGATGAGAACTAATGCTGAAAGCGAAACAAGCGTAACTTTAGATTCTTAGCCGATGACTGTTCTAAACTTCTCTTCTCGAGAACTACTGCATCAAATTAAAAAAACTCAAAAAGTTCGGAAAGAGAATTCGATGACCTTCAAAATGCGTCATCACATGAACCCTACTCCCATTAAAGATTTAAGGGTTGGAGCTAACCCCTCCGAGAGGCTTGAAGTGACAGAGTTGACGGGTCCAAGCGTTTGTTTTTCTGCGTACGAGAAATATGAAATATCGCCTTGTTTCGCTTTCGCTGGGCCACCATGTATGTATGTTTTGAATGTGCTTTGCATTTGTAATGTATCTTTCTTCTTTTGTGTCCTTTGAAAGTGTTCAACTTGCTATAATTATACAGAAATGTAGAAAGCATAGACCAATATCTACTATTGTAATTCAAAATACTGTTAAGTAAGCTGGTAGGCACTCGTCAAACGATTTGAACAACGCAAAGGTTTCAATGGAGGGTATGCTTTTGATAGGGAAAATTAGGCTATTCAAATCAGGAATATCCCAGATTTCCATATCAAAAGCATACCCTCCTTTGTGATGTATTCGTGAAACTTTGAAGGTTGAAAGTTTCGGAAGAAAATATGAAACTTCGGCTATTCCATATTCTGCGTGAAACTTTCCATATTATTCATACTCATTCAAGTCATCCTGTACGTATTTACAGATGTCTCCAACCCATTCAAAACGTAACTGCCTAGCGAGATACTTCCCATGCATTTCCGAATTATTTCCAGTCTTAACCAACCCAAATCAACACAAACGGTTTTCATGGAATGATTCATCTTATCTTCGAACAGTTAAACAAAGCAATGAATGAAAATGTTGCCATTCGATTTTACAGCTAATAAAGTGACCGTTTTGTGGCAGACAGTTTCTATCTCTAATGACTTTGGACATTACCAGAGGTTGAAGGGCCGCAGTTGCCACATTTAGAGGGATTTATGTGGATTATTTCCGTCAACTAGATATTAATATTATTATCGTGATTTGGTGATGTTTGTGGATATTTGGGATCTGATTAGGGAAGGAACGTTACGCGATGGATATTTTTGCAAGATAATCAATCAGTCAGCAGAGCCCTAGATACGATTCGATCCAAAACGAGTTCTGTAAATGAGCACGACCAGATAATGAAGTACTTTTTATCCTGTTTTTAACACTACGATACTCGCGCTCTATAAACTGACACCGATAGTCGTGCTGGATCTGTGAGATACATATCATAAAACAGAGTAATATTTTTAAGAGTTTCTGATGTATTCGTGGTGAATTCGTATAATAAAATAGAATATTGCCTTATAGTCTAGGCGCCACTCCATGTCAGGTGTGCCGTTATACAGTGCGGCTTTTTATAGTCCCCCCCCCTGTTAACTTTTGAACGGTTCGACGTAGAAACATAAGTGAAAAACCGTTTCAAGGGTTTCACCAATAGTGCTTTTTGAAATAAAACATTTGGTGATTGCTCAATAAGGGGCGCGGGGGGGGGGAGATTTCAATTCTCTTCACAACCATCTAAATATTTTTGAATTTTGTTCATAATTTTCTTCCCCATTTCGATTTTTATGCCTTTCAATTTTTTTTTTAGTAAATGTTCCTCCAGCGCCATATGTCGAGTAACTGCAATGTTTTCTCTCTCAAAAAGTAGTATCGGTAATGCCCTTCAAAAAAATTTTGGTTTCATTGTTCCACATCAAACCGTTCAAATTTATCGAGGTATGAGTAGTATTCAGTTCCACATTTATATTTGATATTTCTAATTAAAATTGCAAAAAAAATAATAACGAAATTCAAAAAAATTCAGATGTTTGTAAAGAGAATGGAATTTCCTTCTCGACGATGTGCCAATTGACCCCCCCATGCCATTAAAAAATTTTGAGTTGATGGCCCCCCCGCGCCCCCTATTGGGTAATCACCATATTTTTTATTTCAAAAAGTAGTATTGGTAAAACCCTCGAAACGGTTTTTTATTCATGTTCCTACGTCAAACCGTTCAAAAGTTAACAGGGGGGGGCTATTGAAAGCCGCACTGTATGACCCCTCATGGTCCGAAGCATGGTAGTTTGTTCGCCATATTTGAAAATGGCCGCCAAATTGCGAGTTTTTTTATTTGAAAATATCTTCGCAACCATTAGTCCGATTTCAATTTTCTAAACAACATTTCACTCCTTCTTTACAGGGAAACAAATCTTGTTATTAAACTATTTTTGATAAATCCAATAGTTATGGAGATACAGTGAGATTTTAAATATTGACAGTTCGCGATGGAATTAAGACAAACCTCATTTCGTCTTTAGTATTGTTACAATTTAGGAAATAAACTTTAAGTTGAACAGGGTTAGTGATTCAGTGAAGCTGGTCATTCCTCAGAAGGAGCGTAATGACGACGAAAAAGACGTCAACTTGTGCATTTTTTGTAAAAATAAACGTTCTTTGCAATTATGTTCAAGTAAAAACTATAAAGAAAACAATAAAAGTGCTTCTATACTCATTGGACAAGATGTGTTACAAGGCATTGAAGATAAAAAAAGCATTTATTATCACATATAGTATCGGAAAGTTTTCATCGGGGTATAGACAAATCTATGCGAGCAACAAGGAACGCAATGATATGATAATATCACATAAATAAGAGAGACGCACTACTGTACGCCTCCCCTACTACCTCGTCCGACGAATTAATAGCCACGTCGATATAAGCAGCATACCCCCATGAAAACTTTCCGATACTGTATACTCGAGCTTTTACTGCTATAGACCTTACATACCTGAAGAAAACTAGCTGAGTTCGGAAGAAGAGGGTAAAACTGGCACCTATGTCAAAGATAGAATAGTAAATTTGGATCCAGTGTACGTTTGAAAAAATGTCTGTAACCAATCGAAAGTAACAGATTTGAAACTGTGAGAACACAGCAACTACTGAAAGCTCAGCAAGTATATACTTTGGAAGATGTAGTGTTTTAGATGCGAACGTCCACTATTACTAGAACTGTCTAAGAATAGTATATTCTGTAATAAAGTCCCTAGAGTACTAAATCCTTCACATGGCATGGCAGACTTCATTCATTAGATTTCATGAGTAACCAAAATAATGGAAGTCTCTCGAGGATATTATTGGAAAGTTTGATTTTGTGGAGGAAATCTGATTCTTGACATGATTTTTTGGGTTTATGACCTTCCACAATCTGAAAATGAAAGAATGTTAATCCAAAGAAATCTGTACAAGTGTAGAACGGCAAATTAATTTGCCCGATAAGTTACTGCGTTCAAAACACTGCTTTCTTGAAAGAAATTAATTTTTGTCAGTAACGTACCCTACACTGAATTTGCCTATCTGAGAAAATGAGAAAAAACTAACAAAGAATACTTCTCTTTTTTTTCAAATTGTTGACGTTTCGGAGGCTGTATCTGCCTCCGTTATCAAAACTTCTTGGAAAGACGATGAAGAAACTGAATTTGAATTGCGACAGAGTCAAATGAAATCTGTCATACATTCTTTTGATTGACATTTGGTATCTTGATACATAGGGTGTTCGGTATCAATCAATCACCATTCTATTAGTTCTTATTTCATCTCTGAGGAGAGGTAACCAGATGCGGTCCATTTCGATGGAATTGGTTGAAAAGCAGTTGTTCGATAAAACAATGCACGCAGTTTCCTTTAACTTTATTTTTTCTTGATTTGATTCTCTCAATGAAATTTTGGTATTATGCCATTCCATCATATTATCACCATCAAATGTTAGAATATGTTCGGATATTTTCGTACCCGTTATTTTTCGATTTCTGATGTAACTTTTATGTTCTTTCTGGCACACAATCAATGGCCTTGATGTTTCACCTATATAACTCTTACCACACGAACAAGGTATGTTGTAAACACAATTTTCTGAGTGTTGCTCGAAAGGGGGCACCCGGTTGATGGAAATAACAAGGCTGTGCCTTGCCTCTTAGTAAGAGAAGCGTAAACTTACTGACTTTAGATGAGGAAAACAAAAACTTGTGAACTTCTCGAAAACAATTGAAGCAGATTGGGATGAGGTAACCATATTATTGGAGTAATTATTTGAGTAGATCTCTGTGAATTTCAGGATTGATAAATATACCGGCGATGAATCTAAATCTTGCCAGGGGTTGATCTGAGTGACATACACTGCTCGTCAGAGGTGATGCAATCAGCCAGTTTTGCTCCTACTTTTTGCCTCAGCAAAAATAAGAAGTTTTTTCATGAAATCAGTTAAAGAATAATTCATTTTATGGATCAAAATATCACGCGGCATGGGATGTTACTGGAGAGATAATTATTGGAGGATTATTCAAGTACACTGCAACGTTTTCTTCGATTCATGAAAGAAGAAGTCACAGCCCGGCAGCATTGGTCAAGAGAGCATGGTGGTTGGGGATTATGTGACTATGCAACTGATATAAAATTTATTTTTACGAGGCCCAGGCGCCACTCGACTTTATTTTTAAATCAAAAGAGAGTAAATATTCCTGTGAAAAATCAAGAAAACAAGAACTAGGAGAAATCGGTCTTAATACTTTTTCTTATGAATGGAAAAATATGAAAATTAAACATGTTTGAAGAAAAACTCCACACTTCCTGTCACTTGTGTATTTGTATATGATCAAAAATCACCTGTACAATGGTGCGACAAAAAAAATGGAGAATTTGAATACAATTATTGTTGGTATTCTTCATTTATATTCTATGGAATAATCTTAATGACACCAAAGGGGGTTCACAAACACAAGGCAATGTACGTAAAAAAATTTATATAGATACTTACGTTCGTTCAGTACTGTACGAAAGTTCACAGGGGTATCAATGAAGTATCGATTAACCTTTCATCAGATTGAACGTATAGATTAAGAGGTGGTAAGTTAGTATACTGGTATACGGTTAGTAAAATCAATAATTATTTTAAATAACAAGCCTTGCTCCAAAGGATATCCTTAAATGCGGATCTCTGGCAGACATTTGATTTCCTCATGACTTTAGTTATTGTATTTATCGGCACCACTGTATAGGTAACGTTCATCCACCTTGTAACTAAGCTGACCAGGTTTTTCCAAATAACTCAAATTTAACCATATCCTATACCCAATAAAATTCCAACTCAATAAGGGAGTGGGGGTAATCAAAACTATAACCCTTTAGTATTCCACGTGGGGTTGGTTACTCCAGGTATCTATATAACAATAATTTCCAGACTTCCGGTTGACTTCGTAGTAGTGCCTACGACGCTAAAAAATTACCTTATGTTATCTAGGAAGATTTCCCAGACAAAATCCGACTTACCCCAACTCGGAGGGTTCGTAGACCACTGATGTCAAATATTCCAACTTTGGGAAATTGACCTTTATTATACTGCAATAAATAATCACATGAAATAGACGCCATGTTTGACGAAGTCTTACAAGTCGAATCGAAGGAAGCTGCTGAACTAGCTGAACAGACTAAGAAGCTAAATTTGCGTGTTCAAAAAGGTGAACAATTATTATAGTATTGGCAATGGGTTTGACAAATCCCCACACACACACACATCAACAAATTGAAGATTTGTTCTCGAGAAACGAGTGCCACCGTGTAGCCTTCTTGTCTTTCCTCCACTCCTAGCAAAAATATTTAAGTACGCAAGAGCTACTCTGAGCCCTCAATGAGGAGTAAAATTTTCTTACAGATCGACAATAAAAAAGTTTTCCATATGGTGCAAATTTTTTAAACTCATCTTCCAGGACAACTACAAGACCCAATATACATAGATTGGTAATTTCCTTTGGTTTACCATTATCTACTCTGGACAGACCTTACAACAACTGAAGGATTCTGCGCAGCCAACTGAAGGTTTCTGTTTAGAAATGGATGGGTTATCTTCTCTTGAATTTTGAATACCGTAAACAGTCATTAGATAGTTATCGTGAAGTTGTGAATTCAAGACTAGTGATTTTAATACAAGTAAAACTTGACAGTAGATCATTCATTCTAGAATTCAAGGTTTATTTCAAATTCCTACTATTGTGACATCTCTGAGAGGAAAGTTGAATTTTTAGCATCAATTTCGATTTTTCAAACTATAAATACCTATTATATACAGTGGACTCAAAATGTTACTGAAGAGATAGATGGCTTATGGTGCGACTCATATTTATTTTTAATATAATTGAGCACGTAACATTTGAAACGCTACAACACCTGGTCATTTGGAAATGTTTTTAAGATATTTCTTCGATTTATATTCTCTATTTATTCTATGTTTAATTAGTAGTCTGTGTGAAATTCTGCTTATGTTCAACGAGGTGGTTAGCATAATATGAATCCTATTTAATCAATCTCTAACTTCTCAAATGCTGCACATATATATGATTGAAAATATTGACTGTGATCGATGTACATAGTAATGTCACACCCAATTTGTAAATGCCGAACTTCTTGAATTCATCGCGTACAGACTTTTCGTTGATTATTGAATGAATATTGATTATTGTTAGTTTTGATGCAAAGTTATATGCCGTTTCTGAAGGAACCGAGAAATTTGTTCGTATGGTGATATATATCAATATGTTAGATATACAAAATGGTACAAAAGAGAAATATATCGATATAATCAAGAAAAATCTCGAGTTTGACGACCAACTACACGAGGAAGTTTGATTTACATATTCAAGCAATATTAAAATTATCATAAATATGTCTCCATTACTCATCCTTCGAGGAAAAAAGCCGTTTCTCTGCCCAAATGGGTTGGCTTTCAATGGGCTCGTCCCTATCACCAGTCATCGCTAATTGTTGAGATAATTGACGGCACATTCATAACATGAAACCAAGTGCTGCAACAAATTCCATATAATATTGATGGAGAAGGAAGTCAACAACTCATAACCTTCCTTGGGCATAAAGTTTGATAGAAGAAGCGATTCATTTCATACATCGCTTTACAGAAACATGACTCACACTGGGCAGTATTTGATCTTAGACTGCAACTACCCAAATTCTACGAATAATGGCATAGTTGAGACACTCGTCATGAAAGCATTCAGGAAGCACTTCAAACAAACACTTCAAATATAAAGAGTGATACGCAAAATCGTGAAATATGTGAGAAGATAAGCCATTTACTCCACAACAACTAACTGAGAACAACTGGGGCGGATAGTCTACCTACCGTAGTAGTAGTAGGTAGTAGTAATCCTGTGGATGCCGCTGCCGCAGCCAGGCAAGTAAGCCCCAATGGGCCCTTTTTGCCATCCCCCGCTCTCCACATAACTACATTGCCTCTTCTAGTCTTCCTTTCCGAACCTTTGTGACCTTCTACTGAAGTCAGTATGTCCGTCCACTCTAGTTCGATAAGTTCCTCTTGTTGGAGCTTTTCGACTCCGAAGATTTCGAATCTCAGCCTCCCGTACGCCTCACACTCGCCAAGGAAGTGAGACGAAGTTTCTTCGTCTTCTTCGCACATATGGCAAGTGGGACTGTCTTTTATACTCATTAGTGACAGGTGTCTACCTAACCTGTTAGTATTCCTACAAGGAGATGTAGTGTTTGGCGATCTCTGCCTAAAAGCCACGTCATCATTGACTTGCTAGAGCCGGCCACAAAGTCTTTTGACTGCCTGGAGCCGGCGGTATTCCTCCAAGATTCGTTTAGTTCTCTTTCCACCCATTCATCTAGGGCAGAAGAGATTTGACTTGCAATGCCTAGTACTCGCTCCGGTCCACAGAACGGCGCAGCGGAACCGGTGCAGCGGAACCGGTGCGCCGTTCTGTTCCACCTACCGTACACATCAAAGGAATATCCAAAAAGGTTAAAAGGATTGGAAACAAATAAAACACTAAAAGTTCCGTCAAATCCGTAAATATTTGGAATGGTTATCTCATGACAGTAATCTGGAAAAATCTCACCACCTCCACCAGAAACCTTATATATGAGTCCTATGCGAATAAGGCCCTTCGTACATCGGTGAGATCAAAAGATCCCTAGCAGTAAGGTTGGATGAACATAAACGCTTCGCATAGCGACATGTCAAAATCCGGTACAGCAGACCATGTGTGGAAAGAACAAACTCAATGGAAGAATGAGGGAATATAACATAAGGAGGAACACTGATTCATAAGGAAATTTGAAGATGTTGTTTGCCCAGCGGAGCCTTCATTCAGCTCAGCGTGGAGATCAAAAACTTTTGGAAACAGCTCATTCATGATTTTGCGGGAATCCGAGAAATAAAGATCATTCTACTTACAAGAGGCAGGTAGCAGGTAACAAAACTGGAAACGGGTGAGTAATCCTAAAAAAACTCACATGCCTTTTATTACGATTACTATAATATTTAAACAATTTTCATCCTTTGGGAATTTGTCAGTATACACCTGAAGATAACTGCAGGTAGAAGCAGTTGAAACGTAGTGAACAACACAAATTCTAAGCCGACGGATGTCCGAAATGAAAGAACTGAAGTAACATCATCGTCTGCAACGTTTCAGTGACTTTCTTATTAAAGGTACTGAGACACCTTGTGTTGGAAACTACGATATGGTTTTTAGTTTTGGACCAGCTGCAAACTCAAATGTATCCAGAAGGCGACCGAGTCTCAAATGTATATTAGCTCCAACATGACCGCACTATTATGGCCTATGAGACAATGGTTGAATGACCATCATAAGAAGAGTTGGATTGGAAGGAGAGGACTCATCGAGAGTCCTCCAAGATCTTCAGATTTGATTCCGTTGGATATTTTCCTATGAGATTATTCGAAATTTGCAGTCCATAAAACTCAACAATACCCAATTCGAGCACTTGAGAATGACAATGATACTGAAGAAAGCCAAAATATCTCTAATGATACTTGTACATTGTGATAATAATAGTAATAATAATAATAAATTTTATTGACAGGAATAGTAATAACAGATTAAACGAAAGTACAGCATATATAGAAAATAGAATATTCTATCAAATGGCAGGATTCAATGTATGACCATGATAGAGTACCATGATCATCCAACCATGAAAAGAGTATACCTATATGATTACAAAAATACATTAATACAAAATACAAACTGAGTATGTTATTACATATCATTCAAGGGGTTGGGTATAGAATAAAGACAATAACAATTATTTTGATAACAATAATGGCAAAAATCCAAGTAGATGAATGAATGATAAAAAAATCGGTGAATTGGTAAATCTAACATTTATATACAGAAATATTTGGAATTTTGTTCAATAACAAGTAACTTTTCACTCTTTTTTTAAAAATGAAAGTAGACAAGTTCTTCAGTTCGTTGAGAAGCTGGTTGTATGGCCAAGTTATGGATAATGTAAAGGAACCATGATAATGAGATGTATAATGCCGAGGAGGTGTCAGCAGGTTCCTAAATCGAAGATTCAGGTTTATGAATACCTGTCCGGAAGTTAATTTTATTGTGGAGGTAGGCTGGTTCAGTCTGCATGATTATTTTTTGGTAGTAACTGCAAGCATGAAAAATACGCCGCGATTCCATATTCAGCCATCCTAAAGTGTTTGAATGATGAGATATATGGTCCCTTTTACGCGTGCCAGTAATGAGTCGGAGGCAAGAGTTCTGTAAAACTTGCAGTCTTCCCTTGTTTGCTTGTAGAAGGTAAGAACCATAAACCACATCAGCATAATTTGCATGAGAGAGGACAAGTGCTTCGCAAAGTATTAATTTTGATTTCTGATTGAGTATCTTTCTACGGTGATTTAATACTACATTTTCCCCGTTTCAGAATGAGCGAGACATGGGACGAAATTCTAAGAGAATGGTCTAACATCAGACCGAGATTTTTTGCACAATTCTTCAATGGTAATTGTAAGTTATCAATACTGATACTTTTATGATTTAGGCAACGCTTTCTCATTGCTTATCTACCGAAGAGCATTACGAGCGATTTAGTGGGATTAACTGGAAGACAATACTTTTTCGATAAGTTAACAAGAGATTCAACGTCTTCATTGATTCTTTGACAAGCCACCGCTACCGAGTATTCATCAAATGTCATATAGATTTACGTATCATCAGCATAACTGTGAATGTTTGTATTCTGTAGGCAGTTAGGAAACTGAGAAGTATATATTATGAAAAGCAGAGGCCCAAGGATAGAGCCCTGAGAAACACCATTTAGTGTTTTCAGAAAATGAGACTTGGTCTGGTTAAGTGTTACACACTGTGAACGGTCACAAAAGTACTGTTTCATTAGTTCCACTGCATTAACAGAAAATCCAAGATATTTAAGTAGGACTAGGCTATTTAGGTAAGTTTATGGCTAATTGTATGGAAAGCGGACATAATTTGTTGAAATCTATAGATGTGTGAATAGTATCGAAGACTTCCAGCAGCGCGGTTGTGCAGCTATGATCTGACCGAAAGCCTGACTGGCTAGAGGGCAGTATTTCGAATTTGTCAAGATAGTCACGCATCTGTAAATTGATAATTTTTTCAAGGGCTTCAGAGATTGCACAAAGTATGCTAATAGGAAGAAAATCATTAAAATTACGTGGATTCGATTGTTGTCGTTTGTTATCGATATTTTTAAATACATATATGGACTCTAAATTGGAATTTTAAAGATCATTCGGAAAAGCCACGTTATTGAAATTCTTAAACTCCCAGTAAGTATACATGGAACCAGAAGTCTTGAGAACTTCCGTACCTATTTTACAAGCCAATAGTAACCACTATAATCATTTAGGTACTGTTGATCGGAAAAAATTTGGAATAGAATCATCAGATTGTCTTGGTACCGCAGAAAACAAGATTCAGTTGTACTTAGATTCAGTTAGTATTTAGTTTTTTCAATATTGACCTCATTGGTGTTTTATCTCCAGATAAATGCTTATTTTGTCTGCTGACTATTCTATATTATATTTGATAACAAAAATCAAAATTTTCTCTTCTCTAAAATTTTATTTAGTTTTTTCAATATTGACCTCAATGGTGTTTTATCTCCATATAAATGCTTAATTTGTCTGCTGACTATTCTATATTATATTTGATAACAAAAATCAAAATTTTTCTCTTCTCTAAAATTTTATTTAGTTTTTTCAATATTGACCTCATTGGTGTTTTATCTTCAGATAAATGCTTAATTTGTCTACTGACTATTCTATATTATATTTGATAACAAAAATCAAAAATTTCTCTTCTCTAAAATTTTATTTAGTTTTTTCAATATTGACCTCAATGGTGTTTTATCTCCATATAAATGCTTAATTTGTCTGCTGACTATTCTATATTATATTTGATAACAAAAATCAAAATTTTTCTCTTCTCTAAAATTTTATTTAGTTTTTTCAATATTGACCTCATTGGTGTTTTATCTTCAGATAAATGCTTAATTTGTCTGCTGACTATTCTATATTATATTTGATAACGAAAATCGAAATATTAATCTCTTCTTTAAATTTTTGTTGTTTCAATTATATTTCCTACAGTTAGTTTTTGACTCAAACACAAAATCATGGGTATCATAGTACGAACGATAGTAAAAAGGATGAAGGCACATGAAATAATAATAATTTGTGAATACTGACATTCTTTCAAATAAATGTCAATACCATACCCAGTAGTAAACATAAAACGTTTATGAAACATTTCAAAAGTACTGTAGTTGGGAATAATCCAAACATTTATTAAAAACATTTCTGAAATGTTTCAAAATTATCGAAACATTTTTGAAACATTTCAAGACAGGTTATTCTGATATATTCAGAACAATGACTCTTGGACATTTGAAACATTCCAAATTGACTCTGAGTGTGGATAAACGACTCGTTTCATTTTGTACCGTTTCAGAAATGTTTCAATAGTATCATATAGTTTTTCTGAAACATTCCAAGATGGTTTATTTTGATATACTCGGCAAAATTTCATATTTCAATCAATTTTTGGTACTTGATATATTTCAAAATAACTTCAACTGAGAATAATCGAAACGTTCAGAGAGCAAAACTTGAAACTGAAATGTTCAAATGATTCATAAAAGTTCAAAATATATAAGTATGCTTCAAATCAATGCTTTTGAAACATTTCAAAATAAAACGTCATGAAAGAACATCAATCAGTTTGATATACATAGAAACAATTCATATTTTACCTAAACTGGAACTGATTGAAACCATCTAATAAAACAAAATTTTAAATAATTTGATACATTATATTCGCAGTAAGTAACATAGAAACGTTTAAAAAATGTTGAATTGATCTCTTCGGAATCATTTCAAATGAACATGAAATGGTGTATATTTGAATAACTGAAACCTTCAATTTTGCATCATTTCAGAAATGTTACAAAAAAATTAATTACTACCTGTATCATGTGTATGCCAAATATCCCCAATTATGAATCACGTGTTTACCAAAATATCCTCAGTTATGAATTAAAGAAATATTTCCAAAGAATTAACATTGACTAACTGAAATAATTTAAGTCTTTTTATTCCGAATATTGATGTAGGTAGGTAAAAAATCGAAACCTTTACCTGCTAGGTACCTAATTACCGAAACATTTCACTTTAGCATCTTAACAAAAAACAAAAACAAATTATTGATATATTGAATATGTGTTTCATTCAGTAACATTTCGAAATCAGTAAAATTTTGATAGAACACCCTCCCTCAATAATTGAAATATTCCAAAAGGACTCCAATTTCGAATGATCGTTAAATTTTTACCATCATCGTGAATGATTATATCTACTTATTATTTCCTTTATCTGTCAAAATTTATTCGCTGAAAAACCGCACTTTCCTTTGCGTATGGACCTTTTAAAAGTCGTGGGCACAAAGCTCTGAATGTATCTCTAAACATCGAAAACTTCATCTTCTGGTCACAAGATGGAGCAGCCTAAACTCCGTTATATCGTGTGAAATCAGAGTAAACAAATATTACTGGGGAGATGTGATTTTGTAACGATTCGGAGTATTCGGACGAGGAACTGATGGCATCAAAGCTATCTAGATTGATCCACCCTCTTTTTGTTTCTGTTAGAAATGAGTATGTTAACTGTTAGCAGTTATCACAGTTTTTCTTCTGTATTCAAGTATTTCTGAAACATTTCCAGAATATTTCTATATTTGTGTTTGAAACATTCCCTGGATGTTTCTATGTATGTTTTTCAAATATTTAGTAATATTTCACATAAATGCAATGCAGAATTGCTTCAGAAATATATCTGTAACATTCAAATGGCTGTTATGTTTTGAAAAATGTACATTATGAAACAAACCTGGAATATGCCAAGTATGTTACTCATGCAAAGTTTTCTTCGGAACCTCTTTGAGGTCAGACATTATTAGATTTAGAAATGTCCCTGAAACATCAAAGCAATATTCAATGGAATGTTTCAAATTGTACAGAAGTAAGTAGGATCCTGTCAATAAAAATAAAATATTTAAAATATTTATTGTCACATCATCAACTAACTTGAAATGTCTCTAGAATGTTTCTGAAGTAGTTACGAAACATTACTAATGAAAGGTTTCCTTGAAACATCTCTGAGGGCGGACATCTTTATTTTTCAATATATACCTGAAACATTATGGCAACATAAGTTGGAATGTTTCATGCTTACAGATTATGTTTCAGAAATATTTCTGAAATCAAAAAATGTTTACTGGATAGATTTCCAAACTGAGTAAGCATCACTGAGTATCGTAACAGGAACAACATTAAATCAAATGGCTGTTATAAAAACAAACAGTGGATAAATGCCGAACATAAAATCTAACGTATCCTCGTGAAGGCGCACTCTCTGCGATCTGTACGACCTTAGGAACTATCACGTATGCTGCATTCAGCGGTATTGTTCTGAGCGATCTGGGCATGAAGTTGCATCAATATTGTGCACTTGAGGGAAGTTTTACAATGGCTTTTACTCCGGCTTTTGTCCCGATTATTGACCTTTTATCCCTGCAATTGGCACGTTGAATCCCGGCAATCCGACAGGAAAATTGAACGATTGTGGCATTTGTAGTCCCGGCGACAAAGCAATTATTTTCCATTTCGCTCAACCGCTATAATATTAGCACTTCAGAAGCAAATTGAGGAAAGCAAAATAGACCGGGTGTCCACGGAAAGTGGCTCGCCTCCATAACTTTTTGGGTTATGCAGATATTGATATGAATTTTGGATGATCTGTAAGAGATATAAAACTACATTTTAGCACAAGTGACTCAGATACATGCAACTTTCGGTCTCACCGGAAGTGATAAAAACTTTTGATCTTTAAATGAGACACCCGGTATTTTTTGACCTTTTTTTGTCTCCATATGACATTCTGAATACAACCATATCTCACTTGTTACTTTTTGAGACCACATTTTTTTTTTTCGATATTTACTTTTTAATCGAGGGGGCTATGGTTAGGTTGAAATTATCAATTCTAGTCCTAAAGTATGTAGGTATTGGAAAAAATATAACTTTACAATTTTCGGTTCAAATGCATCTGCTGTGTGAAATTTAATTTTCAATTAATTCCTAGTATTTTATTTCCAAATGACAACATATATAGTGGCTGGTCGGGTCAGAAAAAAAATTGGAGGATTTGTATGCTACTTGAAACTTCAGCAAGTTCTAACATTTTTGTGGAATATTGTTTTGAGTCGAAATTTTCTGCTATGTACATACAATTCAATTTTAGAATTTGGATTACTAATTTTTTCAAATGGAAATTTTGTAAATTTCATTACGATTATGTTGATACCCCTTCACTGTTATAGGTTTCAAACAAACTCTAGTTAAAAAACTTGAAAAGATTACTTGTATCGTATTGAGTTTATCATGTTAGATTAATTTATTATTATAAGGCGGAAGGACCTCGGTCGATCGTTTATTATTATTATTATTATTATTGAAAGTAATTTGTGTTGACACTTTCCTATGCGCATGTACAAGGAAGGTACGTCGATCATTTTCCGGCAGCCAGTCGAGAACAAGCCATATATGAATAAACACCGCATATTTTGTGCATATTATATCTTCATATATGTGCCAAGTTATTAGCACCGCCGCACCGCTCCACAAACGTTAAACGCAAGAGACAAACAGGGGTACCCCAGCCAGACAGCCAAAAATAACCCGGACAAAACGAAGAGGAAAGAAAGGTTGGTGTCACACATCCATATTTTTCATGCAAAAGAATCAGCCTCAAACTAATTATTTCTAAAATTTAACATTACTTAAAATCTCTCTTGAAATGAAACAACATTCCAGATTAAAACGAGATTTGAATACATTGGGTAACCTGTGACCTACAAAAGTAATAGAACAAGGTTATTAAGGTGTATTAAAAAAAAACATTACTTGTCGATATGTTATCATACCTCACTCCAAATCTAAATTAGGAAACTATTGTGTACGCTATTGATTGAAAAACAAGCCAATAATATCATTTACACAGGAGAGATTAGTTTTTGAATTGATGGTTTTGTTATATCATTTGTGTTGGTCACAGGTTACTTGATGAATTTTTATATTATTTTATTCTCAAAAACAAAGATTTTCGAGATCTAATAGCGTGCGGTATCAAATTAATCATAATGAAATGTTTTTTTTCTGACCCGACGAGCCACTTTTTTGCTATTTGAAAAAAAATAGTAATAATAATTCAAAAATTAAATTTTATCCATCAGATGCATTATAACCGAAAACCGTAAAGCTGATTTTTCCTCAATAGTTCAGGACTAAAATTTTGCATTTGCATTTTTCGTCACACATTATCGTTGGAGTTTCAACGCTCCATATTTTCTGAAAGAGTAGATCGATTTTGAAAATGAAAGCAGCACTGTGTAGGGAATGACAAGCCCCTTCTAAAGAGGTATCGCTTGACCCCCTTTCCCATTTGAAAAAAATGTTGGGGTGACACCCCTACTTAGGGGGTTGAAGGTTTTACGATGCTTGTTACGTCAAAATATGTCCCCCTAACAAACAAACTTGACCTGTTTTCGGATTTTATCGGAAAGTTCTTTCCCAGCCTGTAATGCCTTGCAGTACGTTTTCGATGGGCCACCCTGTATATTGAATTATGTAGTAATGTACCTACGTTAATTTAGGAATATTCGAATTTCATACAACATGTTCTTATACCTGAATAATAATAAATTATGTTGATGAGGCAGCAAGTGGAAAATGAATTGAGTTACTTTTTTTGAATTTTTAAATCTATAAGAACATAACCACGATACTGGCTTTCGGGAAATTTTACACTCCATGAAGTCCTGTATCTCGGTAAGTATAGGGACAGCAAGTACGCTCCCTACTGCTCATTATATGAATTTCATGAAATTATCTAAGTCGTAGGATAAATGGAAAAAAGTTCAGAAAAATCGTGGAGTTTCGCCAAACAGTTTCACAAGGAAATTTTTATATAGATAAATGGGGTGGAGCATCACCATACCATACGGAATCACCATCCAAAGTTTCATTAACTTGACATCCATTTAAGGTTGAAACGAGGGGGAAACCGCTGGGGAATGCCTTGGGTATTAGTGGTGTTACTCGGGTATTAGTCGGGAATTAGGGGCATTACTCGGGTATTAGTTGGGAATTAGTGGTATTACTCGGGTATTAGTCGGGAATCACTGGGTATTACTCGGAAATTACTTGGGTATTAGAGGCACGATTTTTGGGAATTAGTGTACACAATATTCTCAGCGGTTTTCCTCGAGGGGGAATTTTAGTGTACATGTTTTGGGTATTAGTGGCATTACTCGGGTATTAGTCGGGAAAGGAGGTATTACTCGAGCATTACATGGGCAATAAAAAAATCATTCGGAAGTGAGAGAACAATTACTGCACAATATTAATCGTTGGAGGGGCAAAAAAGGGTCTTCAACACATGGGAATTGAAAATTGTCCGGAAAATTAGAGAGCAGTGGCGGAAATCAGAATATTGCAATGAAAAAAAAAAGGTCTTCAGAAATGTACTTGACAACAAACCTAACATTAAGACACGATTTTATATTTTCTGACGGGCATTACTGGCATTACTTGGAGAGTATTACTCGGGCATTACTTGGGTATTACTCGGGACTTACTTAGGTATTAGAGGCATTACTTACGATTTTTAAGAATCAAGGTACACAATTTCCTCAGCGGTTTCCCCCTCGGGGTAAAAGTACATGGCGAGTGGCCTGAGGGCATTTACTACTTCTATTTGAGGTGGTGCTGTAGGTTTTCCGGGTTTTCCTGCAGCTGAAAAGTGAATATGCCACCAAAAATCAGTGAGTCGCCCCGGAGCGCCACGGCAAATAATAATAATAATAGTCGTCCTCTACCCGCACATGCCGTGCCTTTGGGTACACTCTACGAGTGTTTATGAGGGAGTATTATTATTATTATCATTATTATTATTCAAATAAATATAAAATCATATCCAAAAAACAATATGGATTCCAACAAGATATCTCAACCCAAGACACAATCGCACACCTGATAAAAAAAATGTATCGTGATATGGATGAACAGAAGCTTTCGCTAGCTATATTTCTAGACCTAGCGAAGGCTTTTGATACAGTGAGTTTTTCGCACTTGATCGAATCCTTAGAGGATATTGGAGTACGGGGTTTTCAACTTAATTTATTTCGTAACTATCTGAAAAACCAAACTCAGTTCGTAAACATAAATGGAACCTTCAGCGCTCCAGGAACTTTAAAATATGGCGTACCTCAGGGAACAGTCTTGGGACCCATACTTTTCATCCTATACGTAAATAACTTACTCCCGGTTGCACAATGTGTAGTTAACTGATGGTTAACGCTTAACTAGTAGTTATTTACAGAATGGGTGTTTCACAACTGTTGGTTAAATTTGACTCTAGGTGGTAACCATGAAAAAGATAACCGAAAGAAAAAGTATCGGTTAACTACAAACTTTGAAGTTTTGAGAGGAATTTCATAACCTCACATATTTGTTTTGACTGTCTTGAGTGGTTGTTTTCGGAGAGAAAAAGTGAAAAGAGAATCATGAACGATTATGAAGTCAATGCGTTCAGTAGTGACGAGGAGGCTACAAGACCTAGGGTATTTAGACATAGGACAAATTATTTTGAGGAATATGATCACATGGACTTTTTCAACCGATTCCGATTGTCCTCTAGAACAGTGGAACATCTAGTTGAGGAACTCGAAGAAAGAATTGCGCATCCTACACAAAGGTACAACTTGATATTTTTTTTTATAGACATTTATTAACAATTTGCTACTTTCAGGAAAGATTGTTTATCTGCTAGCCAACAAATTTTACTTGCACTGAATTTTTATGCGAATGGGTCATTTTTGAGAACAACTGGTGACTTTTGTGGGGTCAGTAAATCCACAGCCAGCAGGGTAGTGCGAAGGGTTAGTGTTGCTATTGCTGCTCTACGCCCAAGATATATAAAAATGCCAGAAGGAGATGAACGAAGTCAGACAAGAGTTCTATAATATTGCACGGTTTCCTCGGTGTATAGGCGCTCTTGATTGTACCCATGTCAAGTTGCAGTCTCCTGGTGGTGAGAATGCAGAGATTTATAGAAATAGGAAACAGTTTTTCTCTCTCAATGTTCAGACAGTTGCAGATCCTAATTTGAAAATCAGAGATATTGTTGCAAGATGGCCTGGTTCATTACACGACTCCCATATATTTCGAAATTCTTTGTTGTATGCACGTTTTGAGCAAGGCCAGTTTGGTGATAGCTTATTGGTGGGTGATAGTGGATATCCTATCAAACCTTATTTAATCACTCCCCTTCAGGATATCAGAAATCAAGCTGAAAACATTTTCAACGAGTCACAAATTAGGACCAGAAACTGTGTAGAACGACAATATGGTGTCTGGAAACGGAGATTTCCTGCATTAGCTATGGGTTTACGAGTCAACTTGGACAGTGCTCAAGCCATCATTGTTGCCACAGCAGTTGTGCACAACATTGCTTGTGATCAAAATGAAAGATTACCACTTGTGAATGCAGAACAGGAAGCTGCTGTACAATTTATTAATAATGTTCAAGTGCCGAATATACTCAACAGAGATCTGATGGATGCCAATAATAGAACCAGGTTCAACTTGTTGAATAGTCAATTTACTAGATTGTTAAATATTTGATAATAAAAAGTTATTTTTTTTTAGAATTAATTCTATCAAGAGCGCCCCTTTTATTTTATTAATAAACATTTTTGATTGAATACCAATGCATAAAAAAAGCAATCTACTGAATAAAAGTGCAAATTTTCACTTAAGGTTTTTTCTGAAAATATTTCAAGGTTTTCAATCAAAAATGATTTCTTATCAACATGAATACTTTTCAAGATGTAATCATGAAAGTTTGAATATAGTAATACAAAAAAGCATCTCACTTCACTGAGACTGAAATGGGAAAAAATAATAGTAAATAATGAAACTTAGATAAAGGCAAAATTTTATTAATAAACAAATGATATTTAGCAAACAAAAAATATGAACATAGGATTAAACAATAAAATTAAAACAAGTTTCAAATAAGTACAAAAAAGGAAAACCATCATCAAGATTCAGAAATTTGAGGAATTCAGCATTTCCAACTGTTTGGATTTTAGTTCACAGTCCTTTTCTAAAATAATCATTTTCAATCGATGCTCCTCCAAAAACTTTTCTTTTTGAATTCTGACGAAGTCTAATTTCTCCTGAATCAGTTGTGAATTCAGAGATACATATTTCTTTGTCAAGATATTCTTCTTTGTTAAGATAGGTTTGCGAGTATTTTGTTTAATTCCATTTTTCACAGCTAAATTCCTTGTTACGGGCCTTTTCAAATCTGCTCCACAATATGATGACCAGTCACTGATGTGTTCCACATTTTCCTGAACCGGATCCATATTCAATGAGTTATCTTCAGGAATATCTGTAACCAACTCGTGTTATTTCATCTTCAATTGGTTCTTCGATAGCATAACTATGGTCATCAATCAGGACATCGCTCTCTGAAAATGAATGATATTAGTGAATTCTAACATTTATACAAATATATGCACGAATTATAAATCTTTTTTCAATAGCAGGGTTAGTTTTAGACAGGAAATTAAGCTTATGGGAACAATAAAGTAGGCTCTTGTCTACTTCGAATTGAATTATTATCTTTTCAATCAAAATTCTCAGTTGTAACCTTATAATAATTTGAAACATTTTCATTCATGAAAATTCAATATTCAATACCATTCATTACAATTAAAGTAATTTTATTCTATAACTTACCTTCATTGGTCGCTGCAGATGAAACTTGTTTTTGAAAATCGCTATCAGTATCATAAGTGTTCTGTATGCCATCTAATTGTTCTCCGATCATTTCTTTAATAGCTGTGTCGATATCATCCACTGGGACAGGCTTATAAGAGCCCCCGCCAGTTTTCAAAAGATTCAACTTGTTTTCAGCGAACTTGGCCTTTGTTTTTTTCTTCAGATTCTGATATTTTTCCTTCAATGTTTTAATATTCCTGGGTCCATTTATTGCTATACTATTGAATTCGCTCTCTATCAATTTCCATGAACTCTCCTTGTCTTTCCACATTACCGCATTACTTTTCTTGCACTCGATCACATTTTTATCAAAGAAATAAGGCAATGTTTTTCGCTTTTTGAAAAGTTACTTCCCCGCTTAAACATTTTCAAATAATGAATTTTGACTTACTATACTACACTGACACTGCGTCTGCGGGTCATACGTACATATAAACCACAGATACCCATAAATAAACACAGTGTTCTGTGTAAATATCGATCATCATGTTGGTATCAATGAGAACAATTGATACCAACATTAGAAACTTTAACGTGTAACCTCAGGTTAGCTAACTTTGAGTCGAATGGTATTTGTGAAACACTAGTCAAAGTTAACTTGTAAGTGGTAGTAACTTAACTCCAACAGTTAACAATCGATTGTGAAACCGGCCGTTATTCTTATTGGATACTGTTGGAGAAATTATAACGTTTGCAGACGACACGGTAATATGTAGATTGGGACAAAATTAAAATTGAGGTAGAAACAGACTTTCTTCAGATTGAAAAATAGTTTAAAAATAAGCTACTCACGTTAAATTTTGAAAAAACCTTTTTTATACCGTTTAGTTCATACAAAAATAATCTACCAAATTTTAATACTCTAGAAATCGAGGAAAGTCACAAAACTATCAAGATAAACTCAGCCGTGAGTGTAAAATACTTAGGTGTGCACATTGATAGGCATTTGAAGTGGAATACTCATGTAAAATTTATTATCAAAAAACTACGGTCTTTAATTTATCTATTCTACAAGTCCCGAAATTTTCTTCACCAAAATGATCTAATTACCCTGTATAATGCCCTGGTAGTACCACACCTCACTTAAGGAATAATTACTTGGGGTGGAATACTGAAAACTCATCTACTCTCACTAGAAAATTTACTCAAACGTTTCTACAAAATTATTTTAAGAAAACCCTATAATTATTCCTCGGAAAAACTACTTGAAGAAGTCAAGCTCTTCAATCTAAGACAAATATATTTCCATAACGTTGCAAACTACTTTTACAAAAACAAGCAGACTCTTGAGACCGCACACAACTCCAGATATGACACCAGAAAAAAAAATCCGTTCTCTGTCCCATACATAAATAAAACAATAGGACAAAGTTCCTAAGTTCCATCTTCATTAGATAGGTAAATCTCTTTATGTTTATATTTGTGTATGTGTGACTGTACTTATATGTGTATGTGAAATATTGTAACTTTATCTGTTTCTCTTATTGATATTGTTTAATCATTTATACCTTTTTGCACACAGTGTCTTAGTACTTCTCTGTTAAGTCCTAGACACTCGCGAATATTCCAACGTTTTATTTTAACATAGGAAACATTCTTTGTGATCTTTGTTCAATAAACGTTATTATTATTATTATTAACCCACCATTAGAGAAGTTTTTCATTTACAACAGACAAAAACACTTGTCTGAAAGTGTTTGGTAAACATTGTCGAAACTTCAACAAATTTCATCGAATCTTTACGTAAATATCCATCACTCATTTCGTCGCCACTAATCGCTGATAAAATCCCAAATTATGCTACATCACAAGTCGTTCCACCAAAAACTACCCTTTATTGTCCTAAGTTTCCGAAGTGAACGTCAAACAGAACTTTATGTAATGGCAAGCAACCCTCCCATTCAGAGGCGGGTAGTTTAATTTTTAACCCGGATGATGTATATTTTTGGAAATTCTCAAATCCGTATAGCTATCTTTCCAGGAATCAGTGTTTTTTTTTCTGGGAAAAAACTTTTAGGAATTATTCCGATTCTGAAAATAAATTGTGGCGTGCAAGGTCATAACAGTTTGTTCATCAAGAATCCTGAACATTTCGTAGGCATCTTCAGAATTTTGGACATGGACTTGGAAATCTGTTTATTAGCTTTTTGTGTACCAATAATGTTCCCGTAGGAGAATTCTCCAACGTAATCAAAAGGAAACTCGAAGATTCATGAAAGTGATGACTTTCCAAATTGAATTAAAATACATTATTTTCTCTATATCTTCTTCATATTTGCGACTTATGCTTTCCTATCGGGCATTGAAATACATCTGATATTGACACAAGGTAACTTTCAGGCTTCATCTGAATTTGTGATATTGGAAAAACTGCAGTAGCAACGCATATGAAATATAAAACGTATTAAAATGGATCTACGTTCGCATACATTTCTTGAGGTTCATTGGCTGTAGATTCGGATACGTTTTATTGAACTTTCTACATATACAGTATCGGAAAGTTTTCATCGGGGGTATGCTGGTTTCATACGAGCGTAAAGAATAGCTTGCTATTATGTTGAGAGAGCATTACAATTTCTCCTCGACTCGCTCGAGGAAGGGATATCGACGTGGCTGTTGATTCGTCGGAAGAGGGAGTAGGGGAGGCGTACAGTAGTGCGTCTCTCTTATTTATAAGGTATTATCATATCATTGCTTTCCTTATTGCTCGCATAGATGTGTCTATACCCCCGATGAAAACTTTCCGATACTGTATCCTGATATTTTCAACACACTCTCCAAAAGTGAAAAACAAAATAAGAATACTTCGATTGAATAACTGTGTTGCATAGACCTTTTCACTTAAGCATTTTGGCTATATCGCATGTGCGAGAATTCGGAAACAGCTTTCCGTTGTTTTTTCCCCACAGTGGAATAAAATCATTTTTCGACGAATCAAATAACGAGAATAAATGTCACGTGTCATCAAGTTTTTGGACAATTCATTGTCGTTCGTGAAGGTCGGCACTGCCTTTTTATGAGTTTTCAAGTGTGGATTCGAATTTCTAACGTTATTTTCTGGTTTCCGTCAGTTAATTTCCTCCCAGCCCGGTACAAAAACTATTTTCATGATTGTGTTTTACGAATGAATAATCAACGTTAAGAGCAAACAATACCCTTGATAAAACGGGAATCGGTTTTGAGCGTTCAGTTTTATCTTTTTGCGAAAATTTTGTTGGAACAAATGATTCGATTCGTTTGTGAGAATTCGGTAATCTAACTGAATTTTAGTTTTGATGATTTTGAAGATTTTTTTTCATTGTTTGACAAATGAAAAAAATAGGCAAATTCCCGAATTCTTAAGGAGATTATAGACTCAGAAGAAAAAAAAATGTATAAAATCATTAGTTTTGACGCAAAACCGATTCTACGATTAGAAGCTACCTACCTTATTGGCGCTTCCAGCTACGTAGTTTTTTCACGGACAAGTGCTTGGTTACCTCCATTATCGCTCTTGAAAAATATATCCCCATACACCCAACATGTGCGACGCAATGATACAATTTTAATTTCGTGATGACGCGCTGATGTTGCCTCTTAATGTCAGTCCAGTAATCACATTTAGAAACGCTTCATATTTTACCTAAGCTGGAAGTGATTGAAATAATTCAAAATAACTAAATTGTTAGGAACTATAAATTTTGTATTCTAAATGAACAATAACTGGTAAATATTCGAAACATTTCAAAATAATAATCGAAACATTCCATTTTTTACGATATCAAAAAAGTTTCGAAAAATATGTACCTATCAAGAGATACAGTATATATTTATGTATTCCAAAAACTCCTCAATCGGGTGCAGCCGGTTGACAGAATCAACTGAGACATTAGAAATATTTTTGAAGTAGAAAAATGTTTATGGCCAACTCTATAATAATGAATAATAAAAATTCCTAGTTCACGTATGAATCGAATTCAAATAAATGTCATAAGTTTTTTTCACTTGTTAATAAATATTATGTCAATACATAATACATTAATTTTTCATGAAAGAAAAACCCAAAATGGCGGCTTCAATATGCCTGGCAAGTTTGTGATTATTGTATTATTCTTTCCTTAATTGATATGTGGGTTTCTTCGTGGTCGAAGTTTATGAATATGTTTTTTTTTTAATTGATGTATTCTTGAATTTTGTTTTTCTGGTCTCAATGCATTCAAAGTTGGTGTGAAGGGATTCTCAGGGTTGAAGGTTATGATTTTTTTATCAAAATTTATGAATTCAAGATGGCAGACCAGATTTGTGATTGAGATTCGACTCTATTCACATTTTGTATTTGGGGTTTCATCGGGTTGGAAGTATGATTTTTTTTTAGTAATGATTCCGACATGGCGAGTTTTCTGTTAATGGTCTGATTTTGTTTCAAACTGAGGTTGGATTGTTGTTGGGTTTTTCTCAAAATTAATTTTTTCAACATGGTAACTCCAAGATGGCGAAAGAGTTTTTGATTGTATCAGATTCCATTCAATATTGATAAATGCAGCATTTCAGGACCGGAGATTTATGATTATTTTTTCAAAATTCATGGAATCGAGTAGGTGACTCCAAGATGGCGGACGAATTTCGTGAGTTTATTCGTGGTGGAAAGTTATGAATTTTTTGTGAAAATTAACGAATTTGAATGGCGGCTTAAAGATGGTGTACGACGAGGGGTAAACCGCTGTGGTATTTTGGTGTACATGTCTTAGGTATTAGTGGCATTACTTGGGTATTAGTTAGGATTTAGTAGCATTACTCTGGTATTAGTTGGGAATTAGGGGTATTAGTTGAAAATTATTGGGCATTACAGGTATTACTGGTTTATTACTCGGGCATTAGAGGAATTAGTTAGGAATTATTGGGCATCACAGGTATTACTGGTTTATTACTCAGGCATTAGAGGAATTAGTTAGGAATTATTGGGCATTACTCGAGCATTACATGGGGATCACAGAAATAATTCAGAAGCGAGAGAACAATTATAATCGATGGAAGCCAAAAAAAAGTCTTCAAAACAAGGGAATTGGAATTGTCTGAAAAATTTGAGAAATCCGAATTGTGCAATGACAAAACCAGCAAAAGTAACATTGAGACACGATTTTATAGTTATCTTACTTTTCTGACGGGCATTACTGGCATTACTTCCCAGGTAGCATCTCATGTTGGCTGAATCTTGTTTTCATATTAGGCCAATATGTATATATTGTAAATGTAAAAATAATAATGAACCAATATGGATGCATATTGGAAAATTTTATTGATAATATTGGTGGAATATTGGCTCAACTTTTTGTGAATGTATATTGATTTATAAAATATTGGCTCAATAATTCACACCGATATCGATAGCTATATTGCCTACCTATTGTTTCCAGCATCTAGCTCCAATATTACTCTCATTAGAGATAAAAAACAATATTGTATATCCAAGTTTTATAGCACATTGGTGGAATATTATTCAATCCATATTCGAAAAATTATTGACCCTATATTGATTGAGATTGTTACGAAAACCTTACGCTAATATTTGAAAGACCATATTGATACCATATAATAAAATACATTTATCACTATAATTGAAATTTAAATATTGGTTGAATATTCAATGAACAATATTGAAATGAATTATGATCAAACTTGGTGGCCCCACATATGGAACGACAGCTGAATCATAGTAACGTATATTAAATAAGGCTTCTCACAATTTACTAACTGGTTAACTAAAGTAGAAATGAAATTTTAGAATTTTCAAATTATTCGACATTTTCTGGAAATATTTCAACGATGTTTCCAAGGCGACATATTCACTTTGAATATTTTACCAATATATGCAAAAGATATTGTACCAATATCCCTAAATATTTTGAGGCCAATATTGCTTCCACAATATTTCACTAATATTATTTGTATAGTGTCCAAGTAATATTGTACCAATATCCCGAAATAATTATAATTTTATCTCGCCAATATTACGTTTGAATATTTTGCCAATATTTTACCTTGAGGTTTTTTGGTGCTCGTTTATTACTTATGGTGGCCAAATATTATTTATAAAACTTGGCATGTAATGTGGTAGCATAATAATTATTTTGGAGCTCATTTAAAATATATCCTTCAGAAAATGAATAATCACATATAAATGTGTATACGTTAGTGTATATATATATATATATATACAGAGTGACCTATTTGAAAGCGGGCCACCTCTCTAAAACTGTTATTTATTATCCGATTCTGAAGTTCTTTTTTTCAATAGATAGATCATCAATAGTTCTAGTTAAGTGCCATAAATTCGAAATAAAAATCAAAATTTCAAGGCCTACTTTGAATTTTTTTCAAGGTCGAAAATCCAAAAAATACACTTGCAATTTTTTCAATAGAATTTGACGACGCCATTGGATTCACTACATTTTCGAATGGTTCATGTGGAAATTAGGTAAGAATGCGTCCATCAATAAAAAAGTTATATGGGAATAAAATTTGAAAATTATGTCAATTAATCAACCCAAAACTTCAATTCCAGAACTTTCATCAAAATTCTGACCACACCACTGGATTCAAAAAGTCTTCAAGGACACCAAATTTAATGATTAAATCAATTCAAGGTCAAAAATCTAAAAAAATTATGTTTTTTTAGGAAAAATCTAACTACACCATATGTAAATTACGTTGAAATGCGTCAATCAATAAAAAAGTCATAAGGAAATTAAATTTGAAAAATATGCCGTTTATTCAACCCACCAATTCAATTTCAGAACTTTAATCATAATTCGGAAAACACCACTGCATTGAGGAGGTATCGATATATCACTAGTCAGAATTTCGTCGAAATCTGTTCATAAATAAAAAAAATCATGAGATAATAAAATTTGGAAAATATATCAATAGATTTTCAGGAAAATGTTATATTACCTCATAATTTTTATGTATCGACAGATTTCAATGAAATTATAGTCAGTGATATTTTGAGACACCTTCAATCCAGTGGTGTAGTCAAAGTTTTGAATAAAGTTCTGAAATTGAATTGGTGGGTTAATTAAACGGCATATTTTTCAAATTTCATTCCCTTATAACTTTTTTATTCATTGACGCATTCCAACGTAATTCACATATGAACCATTTGAAAATGTCGTGAATTCAGTGGTGGAGTCAGATTTTTTCTGAAAAAATCGCTAGTAATTTTTCTAGATTTTTGTCCTTGAAAAATTAAATTAGTTGGCACTGGAAATGGAGATTCATTCATGAAATTTGGTGTCCTAGTAGACTTCTTGAATGTCTACCTAACGAAACAAAAATCATTCCAATCGGTTGAAAAATGTAAGTTTTATAAGGGTGCTTCCATCTTAAATGGGTCATACTGTATATACATTTTTGTTTACATTTTTTTAATTGATCCGTAATCTGATTCTCCAGAAACGTCTACTAGGCCATCTACCGTAAATCAGTCATCAAAATACTTCAACGATGAATGACCAAGTTCTTCGAAAGTTCCAACCAATAGTTTTTTAATATCTATTGCCATTACTTCCAGATCCGATACCCTTTGATCCCAGGCACTGCTTCCCTCAAGCAATTTGCATATTTCCAACCCTAATCCACAAATAAACTCTTACTTACGCATTCCGATATCGATTCTTAGCTGGATCTTTCGACAATTCTGGTGCTGAATACAAATTTGTGGGGCATACGGAAAATACCTATAAATATTTTCGGGAGAGAAATTTTCCTAGCTGCGGATTCGTTGTGAAAAGCAGAAAGGGCACTCTTTGTGCGTATCTTGATCTTGAATTCGTTTTGTTATTCTGAGCTGATACGACCGCAAGAAGTTCAAGAGCAGCCGGCACAGAATGAAGTTAGGAGCTGTTCTTGAAGAATTTGAGCAGTGAAGTGAAATCAAGTCTCGATTCCATAATACGAGGGTAACGAGAACATATTTTTTTCAAACTGCGAGCGAGAGCAAAAGCTGATTATCATGCACAAAGGGCTTTGTTTTTATATTGATGATCTGAGTTTTATCTATACGTTCCTCACATAAATAGTAAATTGATTTCGGATAACCGTCCTTCTTGAATATTTTATATTCTCCATCCGTATATTGTTTTACATTTTGTCATGAAAGTCAACTGACACTGTCATTCATACATTTTTTTTTCAAAAACGATTTGGTAGTAAGGCCTGACTTTGACAAGTAGTTTCAAAATTCAAACTCTTTTTGTCACTAATGCGCTTTTATAGCTATTAATGTAACGAGATCATTATGCGATTTATAATAATCAAGGATGTCGCCTGTGCAACCTCCGAGATTTATTTAAATTGCGTAATAATCTAGTTACATTCAATGCTTTATCGTATCATTGACATTTACAACGATGATGTGAAAATTAAATCAACAAGTTTGGTTATGTAACGTTATTTTCATTTGAGCGTGCCATTTGGTATTTATTTTAAAGTAACTAAATTATTATATTGTAACTAATGTATTATGGGTTGTTATGATAAAGGTGGTGCTGTAGGTTTTCCGGCTTTTCCTGCAGCTGAAAAGTGGATACGCCACCAAAAATCAGTATGTCGCCCCGGAGCGCCACGGCAAATAATAACAATAGCCGTCCTCTACCCGCACAGGCTATGCCTTTGGGTACACTCTACGAGTAATTTTATTATTAATATTATTATTATTTAATTTTTTTTATCCGGTAGGATTATACCAGTCGGGCCCTGTCTCCGGAGCTTCGACACATCCCAAGGGCGCGCTGGTGACGTTTACCCAGATGGCCACTCCCCACGTCCGTGGGGTGCGCAACTATTGGGTCCGAGAATCATGTGCCCTGAGCAGACGGAGTGAACCAAGGATGACGGCCTTCTGCATTCGTCCGGCTAAGATTTCTGCCATATTATGCCAAGCCGGTATGATTTTCAAGTTCGAAAGCAGTGTGTCCATCATACCACCAAGGACCCCTATAATCGGAACCACCATTTTAACAGAATGGTTTATTATTGTTATTATTATTAGGAAACTGAAAAAACTTACAGTCTAACTCCACCAAAAATATTCTTTATTGTAGCTGTCATGCAGTCAGAAGACTGACATCACGTTGAAATCATGTGGTCAGAAGACTAACATTAAGAGGGAGGACATGTTTCAAAGGATTAATCCTTCATCTTCAGCAAATTATGAGTTAGTTACAAGTTGATCTAAGGAAAAACAAAACGGTTATCAAAGTATAACTCTTTGTTAGTAGTCACAAGTCGACCTAAGGAAAAACAAAACGGTTATCAAAGTATAACTCTTTGGTAACCGTTTTATTTTTCCTTAGATCGACTTGTAACTAACTTGCTGAAGCTAATTTTCTGAAGATGAAGGATTAATCCTTTGAAACATGTCCTCCTTCTTAATGTTAGTTTTCTGACTACATGATTTCAACGTGATGTCCAGTCTTCTGACTGCATGACAGCTGCAATAAAGAATATTTTTGGTGGAGTTAGACTGTAAGTTTTTTCAATTTCCTATTGAATCTCACCTCCACTGTATGCAATGGATCGTCTCCGATGGATTATTATTATTATTATTATTATTATTATTATTATTATTATTATTATTATTATTATGTTAATAATTTGTAATAAAGATTTAATTTAAAGGCAGCTTAATATGCAATGAAACGATACACATTTTTATATACAGTGACCGCCAAAAAGTATGTACCATATGGGAAAAAAATTTATTATTAGAGAATTGAAAAAAAAATTCTTGGGAAAAGTTTATGCATAACCGATAACCTAAAAATCGATATTGACACATGTCACGTGATCGCTGGTATTGCGGCAGATTGAAAAAAATTACTATGAATAGGCAAAAAGTGGAGTAAAATAGTAAGATATCAAAAAAAGTTACTTATTTGAAAAAGTTGCTTAGAATTAAACTTTACACACATATAAATTATTAAAAACATACTGAGGAAAAATTGAAAATAGCTATTTTTTTATATTTTCCTAGCTGCATAAAAATATCAAATTATTATTTTATGAATAGCTTCACCATACTAAAACATTTGTATTTCAATGGTAATGACCAAACTTTCTCATTTTCTCCACACCAGTGAACACTAAATTAAAAAAATTGGATTTTGTCAAAACTCTTGCTGTTACATTGGTTCGTATCTAACAGTTATATTAGAATTCCACGACCATTGTGATGACATGACACTCCAGAAACATGGTGTTTTCTAGATTATAATCAAGTTTTGATGATAATCGTGCCAGAGCGTTTCACTTCGCATGCAATGTTGAAAACACGAAATTCTTGAATTTCTCTATCATCGCAATAATCGTGGAATTCTGCTATAACTAGTAGATACGAACCAATGTAACAGCAAGGATTCTGACAACATTTTTTTTTTTTAAATTTAGTGCTCTCTGGTGTGGAGAAAATGAGAAAGTTTTGTTATTATCATTAAAATACAAATTATTATTATTTTTTCAAACTTTCTATGTGTGTATAAAATTGAATTCTAAGAAACTTTTTTTGATATCTTGGCATTTTACTCTACTTTTTGCCTATTCATAGTAATTTTTATCAATTTGCCGCCATGCCAGCGATCACGTTACATGTGTCAAAATCAATTTTTAGGTTATCGGACATGCACAAACTTTTACCAAGAATCTTTTTTCCCATATGGTACATACTTTTTGGCGGTCACTGTATATAGTGCAATCAGTGCAATGCAATGCAAATAGTGTAATGCCTTGTACGACTTTTTTATGCACACAACTGTACATTGCGTACTATTGAAGATTACCAGCTTGGGATGTATATAGAAAAAATGGCAATACCTACCTACTTATTTGGAGATATATCCTAGGTTATTTCATGAACATTTTCTTTTAATCATTCAAAGCTGTATTTTACAGTATAACAAGCAACCAGACTTTAGCATGGGTTGCTGAAAAATTGTGATCACCTGATCCATTTGATTTCCTCAGCTATACCTTCTACGCAGATGACAGATATTTATATTGCCGCTGTATAGTTTCTACCTGAATTTAAGTGAAATGAACTAATACATGTGTTTCTCCTCTTTGACATCCATAGTCAGTAAGGTCATGATCTCTCATATCTTCTATGTAGTTTAAATTTGTCGTATCCAGAACTGGAAGCTGGAACTGTTATCACGAAACACGTAAGAACATTCCTTTTGGGTGTAGAAGGAATCTGCAATTTGTTCACAATGAGCTTGTCAAGAAAGAAACAAATAGTTCTTGTCCTACCAGGACGGGCTTATTGCCATCATCATATGCAATAGGAATGATTGTAACGAGTATTTTTGCTGCAACTCGTTACTTGTCAATTATAAACTATTCCGGCCTATCGGTCCCGTAGTCATATCCATATCTAGCCAACCCCTTCTTTGCGTTTCGAAGCTAAGTAGGTAGATGACTGAAGTTATCGACTATCGCAGTGTTGCCAATCAGTGTATAATTATACGATTCTCGTATATTTTGGCTTGGGTGTGTATAATTTTCGTACCCCCAAAATCGTCGTATAATTCCGTATAATTTCGTGATGTTGAATTTTAGATGGTTGATGATCGATTTGAAACCCTAGATCTAGATGGCAGTGGTGTGTAAGACATTAGATATTAGTGTTTGGAGGCGGAAGTACTTGTCACAGTCACAGAATATATACCTGTCATACGTCATTGTAGAATCAGTTATATTTTTTATTTTTATGCCTGTTTTGTGGAATCACAGAGCGTTTATTTCATGCTGTACTTCTGTGACATGTGACTGTCATAGTACATTCAGTAATGGTTTATTTAAAATAAACCGAAAAGATGGCCAAATACGCCACATTGGAAGCAAAGGCCAAGAACTGAGAGAAAATAACCGAATACTTGTTATGACGTCATCAGCTCAAACGCTGTCAAATACACTGACATTTTCTCGACCAAATCGAAAACGGCTTGGGTGCATAAAACCGTATAATCTGGTTACAACTGACGTATAATTGGACAATTTTCTATCGGCAACACTGGACTATCGTAATCGTTCTTTCCCGAAGGTGATTTCGTAGAGAGAGCATGTTCACGAATTTCTTTTGAAAGCGTGACATGTTGATGATTAAATTCATTCAGCTATATCTTATCCTAGAAGGTCTTTAATAAGAGGTATGTGGATTATTTTATATATTGACCATTTACATAATAACTATACAGGTAATGAAATAAGAATAAGGTTATGTTCTTTTTTATTTTACTTCAAATTCACAATCTCGTTTTTTATATCATCTTTTTTTACCATAGGTAAGTGCTTTGATGTTGAGTTTCAGTTGCGTAGATCACGATTATTGTTTGACTAAAAGTTATTCATGCAAATTCAACCAACTCTCAAAAAGGTTTTTACTTCAATATAAGTTAAATGTATCTTTCAGTTCAACTGGATTATATCAAGCTAAATTATTTTAAATTGTCATATTTTGTACATTCATAATTATATTCAATTTAGAGTCGTATTCCAAGTATGTTTGGAATGTTGTTTTTTTTGTTGTCAACTGTTATTGACCTTTTTGACCTTGAACTGCTGCATCATGAAATTTCGAAGGCATGAGCTGCCAAAATTAAGAAGTGACTTTGCTTGTTGTGTGAATATTCCTTTTTGAAGAGGAGTTGGTTGAATAATAAATAAAAGAGAATATAACCTTATTCTTATTTCATTACCTGTATAGTTATTATGTAAATGGTCAATTCATCACAAAACAACTAATTTCATGGCTATTACCACGACGAGGGTTGAATTACATCTAATGAATTTTCCTGCAGAGTCCTACAAGAATGTCTCTGCAATTGCTAGTTGCATGGAAATGTTCATTGAAACATTTGGACCACCTATAGATCGATTTCTGGGTTTTGTCCTCATCTGTATAGGGTATGTCTCTGCACCTTGTTTCTTTCTTGATAAGTGAAAAAATTGCAGATTCCTTTCATATGTTACCGTCATTTTGGAAATCACGCAATTTGTTATTGTCAGTAGATACCTACTCTAAACTGATGAGGGCAAAACCGAGATATCGATCTATATAAGTGGTCCAAATGTTCCGGTGAACAATTCCATGCAACTAGGAACTCTGTACGGAAATTCTTTAGATGTAATTCAACGTTCGTCGTAGTATTAGCTAGAATAGTTGTTTTCTAATGGATTTTCCACCTAATTGTTCCTGTCGTATAGGATTATGGCAATTGTAGGGCAGGACACCTTGTTTCTTTATTTCTTTTGGGGTTGAAGTACCCGAAGAGTCCTTCAACACCCAGAGGAACGTATCACTCGGCCTTCCTGTGTCTGTTGAAGCATAACCGTGAAACGGACCATGGACGTATAAATTATTGTACTGGACCTAGACTGGACTGGACATTCTAGACTGAAGTCGTGAACGGTCACACTCTGTAGTCGTGATATTGAGTTGGGCGTTGTCACCCCGCGAAGGTGATAAGTACTAAAGCCGATTCATATACATGGGTGTCCACCCAGAGTTTTTGACCCCACATGATGAATTCCTTCAGTATTGATAATATTAATACTTCTGAACCAAAGAAAATATGACTTTGTGAACTGCCTTACCGTTTTATCGGTACAAAGGTCAAAAATATTTACTTGAAATTGCACTTGTTGAAAAACGGGATTTGTGCAATTTACAAGCAAATATTTTTGACTTCTACTTCTATAAACTGCAATATAGTTCACATGCGTTCTTTTTACTTGCGTTTCTATAACAAAGTCATACTTTCTTTGGTTCAGAAGTATTAATTTTAATAATAACTACTGGAGGAATTTATCATGGGGG
This sequence comes from Chrysolina haemoptera, assembly GCA_958298965.1. NCBI lineage: Eukaryota > Metazoa > Arthropoda > Insecta > Coleoptera > Chrysomelidae > Chrysolina > Chrysolina haemoptera. The sequence goes on along the minus strand of OY282597.1, from coordinate 22,858,900 downwards.
GTCCAAAACCCTGGGTGGGCACCCATGTATCTCAATCGGCCTTTATAGATTATTTCTGTCAAAATATATTTGCTGATAAAACCGCTTCGTTCCTTTTGCGAATAAACTGCATGGTCCTTCTTGACAGTTGCCTGAATGTATGCAACACATTTCACAGGTCGTGTGACATATTGCGGTAAATAATTATGTTCATTAATTTAATAAAAATAATTATGTACGTTGTGGAATAAGTGCTATAATCTGATCAAATATAACTCGACCGTCTTTTATCAAATCGAATAAATGTGGGAATTTCCAATCAAACATATTTGTTTTAGAAAATTCATCTCCTTAGATTCGAAGATTTATGTTCAAAAAATAAAACTCACGAGCTTGAAAGCTCTCGAAATCGTTTTCGTTGAAGTTGAAAAATGTATGGGCTGATGAACGAGATCTTGTTATATTGCCACCGACAAAATTGTGTCACCATAAGGGCCGATTCAGATAAATGGGTGCCCACCCTGCATTTTTGACCCTGCATGATAAATGCATTCCCATCGACGTTCACGCTTCTGCCTGTCGGCATGCATGAAAAACGCGGGGTGAGCACGCACGGAATTAGACTAAATTCTAGTTCACATAATGAAAGATTCATTGAAATATACGATGGCATAATTTGCAAAACTCAAATGTCGTTCCTCCAGTATTGAGAAAATTAATACAGAACCAGAGAAAATATGATCTTGTGATAGAACCGCAAGAGAAAGGCACGTATGTGAATGGTCCTGCAGTTTTCAGACATACGGGTGGAAAATGCATATGCTTGTAAGTTGCACGTGCTTCATAAATAAAGCGTGGGCACCCATGTATGTGATTCGGCCTTAACGTAATCTATTGAAATCCAAATTATCGAAAATATCATCGTACGCGCCTTCAAATAGTTGTATGATAGTTATTTAAGTAACAAGGAATGTAAAGTCGTGTTAACATTCGAGGTGAGCGAGTACGAGCCGAGGCAAAGCCGAGGCTTGTCGCTTTCCGAGGATATTAACAGTCGATACATTCCGTGTTACTTATTACGTTTTTCCCGCTGCTTGTTGACATTTCTCAAAATTTTCCTGGATTGAAGTTTTTTTTCTTACCCTTCCTTCATGATTATTCGTTCCGCTATTTCATTCCAAGTTACTTGTGCGCGTAACTAAGATACGGAATAAACAGACAATGATATTCAAAAAGTCTCATAACCTAAAAATTTATATAAATGAAGCTGAAGGTATTACTTGTCAAAGTCAAAATCATTATTACCCTAGGCACGTTAATGACATGAGCTTAAAAGCTCTCGGGTTTTATTCAAAAATTTTCAAAAAAAATCGTTTTCGTTGAAATTGAAAAATGTATTTGCTGATAAACGAGGTCTTGTTATATTACCCTCGACAAAATTATGTCACTATAACGTATTCTACTCAATAATAACCGAAGAATGAAGGATGGTTTTGGTAATGTTATTTTTCTTGTATTACTGTATTACAAGTTTCAAAATCTGAATTATCGAAAATATCATCGTACGCCCCTTCAAATAGTTGTGTGAAGTATGTTTTGTATGGTCATTTGTCAACGCTGTTGAATATCAGTGTTTAAGTTTTCCACAAAGTATACTTTTGACAGTTCTGACATATTCTGTCATTGCAATTTGGTGCGATTATTGTTAAAATAGTCAGTTTTGGACTTATTTGAGTGTTTCATTGGAAATATATAGACAGAGACTTAATAATGGAGTAAACATTTTTGTTTATCGGAAATGCGCTGTTGCCAAGTCGACCTCTTCGGATTACTGGAAATCTGATGTGGAAAAAAAGGCTCGATTGTGGACCCTCGAATAAATCTTGTGGTACTATTTTTGATTTGCGAAAATGCGCTGTTGCCAAGTTTTGGTGACTTTGGAGATATGGAAATCTGATAAGGAAAAAATAATTGAACGTCGCGATTGTGGACCCTCAACGAATTCTAATGGTACTATTTCTGTTTTGCGCGGAAATGCGCTGTTGCCAAGTTTGACAGGTTAGTCACTTTGCACAGATTTGCGAAATGTCGGCCGGACCCGCTCGCTTCGCTCGCGTTTTATCTTGTGTTCTGAATCTAATATTACTTTGAGAAAAAGAAGAAAGTTTCAGGTTGGGTTAGGTTCATGAATTCAAAATGGCGGCTCCAAGATGGCGGACGAGATTTGTGATTATGGTCAGATTCGATTCAAAATTGGTATGTTTGGGATTTTCTAGGTCGTATAATTCGAATTTTTGTCAAAATTCATAAATTGAAGATGGCGGACGATATTTGTCATTATGGTCTGATTCGATTCAAAATTAGTGTGTCAGAGGTCAGAGGTCAGAGGTTAGGGAATTTTTTGGCAAAATTTATGAATTCAAGATGACGGCCCAATATAATGGACGAGTTTTTTGATTATGGTCAGATTCGATTCGGAACTGGTATGGTTTTTGGGGTCGAAGATTTCGATTTTTCAGTCATAAAAAAATAATAGTTCAAATAAACTAAAGAACACTCCATGTTGGAAGTAAAGCGTGTTCTGTTTTTTCTGTTCTTTGGTCGGTATGTTAAGGCCTGTACGAAGCTTTACAATCCAGACAGCGGACGTCCTCAATGAATATAACCAATTTACATCATTATCTGAAACTTTCAATCATCATAATTTGTTTAAAAAATGCCTCATATTTTAACTAGATTTTTAGGTGTATGATTCGACCAGAAAAGGATGTATGGTATTGACAAGTTTTTGAAATGTTTTGTTTAGTTAATAGGTAGGTTGTTTTCTGAGGAACATTGTTTTTTAAGTTTGAATAACGGTGGACACGGATTGTATATTTTGAAATTTCTTTCAACTTTATTTTGCTATGAAATATAAGTTGTTTTTTTATTCATAACATTTTTCAAAATACTAACTAAATTAATGAAAACTAATTATTTGAATCATAGTTCTCAGATTCCCCAAAAAATGGGTGATAAAAGTGGCTTTAGATATACCCCTTTTTGACATTGATAAACACGAATTCTTGTACAAAATAGGCTACTCTCAAACTCTCATATTCTGTTTAAAACATATTGTCCTTCATTTTGTATAATTCAATTCGTATCAACGAATGACCCAAAAAATAACTTCGCAAAAAATGCTTATCACGAACATTTATTATATCTTTCTATTTTGTGTTTCTATCGAGGAGAATATAATAAAATCCGCTACAAAATTAATGCATTATTACTGGATATGCTATATTTTCAGTAAGATGAATGTCTCATTTACTCCAGTTTCTTTACATAATATTTGAAATGTCTTCTATCGGTACTTATCGCTGCAGAATGATAAATATGGTGTTTCGTCATTGACATTGTAGGCTCAACAAACATATGAGTAGAATTGGTCTGGCAGAAGAAATGCTGTGCAGGTTCAGAAGAATATACTATGGTACTGCGAAGACTCTAAACGATTAGAAGGGCACACACAATTAGTGTGAAAAAGTCGCAGTGTGAGTAGATGACTTTAGCGGGGAAGTCCAAAACTAATCAAAGCTGATTGATGTAATCTAGTGGAGATACCATCGAGCAGATATTAAGAGATCGCATCTTGATGTCATACAGGGCAGCAAAAGGGTCTTTATTAACTGCGGAACTTTGCAGAGCACGGCTTGAGTTTGCTCGTGCACACACACCTTGAGGGAAAGCTGGATGAAGACGAGTGCTCTTCACTGATTAGTCAAGATTCTGTGTCACAATCAAATGCGGGCGAATTTATAGGAGGGTTTGCAGACGGGTTTTTGGCGAAGGATCGGTAATGGTTTGGGATTTTATGAATTAGGATGCACGTACGAAACTGGTAGCCATTGCTGAAGCGAGTTTGACAGCCGAACACAACTAATGATCTTGAACCCCATGCCGTTTCATTTGCTTCATTCATTGACAAATCATGCAAATAATGGAAATTTGGGAGGTTATTGATAATAATCAAATAACTACTCTGATATTGAGTGCGACAAGATGTTATCGTTGATCGATGTCTGTAAATGATTTTTGAACTCTTCTGAGAATGAAATTTTGTTTGCACACTATCGTAAGTACATCAATAGCCGTATGCATAATCATTCGCCAGCACAGCAACTCTCCAGAGGTGAGCCGTTCGCATTATTATTAAGGTAGCGAACGGCGCACGTGTGTGTGGGTGTGTTTTTTTATAAATATGCGTTGAATATTGCTGCGAAGTGAATATGATTCACAATATTCATATATTGCACTTATATCAGTAGTTACATGTATTTATTTACGTTATCCTGCTCGCCGACTAACCCATTTTTGATTTTATGGCGAAGTCAGTGGCGAAGGCGCTGGCAGCAGTTCTCAACTTATAAATAAAAATCAACCAAAAAAACGTTTCGGAGTGGACCGAATTGTGACTTAAAACCATTCCCGAATCAACTTGAACAAACACAAAAAATGTCATCAAAATCGGTCCAGCCGTTTATGAGAAATTCACTTTCGTATAAATGCAATAAGTATGTTTTCGATTCCTTTTATGTCTTCAGTCGACTGCCTCCAGCTACCATTAATTGTAAACGAAAGACTTATTCTCTTTTAATTTTGCAAACACGATGAACCTTAATTGCTTGTGCGTGCTTCGACCCTCCGTAATCTGTTGTATTAACTTTAAATTTCTCACTACTCGTCTGGATTATTTCACTAATATTTTTTTTCCGAATCTCCCAGGTGTCAAATATCAAATAGTCGCAAGTTTAAAAACGCCCTAAAAGATATTTTAATTAAAAGTTCTTTTTATTCTATTAATGATTTTTTTAATTGCAACCTCACCTCTAATATTTTGTTATGATGCCCATACTACTTTTTGTTTATTTGCTGATTTTTTTGTAATTTGTATTTACTAATTATGTACATTTTACTGTTTATGAACTTTTTTGAAGTTCGTTATTTTTACTATCCTGTTCAATTAGGGTACTTAGTTTGACATTATCCAATACTGTAAAGTCTATGGAAATAAATTGTATTGTATTGTGTCAGGAAAAACCTCTTAGAAGCATATCAAAGAACTTGGGCCAGAAAGCGAATTTAAAAGTAAATTATATAAAATATTGAGTATCAGTCATCAGCATCAGTACTATACTGACAATACAGGCCGTTTTTTTAGTTGATCCCACTATTGACGTAATTAATAGCTGAATTTGTTAAAACACTGGCTACTAAATTTGATGAAAAAAACTAGAGGCCCATATTGTTCCATAATTGAATGCTGATCCGAAAGGGCGATAATCCTTGGAGAATTTTAAAAGAATTCTTCATATGAACTTAGGTCCGCAACCGCGTTATTTCTGAGATACAGGGTGTTGAAGTTTAATAAAAATATCAGTTCTTCCCCAATATCTCTAACACCGCTTGAGCTTTTTTTTTTAGTTTTGGTACATGCAAAGTTCACATGAAAGTATATTTCTCCCATGATAAATTTTTTCTTAATTCTCATCAGTGGCGTCCCTGTTAAAATGCACTGCCATATTTTTGTATAAAACAATAAAGTTGACGATGGAATTTAATGAACTAAACGTCGAATTGGAAATTGGGTCATATAAGATTATAACAAATATGAAACAGTATTGAAAGTTCCTCTGACTTTTTTTTGAGACTACACGGACGGGAATTGTATGACCAAATATTGATGTTTTATTTTTTTCGGGAAAAAACGTCGAGAAACACATGTATTGTAATACATGGCTGAATTTGTTATGAAAGTGGCTACAAAAATCGATGAAAAAAACTAGAGATCAGTATTTTAAAAAATAATTTTGATGATGGAATCTAATGAACGAAACGTCGCATTGAAAATTGGTTCATATCAGATTATAACAAATGTAAAACATTATTGAAAGTTATATCATTCGAAATGGAGGCGGTAGAGCCAAAAATTCGATTAATTTAGTTTTTGGCGAATATCTCAAAAACAACCATTGATATTTAAGATCTGAAAAAAGCTTATTATTGCTCTCCAAAATATGAAACTTTTGTCCCAATCAAACGACCTTGTAGGTCTCTCCGTTTCCGAGATAGCAATAGTGGGATCAGCTAAAAAAAAAACGTCCTGTATATCACTGTGATAATCGTTCTCAGTCAGTCTAATCTAAGTTGTTATTCAATTACCTACTAGCTATAGTCATTGATGTGTCGTAATTTCATCTCCGTCATCCACAGCATCCAAATCTTCATACAACCCAATCAACACCATTGAGCAATAAATAAACGAATACCAGAAAACCCCTACGATGGAACATTCCTCCAGCGAAGGTCACACATGATCTAAGAATATTCCAAATTCGAAATCAATTTTTGAATGGACGTATGGAACGTGATAAACGCAAGTAGGCCATGTATCTTGTTATAATAGCGAAAGAGAAAGTAGTCTTTCAAGATCAAACCGACACCAAATAAACATTTTGCTCGTCATTGTCAGCCATTTTTACCGTTTCGGGAGATTTGTTGATTGACTGCGATCGTAATCGCTTTGAAATGTGGATCAAAGCAGTCATTGAGTTTGTCAATGCGGTAGGTGTTCGTTCCGATGAATTGTTGATGATTGAGTTATTGGCAAGAATGTTTCTGATGAGTGTTGCTAGATAAAGCAAGAATAAGAATTCATTGCATACTTTTTCTTTCATAATAGCAATTTCACAAATTCCTAACAGGTGAATTCCATTGACCTCGCTTCCGTTTCAGGTAACTGCTCTGGATATAAACTCTCATCGAGTGATGGGCCCAGTTCCATTTTTTATTGACAAACTGCAGAAAAGTAGGCAATAAGTCTATCATTTATGAATGTTTCTATGACAGATGCTCTGCTGGAATGTAATCAGTTGAGAAGTATATTTTTTCTACAACCACACTCCAAAACATGCTTTTCTGCGTAGTTTTACGTTCGCAAACATGATTATTTCTCACAATAATTGAAATTTGACATTAGTGTGCCGCAAAGTGACATTTCTGTGCCACAAAGTGACATTGCTGTGCCAAAATTTTTCAGTACCTAATTTCTAAGCAATACAGTTTTCGTGACAGCAAGGTGAAAGTATATTTTGAAAATTCTGTATTTCGAAGGGATATTTGATCAGGCAACTTCAAGATTGAATAGACAAAGTCTATTGGTTTATATAATATGAGGGAAATTGTACAAATTCATAATATTTCTGAACAAAAATCATAGACATCACTACTGCTGTCTCAAATACCCACATACACACTATCCATTGCTAGGCAACGGAGCAACATCTATCGAATCATTTGAATGTCAACAAACGTCAATGAGAACAAAAAGTATTTTACCCCTTCACCACACAAGTAATTTAATTCCTAGATGCGCATTTCGATAACAAAGTTACCTTCATCAGTAGGATTACTAAACAACAAACAAACTTCAAGCATAAAATATTCGTAAAATATTCTTGTCCCGTCATTTTTTAATGAGATTGAACTAAAATGGATAGCGACAGTTCTGAAATTGAAAATACTCCGCCAGAACTAAGAGAACAAGTTAATTCATTGTCAGTGAATTTACTACCTTCAACTTCAAGAGGAAAATATGAAAATGCATACAAACAGTTTATGGATTGGAAGGAAAAATACAAAACTAAAAGTGTTTCTGAAAATATAATTTTGGCATATTTTGAAGAACTATCCAAATCAAGAAAAGCCTCTACTCTCTGGTCAATATATTCAATGCTAAAATCGACTATTAATATTAATCACGGAATTTACATATCAACGTATGCAAAATTACGAGCTTTTTTAAAGAGAAAGTCTGACGGATATTTCGCGAAGAAAGCACAGACTCTGACATCCGAGGAAATAAATATATTTATAAAAGAAGCCCCGGACAATATATACCTGTTAACATAGGTAATGTTAAGAGAAAAATTCACATATTTGACAATAAAACTTTAATATTTATTATCGTAGGCTGCAATGGTTATCGCAATTAGTGGTGCATGTCGAAGAGGAGAATTATGGAAGCTAAAAATGAGTGACATAGAAGACCTACATTCAACTCTAATAATAAAATTACAGGTAAAAATTTGGTTTACTGGAAATCTGTTATGAAAAAAAAAATTGAACATCGCGATTCTGTGGCATTAGGCGATTCATATGGTACCATTTTTGTTTTGCGGAAATGCGCTGTTGCCAAGTTGACCTCTTCGGATTACTGGAAGTCTGATATGAAAAAAACAATTGAACGTCGCCATTGTGGACCCTCAACTAATTCTAGTGGTACTATTTTTGTTTTGCGGAAATGCGCTGTTGCCAAGTTTTGTACACTTTGGAGATGTGGAAATCTGATATGAAAAAAACAATTGAACGTCGCGATTGTGGACCCTCAACTATTTACTATTTTGTTTTTGCGGAAATGCGCTGTTGCCAGGTTAGTCAATTCGGATTACTAGCAACCTGAAAATTTGTATTGATATGGATAAGTCAGTCGAGAATCCATGAAATCGTTTTTCGCTCGCAATTGACACACAAACCTAACCTGAGCAAGCTAACCTAGCTTGCGAGTCAGTCGAGAATTCATGAAATCGTTTTTTGCTCGCGATTGACACACAAACCTAACCTGAGCAAGCTAACCTAGCTTGCGATACAGTCGAGAATGCATGAAATCGTTTTTCGCTCTCAATTGACACACAAACCTAACCTGAGCAAGCTCACCTAGCTTGCGAGTCAGTCGAGAATTCATGAAATCGTTTTTCGCTCGCGATTGACACACAAATCTAACCTGAACAAGCTAACCTAGCTTGCGAGTCAGTCGAGAATTCATGAAATCGTTTTTCGCTCGCAATTGACACACAAACCTAACCTGAGCAAGCTAACCTAGCTTGCGAGTCAGTCGAGAATGCATGAATTAGTTTTTCGTTCGCAATTGACACACAAACCTAATCTGAGCAAGCTAACCTAGCTTGCAAGTCAGTCAAACTTGGCAACAGCGCATTTCCGCAAAACAAAAATATTACCACTAGAATTAGTTGGGGGTCCACAATGGCGACGTTCAATTGTTTTTTTTATATCAGATTTCCAGTAATCCGAAGAGGTCAACTTGGCAACAGCGCATTTCCGCAAAACAAAAATGGTGCCGTTCAATTGTTTTTTCCATATCAGATTTCCAGTAAACCAAAGTTCAGCCAAATTACAGGACACAAAAACAAAAGTTTCGAGAAGTTTCATAATTGACCCTTTTATAACATTTGCAAAAAATATATTTCTTTGCGTCCTAATCTTTCTGAAAATCGTTTCTTTTTAAATTATCAAAAAGGAAGATGTACACGTCAAGTGGTATGAATAAACAAATTTGGTAAAATGCCCCAAGAATTAGCAAAATTTTTAAAGTTACCGAACCCAAACTTGTATACAGGGCACACATTTCGGCGGACATCGGCAACCATGTTAGCAGACGCAGGAGCTGATCTGTTAACACTGAAACGCCATGGTGGTTGGCGGTCAAATAGCGTAGCCGAAGGTTATGTTGATGACTCTTTGCACTCCAAAATGAACATTTCAAATAAAATAATGCATTCAGTTGACCCACAAATGTCAAATATAGTGTCAACAAATATGAACCAGATATCACACCCTTCATCATCATCATCATCATTTTCGCCTTCAACTTCTGTAAAAATTGTAGAAAATTTCGCGAGTAATGCACATTCAATGTCTACATCTAATTTGATTATTACAGAAAATGTTTCCAAAACTAACTCTCCCAGAATTCAAAATTGTTCCAATTTTACAGTGAATTATAACTACAAATAAATACTTTCTTTAATCATACCAAGAATTAATTTTTGAGTGATTTTTTTGGAATTTGTTTCTCAGTTATTACCATTAACAACTAATAGTTAATAATTAACTTAAATATATGTTTTTTTGGATAAAGAACACAAAGTCGTCTCCACAAAATTTAATAGAGCAAAGGATATAAATCCAATCTCAAACAAGACATGTTTCGAACATATATATGTTCATCATCAGTTGGGTACAATTAATAATAAAGAAAGTGTGGAGAGAAAAATACAAAAATCGTAAGACTAACTAATTAAGCTGAAGGTACATGATGCACTTAGTCTTACGATTTTTGTATTTTTCTCTCCACACTTTCTTTATTATTAATTGTACCCAACTGATGATGAACATATATATGTTCGAAACATGTCTTGTTTGAGATTGGATTTATATCCTTTGCTCTATTAAATTTTGTGGAGACGACTTTGTGTTCTTTATCCAAAAAAACTTGGTCTTCCACTTCGAGTATGGACTATTACCTTCTTAAATATATGTAATTAATTATTATAATAAATATTTGTTTGGAAATAAACTCAATTATACTATAAAACGGAATTAATAGTCAGCGACGTTCAGTTCAGAAAAAACAAGAATGAGAGCGGCTTAAAATCCTCTCCATCTTCCGTTGCTTCTCTTGGGCATCATAAAGCTAAGAATGAGTCACTGACATTTTATTCCGTGTTATAGTATAGTATTATTTTTAGCAAAAAGGGTGTTGTAGAAAAAGTATAGTGTGTAACACGAGCAGAAATTTGGAATTGCAGCACTCGCTTGCGCTCGTGCCGCAACTTTTTCAAACTCGTGAGAAATTAGCACTTTTCTGCACTTGTTGCACACTACACTATTTACGTGCTTCTGTCAGCGAACGTTCAAAAGAGGGTGGGAGCTTTTCCAGCACAGTTCATGCTTCATCAACATCCGAGTCTCCTGATTTCACACTGCTCTCATTATTTGAATAACTTATCGATTAATTGAATTTGCTGATGAATCAAAAAAGGAAAATCATGTAACAGTTGATGATATGTTTTAATGAAGATAACCTAATCTGTTTGTAATTGACTAGATCTTATGGTGAAGCAAGTCCTGCAGAACGGCTCTGACTCCTCCATTCCACGCTATTAAAGTTAAGTTCATTAACTAGGTCCTCTTTGCTTTAGTCAGCGACCTACTTCTTTCATCATTTTTGACACTATGTTCGTGTGAACACACGGTAGACTGCGAGCAGTATTCGTGTATATAGGATAAACGTGAATATTTTATACGTGTTATTCAAACATTAAAAATAAGACACTTATTGTCTCTCATATTTGAAAGCTTCCATTGTTTGTATGCATCACTCATGCTTTCAAGTAGAGTCAATTTTCTGTTTGATACCGCGTTTTCCACCAGCTTCTTCACAGCCTCCCAGTATCAAATCAATATAACACCTTATGTAGCCGATAATTGCAATGGCAGAGTCCGTAGCGCCAAATCAGCGCGCTGATGCGCTTTCTGCCCTTTGATTCCACATACTACATACTCTGCAGTGTCACTACCGGAGCAATTATGACATTGCTCAACCGCCATAATAAGCAAGATCTAGTCCTTGACCATACAGGACAGGGAACTCAATCGCCTCTCTGCCAAACATGTCTCATAGAGACTGATAAAAAAAGCTATAAGAGAATTTATGAGATCCAAGTTGAATAGTGAAACCGCAAATCCGTATAGCGCCGATATTCAGCAGTATTCAAAAGACATTACAGATACATATTCCTTCAATTTCTAATGACATTTTCTAACGTGAATCTATGATATTTGAATGTGTTTTTAGACATAACTGTTATCCGTTTCTATCAGCGATTCCTGGAATGAATCCTACATGTTTCAATGAGGTCGTTCCATATGAGGATAATAAATCCAATGGACTAATTATATGCAGAAATATTGAAGTCTTTTTCAACTTCAACTGCTGTGTAAATTTGCATATTTTATATTTTTTATCAGCAGTAAAATATATAAATTACACATTCATTTCTAACAGAAACGAAAAGGAGGTAGAGTAGATCTGTGCAGACAGTTTTAATGCCATCTACTTATTCCTCGTACGTATTTTCACAACTCGCATCGTACTATGGCTGGCTATTCGCTCATTCTGATCCCGCGCTATGAAAGGCAGCTCCAACTTTCGAATAGAGGTGGAAGCACTCCGGTAGAAGTTTCTGGTTAGAGATACATTAATTTCATATATTCGGACATTTAGAGCTTTGTGCTCACGACTGTAAAATAATCATGCAGTTCATTATAAAAGAAACTAAAACGGTTTATCAGCGAATACATTTTACATATGAGGAAAATAATAAGTAGATAAATCTATTCTCGGTGATCCGATTATGATAAAAAAATGCATCATTCGCAGTTGAAGTCATTTTGAAATATATAGGTTTTCCTGGTGTGATAGTGATCTTTCTGAAATATTTTTGAAATATTTTGGCTTAATATTATAATAATAATCTATTCGATGGCTAATGACCATAGCAGTCGATGCCAAAACATAAAAAAAGTAATTTTTCAAAATTTTTTGGTAATATTCTTAGGAATATTTAGTTAAGAAACTGGATACGGCATTCCAAATACAGATGGGATCATCAAATCCTGAACCCAATTTTTTATACGATACCGAATAAGATTATAAATTGTATGTTTTATCCTCATTTAAAACATTATTGTGATTGAAATTGGAATACCTCATCAAATCGTGTATAGTCTCTTTGCACCACCACTGCCTAAAACAAACTCTTATACTTCGTATCCTTCTTTTCTCATGAAAACTTATAGGAATGGCATACATTTGTTTGTTGTTGTTGTTTGTTGTTTTTCCGTTAACCAGCTGTCGTCCCCTTACGAACGGCAGCCCTCAAAAGTCGAAACTTGAGCGAGCCAAGGATTAGCGAGGTCTTACCTTTTAACGTGCGATTCGTAGCTCTTTCTCGGGCCATCAGATAAAAATCTGTAGTCGCTAAGGATTCGAACCTAGCCGACCAGCAGTCAATGGTTTCAAACGCGAAAGTCTCAACCACTGAGCTACTTGATCCTTGACATTTAGATGAAGAATTCCTGATCCAAACCATCACATCCTGATCCCACTGTTTCCACTTAATAAAATTGAATACGGAATTCCTAATACAGACCATCGAATCCAGAATCCACTTTCTTCATACGATACCCAATAAGATTATAAATTGTGAATTTCCACACATTTCTAATACGTTGACAAGCTTGGGAATGAGCATATAATCTCGTTATGATCAAAAGTGGATTACCTCATCGAATCTTATAAACCATTGCCTGATACAAACTCGTATGACATGTATTCGGGCATGCTTATGAATCACATATACTTATAAATCATCATAGAACCTTCCAGAAAGTGTATGAGCCAGAGTAGGTTACAGACTTTCCACGTAGATCCATATAAATTTCCATAATTGGTCTATATTTTTTGATCAGATATCATGTGACATTTTTGGCAGGGCTCTATCATTTTTTATGCCCAGTAAAACCCCAGAGGCCAAGCTCATGCGTCAAAGACACCTTGACGGTGCTATCCTTTTTTGTCGATATTTGTTGATTCTCCATATGAATGTTTGTGGTGTGGGCAAAGTGCTGTGAGAAATAATATTTCTCACAGTATGAGTAAAATATGGTTTTGAAAATAAGTAAGCTATGAGAAAAACCCTACTTTTTCATAGTAGTTGTAGAAAAAGATCTAAAGTACTTACAAAAAGATGTAGAACTACCTGCATTTCGGCTGATCGTCAGTCTTTGCTGAACAGTAGTAATTCGTGTATTTAGAGCGGAAAGTGATTACCGCTCGACAAAAGGTGCATATTCACAAGAGCATTCGTTCCGCTTGAGCATCGAATGAGCACCGAACGAACGAATGATCGGACAGCGTTGATGCTGATTTTAGAATGAACAGAAAGCGCGTGCGGTGCTTGGGCAGATCCGTTTCTTGAAGATTTTCTCGTGCTCAGTGTGGATGATGAAAGTGTGCTTGTTGACGTTCTGTTTGTGGTTATTACAGAGATATGAATTCAGTTTGGATAATGATGATTAGGAATATTTGTACGCGACTGACTGCGGATTTGTGCTCATGTACCAGGAGACAATACGCAGCCTGAGCTTGAACCGAGCATTTCATGTGCTCATTCGGTGCTCATATGACACGAATGCTCTAGTGAAAACGCACCTGAAAATAGTAATCTTTGGAGCGCGGCAATTACACTGTGTGCTCAAAATACACATAATATTTTTTCGACAAACGCAGATCTCAGATACAGAAAAAGCAATCGACACTTTATTGATCCATCATTGCCCAATAATGATAGTCATTCCATTTATTATTCACTAGATTAATATTGAAGGTTAAATTTTGACAATTATCAATAGATAAGTATAGCCAAACTAGGTATACAAATTGCTGGTAATACATATGTTAGGAGTTATTTATTGCCGAGCGCCACCCAAAAATGGAACCTCCTGTATAGGCCAGCCGTGTGTCATGCATTGTCATAGATCGGGTTTTAGGTATCTTCAAAAAAACGTCTGGCTGACGAAAGGCAAGGAAATAGCATGATTTCACGAATCGACGTGGGTTGATGAACGTTAAATGAATAATTTAATTGTGTGTTCTACTTGAGGAGTATTCGATTTATTTTCTAAAATTATTGTTGGTGAGTTACTGTTTAAATAAGTTTATTTGATTGGAAAGTGATACCTACTGCTGGAATAAAAGGTAGCAGTTGTATTTGTTTTGAATTGTTGATTCATTTCCAAAATAAAAGGATATATTAACTATTTAATGAAATATAACGCTTGTAGTTTCCAATAACTTTTACTTGGAGTAATAACAGGTTATTACTCCAAGTTAAAGTGTTTTAGTAGGTACCTATATCCTTCAATGTTGATTATTAAACAAAGGATGAGTTTGTGTGGAAAGTTTCAATCGTGGCTAACACATTCAATTGGAAAAAGGTGTGATTTGCTTTTACGACTATAATTCGGAGTTTTTCCTTTATACTGAATATTTAATTCTTGTTGGTATCTATTTTAATATTGAAAGGCTAAGGTACTGATTTGATTAATCGGTTGTAGGTACACTAGTCTCGGCAAATTGGAATTGAGTGAATAATATGTTGAGTTTATCCATCGAAAATCTAGAGACTCGTAACCTGCTTGTGTGAGAAGGTTACATGTCTTTTGGTGATTTGCAACGTGCCTTAGTGAGAAGTTGCATATCACTTTTGGAACAATTTCAGTCTGCTCGTTTATAACGTACCTGTGTGTGAAGTTACCTGTTACCAGGCTGCTTTGAGAGCAGAAATGCTTGCAACGTGCCTGAGTGAGAAGTTGCCTGCATTCAGGAGTTTCGAAGGATTTCCGGAGGACTGTAACGTTCCTGTGTGAGGAGTTACATGTCAGTGAGATGTATTGAGGATATAATAACGAATAACGTGCCTATGTGAGAAGTTACTTATTATTATTTGTGCAATACTGAGACGAAAGTACAGTGACATGCAACGTGCCTGTGTGAGAAGTTGCATGTCAAAGGGTTTACTCTTCAGTTTATTTTTATCATTGTAGAAAAGCATTCGTTGTGCCTGGCTCATGACAATAATCTTTTACGCGTTTCCAACTATTTCAATTGATATTACTATCTAACAATTCCATTGGAAGAAATTTTATGAATCTCGAAACTTGGGAGTTACTTTTGGTATTATCGCTTGTGATTGAACCTAAAGATCATTTAATATCCTGATATACGTGTATATTTATGTTCATATTGGTATAAATTAATTTTGTATTTTAAATCGATTTAGAAATAAAGAAATTTATTTCCATAGGTGAATCATCGCTATGAAATCCCTACCTCAAATGTACCATGAAAAAATCAGACACATATCTTTTACATATAAAAAAAGTGCTAGTAGTCCTAGGTTTTGAACACGGGTTGCCGGCGTGTCTCTAATCACATGTTACAAGGACAACTTTAATAGTGAATTGAGTTACACGTTACTTATACAAGCCGACAAATCGGAAACATGCGTATAAGAGAGCGTTTTCTCAATTTCGTCGCTCTAGAGCGAAAAAGCGTTGATATTTGAACGCGCCAAAGGCTACTTTGTTATGCGGTTGTCGAATAATAATATTTATGGTTATGGATCCCATCACCTGACCCTTCGTGCCCCAAATCGATGAAGTCAGTTGTGAGAGCCTCTGTTTCTAGGAACAGCGTATTTTTTCTAGAATTTGTTATTTCCGTCAACCGGTTCGTACGAGTAACCCCCAGAAGTATTCGAAAGGCTTATGCGACCCAAGGAAAACCCCTCATCTTATAAAGTGCGATGCCATGCACATACAAGAATTCAAATGAATTACCAAGACGTCAGTCGTCCATCCAAGTGATCACCGCAGTCAGTGTTGCTTGACTTCAACAATCGACAGTACCCGACTCAACCATTACTACAGTACCCGACTCAACCACTACAGTACCCGACTCAACCACTACAGTTCACGGGGGTGTATCGTATCGTATGGCAGTGTATACACGATTTCATGTGATATATCTACGCTCACCTTCAGCATTTCTTTTTTCGCCATTTTGGAAACCTGCTGGTGATTTGGGATTCACTGTTTGAGGACGGTATCCACATGACATAATTTCATGCCATGGAAACCGGACAATAAAGAAAACAAAGAAAATTAATACAAACTCAAAACAAAAGCAAAAAATTTCTATGTTGACGTCATTGTTGCTATTGTTCGATCAGATGCATACGTTCTGACCAGAGATTCACTACTGGACTTGATTTTTTAATTACTTGACTTGAAATCAAGTTAAGTATTTATTTTTGAAATTCAAGTCGGGTCAAGCAGTTACACATCAAGTACTTGTAAATCAAGCTACCTACTTGATTTGTCTTGAAAAACTAGTACCTTTTTTGTATTAATCTGATTAACTACCAAAACGCAATAAGAAAAAAATACATGGATGCAATCTAAAACAAAACTGGTGTTAATAAAATACAGTACAATGATATTTACGTTATAATATACCACTCTAAAATGACAAAGTGAGTTATATTTTTGAAATGCCCTGGAATGCCACAATTTTCACTAGATTACTTGAATCCTATAGATTTTTGTAGATATTCGAAAATTTATAAAAAAGCAGCGACGAATAAAAAAATATTATAGAAAATAAGATGTGGACATTTTTTTGATCCACAAACTACTACATAGTTATTACTGAAAACTATTTATTGTTTTACCTACTCAAGCCAATCCGAAACTGGAATTGTGCTACGCCTATTCGAACGCGTAAAGATATTTGCTCCGGAATGAGGTGGGCTGGATCAATTTTTTTTTTCGTAGACTCTAGTGTGTTTAGCTGGCAAGTGTCGCCTCAGTGGAGTTGTTCCGTAGTTTTTCATTTTCAAAACCGCCGTACATAGGGTACATTTGCCTTGTTTGTCAATATTGCTATTAGTTTTAGGATCTTGCTCAACTATGAAATAATTTGTATTTTTATTAACTTCAACTAGTTTAGCTTCTGATGGCACCGACCCTGCTTTTTCTACTTCTTTTCTGCTTTTTCAAATTCTGACTTTTTCAAATTCTGACACTTTTTCATCTACCATATATTCTGAGCCGCTGCTTTGAAAAGGTTCCGATTCCATCACGGACAAATCACTTAAATTATACAAAGACAATTTGCCGCCACTGTTTATCCTCGATCAACGCTGTTCTACTATTCAACAGCACGTCATAACCGAGCAATCGGGGGCCTGCTTGCTGTAACCTCGATGAATCCCCTATATTAACGCTTCGGTGTGCATATCACGAATCGCTATCAAGTAGTTTGACTTCATCTGATTTCAAGTCGAGTAGTTCACACCGTGAATCAAGTCAAGTCAAATATAAAATTTTCAAAAGCTTGAGTTTTGAAGTCAAGTCAAGTAATTAAGAAAATATTCAAGCTACTTGACTTGATGAATCCTTGGTTATGACTTGCTATTCACAATATACTTTAATGACCAAGAAATATTTTGCTGTACGTGTAGGTGACAATTCCACGGGTAATTGAACACATACGATTTCAGTAGTTCCATTCGTTTCACTCGATCAATCAAATTCTCAGTGAACCACAAGCCACACTAATTCCGTTCAGTTGCCACCAGCATAACTTTGCATTATGAACTTGTGGAGTTGCATCTCCTCTTACAACAACGATTAATTCCGATGATGTTTGCTATCAGCTGCAGCCGTATACATTATCTCATGATGCTGATGGCCTAGTTTAGGTATGATTGCTGGATTCCGGTGACAAAGGTCCTTTTCGTTTGGAGTATCATTCAAAAAATATGTAGGAGTGGCTCTAGTAGTATATGTAACTGTTGTCCGTAGAAGCTGACTTGCAAATGAAAATGTGTTGCAATATTCGTTTGGAAATTTTGCATGAATAGATAATATTTTCGGAAAATTCTGTGGTTTGTTTGAATCGCCTACAAATGAATTACTTTTTTATTGCTGATTTTTTGTGAAACAGATATTCATGATAAAAGGTTCTGGGGAAAAATTTGCATACACCCAAGGTAAACGTAATTCATTCTGCAAATATTTCATCCAACAAACGGAAAACCTTCACATCATTTAGAAAAAAGGGATAATTAAGTACATCTAATTGTGCAAATTTGTGGCAAAGTGTGGCAACAAGGGGATATCAAGTATGTTGATGTCATTCCTTTCATTTATTAAATCAGTACCATGTTACTCTGCTGAATAAACTGGAATACTATTAGTACAGTAACCACAGGCAAATGTAAGCCACAAGTGAAGAATGAATCGTAGCACTTTGAAACATCGCACATGACTTCTTGACATCAAGTATTGTTAGAAAAAAATTATTTACCGAAAAATCAGGGGTGGAACCCAAAAAAATTTTTATTTAAAAAAATATAATTTTGTTTGCTGTTGTTTCGGAAAGTATAAGTGTTTCGTCTTGGGGGTTTTTGTGGACTGTACTAAAATAGGGGTTGAATTGAGAGGTGGAAACTGCCCCGTGGATTTATAACGAATATATACTAATTATTATGAGGGGGAGCGTGACTGTGTTTTCCTTACCTTTATGTTCATCTCCAGGAAGAACGAGGGATCCCAGTAAGCTATGTCTCCCCAGGTCACAGGTTTTCTATGTAGAGTTTATTACGTCTTGCATTAACACACATTTTCCAACGAAAAACTGGAGGTCCCGCGTTTTGAGGTTTTTATGGGGCTTTTTCGAACATGACACGAAAGACGACATGTTTATTGAGAGTTGTTGGTCTCTCGCTACATGGTGGCAAGCGCGCGCACCTCGAGCTCAGGAATACACAGTCGGGTTCGCGAATAGGGGAATAGGGGGAATCTCAGACAAACACAAATTATATATATATATATATACAAATTTTACAAAAAGAGAGGTGAAGACGGAACAATAAGTTTTATCAAGAAACAATTTCAACAAAGTGAAAGATAATTCAATTCTCCACATGAAATGTACTCAAAAAATGAATTCCGATATCAGAGCATTAACCCGCCACTGCCATTTCCAGCAGGGCCAAAAATTAGATTTGTCATAACTTTGCTAAAAATTATAGTAGAAGGAGAAGAAGTGTATACCGTTCCTGAAGACTTCTATTTCCTCATGCAAATATAATATGTGAGTATCTGAGTACCCAAAATGTGTTTTATCCCACTTCACATAACCCTTCTACGATATTTACAGATGATCCGAATGTAATGGATAATTCAGTTCATATGAAATAATTATACTGAAGCAGGAGTTAGTACCCTCTTTGGACCAACGATTTCAGACTAGTGAGACAAGTCCCGCTTATACATGCCAAAGAAAAAATTGGGTTTTACTCCTGCCCCATTTTTAAACTCACAATAATCCCGGCAATTTCTTCAGTAAATGTTGAAAATAATCGCTCATACACATGCTACATAAAAAATGTAGTATGTGATTTCAAGCTTCAGGTTTGCGCTTCACAATAGTGTTATTAAACATATACGCGGGATATGAATAAGCGATTATTTTCATCATTTACTGAGGAGAATGCCGGTTTTATGGGTAAGTTGAAAATGAGACAGGAGTAAAGAAAAGTTTTTCTTTTTTGACATGTATAAGTTGGATCTGTAATTCCATATTTACAAATTATTCGTGATTTTCGGATCATCCGCAAACATCTCCGTGAAGTGCGACATAACACATTTTAGGTACTCAAATACTCGCATATTATATTTGCATGAGAAGGTAAGAGTCTTCAAAAACGATATGAATCTTCCTTCTTCCTTCTCCGATCATTTTCAGCAGAGTTATGACCAATCAAATATTCGGCTCCGCCAGAACTTCCAGCGGCTGATAAGCGTGAACCTGAAATTTGATGATGGCATTCAATCACGTTTACTGAGAAAACAAGCGCATTTCGTAAAAGTTACTGGGAATCATTTTTGTGGATAATTGAATTGTCTTTCACCTTGTTGAGGGATTGTTGAACATTGGTTTGAAAGGTATCTACGCGATGTGAGAACGTTGGTTAGACTAGAAGTCTGTAGAATAACTATTAATCAAGAATGGTTTTTCCATTGATGACTTCATACACCTCAAAAGCGCAAATAGTAATTGTTGTGGGAAGGCCGCTACGGCAGCCAGGCAAGAAGGCCCTCACGGGCCATTTTTGCCAAATAAGTTATTGAATATATCAAAGACTCAAAATATATTATTCAATCCATATGGAAATACAAACTTGATTGGATATTCACATTAGGAACTGTCTAAGCTCTGTCACGGAACTGTCACGTTTATGTAATAATTCATAAAAACACGATCCTTCACCATTCGATTGTATACAGACTGTTAACTTCAAATAAAAATATTCACTTTAACTAATAAACATATATTACAATTCTCTTTATTTCACAAATAAAATAGTATATTAGTATATAGTATGAGTGGATAAATATGTCTTTCAAACACGCGCGATTTTTCGAGCACGACGGCACGGGTTACTTCCGGTTGAACTGGAAGTGACCCAAAACTTTTTTTTCGAATGTCACCCTCTACATATTTTTCCATTATCTGAAAGAACACGCAATTTGTGATAACACTGTTCTTAAAAATTGAAAATCGGTTAAAAAATTGCGAAGATACAGTTGATTGTTCAGTCAAACAAAGTTGGCCATGAAATTCAAACTTAAATCATCACAACAGAAAAACGAAATCCCAAGTTACCAGAGGAAGATTCGAAGTACGAAACAGTTGAAAACTGAGGTTTTCATGTAATTGTAATTGCAGGGGGCAAATGTCCCGGAGCCCGAAAAGATTATAATGTTCAACTTATATTTTTATTATCTGTAAAATAACAAATCAAAAATTGCATTTTTGATCAGTTGCATCAAATTTCGAAAACTGATGGTATAAATACTAGAAAGGAGGTAGGATACTCTGCCCCAGGCCCAATGCTGGTCTTCTCCGACCCTGGGCTTGGAACATAATTAAGAAAGCAATGCACAAAAGGACACCGCACACTTTTATAGGGAAATTGGCCCCCTGTCGAATCGGCTGAATTTTCGATATGTTGTAGTCCAAGTCATTACAAACAAAAAGTCCAATTGGCAAAACTTTTTCTATAGGCTAGTTTTGACGGTAGAGGGCGTTGAAAATTCTCATTTTTTCTCTATTGTTAAACAACAAAAAACGTTACCCTGAATAATTTTTACTATTCTGAATAATCAAGATATAAACATTCATCAATATAAGATAATATTAGAAGTATTGTTCATTGGTGACATTACAGATGGTCAATTATACAGTGTGTTTCATCTTGTATGGTCAAAATAATTAATACTTCAAGTTGATGATAAAACTCTTGTTATTAACACGCTTATATTAGCTTCACTTGTATGTATGTATGTGTCTATGTAATCAATACCGGTGACAATGCAATATGACATTTTTTCAATAGAAAAAAATGGCGGATCCAAGATGCTGGATGAGATTTGTGGTCAAATTTGTCAAAAATGTATAAATTAAAGATGGCGGCTCCAAGATGGCGGACGATTTTTGTCATTATGATCTGTTTCGATTCAAAATTAGTGTGTGAGGGGGTTCTCGGGGTCGGAGTTTTAAATTTTTCAGTCATAAAAAAATATTATGTAGTTTAAAAATACTAAAGAATACGCTTTACTTCCAACGTGGACTAAACAGTAAAAAATATTTGACAATTGAATTACTCAAATGTGAAAAAAGCCTGGGTGCTTCCGATCTACCTTCTCATATTTTTCAGTTTCATCTAACAATACTGAGCGTCTAAGAGCTCAAGAGAACTTCGTCAAGCACCCTTTGCTTTTTTTACATTGAATTGTCAATTATTTTTTACTTTTTAGGGTTGGATGGTGGTACGCATTATTTTAAAATAAAATGTTATTTATAATTATATAGATATTATTCAGTATGGAACTTTTCGAATTTAACTTTCGCTTTCGTATATTTTTCAACTATGTGATGTGGCATTCGCTGTAGATTGGGAATCATAAACATTTTTTCATTGTAGATTCTTAAAGCAAATTGTAACCATTTTCGAATTATTGAACTTGAAAAATTGTGAGTAGCTGGAACATACTGTTTAATTGACCAAATAACAACAGCTTAATAGTATATTAATGAATGTTTACATCTTGATTACTCAGAATACTGATCATTATCCGGGATAACTTTTTGTGTCGTCAACAATGGAGAACGAAGGTTTTCATGGGCCTCTAGCTCCAAAACTAGCCTAATGAAAATGTTGTGCCCATTGGACTTTTTGTTTGGAATGACCTCGACTACATCATATCAAAAATTCAGCCGATTCGACAGGGGGCCACTTTTCCTATTAAAGTGTGCGGTATCCTTTCATATTATTTCAACGAAGTCAAAGTTTGTTCCACTTATTTAATCAATGCTGCTTTTTTGTTTCACTTTTTTATATTCATGGCCGCCTTCGTTGAGGAATATCTAAATTTGAGAACACTCAAAATTTTTCACACGAGTAATCTGATAATTATTAATTTTTCATCATGACGAAGTAAAAAGAATATGTTGCCATTTGCGAGAAATAGCTGTCTTGAGCATTTCTGTATGGGTACTATTCCGTTTTTAGGAATTTTTTTAAAATCATTGTTGGATTATGTGGGAGCTGCAATTTCTTGAGAAATTCAATTTTCAACTGTATCGCACTTCGAAACTTCCTCTGATAACTTCTGATGTCGTTTGTCAGTTAAGATGATTTAATTTTGAATTTCCTGGCCAACTTTGTTTGACAGAACAATCAACTGTATCTCCGCCATTCTTCAACTGATTTTCAATTTTAAACAACAGTGTGCTCAAATTGCGTGCCCTTTTGGATAATGAAAAAATATGTACAGGATGTCATTTGAAACGAAAAAGTTTGGGGTCACTTCCGGTTAAACCGGAAGTGGTGAATTTTCAGTAGAGGGGTTAAAGTATGCGTATTCAAGTACTACAGCCACATACCAAATTTGAAATTCGTATCTTCAAAACAATAGAAAAATTTGGGGGAGTACCTTACCTCGTGGTCACCCGTTATAATTCGGCACGTTCTTACAACCAGCTCCCTCAAAAAACGGGATGTATAAACTCAATCATCCTTTCCAAAAAATCATCCAAAACGTTTGTCCTAGAAGTTGGCAGAGAATTCATACAAAACATAATCGATCCAAATATAGTCCAATTAAAATCAAGGTAAAAGGTCCTGAAATTGCGAAACGGATGAGACCACTTGTCCCGACGTATTTTGGGCCGTTGATCACGAAAATGAGGGTTAAAGCTACCGCCAGTGGTTGGAACACCCTTAAAAATGCAAAAAACACCCCTAAATAGGGGTGTTTTTCGAATATTTTCGTTATTTTGCAAATTTAGTCATCCTATTTGTTGTTGGGGGCAGTGATTACGAAAATGAGGGTGAAAACTTGCATTACAGGGTGGAACCACCCCTAAAATTGGGGAAAAAACACCCCGAAATGGGGGTGTTTTTCGACTAAAAGTGTGTTTTTGCCAATTAAGACATCTTATATGTTGTTTGGGGCGCTGATTACGAAAATGGTGGTCAAAACTTGCAGCAATGGTCGAACCACCCCCAAAATTGCTCAAAACACCCCTAACAAGGAGTGTTGTCGACTGTACTTTCACACATTCATTGATGTGTAACTCTCGCCCGGGCCCTCGAAACAGTTGATCCAGTCCTCTAAAAATAATCTCCGGCTAGATCTCCAAACGTTGACGAGCGGCCTTTCACTTTTCTCCCAACGCAGTGAAACTTCTCTCATTGTGTGAGGAGTGAACAAAAGATTAAGATAGCGCTCGGGTGGAGTCGCCGGCAGTCGTGAACGCTCGCTCAATTCACAACCGTTACAAAGAGACTCAAGCCTCCACCTTTTAGTCGAAAAATACCAATACTCGTCCTGCGGACTCGTTGTATCTTCAGCTTTGGGATTGCAATTCATTAATATTCCAAAAAATTATCGGTAATAATCATACCACTTATTATATTACCCCTGAAAATAATCTACTCAGTGTGCCGTATATACATTATGAGATCTATACTTTTAATGAAAACAAAACTTCCTAATTTATTGACAAATAGAGATAACCATAACTATAATACAAGACACGGCAATCTTCTACAGATACCACGCCATAAAACAAGATTTTTCTTATGCAGGAATACAACTATACAATAAATTACCAGAAGAAATTTTAAGTGAAAAGAATTAAATTTTCAAAAATAAATTGAGAAAACTCTAGTGAGTAAATGTTACTATAAAGTACATGAGTTCCTAGATGAATGACAATGGTGCCAAAATAGAGTGATTTCGTTGATAGATTTCTTTCCTATTAATCTATATTTCTCACCAATTCAATATTTGTGTTAGATTCTTTCTACCTGTGATATTTGTGAACCATTTTATATATTTTATATACATGCGTATTTATACAATATCTGCTATTTTATGATGACTTCTCCAATATCGTGTAACAATGATCAAGGGAATGAAATATTTGTTATTTATTATGGATATCAACTATTACATTTTAAATATATTTTTCTGTGATGTAATTCTCAAAAGTGTTTTATATGTGTGATGTCAACTCTTCCAATATCATGCAAAAATAATCTTACTGGAATTAAATATATTATTATCATTATTATTATTAATGTTTTGCATTCGTTTGTAATATTTCATTTGACTTTACAACGTACTCCTGTTCAGCGTGTTAGGAATTTTATTTTGAGGGGGAGCGGAGCATAAATAAAAAATATTTCAAAAAATTGTTTCATTATTGTCGGATATTTTCATTTTTTTTCCACGAGGTGCTCTGGGGGGGGGCTCTGCCCCACGTAGACACGCCACCGCAGTCCTGTCAGATCAATAATCATAAAATTGTCATGAGGCTTGTTCATTGAAGACTGGTCTAGTTGATCGTTATAATTTTCACATATGTTCATCTCTCACTAACACATGTACTTCATTTTCCTTTCTCTTTTAAAAATCAATTTCGACCAAGAAGAGCAATCAGAGTATGTGAACGACACTAGACTTCACGGTTCTTGGGTTGCTGATGTAGCCATGGTTTAAAAATTTTGCATTTCTGAAAATTTGCTTTGCCCACGCTGTGGCGTGCTTTAAATAGGTAAAAAGGGCACCATTTGAAAAAAATATTAGTTTGCCTAACTATCCCTTTGGAAAAATTTGAAATGGAGTACTAAAAAGGTAACAGTCATTTACCTTCCTCCATGAAGGAAACATCCCCTAGAAAATTCAAACATTGCTTGATAAATTTTTACACCAGGCATGTGTTCGACAAAATCAATTAATTTTTTACTCTATATGTTTTTTAGTTTTTGATCCGTTATCATATTGTTGAAACTTTCCGTTACCCATTGATCATAACACTTATTCATTCAATTATTTATTTTCTCTACTTCCTTATGCCGATGGCCATGATCACCCTGTTTATGTTTTGGAAATTAAATTATTCACTTTCTTACTAAACAACTTAAGCGGACACACTGTATATAGAAGAAGTTGTTGATCAATCAGAATTCAAAATATGAATATTGGGCGAAATAACTACCTACCTGTATTCAATAATACGTTCGGAATTGCCGAAAAAAAAACAGTATGTTTGTATGTTTTTTCGAATAACAAGGCGTCTGATATCAAAGGAATGGAATTGGAGTAATGCAGTAGGTATCCGTATGGGTTTATTTTCACTTGAATCACGTCAATGATTTCAGGACTACATGGAGCATTAGTATTATTCCATATTATTCATAGAACTCTACCATTGGGTTGTATGTCAACTGTCACTCTTTTATAATAATTCCCCACTCCACGTGGCAACAGGGTGTGCTTCCGTGTGGTTCATGTCATGTATCATCTGTATATAGTCATATGTTCGGTTGTTTTCTCCTCAAGGTACAACACATGAAATGTTTCAACTGAAATGTGTTTGCTTCTACGTTAACACTTCGTGCTATAAATGAAGTTTCATTCCCAGTTCTGTCGTTATATCATTATAATTTTTAACATAAACGCCATATACATTTTGAACCTTCAATAACCGGAAATACGTCGAAATGATGTTTCAGTATCAATGTATTCAATGTATTAAACAAACCGCGTGTACAGTTAGGCTATGATTGAAAAAACTGATTGGATTGAATTTTAAAATCGGCAGTTGTAATTATCCAATCATATGTATTTTCAATTTTAAGAATTCTTTATTCACGAGCAACGGAGCGTAGACAAAACATAGATATCGAATTCAGTGACGCAACTTTGTAGGTTGTCGAGCAAATCAATTATAAAATTCCTCACAGAATGGTCTAAAATTTGACAGGTGAGTGTCCCCATGCTGAATTACACCATTTTATTTTCGGTAATTGGTAGTAGTTCCTCCTGTATAATGAAATGTTTCCAGTATTCACCCACATTGATAAATATTGTTTTCACATTTACAATATATCTACCTATATTGACAAGATTGATTCAGCTAATATAAACTACTTTCTGGGAAGTTGCCATAGGGAATATTTATAGTAATAAGCTTTGTAGAAATCTTTATGTGTCGAACGTACACATAATTCCAGACTTATTATTGGTGTGTAATTTAATGAATCCCTGAAAAAATCCTTGAAACATTTTAATGTATTTCAAAGACGTGAACGCTAGAAGGGGTAATTTGTTTCCTTTCTTTAATTGTGTTTCGTTAACCGCCTTGTTCTAATTAACTTTATTTATGTTGACCTGCAAAACTCGCTTCCCTTTTCATCCCTTTTACATCGGGTTCGTTTGTCTTGAAATATTTTAATGAACTAACTGACTTCAAAGTAACCCTCGTTTTCCTAAATGAATCTAATTTAAAAATTAACATCTAGATTGAGCTATTGCCATTTATTATATTTATAAAACAGAAGTTGATTGTGTATATTGACCATGGCCAAGGTTAAGCGTTCGCTTTTTGATCCAATCGTCGGTGGGTGCATGGGTTCGAATCCCAGTCACCGGTCTCATGCATGGCATCATATTTCGAAAGGTTAGGGCTGCGTCTTCTCTAGCTTCGCACATGTCCCTCGATATTTTCTGAGGGTTCCTCGTGCGAGTGCAGCTAGTTGGTGGAAAAAATGATTGAAAAAAAAACAATGTTTGTTAAACTAACTATCTGAATGGAATTCAAGAAATAAAAGCTAACCAAAACACCGAAACTACGTTCCACGTTCCACTCGACGCGCGTTTCGCAAACAAAGCTAGCATTTTCTATTTATACCTAGTACTTATCTGAGTGGTTAATTGCACTCATTATCTATTTTAACTGACCCTTCATTCTACCTACATCAATTATCTACTCGAAATGTTTACTTTAAATTTGAAACTACCAACTATAAACTACTTGTTTTCGATTCTGATGACACTTGGATTAATGACTATGGTGTGTAATAAAATTTACTTTAACCAACATATTTGTAAACGAGAAAAACGGATATGAGCAATGTGTTCTCGGAACCGTTCTTTCATGGCCCTACGGGTCTGGCCCACATCCTTCTTCTCGCAGTCCTTATAGGTAATCTCATTAATCCCCGACTTTTCTTTTTCTTTCGTCTTATCGTTATGAAGTATTGTATACCACCTTCATATTGAGAGTTCTAAAAATGCTGTCGAAACCTCGAGTAACTCTCAAGGATATATCTGAGTGTGTTCGTGTCCTTCTTGTAGATATCGAGTTCAAGCTGACTTGGTCGTTCCTAATCACTAATCACTAATATAACTGGCTATTCAATTCTGAAACAAAACTATCTACGTCGACCTGTTTTGTATCAAAAATAGCAAACACGTCGTCCACATATCTAACCCAACCCCTAGGAAAATAGCTGAAGCACTTTCTTGCTTCCATTCAAAATTACTCATAAACAAATTAGCCAGGAAGGGAGACAGAGGATTGCCCATGGCTGTACTTTCGAGTTGTTCATAAAAGCAGTTATTGAACTGAAAGCTCTCATGCAAAGTCTGGCGAGGCTTGAATACTCCCTTACCATTTCGTCACTGGAACCGTTGGTCAGCAGTAAAGTTAGATATTCCAAGGTTTTGGGTATTGGAACACTCGGAAACAAAGAACTTACATCAAAAGAGATCAAGATTTCTCCTTCTTCCTGTTTCACATTCCCAATCTGGTCGATAAATTCTAGTGAATTTTTCAAGCTCAGGCTTGGTTGTGCCACTGGAAGATTCTCGAAGTCTTTTGTGAGCCGAGCCATTTCGCTATTTTGTATGTGGGGGTCCCTAACGACGAGACGATTGGTCGAGCCGACTCCCCAGGTTTGTGAATCTTGAGTAGACAGTATATTTTTGGTACATTCGGGTTCGAGAGTTGTAATGTCCTTTTCAACTCCGGTTTGACCAATGTCTTGCATTGTTTTAGGGTTGTTTTTACGTCTGAAATCATCTTAGGCAACGGGTTTCTAGTCAACTGTTTATATGGGCCGGTTTTAATGACGTTCATTAAAATCATTACTTTATTGCGTCTTCTTTCAGACAGAAAACGTCTTTTTCCTTCAATCTTTTCATGACTTTACTTTCTTTATTCAACTTGCTAACATTTTTGAAATTACTAATATTCTTCGCAGTTTTATTCTAGCATGCTTCTCGAACGAAACATTCAGAGGTTTCTGGCAATAATAATAATTTGAATGTAGCCAAGATATCATACGAAGCACAGGAAGGTAGAAAATGGTGAAATTTTCATATACTTGAGGAACGGCTCATTCTGTGAAGGACATTATTTCTCGAAGAATCGTGTTTCTTGGTAATAATCATACATGTGAGTTATCACAATTTTGACCTTTACTGAACCATATAATTTTCAATTATCAGTAAATTTCTCATCTAATCATGCAAATAACTCATCCCACAATCAGCTTTAGCTATCATTTTAAAAAAAGTATGTCATTTGAACATGGAACCCGCTCAGTATGCAATAAAGAGGCGGTATTATCGTCATTTTGCGTGTAAATGTCGTACTTCACGTAACTCAAGTTGAATAATTCATCCAAACCAAGTGAACACGAAAAGTAAGCGATCGAAATTTGTGGTGAAAGTTTCGTTTTTCATACCCGGAAGCTCGCGTCAATCCAATTTTACATCTGTTGCTCGTATGTTGTATCGCAACTCGCCGGTCCTCTGATATTGGTCTTCCTGCTCCTCTTCACTACTGTCGTCATCTTTATCAACAATGTCAGCCAGAAAAATGATTGTTTTCAGTTGTTTGTCAATTTATAGTTGTATGTTTTTCGTAATATATACTTCTCAGTTCCCTAACTGCCTACAGTATACAAACATTCACAGTTATGCTGATGATACGCAAATCTATATGCCATTTTATGAATTCTCGGTAGCGGTGGCTTGTCAAAGATTCAATGAAGACTTTGGATCTCTTGTTAACTCATCGAAAAAGTATTATCTAATTAATCCTACTAAATTGCTCGTGATGCTCTTTGGTAGATCAGCAATGAGAAAGCGTTGCTCAAATCATATAAGTATTGATAACTTACAATAACCATTGAAGGATTCTGCAAAAAATTTTGGTCTGATGTTGGACAATTCTCTTAGATTTCCGTCCCATGTCTCGCTCATTCTGAAACGAGGATACATGCATAAAATATCAAAGAACAAAACATAACAATCAACTCCCAACCCGTTGTAGTTGTTACAATACCCGGAACCAAAATCATTATGTGCCACCCTTGATGGTTAAAACCACAACACAGAATGTTCAACCACTTAGCACCAAAATTGTACATTTGATAAAATACATACATGAAAGTTCGAGACACACGATACGTCACTTTTTCGATACATGAAATAATTTTACCATTTTGAACTATGTAAGTATCCCAATTTCATGGGTAAATATTTAATCCTGTATATTTATTTGTATACTGCAAAATTGATAACTATTTTTTTACAATATAATTGGAAATTTAATCCTGCCTGTATTACATAGTTTTAAAAGTTTTTATTTTAATGTTTTTATTTCTGTAGGTATATATAATGAGAACTATATGTAACTTGAAATTGATATTTAGTCTCGTTTTTAGTATATACTTTTTAAATATTTCTTCTAATTATGTGCCAAGTAATCGAAGTCACTTATCGAGTAGATTATTTATTTACACGTTTAAGTTGAAATAATGTATGATTTTACTTATTTTTTGTAGAAATGTAAATAAATATTATTATTATTATTACTATTATTATTATTATTATTAAATCAATTCATCGCCATAGAAAGATACTCAATCAGAAATCAAAATTAATACTTTGCGAAGCACTTGTCCTCCCTCATGCAAATTATGCTGATGTGGTTTATGGTCCTTACCTTCTACAAGCAGAAAAGAAAAGACTGCAAGTTTTCCAGAACTCTTGCCTCCGACTTATTACTGGCAGGCGTAGAAAGAACCATATATCTCATCATTTAAACACTTTAGGATGGCTGAATATGGAATCCCGGCGTATTTTTTATGCTTGCAGTTACTACCAAAAAATAATCACGCAGACTAAACCAGCTTTTCTCTACAATTAAATTAACTTCCAGACAGATATTCATAACCTGAATCTGCGATTTAGGAACCTGCTGACACCTCTTCGGCAGTATACATTTCAATACCGTGGTTCCTTTACATTTTTCATAACTTGGCTATACAACCGGTTTCCCAACGAATTGAAGGACTCGTACACTTTTATTAAAAAAAAAGGGTGAAAAGTTACTTGTTATTGACATTCATTACCCTTACTGGCACAAATTGATCAACATGCAGCAAGGTCTATCCTAGTGCGATTCTTCGTCCAAACTTTTCATCTTGAAACTCGGACTCGAACATCACACCACGATCCCACGTATCCCTCCGCCATCCATGCGAGCCTCCTCAGCCCTCTCAGGTACGCTTACATCTTCAGCCACCAGAAAACGAATCATTTCTTCACTGCTTCTATCATGAAGTACCAGCTCTTCTCCGTTCTAGGGTCACTGGATCCAGAAGGCTTTGCTTCTACGGGTACGGCCAATGGGAGGAGTCTAATAGTTCAAATCTCTTATAGTAGTTCGAATGTCAAAAATAACCCACAAAAGCACCAATAAAAAAGCAACGAAAAAGTTGGGTTATAGGTAATATAAAAAAAGAAGATTTGACACTCGTTTTGACAGTTTTATTCTTTTTCGTTTTGGTTCAGTATAATAATATTTCATATTTTACTCTTGAATAGATATACACCAGCTACTGCTACTAATTCTAATTCTGTTATTGATTGAAATTGAGAGGTATACAATAATCTCGAATTACAAAGAAGCGTTGGTCGATTTCCGGGCCTTGCCCTATCTTGTGACCCGGTTAGCAGCTATTATGGAACATAGAGATAGAGCCGTCGACAAGGAACTTGAGTACCTATGTGATGATTTTTTGAAGTTCAATAAACATAAAAAATTAGACTACCTTGTAACGCCTCAAGTTCTGCAATTTAGTCAGAACGGAATGCGGCGAGCGCGCTACACAAAATGCACGGCGCTCAGTCGTAGAGTAGGCTGGGTTAGAATTAAATAAATAAATAATAAAGTTGATACTAAAAGAAAATAAATAAATGGGCGCCACCAGTTTTGTGGCCGCAGATTCAACTGGAAATCTCCAATTCTTTTTGAAAACGGCCTGTGCAATAAATCACATTTATTCGACGTTATATTATAGGATCACCTTCAGCATACCTAACAATAGGAGATTGAAATGAAATAGCGAGCTATATTCTGACCCGCCCCCTTTCTTTATTCAAATGTTTGTAAACACACAAAAAAAAATGGTCAACTTATCACTGATGGTGATTATAAACTAATTGTAGGCCACAAAACTACCACTTGAAGTGATAATGACCTTTTTCATTTACGATATGTTCGCAGTGATATAGCTTCTAATGAAGGGGGTTGGTGGGGGTGAAATATTTGTATCTATTAGCTAAATACTGAACGTGCGCACGTAAAGTTTACACTTGATTTCGACAGAAATGGGAAATTCGTTTATAAACACTTTCAAGAGGATAGCCCTGTATGAAGGCGTATGAAATATAAAGATAAAAAAAAAATAGGTATATAGAAATCTCGTGAATTCACAAACAAAAATCGTGCATCTTATCTGTAAATATCTGGAGGTTCCGATGTCATATAGCGGCTACTCAAACTTCAATCTCGGGTTCCGTAACCCAAAGTAAATGTACACTTCCCAAGGTCTGCTGAAGCAAAAACTATACGGTGGTTACTGGATTTTGCCCCAAATATCTTCAACTGAGATCGTTCCAACGAGCAGTTAGCCCCATACAAAGACCCTAAAATAATTATTGCTTACAGAATGCATCAGAGTGAATAATGGCATAAATATGGCATGATGGAGGGTCTTCGGTAACAATAAACGTAAAACAGGTAATAGCAACGTTATCATGTGGTGGAAAGTGTTGCCTGAAAGAATTACTTGCTTTCGAATCGCAGAAACTGAATAGGAATACAAATTACTTACAGATACGTGGAGATGACGTGAACGAACCTAAATCCCTCAAGGGTACTAGTTTCACAGATCTAACTACACAAGTTACTCACAACGAAGAACAAGTATTACATAAGTTTCACGAAGAAAAATCCCAATAATGGAAGAACAAAATAATCACCACTTCGTGAATCGTTCGTCACCTATCTTCCAATAAAATATCTAAATTTTTATCGCCGCATATCCAGTTCAGGTCCAAAAAAAAACTATTGAACTACCTACGGTCAAGTGCACCTTTTTGTGCGGTATTCGATATCTCAACTTCACAGCCTTTACATGAAAATCACAGGGTGATTCATCTATTTCGGAGAACCTTGGAAATTTGTTTGTTGTAACGCAAAACTAGCCGTTACAACCTCATACCAGTCATACCTCAATCAATGGAATGAACAGTTTTAAAATTGGCTGATGGACATTGTGCAGATGTCATCATAGCGAAATACTCGGCAAAATGTTGATTAGACTAGGAGAAAGCATACATGATTTTGCTGTGAGTTGATGGAGTAAGTGTGTCTGACGAGGTCCCCGATTAATAAAATGTGAAGTGAGAAACAAATTTAAAAAATTAAAAATGATTAGACTGGGGAGACCATATATTTAAAATAGTTTTTAGGAAGCCTTTCGATTTAGCAGGGTACACCTTACATTTTGAATGTGAGATACTTGGCAAAAGTCTTTTTCTTGCTCGATAGCATTTATGTTTTTTCAATAATACTTCTTACCAGTAAATAAATGGCTTTGGAAGGCTCGGTGTTTTTATATTGTCTTTAGTTTCTCATAATGAATCCTAACATCCTCTTAGTTGATTTGACAATTTTTCAAATATGATAATCAAAGGTGAGTTTTTGATCTACAAAAATTCCCAGATGTATTTTGACCATTGTTACTTCTGAACCAAAATTCTATACTTCACTTTGCAAAATACATTCAGTGTCACAACACAAGATTGAAGAGCCCATCAATCTATTGAGCCGCATATGGCAACCGAATAGGTAACTTTTTTTACTATATCAATTAATAAAAAACAAAATTGGTTTGATCTTGTCAAATGTGAGAATGTTAAGGACTGTCTCGATCTGCTCTATAAAACAATTCACATTGTTGGAGCAAGTCATACCGAAGTATCCAGAAAGAACAAAAATAGTACAGGCTCTACGTAAAAACCTAGTGCACTAAAGCAAATTACAAAGCATCAAATCTATAATAAAAGAAATATTGCATAAGATCACAACCCTTTTTGGCTAATTGTAAGATCCATATCCAGAAGTGGATTGCCTAGAGAAATGCAGCTTGATGACTCAGTCAACAGTAGTGATGTTGCAAATGGTTTCGTACAGTTCTTCCACTCTGTTAATCTGGTCTCAGAAAATCATAGCAATTTCAAGGCTGCCTCGGATGCATCATCTTTAACCTACCTTTGGTAAACGAATCTGATGTTCTCAGAACTATAATAAATCTAAAACCAAAAAGGTCAACAGGCAGAGACATTATATTTATTTATATGGTTATACCATTTTTACAACAACTACAATTATAATACAAAGCTACGTGAAAGTTTCACTAAATGAATTTATACAAAATACCTCAATCAGTTTGCAGAATATATTTTATATTGCTAGTACAGATCTCAATCTATTCTTTAATTGTTTTAATGCATTATTAACTAGGTCAATAGAACCAAGGTTAAAATTCCGAGGAATTCTTGCCAAGGGACCTTATTGTCGGTATTTTTGTAGGTTGTCACTGACCAATACTTCATTTTCATTTTCCATGAGAGAAGGATATATAATTTTTTTCAGTAGAAAGTAAACAATACTACACAACACTATGATCCTATCAGATCTGGGGGGCAATATGCTGTTGTTGTAACAACTGGACCAATAAACCAAGAATTTTCCGTTACCGTATTACCGATTAGATAAATCTTGAAAATATTTTATTAACATAATAAACTTTTATCTATGAACATGTGCGAACATGTCATTCCGGATTCCACTATTTTTGAACATTTCGACCATTTCGTACATAAAATTGACATGTGTCGGTAGTTCAAACGTTGGCTCTAGCCTAACCTAACTTTTTCTGTGGGTTATTTTTGACATTCGAACTAATAGACTCCTCCCATTGGCCGTACCCCTAGAAGCAAAGCCTTCTGGATCCAGTGACCCTACTCCGTTCACACTCAGTACCCCATCTCTGAAATTCAGCTCGAACCCTTTCAAATTCATAATGTCCATTCCGATGATTGCGTCGTCTTCGATATCAGCTACCAACGCTCGATGTTCCAGTTAGTGCTGCCCAGAATAATAGTCCAAGCAATAGGTAAAAGCGCGTGCAGAAATTAATATCCGAAAACCAAAAATACACACATCGAAAAAGTCTAGGGATATTTGTACAAAGTCATACAATCTCCAAAAATTTGCCTGTTTAAATACGTTTTTTTTTTTGGAAAACACGTAAAAAATATTATGAAAAAACTTGACAAACACGGTAGATCGAAAAAGTAGATAATAAAGTACTCAGTAGTTTCGATTTAATTCAGTCTAAAGTGTTCTTCAAAAGTAGTTGCATTGAAAATATTGCGTTGTACTATGGAACGACAACATTTGACTTTAGACGAGATGAATCGAGCGGTAGGCCTTCTTCAAGCTGGCCTGAGACAAATCGAAGTAGCTGAGCGGATGGGTGTTTCCCAAAGTGTCATAAGTCGTTTGTGGAGGCGTTTTAGGGAAACTGGAAGTCCGGCTGAACAACACCCAGGGCGTGGACGCTGTACAACGGCACGCCAGGATAGATTTTTATTGCTAAGTGCTAGAAGACACCCTACAATTACAGCACCTGAATTGGTTATGGAATTGCAGAGAGCGCATAACATAATCATTGGCCGAGATACTGTGAGAAATCGCCTCCACGAAGCCAATCTTCATAGTCGACGACCAATTAGATGTCCACCTCTCTCTAGAGGCAATCGCGCTGCCAGAGTAGACTGCTGTCAAGAATATCAAAATAGGGGTGCAGATGATTGGGCAACAGTTTTGTTCACCGATGAATCCAGATTCTCGTCGGACACGAGTGTGGAGGCGTTCCGGGAATGTGGAACGTTTGAGACATGTTCAGGAAGTTCACATATACAGAGGCGGTACAATAATGGTATGGGGCGGAATAATTATAGGCGGCAGAACCGACCTCGTTTTTCCAAATGGTTTCCTATCAGGTCAGCAGTATGTGGATAGTATTCTTCAACCTGTTGTGCGTCTATTTGCTGGTTCTGTTGGTGAAAACTTTCGCTTAATGCATGATAATGCTCGCCCCCATACTGCTGAGATTGTGACGAACTGGTTACACAACGAAGGAATTGATGTATTGCCATGGCCAGCACAATCCCCGGACCTTAATCCGATTGAGCATGTATGGGACATCCTTCAACGTAGAATTACTCCACTTATGGGCAATATTCACAATGCTTTTCGATTCCGGGAGCTTTTAAGAACAGAATGGGCAAGTTTACCTCAACCGGACATTGACCACGTCATTTTGTCTATGAACAATAGGTGTAGAGCTGTGCTAAACCAACGTGGGGGTCATACGCTTTATTAGTTATTTTTCTGCTTGCTTACTCACTTTTTCGTACACCAAGAAAAATTATGAATTTATACTTTATTTATTTTTTATGAAATATTGTGTTTGTTTCATGCAAAACATTAATTTTGTGGCATATTAAACATTTACGAACTACTCCATACTTTTAGTTTTTTCTAAATCAACTGAAAAAAATTAAAAACGCCTATTCATAAGAATATCCCTAGACTTTTCCGATATGTGTATGAGCGTATGCGAAATCGAAATTCAGAATGAGTTTCTATTTCATGCGACTCGATCGTGATTACCGAAAATAACCTAAAAAATTCGCAAAGTGAAAAGCGATTTTTTGTTGATAACTAAAAAACTACAGCTCCGAACAAAAAAGGTGAATTAGAAAATTGTAGGTATTAAAAAGATCTATCAATTGAATGGATTATATAATTTTTTGATATCATTGATAGTTTTCGAGTTATATCGGAAAAACCGTGAAAAATTGGATTTTCTATAACACGTTAACTGTAAGATATTAAAACTTCTTACTTACTGTTATGTGTAGCCTATGGCAAGCCAGAAATGTATTTTTTTGAAAAATTTATAGACATTGATTATTTTTATATGAAGTTTTCTCAAAAAAGATGCTCTTTTAATTTGGCTACTCTTGCTCGGGGAATGATGCTACAGTAACGATTCAGGGTTTATTTTTTCTTAAGAGCTGTACTTTCATATAATCGAATGAGTAAATTGATTTTTTCAATTTTAAGGGTCAAAAAATGCTTTAAAGAAATTGCGCAATTTTTTTAAATGTTTTTTTAAAAATAAATTCATTATTTTTGTTTTTGTAGAAATTACTTTTATGAAAATAGATTCCTAGCATGACCACGCATTCAAATACAAATTGTATTCCTACGTTCACTAGGAGCCGAGATAATTTTTTTATTTCAAAAAAATCTGGAAGTCGTAATAATCATCGTACAGCAGTCACCTTCATGGATAACAAGGTTGAATACCTATAATTTCAATAAAAAATACTAGAATATGTCTAGTTCATTTGCAGTATAATTAATTGATGAATAAAGTGAGGCGTGCAGTCGCGGATCGCGGCAGCTGTAGCGGGTGACGGAGTGGGGATAGCACTGAAAATTTATTTCGTGCATTCAAAGTGGCTTGCGCTTAAAATAGTAGTTTACCTAACAAGTGCGGAAAGTGATACTTTTCCGCACGCGATTGCAGATGGCCGAACGACGCGTTAACGGAGTTCGGCCATCTACTGGGTGGATATGCAATACGAACCAAGCGTGCAATGTCTGCTTCAAATTCGCGTTAGGATTCGCTTGATTTCCCCCAGCGGTTTTTTTTAGCTGTGAGTGGTATACATGTTCCAGATGGGTCTGTCTATACCGTAATTCTAGATATTTGATCAGCTGCTCGTAGTCCTCTTATTCTTGGGCCATGAGGGTTTGTAAAATATTCTTCTACACGCAATGCCAGTGTTGATGCTACAGCTCTTTCTCCTGCATTCCATCCATTGGCTTCTGCTGCAGCTTTAAATTGTTAGCGGAAATTTGCCCGTGGTGTATTTCCATCAAACTGAGGTGGTTTCATGGAGAGCTTTCCCTTTTCCGAACTGATCTTCACGTCTATCAAACCCTTTTGAACATCATAAAAGTTCAAACTCAGTTCCAGCATTGAATTTTCATTGACATATTCTGTGGTATGGGTAGTGTCAGTCCGGTTTTTCAACTCAATGATTTCCTCCTGTTTTTTGTTAATTACCGCTTCGAGTCCGCCTTTGATTTAATCACTGATTGTTTCAATTTTCTCTTTGATTTTCTCCATCTTCTGTCTCGACGATCCTCATTCTTTGTTCTAACCGGCTCGCCACATCACAAAGTCCTTTCTACAAGTTCTTTCGATTTTTGGAAATGTCTCCCTTCAAATTCCTTGAACTTTCTTGGAATATTCTTCTTTCAGACTATTCGAATTTTCCAGCAGATTCCCTTCCAGATTTTTCGAGTTTTCTTGAAGTTCTTCCTTTAAACTATTCGAATTTTAAGTTTTTCTTGGAGTTTTTTCTCCAAATTATTCTAATTTTCTAGAAGTTCTTCTTCAAATTTTTCGAACTTTCTTGAAATCTTCTTTCAAATTCACCGAACAAAACCCGAACACGAAACACACAACTGTCTACTAACACGAACACTCTTTATTTTATTTTTAAAATTAACTTCTGTACACCACTGTAATGAATTATCACAAATTCACCATAATTTTTTATTTTTTTTTACAGTTTGAACAGAATAGAGTAATATATTGTGTGAAAATAATCACTGGACTATAATATAATTTATTTTAACTTGGCTCGCAATCACTCGATCCACCGCTAGTATTGCTATTCTTCCCTAGATGGCGCCAACCGTTACTCGAAAGATCTATAGTTTGAATATTCGTGAAAGTATGATGAACATATGCCAATTATATTTTAGACGAAGGTCATAACTCCGATGAAAACTTCGAAATTCTTTATGCTGAAAATAAATGTATCATGCTCAATTATTCATACTTCTTTTAAAAAATTTGAATTGTTTATTAAATGATCAGTTGTGATAGTTCTCCTTTGTTAAAAGCATTCAATTGAATTGAATGTTTTGAGATCTCCAGGTACATTGTTATTGTCAATTTTCATAAGTTGTATGATTCTAGGAATGTCACGTTGATCAGGCCGACTAGAAGTTCAAGAACGAAAGAAAGAGCCAGTAGTTTGGGCTCATTTGTATCCCTTCCTTGTATAACAAGCGAATCCGCAATATTGTTATAATATCTCTGAAATATTGTTCCATCGCTGCTGTCGGAAAGTATATATCACTTGAAAAAACCTTTCGATGTAATTTTGGTGTATCTATCGATTCTGCACAATCTGACTCAGAAATTGCAGAATGAACAGAAAAGCTCATATCGTTTGTGAAGACTTCTACCTTCTCACGCAAATATAATATGCGAGTATTTGAGTACCTTAAATATGTTTTGTCGCACTTCACGGTGTTGTTTGCGGATGATCCGAAAATCATGAATAATTTAGTAAATATGGAATTATTACACTAAAGGAGCAAACCATACCCTCTTTGGACTATTTAATACAATTTTAGAGTAGTGTGACAGTTCCCACTTATTCATGACAAAAGAAAACTTTGTTTTACTCCTGCCTCATTTTCAACTTACTCATAAAACCCGCATTTTTTTCAGTAAAAGTTGAAAATAATCGCTTATTCATATCCTGCATATACAGTGCGACCCTAAATTATGGAACAAATCATTATCCCTGAATATAAAGATATTTCAGAAACATTCTCGGACAGGTCGATTTTCTTTTTTGAACCCCACCCAAAATATATAGGGTTATCCGCATTTGAGTAAAAATTACTTTGGTGATATTTTTAAATGGGATACCCAGTATATTTTTCCATATTTGGTCAGGGATCGTCATTACGAATCCAGTGATACCAGGTTTGATGAGTTTATGTCAAACGGAGATATGGGCAAAAAACTTCTCCATATGCCTAATGAGTGCGACTGCGAGTCTCCACACGATTCAGAAGGTAACTTTTCAAATACATTTATTTTTGCTTCCACCCTTGATTTTTTGGTAAACAA
Source organism: Chrysolina haemoptera (assembly GCA_958298965.1). Lineage (NCBI taxonomy): Eukaryota > Metazoa > Arthropoda > Insecta > Coleoptera > Chrysomelidae > Chrysolina > Chrysolina haemoptera. The sequence goes on along the minus strand of OY282597.1, from coordinate 22,818,584 downwards.
TTTTTTTTTTAACAATACATGATGCCAAGAAGAGTTTGAAAGTGCTACGATTCATTCTTCACTTGTGGCTTACATTTGTCTGTGGTTAGTGTACTATTACTGATCCACTGAAGATAATTGAACGTACAACAAAAATATAAATGAAGTTAATGAATATTTCATCAAAGTGTAGTCGGTATCCAGTTCAAGACCTCCGGGACAATTTTAAACTTTCGGGATAAAACCAAGCGAGGATATATTATGTATATCGCTTGCTTTCTATCGATCAAAAATTTATTTCAGTATCAACAAGAAAGCATCTGCATCAAACGACGAAACTCAGACGTAACCTTTTCGTCAAATTGTCTGAAGAAAGAAAACGAATTCCTTTATTGGCCTAAACATCGAAAATACGCCGGCTATATGGCTTTGTATTTGCTTTATGTCTGAATGTCTTCGCCAGGAGAAGTGAAATCTCTCACATGTAATAACATGTATCTGGTATCGAAAATATTTGTTTGTCTGGAAAAGTTGGTTCACGGAATATTTTCACCAGATGAGTTAGCAAACTTGCGTATGAAGCTTGATTATTGAAAGCCTGGAATGTAAATATTATTATTAGAGTTTTCTTTATAATGGAAGTTTATGGTATATCAGAAAGATTTCTTTTACTATTATGGTTAGTTATCTTAAGTTGGAGCTGACGATGAACTTAACTCAAAGAAATAATTGAGTTCACATTTCAAATGCCATACAAACCCTTCTTGGTGAATTATTATTGAATCCCACTTTCAAACATTCAATCCTATCGAAAAACATTATAAACTGATAGAATCTGTGAATGCTTGGATACTTCATTATTTCTACTTATGAATAACTCCAAAATATCACGTTTCAGATTCAAGCACACATACTCTGAGTCACTCAGCTGAAAAATTAATTATATTATATCATCCTGCAAATTTTCAAACAAATACAAAAACTAAAAACTCGCACGTTATCAGATCTCGATGGACAAAAGAACAACATTGGTATAAGAGAAAATTTATAGAGTTGGCATATATTCTGAATAATGACGTGTTTGATTGGAGAATATATTAATATACATCTTCAGCCAATTCTGACGGTATCTACAATTTTTGTTTTGCGGAAGTGCGTTGTTGCCAGTTGGCCACTTTGGATTACTCAATATATGTAATGAAAATGAATCGAAGGGTACAATATCCTTTTCAATCAAGTGATCTTGATTATGAAATTTTGACTTCGCGGAAATGCGCTGTTGCCAAGTTATAGGAGAGCGGCATATCATTAAGAAGAGAATTATAAAAGTTTTGATTGAAGTATATATATATATACCTTCAGCCAATTCCAATAATATTTATAAATTTTGTTTTGCGGAAATACGTTGTTGCCAAGTTGGTCACTTCAGATTACTAGAAATCTGATATGGAGATGGATATCGAAGTGGACATTATTCTATTCAGTCGGGTAGTTCTTGCTTTGATATTGTGACTGTACGGGAATGCGCTGTTGCCAAGTTACGGGAGCGAAGAATCATTGAGAAAAGCTTTGTCACAATTTCGAAAATTCATAATCTCCGACCTCGAAAACCCTACATACCAATTTAAAATCGAATCGCACCATAATCACTAAAACTAGGCCGCCATATTGGGGAGGCTATTTTTTTTCTCCATCAAAAATTTCTGTTTTATATTCACCTATATTCTAAACCTCGACTAAATTTTTTATATAAGAGCACAAATTTCAAGATTTTCGTACAAAAACTCACAGATCATTGTAGTCGAGCATTTTATGATATTTCGTACGAATAAAACATTCAAATTCGTATGCATAAAAACTTACCTATCCTAATCTTTAATTGGAAAATTTTCACCTCTTCTAGGGAAACCAGACACTACATTCATGTTGCGAATGAATATGTACACCACCGCTCAAAGTAATTCCTAACATGCATAACTAAAACAAAATCGGGATCACAGCAATGGAATAACCTTAATGATAAAATATCCACATGGCACACTCAAAAATCAAAATACAAACTCACCTCAATACGGTACTGAAACGGTACAGAACTGCTTAATCAAAGCGCAGGCAAAGCAAACTATGTATTTGCAGATTCCATCAAACTCGTAACTCTCAAACCTGCCACCTATTTAATATTGTTAGTACTAATATTGTCACGCCATGACTTGGGCACAATCGAGCTAGTGACATGTAGTGGTGATGCCCATTTGGATCAAACCATTTTGCCTATATCATTAACTAACTATCTTCTGTATTATCAAACAACGGTAGAGCGCGTGGGTCATCGATATCTAAAGCCAAGCAACGCTGGGCAAAGTTGTGGTTTGGATGGTGACTCACGGACGATCTCCTTTCGAGATCTATTCTCCCCGTTCCTGCTAGGAATCGCACGTTGAAAGGTGGGACCTCGTTGATCTTTCGCATTTTGAGGGCTGCCGTTCGTAGGAGGACGACAGCGGGTTAACGAAAAAAAAATTATTTTTCAATGTTTTCTCAAAATCCAAATATTTTTGTCTATTCTCCGATTTCTCTTTCGATTCAAAAGACCAATAGAAACAACAAATATGTAGATCTGAAGTAACTCTCATTGAGGTAGTTACCAAAATAATACACAAAATAGAAAAGAGCTTCTATTTCATTTCATCGTTGAGGCTTTCACTTCTGCGTCTTCCCAAAAGGCAGATAATAAATCAGTTCGAACAAATGTTGACATTTATCAACAAGAATGGCACATTTTCGTTAGGCAAATAAGGGCTTTGTGAACGCTACGATGGAAACAGCGGAGAATCTTTTATAGGATTTTTATGGTAAATATTGCTGAATTAGTATACTGAATCTTTTGTTATCGACAACGGGAGTTCGGAGATCTATTTCCAATAATATTTTTTGTCGGTAAGTATTTGCTTTTATCGTATGATGGGTGGGAATTGTTTGTTTACCCTGCGCGAGGAATGGAAGTAATCAAAACTATATTCAAACAGTCGATCACACGAACATTGTTTGGTTGGAAAGGAAATGTGAATAATCGAAAGGAGTGTCTTCAGGTACGGTCTTTAATTTTCAAGTTCACATGTAAAAAAAACATTGCCGTATATAGCATTCATACCGTAGGACGTAGACAAGGCCAAAATACTCTCCACATGCTTTAAGAAAACCCAAAAACTTTTCAAAATATTTATCTGGAATAATTTGTAATTGAGATACCGTAGTTTCCAATTATGGGTATTTTCATTCCTCATACAGTCTGTCCATAAAGTAACCCCCCCTCCCCCTGTTAACTTTTGAACGGAGTGGAATGTTTTTTTGAATTTTTTTTTGGTTGAATAGTAGTTCATAAGCTACTTTTTCACAATGATGAAAAAATTCCATCTTTCAAAATGGCGGCCAGGCGCCATTTTAAAATATTTTTTTATAAGGCATGGGGGTCGAGTGATACCTTATTCGATTCTTCTTTCAATTCTCCATTGGACAGCAAAATTTCAAACAAAAATATTTTTCCAAAACAAAATGGCGGTACATTATTTTTAGAACTCTCACAAAACCCTCGAATCCTTTCGAATAAATGGCTATTTTAGAGCTTCAGTGCAATGATAAAATATTTTTTCGTTTCTGCAAGAGCTTCTTATCACTTGAAATGGCAGATGGGTGCCATATTAGAAAAAAATTCAAATAAGTAGATAAGTAGTGTATAATACCTCGTTTTATTGAATCTCAGCAAATCTCAGAAATCATGTCCCATATGCGATTCTGAGGAATAGAGAACATTTGTAGAGATCAAAAAATATTTTTCATTTCAATTGAGCTCGTTTAAAGTCATTTATTCAAAGAAATCGCGTGTAAAATTCTAACATAATGTGCCGCTATTTTGTTTTGAATGAATATTTTTGTCTGAAATTCTGCGGTCGTATAGAAAATCAAAAGACAATTCAAACGAGGTATCACTCGACCCCCCATGCCAAAATGGGGCCAGGTGCCATTTTGAAGTGTAGATATTATTTAAAACTGTCAAAAAGTATCTCATAACATACCATTTCACAAAAAAAAAATTCAAAAGAAAATTCCACTCCGTACAAAAGTTAACAGGGGGGATTACTTTATGGACACACTGTATATCACTCATTAATAATTTGCCAACTCATATTTTTCCCACAAATGTCTTTTCACTCGATAAAACATAATGAGAGTAATCCTAATGTAGAGAAATTAATTTATTATAGGTACTGGCCTGTCCAAATCAACTGAGCTATTTTCCATTAGGCATTGTAATAAATAATCTTCTTACGAGATTCTCACTGAAAAATAACGAGTAAGTGTCGCCATTCTTCGAATATAAACTATTATTTACAAAACGTCCCATTTGCTGTGAATCATCCACTGAAAACTCACATTTCTGTTTGAAACAGCGCTGATCCAGAAATAAACAAACATTCCATTGTACACAAGCAAGGCAGAGTTATAAAAAAAAAGAAATTTATGAAATAGTACCCTGAAATTCGAATGCAAGATATTTTTTGATGTTCAACAAGTTTGAACGACTATTTGTCATTGTGTAATCTACTAGTCAATGGAATAAGATATTTGAATCCGGCACAATATTTTTCAATCTCAGTTTCTGACGCCGTTTTTTTGAGAATTCAACATTTCGCAGTCTGAAAATGGAAAAATTGGAAATTTAAGAAAACTTCTACAATAGTGAAAGTACAAATGAATAAATTTGCTTCGATAAGTTTAGTTCATAAGACTGTTATCTATACACGAGTTCATCACTTGTAGATAGTGACTAATAGGTTTGTACGATTCATAATAAAGTACCTGGACGATCCAGCTTCGCTAGATTTGTCATCTTATATGGACTTCATTTATTTAAATACAATTTGCGACAACTGTCACAGTGACAGTTCTTAATTGCAACAAATGTTCCGCCAAAACCTGTGAGGACTATTCCAACGGCTACATTATTATTTATAAAATTCTCGTATTGTCGTTGGTTCTGGATATGTGTGCCAAATTTCAGATTGAAAGTAGAATTTGAAATTATCATTATCGTTACTATTATTGCATTAAAATTATAAGATTATTATATTGTCATTGTTTCTTGATATATGTGACAAATTTCAGATTATTCGGATGATTAGAAGTGGATACCAAATTTGATCCAAATTGTTAGAGCCGCCCCGTGATCCAAACATTCATTTTATTATTATCATTATTAGTAGAATCACTTTTTTCAGGAAATACGCCTATATAGATAAACTTGAAAAGTAATAGCTTAACTAAATAAAAATTTGATCCAAATCGTTGAAGCTGTTTTCAATATCCAAAAATTCACATTATCATTTTTATTATTAGTGATATCGCATTTTTGCCGAAAAGACATCTACTAGATGAACTTGGAAAATTTATCAACGTATTTTGGGTAGGCATATTTATAAAATGAAAAAAGCTCACCTCGGCTGGGAACCGAACCTGGGACCTCTTGGTCACCAGGCGCGTGCGCCATCCACTGCTCTAATTCCCGCCCTCATTATTATTAGTATTATTAGTAAAATCGTCTTTTTTCAGGAAAAAGGCTCATATAGATAAACTCAAAAAGGAAATCCTTATATGAACACAAAATTTAATTTGTAGAAATAGTGTTGTGTATTTTCTTTTAAATATAGTTTCTCCAGATAGATACTCACTTTTCTCTTTTAAGTTTTACCTTTTGATTTCTTTTTCAGTATCTCAGGTCAGTCGGAGCTCAGGAACATGTAGATTTCTCTTTCTCAGGGTAGAATTTTCGGAAAGAGTTGTACTAAGAGATATAAAAAGAAAGTATTCAAATTCGGATATTGTTTTTTTTTAGGTAAATAAGGAGATCTTTATCAACATAGTGAAACTAACAAGAACAAAGTAAAAACATCAAAATGATTGATCGGCGCTCCGGGGCGGCTTAAATGGTATTGGTGGCGCATTCGCTTTCAGAGCTGCAGGGAAACCCGGAAAAACCTGCAACACCACATCATCTGAAGAGTTGGAATTCCTTGATAGAGAACTTCTAAAGAGGTCCGACGAATTGTGACAATCTGCTCTACGGTAAAATAGGATGTATGGTGTCTTCGAAGGCTCCAAAAGGTCCAGTTCCAAAGAAGATATTCTATTTACGCAATTGTCATCAAATTTGTATCAGCGCAAGGTAATCGAGGATTATTCGTATTTCTGGTTCAAAATTCAGCGTTCAAATTTCAAAAGGAATGTAGATATAAGATATAAGAATGTAGTAGATATATCATATTTGCAATTTCGTCCAAAGAGATATTGGATGCCAGGGCCGTAACGAAGGTGGGGCAAGGCAAGCTTTGGCCGCGGGCGCTAGCCTGCAGGGGGCGCCACAATGACTTTTGGCTAGCCCGCAGGGGGCTCCACAATGACTTTCGGCTAGCCCGCAGGGGGCGCCAAAATGACTTTGGGTCTGAATAATATTAGCTATTTGAGGTTCTACTATTGTTAGGGGGCGCAAACCTACATATTCGCCGCGGGCGCCATCTAGTTATTGCTCTCTTGGATGCCTTAACATATGGCGGTGCTCAAGATGTGTGTTGTAATTATTGTGAATTGCTGGCTATTTTGACTGGTCCAAGGTCTGGAAATGTCACTCAGCAAAATTTCAACGAAATCCTTTTCATTAATAAGAAAATTCATATCAAAATCCAAAATACAATGGAGTTTTAAAATAAAAGCGGTGGGTTGTTTAAACGGCATATTTTCTATTTCATTCCCCTATAACTTTCTTATTGATTGACGCATTTCAACGTTAGTTCAACATGAACCATTCAAAAATGTCGTAGATTCAGTGTTGTAGTCCGTTTTTTTCTGATAAAAATCGCTTATTATGGCCACGATAATTATTATTTCTTCATGAAATTTGGTGACAAAGTGGAATTTTTGAATATCTACCTACTGAAAAAAATAAAACATAAAAAATCATTCTGCTATTATTTTCCATGGATATTTTTGTCTGCAACTTTCCTGTCTCATTTGGAAGAATCTTTCAAAGTGACGACACGACACTCTTCTATTGTTATCAAAAAGCAGTTTATGAACTACTATTTAACCAACAAAACAAAAATTCAATTTGTTCAAAAGTTACTTTATGAAAATACTGGAAAGTGTTATACGAATGAATATCAGAATTGATACAATAAAATATTGGGTTTTTATAAATATTCACGAGAGAATGGCATTTTTGAGTTTATGTGAATAACCCTGAATTCACAGATACTATACAGGGTGATCTACGACCACTTATCAAAAACTATACAGTGTGCTCTTCCCACAAAAAAAAATGGGTTAGTTTCGGGAAGCACCTGGATAGTCAGAATTCTTGTCGTACTTCCTTTGTCGGAGGTGAGACTGAAGTTGGTTGTTTCAAATGAAATTTTAGCCTAACTCATAACAGTTAATTTGCCATACAAACTGACGGTGACGTCGATGCCGAGTAACGATATTTTTGACAGGCGACATACAGACGTGCAGCGTTGTCAGTGCTTCTCAAATGCATATACCTAAAACTATTAGAATTTTCAACTGAATTATCTGAAGAAAAAGGGTTATGTCGTAGGATGATTTTCTTTGTAACTTTAAACTCATTGGTTGTTCAATGGGTGCACAACCAAGACAAATGAAAAAATCTTAACAACACAGCATTGATTCTCTTCGATTGTGCAGATGGAGATCGTAACATGTTACAACACTGCAAGCGCATGAGTCTCTTCTGCAGGAGCATTTGGCTGTATTCACTATTCACACTATCTTATACAAAAAAATATATGTTTAAGTTATCACGGCTCTCAGATTTTACAGGTGCTCTCGCACATGACAGATTGGTATCCCACTTGATTTTCAGTAGGTGTTGGTTGTTCACCCTGTCAACGTCAAACAGAATATGAACTTTATTTTTTATTATTTTTAACTTTTTATTATAATTATCATTACTGTTCCTGATGAGCTCAGAGATGGGATTTTTCAAAAAATAAAGAGGTACCACTAAAAGCAAAACATAAATAAATGTTCGGTGTGAATCAAGAGGATACGAAAGGGACATTTTTGTTCCTATTCCTAGAATTTTTCAGTGTGAAAAAAGGTAACGTATATAAATAATAGTCCTCGAAAATTCAATTTTACTCTTTATAGGCCCAGTCGATGATCTAGGGTACTGGTATGGGAGAAGTAATGAATATAAATTTTCTCGAAAAGGGGGAACATTCTTCATGAAAATTGAAAAATGTGATTTATTTGTAATATCTAACAGAAAACAACTACTTCCCCGGCACAAGCCACGCTGGACATTGACTACATCTGATAGATATTGTGAAAAGACTCTATAACTGAAAAGGAAAGAAAAAATCTGAAAGTAAAAATTCGCATTTTCATTCAGATAACTGATTTTTTAATTCTCTCAGATTTTATGAATGTCCTATTCATATTTTCAAACTAAAATAAATTTTCTCATTCAATAAAAGTAAAATATGAATATATTTCCAATGAACATATGATATAATAAAAAAAAGCAATAAAGTGGTTCGGTATGTAAGAATTGCGAATAAAAGTATTTGAAACACTCAAATAACGATATTCTGAAACATACTGCGTTCATCCTCAGACCTTAGGACGGCAGTATGGGTATTTTGGAATAGGCTTGGGGAGGGTAATTACCCCCTTTACCCCCTGGATCCGGCACTGTATAGGCCTCGGGTCCGATACCGGAAAAAAATTGATTACCTCACCGTTGGTACTTCGTATATGTGTTCTTCAGGTCGAATTGAACAACATGCAATTTGCGGCAGTTCTCGGTAGCAGGGCATTTTTTCTTAGGTCCCCCGTAAACTTTTGGGACTGTCGGACAACTAGAATTCCCCAAACAATTTGTCCGACAATATGACCACAGAATTTTTCATATTTTTATTATTCAATTCTAAAAAATTTGGTTTAAAACGTTACCAACAAGGTCAGATCAGATCAGATGAACAGATCAGTATCCCATTTGATTTCCAGTACGTGGTGGTTGTTCACCCTGTATAGGAAACGTTAAACAGAATATGAACTTTTTATTTATTACTATCATTAACTTTTTATTATAATTATAATCATTGCGGTTCCCGATGAGCTAAGAGATGGGATTTTTCAAAATATAAAGAGGTACACTACTAAATGCAAAACATGTTCAGAGTAGAATAAATTAGTGTTTGGTGTGAATCAAGAGAATACAAAATTGACGTTTTTATTCCTATTCCTAGAAATGTTCAGTGTGAAAAAATGAAATGTATATAATAGTTTTCAAAAATGCAATTTTACTTTTTATAGTCCTCGGGCCCGATACCAGAACAAAAATTGATTACCTCACCGTTGATACTTTGTATATGTGTTCTTCATGTCGAATTGAGCAACATGTAATTTGCTGCAGTTTTCGGTAGCAGGGCGTTTTTTCTTAGGTCCCCCGTAAACTTTTGGGACTGCCGGACAACTAGAATTCCCCAAACAATTTGTTCGACAATATTACCACAAAATTTTTCATAGTTTTATTAACCAATTCTAGAAAATTTTGATTTATGACGTTATAAACATGATCGTTCGGCCATGTTATGACCTCATAACATTTTCAGAATCGTTTGACAAAAATAAGGGAAATTTAATGAGAATATTGTCGGACAAATTGTTTGGGACATTCTAGTTGTCCAAGAGTCACAAAAGTTAGCAGTGGCACAAAAAAAACGCCCGCTACCGAGAATTGCCGCAAATTGCATGTTGTTCAACTCGACATGGAGAACACATAAACGAAGTATCAACGGTGGGGTAATCAATTTTTTTTCCGGTATCGGGCCCGAGGCCTATAAAAAGTAAAATTGCATTTTCTTGGTGGATGAAATTTACAAACGGTGTTCTTGTACCCAACGAAAACACACAACTACTGTTTCTATCCTCGCTTATTTACTGCCCGAGGTTGTATAGTAGATTGCAACAGAACAAAACTCAAACTGCTCTGCATATACGACCAAACAGTTTGCAAGTCTCAATTGCCCTCCAGGAAATTATAACACATAACGAATAACAGGGAATATGCCGCAATTTAAAATAGTCGCTCACGAGATCTCGCCTTCTCTCTTCGCCGATACGGAATTTTAATCGAGGTGGACGGAGATAAAATGTAAGCACTCATTGTCGTTGTTTGCATTTCGGTGTGTTCTGGATTCTGCGGCATTGTATGTTTTTGGTGGCTCATTGTGACACGACAGTCATATCCGAGTTCAAGCAAGTTCAGCGTAGAAGGACCTCGCTGAATCCCTTTGAAAAAGTTGTCCGGATAGAATTGAATAGTTTTAGTTATGTCGTAATACTATATTTCCTGGTCACCAGTGTTTCCCTGTTTCCTGATTCTACAGTAGCATAAGCAGGATTACTTTGCACAGATATTAAGGGATTATCACGTTATAATCCAGTATGATTGGGGTTTGAGACGAGGATCGATTGTAGCACCACCAAACTTGGTATGCTAGTTGTTGGAACCATGATAAACACGAAAAAAAAATTGTTTACCGAAAATCCAGGCAATTCAATTCTCCACAAAAATTATTCCTAGTAAATTTTTATGAAATGCGCTCGTTTTCTCAGAGAACGTGATTGAACGCCGACATAAAGTTTCAGGTTCACGCTTGCCCGCCCCTGAGATATCTGGCGGAGCCGAATAATTGATTGGTCATAACTCTGCTGAAAATGATCGGAGAAGGAAAAGAAAAAGTTCATATCGTTTCTGAAGACTTCTACCTTCTCATGCAAATATGATATGCGAGTATTTGAGTACCTAAAATGTGTTTTATCGCACTTCACGGAGATGTGTGCGGATAGTCCGAAAATCATGAATAATTTAGTAAATATGGGATTATTATACCAAAGCAGCAATCCGTACCCTCTTTGGACTATATGCAACAATTTTGAAGGAGTGAGATAGGCCCCACTTATACATGTCAAAACTAAAACTTTGTTTCACTCGTACCTCATTTTCAACTTACCCATAAAACCGGCATTATCTTCAGTAAATGTTGAAAATAATCGCTTATTCATATCCTGCACATATGTGCAATAACACTAATGTGAAATGCAAACGTCAAGCTTGAAATCGTATATTTAATTTTTAATGTAGGATTCGTATGAGCGATTATCTTCAACATTTACTGAATAAATTGCCGGGATTATGGGTGAGTTGAAAACGGAGGCAGAAGTAAAACCCAGTTTTTCCTTTGGCATGTATAAGTGAGACTTATCTCAGTAGTATAAAATCGTTGCATATGGTCCAGAGAGGGTACTGATTCCTGATTCAGTATAATTATTTCATATTATCAACTAAAATATCAATGGATCCTTGGATCCTCCGTAAATATCGTAGCAGGGTTATGTGAAGGGAGATAAAACACATTTTGGGTACTCAGATTATATTTGCATAAGGAAGTAGAAGTCTTCAGGAACGATATACACTTTTTCTTTTTTTTCACTAAAATTTTTAGCAAGGTTATGACAAATCTAATAACCCGCTACTGCCGGAAATGGCAGTTGCGAGTTAACGCGAGCCTGAAATTTGAAATCGGAATTCGATAAGGTTTTCTGAGAAAACGAGAGCATTTTGTTAGAAATCACTAAGTATATTTCTTGTGGAGAATTGAATTATCTTCCGCCTTGTTGCAATTGTTTCTTGATGAATCTTATACTTTCCGAAACAACACAAAAAATATATGATTTTTTGAAATAAAATAATTTTTTGGTTCCACCCCTGATTTATTGGTAAACAATTTTATTTCTACCAAACAATTTCTAACAATTTTATTTCTACATGATGTCAAGAAGTCAAAGTGCTACGATTCATTCTTGTGGCTTACATTTGTCTGTGGTTACTATACTATTATTCGTAGAAGTGTTCGATGTTTCTACTGGAACGAAATTCAGAAAATTTGGAAAAATTCATATATCCACATAATCAATTGATCTGAAATATCGTCAGTAGCATATATAGTACTTCCGGCACAACTGAAAGAGGCACAAACTTCCTTAATTCAGAAAGATAACCCTAGAGTTTTATGATGTCTGTATAGTCATCCTGGACTGCTTTCGCGTTATTCCGATTTTTGTGAAAAATTGTGCGTTTGCACTAGTAGGTACCTTTAAAATAAATTATAGTATTGAAAAAACTAATAAAACACGCTTCTATAGTAATGATGACTCAAAATTGAAAAATAATCTCTATAATCAACTTTAATGTTAAAACAGCGTGAGGTGATATATATATGTTATCTACGAAAGCGTCTAAGGGCCACATGTCTTTTTTTTAATTTTTCCGACTTCAAACATGGAATGTCCGACTTTGAAGTCGACATTTTATTTTTTCGACTTCAAAGTCAAGCCACACATTATTAATCTTCTTCAGCGAGACGAAAGCTATTTTTGTTTACTGAGTATTAACAATCCAATTGAACGATAATCGTTTCGAACCGATGGATCCCCCTTTTTACTCCTATATACACCTACGACGTAGGCTTATTATGGCAAATACCTATTTCATCAACTTGGTACTCTCCGGCAAAAATTCTTGAACTGCTCTCACTTCCTGGAGTCTTTGCTACAGATAAGTAATTTTTTGTTTTTATTTTTTTCCGCGAGTGGCGCTGTCACTGACTTTACTGTAAATCGCTGCTTCTTTAGTGAGAAAATGTTAGTTTTAGAGAGGATTATAGTTCATTGGGCTCGGGGCAGGACGACTCTAATGTTGTCTGACCTACCCTGACACTGATGAGAGGCAATAACCTCGAAACGCGCCTGCAGGTGGACTTCCTCAGCCAAATAAAGGATAATGTACTGTTTAATCAGAATAAGCATTGCACAAATACCTGTCAGATGTAGTTCAATGTCCGTCGTGGTATTACCCAGGAAAGTAGTTGTTTTCTGTCAGTTGTTCGTCTCATATTTTACACATGCTGGAAATATTTGAAGATAAGGGTACTTCCACAATGTCGATTTTACCATTTCACAATGTAACCAAAACAAAATTCTGCCAGTTGGTTATATGAAGCACTTGTAATTGTGACCTCTGCAATGAGGAACATTGCACAAGTATCTGTTAGATATAATGCAATACCCGTCGTGGTATTATCCAGGGAAGCACTTGTTTTCTGACAGGTATTTGCCATATATAATAAGCCTATGTCGGTGTATTTAAGAGTGAAAAGGATGAAACATCGAGACTATCGTTACTAAACGATTTCCTAAAACCTCTGAGCTTTGCGGTCTTATATAAATCTTTCAACCCGGAGATTCGGAGTGCTTCTTACTCTGCTCGCAAGGTGGAGAAGACTAGACCCAGTTTCATCGCGCGAGACCAGAACAGCAAAATAGTCGGAATGATGAGTTGATTCGAACAGGGAACAGATGGCTTCAGAACTGTACCCTTGCATTGATAAGAGCCAAAACCTCGAAACTAATTTGCAGGTGGTGTCCCTGTCCAAATTAAAACAAAGTTCTGGTAGTTTGTGGCAGGAAGCACATGTAATTTTCTTCTCTGCAGTGAGAAACATTGCATAAGTATATGTTAGATTTAATGCAATACCCGTCGTTGTATTAGCCAGGTGAGTAGTTATTTTTTGACAGGTATTTGCCATAATAAGCCAACGCCGGCGTCGGTGTGTATTTTAAAGTAAAAAGAGTGAAACATCGGTCGGAAACGACTATCGTTCAATTAGATTGTTGATACTCAGTACACAAAAAGAGCTTTCGTCACACTGAAGAAGATTAACAATGTGTGACTTGTATGAAGCAAAAGAACTGAAATATCGAGTTGAAGTGCAAAGTTCCGACTTTCATGTCGGAAAAATAAAATTCCGACTTCATAGTCGGAATTTCCTACTTCAAAGTCGAAATTTCCGAGTTTAAAGTCAGAAATTCCGTGTTTGAAGTCGGAAAAATTGAAAAAAAAACAACTATGTGGCCCTTAGACGCTTTCGTATTCATCCCTACTTTTTATTGTTATAGCTGTTCGTGAATGCTAAGATTATGAAAATGTAAGTGAAAAGCACTCGAAGCTTTTTTTAACATAAAAATTATTACTTAGAGATCACTTTTTACTTTCCAGCCTATATTACCATGAAAACGTGTGTCTTTAGTTATTTTGAAACTATAATTTACTTTTTCTACGACCACATAAAAATATGCCCATTTTATGCGCTTTATAATATAAGATCGAATCAAGTTTGTTAACGTTCTTATAATTTGACATTTCACATCAGTATTTACAAAATTCGTTAAAAAAAAATTAGTAATCGAAAATGAGTAGTAATAGTGAGGATGATTTAGCACTTACACCGCTTCCTTCTTTTAATATAAAGATTGATGACAATTGAAATCTATATTTTCGAATAGTTGGCACGACTTTTCTATAGCATTCAATTTCATCATATTATAATGTGAGCTCGTAGCAGCGAGTGAAGAATGAGGAAACGTTCAGGTTTTGGATAGTGGGGGTGAGGGCTCAAATCCCACATAAACAATTTTTTTTTTTTTTTTAAATCGATTACTGTTTGATATTTATTATAATTTTCAATATTTGTATCTTCGATTCCTTTTTTAAGTTGTAAATATTATGGGAATCATGACGGCAAGAAAGTTTATGATAAAAAATGTTATAGATTTGTTTATGATTCCGATGGCCGTAGAAAAAGTTTAGTGTACAATTTGCATGAAATGACTCATGATGTATGCCATTTATATTACTATTAAAGCGCGTTTCTTCCGTTTTTTGAGTATGATTTATTTTTCATGATTAACTAGTTCTAAGCTTTGGTTAAAATCGATTGCAAAATTTATACCGAACGGACGAACAGTACTATCATTATCATTAAATAATTGACACATCCTGCAAGAATATTATATTGTTATCCACTTCTGCGCTATGTTTAACGTTACTTCAGATTATATTGCAACATATGTACCAAAAAGACAAACATTATCATTATTATCATGAAATTCTTATATTGTCATCGGTCCTTGCAATTGGGTCAATACTGTTTCTCAATAACAATATTGCTATCACAGCAAGACAACTTTCACAGCAAAATAAATCTTAATATTGTAGAAGGCTTGATATCTACATTACTTTACCGGCAGGAGATGGTATGTGGCAACATCTACTGTCGATAGATTTCAAGCCTTCTACAAAATTGAGATACACCCATATTGCTAGATACCTAAACAGCGTCTGTATATTCTGTAATGGATATTGTGTAAGCCACCTTAGGAAAACACAAGAATGTCGTTGTTGAACTAGAAATCCCCAAACACCAAAAATATGTCATTTTTTGGTGACGGTAAGTAATTCTATCCCTTTAATTTTATTCACACCAAAGTAAAGAACTAAGCGAGTTAACAACTACATGGGAAATATTAGTAGTAAAAGTAAGATAATTGTATTCGACTACAATTTTACAACCATATGAGTTGTTGAAAGTAATATCCAGCACCATACGGTGTAACTAGGTGATAATTTTATACAACAATGTATTTTTCACGTTAGCATCCTTAAAGTAATACCAAAGAATATTTACGTGTATACACGAACAAGAAGCGAATCACACAAATTCGACAAATACACGCTGAACGCGCATGTCTATCAGTAATGTAACCAACAACCAATAGGAGTTCAGAGATTTTTTAAATAAAAAATACCGTCGCCTTCCGCCGACAGTAATGCATAGTCACAACAAAAATTGGTTTGGAGGTCATTAAACCTGGTAGTGATGGGAAACACAGGGATTATCGGCAAGTGTCGCTTCTTCGTGTAAACCTTTTTTTTGGTAATACTTTTTGATGAATGATGATGTCTTTCTCTTTCATAAACTCTCTGATACACGGCATCCGTGTCATATCTCTATTACAGTAAGTATTACCGAAATGATGCAATTTTTGCTATTCAGGTGTTGATGGTTTTACTTGGGAGTTGGCTCGGAAATCCACTTGACTGCAACTACATCAAATATATTTTGACTGTGAATATTATTATGAATGATAAAATTCATATAGAAAAATTAAATTATAATCAAAATTAATTAGTTTTGGACAAGATTTTGTTGTATTTATTTTTCAATAACCTTCGAAAGAATCCACACATCTGCATATTAGAAATGTTGACAAATGAATCATGTTTTGACTGTTGAATAATTGTTCAGAGTTATTAAAAAAAAACTCATGTTCACAAAACATTTGCAACACATGTGCACGCCGCGATTGTATGCAATTATTTTTTTCGTGATTCATTATCACCAAAAATGAGTCTTGAAAAAGCATACGTTAAATGATCGTTCTTAAATTGAATTTTTTTTTTTATATGCTCAGTTGATAATTTCGGGACTTTCTACATGAGATGAGAATATGCTTTTTAATTTTCGTGATCCATATAACACCAAAATTGGGCCTGTGAAAAAGCATATATTATTAGGGTTAAGTGGAAGAACATTTTCGTAGTAAAATTATCGTTTTTCTGCGGAAAATGAACTTCGCCCTTTATTTTCAGAAATGTTTCGATGTTTACACAATGTTAAAATCTATATGTACCTTATTTGAAAATAATAAAGACCTTTATTATTATTATTATTAAATAATCGTTTTTGGATATGAACTTCTTTATACATATTCAGTTGATAATTTCTGGGCATTCTATACGAGAGCAGAGTATGCTTTTTCGAAATCGTGATTCATATAACACCAGAAAGTAGTCTGTGGAAAAGCATACGTTGAATAATCGTTTTTGAATCGATTCTTTTTTTTACATGTCCCGATGATAATTTCGGGGCCTTTTACATGAAAGCAGACTATGGTATTTTGAAATCGTGATTCATATAACACCAGAAATTAGTCTTTGGAAATGTATACGTTGAATAATCGTTTTTCAATCGAATCTTTTTTTTTACATGTTCAGATGATAATTTTAAGGCTTTCTGCACGAGAGGAGAGTATGCCTTTTGATTTTCGTAATCCATATAACACCAAAAATGAGCCTGTGAGAAAGCATACATTAAATAATTGTTCACAGATGACTGACATTTTTGCAACTTCCAATTTTTTTTATGAATGGTTCTACACGCCAGAACTATATGCAAATATTGTCAGTGTGTCATATAAACTTCATATTCAATCTGGTTTTGAGTGTTGAATAATTGTTCCGAGTTATACAAAAATTTTGCATATGAAAAAAAAAACAATGGTAACGCATGTGCATGCCACGATTCTATGCTTTTCAATTAACGTGATCCATTTAACACTAAAAATAAGCCTGTGAAAAAGCATACGTTAAATAATCGGTTTTAGACCATCTTTTTTTTACATCGATAATCTCGGTGCCTTCTACACGAGAGCAGAGTAAGCTTTTTATTTTTGTGGGTTTTTCAGTTCAAACTGTCGGAATAACTCGTTTCGATTGTTCATTTGTTTCTTCCGGTAGTTCTTCCCCTCTTGCTGGACATTCTCGCCTAATGAAAATATTTCAATATTTTAGTTGACAGCCGGTCCCTAAAAAACGCCCCGCCATCAACTTTTTTTACAAATGTTTCTCACTTCATCGGGTAGAGCAGCAACATAAAAGTTGGTAATAGTTTTTTCGGTATTGGATCCGAGGAATAATACTCTCTATTTTCATTGTTGTGTTCTTCTGCAGATTGAAATGTATGAAAGTTAGAGCATTCTTCAAAAAATCGGAATGAGTAAAAATTAGGAACAGAACGTAAAAGGAGTGAAATTGTGTAAAAATATGGTTTTGGTTTCGAACTACCAATTTATTCGGAGAGTGATGAAAATTAACAAAAACAACATCATTCATAAATTTCAACCAGAGATATTTAAAAGAAAAATGAATCAGTATCACTCAAATGCTTATAATTCTGCCGCCAGTTCAATTATAAGCACCAGACATTTTTTAAGTAGTGACAATCACTCACGCTTCAATTGAAAGTTTAACGAGTTGCTCTTGTTTGTTTTGAACCAAATCAAAAAGTCATCAGTCTTATTTGAATTGCTTTCCCGTTTCTGAGAAAAGTTATTTTTTAGTTGTTATTTCGCAAGAGGCCTGGAATAAATCGACAATAATTTGACACATTTTCAGAAGCTCCCATACAAGAGAGCCCTATGGACCAGTTTTATAGGTTCCAATTAACTTTAGATGGCCTAAGTAGGGATTTACAATGTGAATGACATTCATCAAATGATGTTTTAGGATTCCCATTCTAACTATGAGTCAATCATCCGGAGTTTAATAATCCAGTACGATTGGGTTTCGAGGCGAGGATCGATTGTAGCACCACCAACCTTGGTATTCTAGTAGTTGGAACCATGATAAACACTAAAAAGAATTGTTTACCAAAATTCCAGGGGTGAAACATGTTGTTTTTTCTCGATTGAAAATAAATAACTAGATTTTTGATGTAATCTTGGAAAATATATGCTTCATCGAAAGAACAATTCAACAGGGTGAAAAAAAATTGAATTCTCCACAAAAATTATTCCTAGAAATTTCTTACGAAATGCCCTCGTTTTCGCAGAAAACGTGATTGAACGCCGACATCAAAAAATGTCAAGTTCACACTTACCCGCCGTTGAAAGTTCTGGCGGAGCCGAATATTTGATTGGTCATAACTCTGCTGAAAATGATCGGAGAAGGAAAAGGGAAAGTTTATATCGTTTCTGAAGACTCCTACCTTCTCATGAAAATATAATATGAGAGTATTTGAGTAACTAAAATGTGTTTTGTCACACTTCACGGAGAATGGAGATGTTTTGCGGATGATCCGAAAATCGTGAATAATTTAGAAAATATGGAATTCTTATATTGAAGCAGCAACCCATATCCTCTTTGGACTATATGCAATAGAGTAGTGTGACAGTTCCCACTTGAACATGCCAAAAAACAAAGTTTGTTCAACTCCTGCCTCATTTCGATTTTAGTTTGGAAATATGAATAGGACATTCATAAAATCTGTTGTGGAATCATCTGCGACTGAAAGACAAACTTTAGTCGCCATTTTCCATCGTTCAAGATAACCTCTTGGGAGGTATTCTTGTTGAAAAGGGGAACATTCTCCATGAAAATTGAAAAATGAAAAATTTAATTTATTTAAAGAAGTTAAGTAAAACTCAAAGTCGTCTCCACAATATATATTTCAGCCCAATGTTGAGGGGAGGTATGTAAACGCAGGTTTCCCAAGAAACTTATCCAAGGGTTTGCATTACATGAAAGTCAAAAACATGTTTTCGAGCATAGTAATGCTCATCTTCAGTTGAAGTAATACAGGGGTTAAAATGGCATGGAGAATTGAAGTATAAAACGTTAAAATAAATGTAAAATGTGTGGCGCAAATTAATAATAATGTGTGAGCACTAATTTGCGAAGATGAGCATTACTATGATCGAAAACATGTTTTTGACTTTCATGTAATGCAAACCCTTGGATAAGTTTCTTGGGAAACTTGCATTTACATACCTCCCCTCAACATTGGGCTAAAATATATATTGTGGAGACGACTTTGAGTTTTACTTAACTTCTTTGACATTGAAACTCCACTTTGAGTATGGACTACTTCCTTCAAATGTTTTTATTTATTATATTCAACTTACCCATAAAACCGGCAGTAAATGTTGAAAATATTCGCTTATTCATATCCTGCATATATGTTTAATAATACCATTGTGAAGTGCAAACCTCAAACTTGAAATCACATACTTAATTTTTTATGTAGGATGTGTATGAGCGATTATTTTCAACATTTACTGAAGGAATTGTCGGGATTATGGTTAAGTTGAAAACTGAGGCAGGGGTACCCAGTTTTTTCTTTGGCATGTATAAGTACTAGTCTAAAATCTTTGCATATGGTCCAAAAAGGGTACTGATTCCTGCTTCAGTATAATTATTTCATATCAACCAAAATATCCATGATATTCGGCTCCTCCGTAAATATCGTAGAAGGATTAAGTGAAGTGGGACAAAACACATTTTGGGTACTCAGATACTCACATGTTATATTTGCATGAAGAAATAGAAGTCTTCAGGAACGATATACAATTTTTCTTTTCTTTCTACTATAATTTTTGGCAAAGTAATCTAATTTTCGGCACTGCTGGAAATTGCAGTGGAGGGTTAAGGCCAGCCTGAAATTTGATATCGGAATTCATTCAGGTTTTCTGAGAAAACGAGCGCATTTTGTGAGAAATCACCGGGTACATTTTTTTGGGTTTCTCTTCTGATTTTTTGGTACACAATTTTTTTCTAACAATATATGATGTTGAGAAGTCATGTGCCGAATTTCAAAGTGCTAAGTTTCATTCTTCACTTGTGGCTTACATTTGTCTGTGGTTACTGAAACTGAACGTATTATACTGGCTCTTACTAGTATAGAAAAAATATACATCTCGATAAATGATTTCACTTTGTACCATATGAACGAGGGTAATTTTTAAATGTTGCATCTGAAAATAATCGAAAAGCAATATTCGCCGAATAGCAGGTATTATTTATTACATCATCCAACCTCTATCGAGTTATTTAATAAAAGTCAAGAAATGCCGACATACTCTTTTCCAAGTATGCCATAGAAACAAAAGCCAATTGTATTATGACGAAGTGAAAACGAGTTTGTTCTGCTACATAACTGTTGGTGTTAAAATTGTTATTTCCATCTACTATCTACTAAATGTACAACTATGTTATAAATCAATGCATTTTACCTTCACATCAGTCGGGTTTCAGACCAAATCATAGTTCAGCTAGTGCGCTTCTGAAGATACCTGATGACATATTTCATGGAGTCGATAATAATCAAATTTCTCTTCTACTATCCTTCGACTACACAAATGCTTTTGACACTATAAGCCACAGCCTATTATGTACTAAACTTCAATATTTTGGATTCAGTCATTAAATCATTTTTAACCGACGGAGAACACAACGAGTTGTGGTAAATTGTAAACAATCCCGTGAACTTATTGTAAGTCACGGTGCACCCCAAGGTTTAGTACTGGATCCTTTACTCTTCATTATTTATACTTCTGATTTTCATAAATCCTTGGACAAATTCAATATGCAGATGACACTAACCTCTATTATACAAACAAACTATATAGAAAACGTAACTCTTGATGAATTCGTTTTGAATACCGCTATACAAAAATTAGTTGAAATATCTAAAAATCCATCTCTCGTAATGAATCCCACAAAGTCATCCGCTATTATTTTTGGCAACAACAAAGACCGACAAAGGGCCATTGTTTTCTGACACCGTAAAATATCTTGGTCTGACTATCGAATATAACCTGAGATTCAACGTTCATGTTAATACTCTTGTTAGACGTGCTTATGGCCCACTCAAAAAATTATGTTCACAGAGAAATGTTCTTAACAGAAAATTGAAGATTGCACTTTCTGATACGATCATTCTGTCAATATTTAATTATTGTGATATTGTCTATGGCTCTTGTCTGGACTTGATAACATCCTCTCGAATTCAAAAAGTACAAAACTCTTGCATACGATTGATATTTGGGTTGAATTATAAAGATCATGTTAAACCATTCATAAATGAACTTGGCTGGCTAAAAATGAATCACAGATATGGGAACATCATTTATTGACATTTGTCTACAAACTCACTACCGTCAAGACTCCTACATATCTCTTCACAAAACTTGTTCCTAGAAATTAAATTCACAACAAGAATCTCCGCATAAACTACCTTCTTAAGATTCCAACATACATACATACACTTACGTTGTTTGAACGCTCATTTTCATATCAAGCAGTAACACACTTCAATAGATATTCAGAAGACATAAAGTCGCTAGGATCCTTCAGATAAGAAACTAAAAAAGTTATATTCAGTAGACAGTGATTCTAACATACCCACCGATTTTATAAATTAATTTTGTAAAATCATCTATATCATTATGTATTAATAATAGTTATTTATTGTATAAGTGTTTTAGATATCATTTTATTTGCGCAAGAATGTTTAAACGCGAGAGCGAAGCTCGAGCGTTTAAATTTCTTAAGCAAATAAAATGTATCTAAAACACGCATGCAATACAACATTTTATTCACAATCACATTCATTTAAAATCAGAATCGCGGAAATTTTTAATCAAAAAATGATTTGACGTTTTGCTCTAACAGCGGCTGTCACCTCCTCAAAAATCATTGAAATAACATACAAAAATATCGGGAGGTGTTGAATTATGATAAAACGAAGAACGAAATGTCTATTAATATAAATGTTAATGTTAATATTAATAATAAATAAGTAAAATGTGATTGATATTCAATTGTATTTTTCATTATTCCACTAGTGGAATAAAGTAATTTTATTATTCCACTAGTGGATAAAGTTGTACTTTATACGGTTCATAAGTGTGGATAAAACTTCAATTATAAGGTGATTGTGGATAAAATTGTTTTTGTCTTTTTATTCTTGGATGAGTGGAAGAATAGCTCAGCTCAACTCCGCCAAGATAAAACTTCAATTATAAGGTGATTGTGGATAAAATTGTTTTTGTCTTTTTATTCTTGGATGAGTGGAAGAATAGCTCAGCTCAACTCCGCCAAGAGAAATAAAGGCCATTTATTATTATTATTATTATTATTTTTTCCCAAGAGGATTTTCCAGTCAGGCCCTGTCTCCAGAGCTCCGACACATCCGGAGGGCGCGCTGGATCGTTAACCCAGATAACAACTCCCCACGTTCGTGGGGTAAGCGATTACTGGGTCCGAGAATCATGTGCCCTGAGCAGACGGAGAGAACCAAGGATGACGGCCTTCTGCATTCGTCCTGATAAGATTTCTGCCATACTATGGCAAGCCGGTATGATTTTTAAGTTCGAGAACAGTGTGTCCACCAAGTACCCCTATTATCAGAGCCACAATTTCAACAGAATGGTTTGGGTAGAGCCTGCGGAGTTCCAAGAGTAAGTCCGTTTCTCCTCCTCTTTTCGCGCCCCACGACACGCTCTGCATCTAGTGTCGGGGACCTCTATACCCATCACGCGGCTACGGTAGACCTGGGTGTTGAAGACACCATCCTGGCAAGCCATTATGAACTCGGTGACAGAGTTTGGGTGTGCACACTCCAAACTCAAAAGTCCCCGGCCTCCCTGTTGTCTGGGGAAGTACAACCGTGGAACGGAAGATTTAGGATGCAAGCTCCTATGAAGATGCGTCATTTTTCGAGTTTTAACGTCGAGTTGACGCAGCTCTTCTTTCACTACTCCAAAAGACTAGAGTAGAATCGGAACGGCAAGCATATTAGTTGCAGCAACTTTGTCCTTCTGACGACCAGATCTGTCGGAGTTTGTGCTGATACTTGCCGCGGAGAGAGTTTTTGACTGTGTTCACCTCTTGGGAGAGGCGTTGCTCCACTCCCAAGTAGGTATACGTCTCTCCGGCATCAAGATGATGAGGATGCTTCCGTCTACAAGCTGGACATCCTCTCCGTATCCCTCACATCGTCCTCTTTTGAGATGAACCGTGGCACATTTGTCAATCCCGAACTCCATTCCGATAGCACGCGTTTACTCTTGCACCACCCATAAGGACTGATGTCGGTCCATTTCTCCAGAGGCATACAGTTTGAGGTCATCCATATAAAATAAATGGGTGACCTTATGCCTCCGGTTGTTGGGGGTGCCGCAGTTGTATCCACGGGTTATCCTGAGTGCAACGGTCAATGGCAATAGTGAGATGCAGAAGAGAAGAGGGCTGAGGGAGTCTCCCTGAAATACGCCCCTTCTGAAGATTACCTGCTCTGTTTGGACTCTGACTTGACCAGATCTTATGGTGAAGCGAGTCCTCCAGAGTGGCATCAGTTGTTCAATGCATCTCACTATTTGATCGGGCACCGCAAGGCATCTGAGCAAATGCATGATTAGGTCATGTGATGGAGCAAATGCCTTGCGGTAATAGATCCAGGCCATCAAAAGGTTCCGCTTATACTGCACGGAGTCCTGCGTTATACATCTGTCGATGAGCAGGTTCTCCTTGCTGCCAGCAACCCCCCTCTTTGACCCTCTTTGCTCATATATCCGTTTGTACACCGGATCAATTGCGAAGAGTATTCGCGCGTATAAAATTATTATAATTATTATTATTATAATGAATATTCACGTAAGTTCTGTTCGTATTATTATTGTTCGTTAATGATAACATGTCTAAGAATCCTTATTCATGATTGAAAAATTACAATTGTCCTCTGCTTCCAGGCTATGGGCAATGTACAAGTAACTGACCGTGAAAGTAATTTTCTTTCCAAGAAAAACCAGGAATGCTCCTTCATGCCGACTCACATAGTTACCCTGGGAGTCATTGTTACCGACATTGTGGCCTTGTGAATTATATTCGCCTAGCTGTACCCAAGCTTCGGAGTTAATTTTTCAGCTGTTATTTCTATCAGTGTTATTTCAGTGAAAGTGCCTAATTCTCGGTGGAAACAAATTAATGTTTACGAAGATGCTAGGTGTTTACACTATAAAGCGGGAGACTTGTAAATCAAACACCATTCCTGAAACGAATTCAACTCGTGTAGTGTTTGAAACTCAATGATAAGATTCGGATCAGTCGGTTGTATCGCAATCCACCGTTGGAAGTTACAGGATGTTCAAGAGTACCTAGCAAATGATGAAATCGAGCTTTCACATATTTTGATATTATACATTTCGTGTTTTTGCTTTATTTTTGAAAACATAGTTGTCGTGATTGAAATCAATTCATTCTAAAGATTTTTAGTTACGGAGCCGCCAGTGAAAAAAAGCGCCGAACAGCTATAGGGGAAAGTTGCCATATTCGTACCGGCCACTAAATAGTACTGCTTCAATTGTCCCCATTTTAGAACACGTATCGCCATCTTTCCATTAAAAGCGTAACAGACGCTCGCAGCACGTGACTCCATCAGTTTGAAGTGAAAGCGTCATTGTTACGCATGTTTTGTAGTTTTGTTGCACGCTGATGTAATATTTGCATGGTAAGGATTACGTTTTTTGATATCTAACTGCAATATTTTTAAACTTCGGCAATTAATTCGGAAAATAGACAGTGTAGAGATTATATCTATAAAAAAATATGAATAAACCGAATGTACAAATTTGTCGTCGAAATTCGTCCAAGCTCCCAAATCGTACCTTTCAGTGGATCATAATTCGTACTGGTCCGATTTTGGAACTCAGTTTCAGTTATCAATTTTTTGTTCTAGAATTATGGCAAAGTGGTCGCAAGAAGAATTATAAAGAGCTTTAGCTGCGTATAAACAAGGACATTGTGGTTTAAATGAATGTAGTAGAAGATACGGCATTTCCAATACCACGCTAAAAAGACATTTGGAAAATAAAAATATTGTTGCCAACGGCAATGTTGTTTATCGTGGACGTCTCTTAATATTAGGAAAAGACTGTGAAGAATCCATAACAGCTTATGTACTACGAATGGAAGAATTACTTTTCGGTGTTACAACTAAAGACGCCAGAAGACTTGCATTTAGTCTTGCTGAAAAATATCATATCAAGTACAAGTTCAATGTAGAAACACAAATGGCAGGAAAAAAGTGGAATTGCGGATTCATGAAATGGCATCCTCAAATTTCACTTCGACAACCGGAAGCAACCTCAATAGCTCGAGCTAGAGGTTTCAACAAAGAAAATGTACCTAATGGGGTTTTTCACGTTACTGGAAAAATTAGTTGATAAACACAATATTGGACCAGATAAAATTTTCAACGTTGATGAAAGTGGCTTCAGTACAGTACAAAAAAAACCACAAAAATTCTAGCTCAGAAAGGTAAACATCAAGTCGGTACCATTTCAAGTGGTGAACGAGGAGTCAATACAACTATGGTTTGCTGCTTAAGTGCAGCTGGTGTTTATATACCACCAATGATCATCTTTAGGAGAATGAGGCACACTCCAGAACTAGCAAATGGTGCACCACTTGGTAGTTTAGTTGAAATATCTGAAACTGGATACATTAATACAGATTTATTTGTAAAATGGCTACAGCATTTTATTTCTTATATCAAACCGGATCCGGAACACAAAATATTATTACTTCTGGATGGGCATACAACTTATTTCAAAAATCTGGAAGCGGTTGATTTAGCCAAAAAGTCTGGTATAATAATGTTACCAGGCCATACGACACATAGACTTCAACCTTTGGATGTGTATTTTTTCAAACCTCTGGGTTCATTTTTTATTGAGGCTGCAGAAACCTGGTTGAGAGCTAATCGTGGCCGAACAATAAGTCAATTTCAAATGTCACAACTCCTTGGCGAAGCCTATGAAAAAGCAGCAACCGTGGCTATTGCTGAAAATTGCTTTAAAAGCACAGGATGCTGGTCTGCTGACCGAAGTGTTTTCGGGGATGACAGTTTCGCAGCTTCAGGTTATTTACTATCTAAACCACTTTCAATACCAAACCCCGATTTTAGAACTTTACGAATCACAAAAGGTAAATCTCCTTGGTTAACTGACAACTTAAAATTGATGATGAAACTACGTGACAGGGCCTTAACAAAATTCAAAAAAAGTAAATCGTTACATCACTGGGATTATTATAAGCAACTACGTAACCTCACCAACCGCACAATTATTTTGGAAAAGAAGGCTTACCTGGAATTTCGTCTTCGAAATAAAAACAATCCTTGGAAGGAATTTTCAAACTTAGATATTCAAAATAAACGCAATAAAGTGATCCCAGAACATCTTAACAATGTAAATGATCTAAATACTTCTTTTTGCAATAACTCCACGAATATTTTCACTCCGGATGCTGATGGTATATCATTTTATTCTAAAAATGTACAACGAAACAACATAAGCTTCACTTTTCGTTCAACAACAGACGATGAAGTATTTAAAACTCTTCTTACAATAAAATCAAATGCGGTTGGTGCGGACAATATAAACATTAAAATGTTACTACACTGTTGTCCTATTATAATTCCATACATAACTCACATCTTCAATACTTGTATTGAACATTCTCTATATCCAGCTATCTGGAAAAAATCTCATATTGTCCCCTTAGCAAAAGTGACGAATCCACTCAATTTTAATGACCTTCGTCCTATTAGCATACTTTGTGCAATGTCCAAAGCCTTTGAAAAAATTATCAATTTACAGATGCGTGACTATATTACCCTCTAGCCAGTCAGGCTTTCGGTCGGATCATAGCTGCACAACCGCGCTGCTGAAAGTCATCGATGATATTCACACATCCGTAGATCTTAACAAATTATGTATCCTGGTACTGATCGACTACTCGAAGGTATTTGATACAATCAGCCATAAAATTCTTCTAGCTTTACTTAAATATCTTGGATTTTCTGTGAATGCAGTGGAACTGATGAAACATTACTTACTTGACCGTTCACAGTGTGTAACACTTAACCAGACCAAGTCCCACTTTCTGAAAACACTAAATGGTGTTTCTCAGGGCTCTATCCTTGGGCCTCTGCTTTTCGTAATATATACTTCACAGTTTCCTAACTGCCTACAGTATACAAATATTCACAGTTATGCCGATGATACGCAAATTCACATGCCATTTGATGAACACTCGGTAGCGATGGCTTGTCAAAGAATTATTGAAGACTTTGAATCTCTTGTTAACTTATCGAAAAAGTATTGTCTTTCACTAAATCGCTCGTTATGCTCTTTGGTAGATCAGCAATGAGAAAGCGTTGCTTAAATCATATAAGTATTAGTATTGATAACTTTCCATTGACGGATTGTGCAAAAAATCTCGGTCTGATGTTAGGCCATTCCCTTAGATTTTTTTCCCACGTCTCGCTTATTCTGAAACGAGGATACTGTAGTATTAAATCAATTCATCGCCATAGAAAGATACTGAATCAGAAATCAAAATTAATACTTTGCGAAGCTCTTGTCCTGTCTCATGCAAATTATGCTGATGTGGTTTATGGTCCTTACCTTCTACAGTCAGATAAGAGAAGACTGCAAGTTTTACAGAACTCTTGCCTTCGACTCATTACTGGCACGCATAGAAGGGACCATATATCTCACCATTTAAACACTCTAGGATGGCTGAATATAGAATATAGAATAGATTTTTTATGCTTGCAGTTACTACCACAAAATAATCACGCAGACTAAACCAGCTTATCTTCACAATGAAATTAACTTAACCGGACAGAAATTCAAAACCTGAATCTACGATTTAGGAACTTGCTGACACCTCCTCGGCACTATACTTCTCATTACTGTGGTTCCTTTACTTTTTTCATAACTTTTCTGTATAACCGGCTTCCCATCAAACTGAAGAATTTGTCTACCTTTCTTTTTTAAAAACGATTGAAAAGTTACCTGTTATTGGATAAAATTCCAAATATTTCTGGATTTTAAAGTTAAACTTACCTACCTATCTAATTTTTTTTTCATTGATCATTCATCTACCTGGATCTTTTCCATTATTGTTATTGTTATTATTCTATACCCAACTCCATAAATGATATATTCTACCATAATGATTTAATGTATTAATTTGATAATTATCCATAAACTTAGTTTGTATTGTGTATATATGTATTCCTGAAACCATATATACACTTTTCATGGTTGGATGGAAGAGCAAAGTATGATCATGGTACTCTAACATGGTCATACATTGAATCCTGCCATTTGATAGGATATTCTATATATGCTGTATCTGCCTGTATTCCTATCAATAAAATCTATTATTATTATTATTATTATTTGTGTAACACTGTAGAAACTCCGAATACGAGTATTGCAGTGAATGATAGTATTGCTTCCCCGGAGAATTTGAATAGTATCCTGCCATCGACTTCTAAACCAGATTTAACACCACCACAAGCAGTTATTCCTAAAAACTACAAAGAGAGCACAACAAGCTGTCAAATTAACATACACTTCTTATAGAGATCAACTAGAAGAAGCAAAGGCAAAGAAGAGGAAAAAATCTATAGCCCAAGTAAAAAGAGTTATATAACAACCGATAGTGCCGGTATTCCCAAGAAGAAACGCAAGTCTGCTGAATCCAAAAAACCTGCAGATGTTTCAACACCTCTGCAGTACAAACGGAAACAGTTAAGTAAAAGGGGAGGCAGCTTCAAAAAGCACAATAATTTTTTCGGATGATGAAAACTTTGCTGAAGATAGTTCTGATGATATCTGGTATTGTTCCGAACCGTATTCTAGGTCCAAATCACGGGAAACGTGGTTTCAGTGCATGAAGTGCAGACAATGGGCTTATATGGAGTGTGCTGATTTAACACCAAATGTAAAAACTTATATATGTGAGGTATGTAGTTAAATCATTGACTGTTGATATTTAGTCAATCTGGTTATAATTCAAACATGTTTTTAAGTTCATTTTCTGCTATTTCATACATTTTCAGAATAAAATTTGTTTGACTTGTTAAGGCCATTTAATTTCTATGGTACGATTTGAGAGATAGGTCGGTACGATTCAGGAAACTGTGTTCCTAATTCGTACCGAATGCAGTGCCTGTGCATTTTATCAGTTACGTGAAGATATGTATAGGTACATTCTTCCTTTTGGATGATAAAGAAGCCAATACATGAAGGTGTCGCTATATCACAAGCACTTTAAAATATCTGCCAAAGGACACCGCACGCTTTTATAGGGAAAGTGGCCCTCTGTAGAATTGGCTGAATTTTTTGTTATAGTCCAAGTCATTCCTAACAAAAAGTCCAATGGGCATAACTTTTTCTATAGGCTAGTTTTGATGATAGAGGGCGTTGAAAATTCAAATCTTTTCTCTATTGTTAAACAACAAAAAAAGTTACCCTGAATAATATTCACTATTCTGAGTAATCAAGATCTAAGCATTCATCTATATAAGATGTATTAGAAATATTTCTCGTTGGTGTCATTACAGATGGTCAATTATACAGTGTGTTCCATCTGGTATGAACAAACTAATAGTTCGAGTTGATGATGAAACTCAAGGAGGATGTTATGAAAATAGGTCTAATTAATTTATATTCGATTATTTTATTGATGCTCAAGGAGTATGATGGGGAAAGTCCTCCTGGTGGGTCAACTAAGCCTCCATTCACACATTTAGCATAAGTATAATATGGAGACAATGATAGGCTATAACTCAATATATTATGTTACATTTAACGTACCTTTCGAACCTAGTATCGTTGACCCTAATGAAGCACCGTCGAATTAACCCTAATAATAATTTACAGGGTGTTTCAATTCGGAACATATCGATACGATGAAAGAAAATGATATTGTAGTTGATTCACAGTTGTTATTTAATAGTATTTCGATGACGAAATTTTATTCTCATTCTCCATAAACCTGGAATATCAATACGTTCGTCAAATTCTAATGAAATGTTGCTCAAATCCTGCCTTTTATCTTGTTCATGAGATTGGGGTTTATTAATTTCATCGGTTTCTTCGTCCTCCATTGTATTCACACTCATAACATTTGAATCTCACTGCAAAATTATACACCATATTCAACTTCAAATTGACATGAAGTCACAAACAATCAAAACATTGCTCAATGGAAACATTTTTGTTTTTTTTCTGTAGTGAAGGGATGCAATGTTTTCATATTATCCAATACCCCATTCTTGAAAATGATTGAACAGTTTTCAAAACGAATCTAAACTATAATATTTTCATAATGCGTCAAAGTTCAATTTCCCGAATACTGTTGTGATATCGAAATAAAAACGAAAGTTAACCAGACAGCAGGATCCTGGAAAAGAATTTATTGCCTCATATACAGGGCAATACGAAAAAAATAGGGATGGTGGAACGCATTAAATTAAAATGAAATATTAGTCATAACATCTGAGTACATTCACCTCTCTACCACTATTATTTGTCTCTGACTTAGTTGGATGTTACGAATTTTTGGTCAAAATAAGTCCACTCGCAAATGTAAAAATCCCTGACGTTACAATGATAGATTCAGAAAGAATTTTTTATACGGCTATTTTATTGATATACTTTTAATATTTCTTGTTCTTTCTCATGCCTTCAAATTAATTATACAGGAATCTATCGCTTTCTTTTAAAACGAACACTCGGTATAGTTTTTAGCTTTGTGATGTAGAAAACGGCGTAGAATAAAATTCATAAAGAGTTTTTGATTGTAGATCCCTAAGGCGATTTGTAACCATTTTCGAATTACTGAACTTTAGAAATTGTAAGTAGCTGGAACACACTGTATAATTGACCAAATGTAACAACTCCAAAGAACAATACTTGAAAAAGTATCTCATATTGATGAATGTTTACATCTTGATTAATCAGAATGCTGATGATTATCAAGGATAACGTTTTGTATTGTAAAACAATGTAGAACAAATGAAGGTTTTCATGGGCCTCTAGCTCCAAAACTAGCCTAAAGAAAAAGTTGTGCCCTGGACTTTTTGTTTGGAATGACTACGACTACAACATATCAAAAATTCAGACGATTCGAGAGGGGGCCACTTTCCCTATTAAAGTGTGCGGTATCCTTAACGAAAAATCAACTAACATGTCCAATGTGGTACGAATTAGGCAACCTTCCCCTACTCGTTCCGAACTCAGGAAAGGAAGTACTCACATCGAAGATACCAAATCCAAAATATTTTTGATTTTGAGTAGGGCTCAGCCGAGAAACAAGAGAAAATTTTCGATAAATTTCAACCGTCTTCTATATTCCTTCCGTTGAGATATGTTGATCAGTTATCATATGAAAAAGCGGAAGGAAGTTGGGTTGGGGCCAGGGCTGGATAAAAAATTTTTAAAACGAAATGCGAGAATACTTTTTTGTCGAAAAAAATTTAATTTGAGAGATATTGAATTTTTGAATTCTCAAGATTTATTTTGTGTTCACTGAAAAGATGTCTACAGCCTGCGCAAACCACGCTGAAATACGCTGTGGCCTGGAGAATCAAACCAGTGCCTCCCAAAAAAAGGTAACTGAAAGCGATTTCATAAAATTTCATGAACATTTTCGACAAAGACATTATATAATAATAGCAGATTCCGACAGCTTGTTGTTTGGAAACAGACCTCCACTTTCGGCGTATAAGCAACAAGGTTAGAAAGTTGTTATATTCCTCAATGTTCGATGGTTATTCGGAGAGAAAATTTTTTGCTAACTGATACTTTTCAACATTGCAGTAATCTATAAATGCTTTCCATACAAATTTGTTATTGGAAACAGTATATTTTGATATATTTGATAAGAAAATTTATTTCATTAATATTTTCGTATTACAACCAAATCATGACATTTTGACCTTATTGAATATTTGAAACTTCAAAATAGAAATAAATCAAAATATGTGTATCCATAGCAACCTTCCTGAGAGTGAAAACAGACCTGTTACCAGTATAATCAGTTATCAGTATAATGTTGTTCTGATTGGTTGTATTCAATCACATGACCTCAGTTTGAATAAATTCATTAGATTTCCGCTTGAGAAAAAAATTTTTTGTACAACTGACATTAAAAATGACGTTTTTAATTCATTGACACATGAACTAAAAACTGACGTTTTCACAAAATCACTTTTAACACTAGTGTTAAAAGTACTTTTAACACTAGTGTTAAAAGTAAAATGACAGATGAGATGATGGATACTCAGTAATATAGATCTCTCTAATAGAAACACTTCAATCAGATATTATAATCAGAACACCTACTCAAGAGGAATCGTTTATAAAAGTTCACACATGTATTTGGTCGTTTGCGCAATTGATAATACTAATTCCTTTTGAAGTTACAAACGAAGTAGTATTTAGTCCAACTGTAGAATGTCCTTCATCACTGACAAATAATGACATTCATAAATAAAGTGCGTTGGGGTTTATTATATTTGAAGTATCTGTCAGTCAGCCTTGTAATCCAAAGATCGTGTGTTCGAATCCTTATGGATCTTATTTTTTTTTTGTTTTTTTCTTACTAGCAGTAACTGTTGAACAAAAAATTTTGTATGATACATTTGTTAAAAGTGATTTTATTTTGCTCGTGGGGTTGCTCCACTCGCTAACGCTCGTTTCGCAATATTCCCCACTCACAAAATAAAATGCCACTTTTAACACTTGTATCATAAATAACTATTAGGTAAAATGTTGTTCTGATGGTTGTATTCAGTCAAATGACCCCAATTTACCGAATTTCATTGGATTTCTACCAAAGCAAAAAATGTAATGGACAGGCAAGTTTTCGTTTCGTGAGGCATTCCTACCACAATACAAAATCTGTTCTGCAGTGAAAGTATGTACTGAGAAGACCAACTGTCATAGAGCATATAAGAAAAATGCAGATTATATGATGGAAAACATTGGTTTTCAAACGTGATTGAGTCAAGTCGAGTTGATTGTGTGCTCCAGAACTAGGCGATTTCCGAGCTAAATAGTCGGCTACCCGGTCGTATTCGTCAGCGACTGCGACTGTTGGAGGAAACCAAGGCTTAAGGAACTATTGGACCTAATCTACACTAGGTAATCCAAGGTAGCTACGGCTGTATGGCCGTCAGAAACTAGTTGAGTTAATTAATGAAATTTGTGAAATTGGGCATCAATCCAGATAACGAATTCTTTATAACTGTAAATTCAATTCAAGTAGAAATGAAAAGTGATGAAGATTGAACGGAGAAAATCGTGGATAGTGCAAATATGGGATTTCTTTGACATACTTCAAAGAAAGAAAAAATGATTCGTTGCTTCACGAGGATTGTTTATTTATTTTGAATAAAATCTAAGAAAATGAAAAGTTACTTCGATGGACTAGTTATTCGAAAGTCAAGTCAACATTAATAATAATAATATTGACCTCGATGAATATGTTATTTTAATAATGGCTTCAAATTTTCCATTTTGCGGTATAGTATGAAGAGAAAGGGATTTCGACTCTGTCGAAATTATTCGTTTCATTTGTTTGAAACTCAGCTCTTCAGCATACTCTTCTAAGTTTGTTCGAATAATGAGTCAATAAAAATGTGCCAAATTCATTTCATATTTGCAAAAAAATATGACTTGGTTATTTTTTTTGACAGTTGTAGAAAAATACTGTATGAAACTCGTTAATAAAGTGATACTTTTTTTACGAGTAGGAAATGTTGACGCACGATGCCGTAGGCGGAGTGCGGCATTCCCACTTGATACATAAATTACTATTCATTTTCATTTCAACTTTTCATGTCAGAACACAAAGAGTTCACCAGGTTTCAATGAAAGGCAAATATTTGAAAAAGGAGATTTTTTCATTAGAACAAAGAAACATCCTATGGAATTTCCGTTATTGGAAATGTTGACCGTGATTAATACGAAGAGTCAGAATTTGGGAGAAGGAATTCCAATTTAGAATTTTACAACCCAGAGTAACGAACGTAAATTAGGTTTTTTTTCCTTCGTCATATGCCACTACACGGCATTGACTATTAGGAATTCGGTGAAAGTAAATAAAGGGATTATGATGGAAGATTCAAAAACGATTTGGTAGTAATTGATATAAATGTACAGTTGTGTGCATAAAAATTTCGTACAGCAGTTAAAGGCTATTGTGAGCCGGACTTGTCAATCTTAATTAAATTATCGACTTTGACTTTGAATCAAAATTTCTTTAGGTCAATTAGTTAGTGCAATACAATGTAATTAGTGCAATGCCTTGTACGACTTTTTTATGCACACAACTGTACAGTTCAGAGCTTCGCAGGTGTATAATGGAAAATAAAAGTTATTTTCACGTTACTCTCATAAGCATCCCTGTATATGAGAAATAACCTCGTGAACTTTTTCGCTCTGAATTGATACGATTTTATTATCATTTCGGTATCAAAAAATAATTCTTCAAACGTTTTCCTTCCGAAAGATTATTCACAGTAAGCAGAGATCGTTTCCGGTCATAAAGTTTGACACAAGGGGTGAACGCAACATAAAATGAGTGAAAGTGTGTCCCAAGGATATAATAGAGACTATAAAAAAGTCAGTTCAAGCATTGTGTCATTCTCTTTCCAGTGGTAGCTTGGTGCCGTGATAGAACAAATGGATGTACAATTTATTTTTGTACATATCGAAGGCATATTCAAATAGGGTTTGAGAAAAACGTGATTCGAATAGGGGTTTTCATCATTTACTATTATCAGTTCATGTAGTATACATAATCGAATTCTGAGTAAAAACAGTGGTGAATATTATACCAATACCCAAGTGGCAAGTTTTGTTAAATAAGAGTTTTATAAGCCGCTATACAACATATCTAATAAAACTTGGAATATCCTATAACGCGTTTTAAAACTCTAATACAGTACGTAAACAACCAAAAAAGGCCCAACTTATAAAATCTTTTGGTTCTTCAACATGTAGCTTATAACTGATTATATCCTCTCAATAAAATGTCCTTATATGATAGTTAAAAAACGATTTTGTGAGTACGTCTTTCAGATTATTTATACAGCCAGTCCAAATATGCGGTTTACAACCATTATAATTATATTTCTCAGGAATCCTATAGAGTAGTATAAAACAGTTGTAAGAATAGCCATACGAACTTAATAAAAATGTTTTATTAGAATTATATAACGCTGTGTGGACAGCGTTCTCGAGATAAACAAAAGTGAAATTTTATCGATATTTTGTTTCTTTATTGACGCAACTTACAATAATTATATCGAAAAACATTGGCATAACGTAGAGAAATTAAAAAATGTGTATACATCATTGGGTTTAAAAAACTTCTGCAATTTGTTTTGCACCAAGAATATTCTGATTGAATATATATAGGTTTTTATTAAAAAATAGAAGTGCCTTGAAGCAGTAATAAATTGGTCAATCTTATAAAAATATTAATTTATGTAATACATTTTCCAAAGGTGTTATTTTTAATCAGAAGTACCTGTATAATGATAGCTTAATGCAATAAATAGAATATAATGTCTTATATCTTTGTGAAACGTACAGAATTGTATGAAATATAAATTTTTATGTTCGAAAATATTTCTCGTGAAAAATGGCGGCCACTTGTATCATAATACATCATAAATTTCCATAGCCTTTGGTTTTGTTGATTTCTTGTCATTTTACAACTAAAATTACTGATTAATAAACTCCAAATCAAAGTTTGATGTAAAACTGTTATTTTATAAAGCAAGTCTTTTGCCCAAAAAATTGTTTTATAAATCACCTTATAAAGCTTTCAAACAGCTTTTATATAACTGTTAAAAACAGTTTTTTTTTTAGCATAAATTGAAGGTGTTATACAGAAACTATATAATTATTAAGAAGCACTTGAAACAAACACTATTTTAAAACGGTTTCAAAGTGATCTTATAATGCGTTTTAAAACTATCTAAAGCCAAAACCCATCTACAATTTTATAATGCGAGTTGTATGACAATATACGACAATATTATGAAAATGCTTTTCTACAAACAAAAAAAATATGGCAGTCAAACTCACTGAGTCCCTAAATCGGTATTATGAGATACTTCATATATTTCAGTTTTAAAAAGCAGTTATTCTGCTACTTATATAGGAAATAATAACGCATTCGGATTGCATTTGATCTCATTTAACTAATCTTCAATAACTTTAACAAATATTTGTTGAAAACGTGATGAGATTTCCAATAATTTCCTTGATATTCCTTATCAAAACATAAGCACAAACAACTTCAATCAGTTTTTAGTGGCTATAACTCGAAATGAATATCCTAATTATTACAATCGCAAGTCTCAAACGATATGCATTTTATGGCATATTTTATGACATTATATTAATAAGCGTACTATCGTGAACTTTAATCGTCCATTACTTTTGCATACAACACTGAATTATTCAGAATCGACGTAATCTTATCTATTCATTTCAGTATAATCTGATTATTATTGACTGACCGGCGAGTACTGTGACAAGTCGCCTTCGAAGTAATGGAGCATGTTTTGCTATGATCTCTCACCGTTCTCCCCTCAGGGACCCAATTTTTCAAATTGTAGGAAAATATTTTCTAGAGAAAATTACGTCATTATGACGTCTTTCCTCGCAATACGTGATTTTAATTCACGTATTACGTCATTTTCTCTAGAGAATCTTTACCTACAATTTAAAAATTGGGTCCCTGGCGTGTCGTCGAACAGATGAATTATGTGATGTTCCTTTGTTTACATTAAACACGTACGCTGTAACTTGCGGATTGCATTTGATTTCATTTAACTGATCTTCAATAACTTTAACAAATCTTTGTTGAACACGTGATGAGATTTCCAATATTATCCTTTACATTCTCAATCAAAACATAAGCACAGACTACTTCAATCAGTTTTCAGTGGCTATAACTCGACATGAATATCCTAATTATTACAATCCCAAGTCACAAACGATATGCATTTTATGGCACATTTTATGACATTATGTTAATAAACGTACTATCGTTAACTTTAATCGTCCATCACTCTTGCATAAAACACTGAATTATTTAAAATCGACGTAATCTTATCTATTGGTTTCAGTATAATCTGATTATTATTGATGATATCCTAATAGGAAAAAAAATTCTTGCTTAAATTTGCACAGATAAAAATGTGATCTATTGATTTCAGTATAGAATGATTATTATTGATGATATCCTAATAGGAAACAAATTTACTGCTGAAATTTGCACAGATAAAAATGTGATCTACTGATTTCAGTATAATATGATTATTATTGATGATATCCTGATATGAAACAGATTTACTGCTAAAATTTGCACCGACAAAAATGTGATTTATTGATTTCAGTATAATTTGATTATTATTGATGATATCCTAATTGCACAGATAAAACTGTAATCTATTGATTTCAGTATAATCTGATTATTATTGATGATATCATAGGAAAAAAATTAACTGCTGAAATTTGCACAGATAAAATTATGATCTGTTGATAGTATAATCTGATTATTATTGATGATATCCTGATAGGAAAAGAATTAACTGCTGAAATTTGCTCAGATAAAAATGTCTATTTATTTCAGTATAATCTGATTATTATTGATGATATTCTAAAAGGAAGAAAATTAACTGCTGTAATTTGCACAGATAAAAATGTGATCTATTGATTTCAGTATAATCTGATTATTATTGATGATATCATAGGAAAAAAATTACCTGCTGAAATTTGCACAGATAAAATTATGATCTATTGATAGTATAATCTGATTATTATTGATGATATCCTGATAGGAAAAGAATTAACTGCTGAAATTTGCTCAGATAAAAATGTGATCTATTTATTTCAGTATAATCTGATTATTTATTATTGATGATACTCTAAAAGGAAGAAAATTAACTGCTGTAATTTGCACAGATAAAAATGTCTATTTATTTCAGTATAATCTGATTATTATTGATGATATTCTAATAGGAAAAAAATTAACTGCTGAAATTTGCGCAGACAAAATTGTTATCTATTGATTTCAGTATAATCTGATTATTATTGATGATATCCTAATAGGAAAAAATTGACTGCTGAAATTTACACAGATAAAAATGTGATGTATTGATTTCAGTATAATCTGATCATCATTGGTTATATCTTAATAGGAAAAAAATTAACTGCTGAAATTTGCACAGATAAAAATGTGATCTATATATATTGATTAAAAGTTTGATTTTGTGGAGGAAATTCGATTATTATCAAAAATTTAAAAAATGTTAATCCAAAGAAA
The DNA here is from genome assembly GCA_958298965.1 of Chrysolina haemoptera. Lineage (NCBI taxonomy): Eukaryota > Metazoa > Arthropoda > Insecta > Coleoptera > Chrysomelidae > Chrysolina > Chrysolina haemoptera. The sequence continues at coordinate 22,779,799 of OY282597.1, read as the reverse complement.
TCTGTACAAGTGGAGAAGGACAAATCAATTAATTTGCCCGATAAGTTACTGCGTTCATAGGACCGTTGTCTGGAATGAAATTAATTATTGTCAGTAACGTATCCTACACTGAATTTGCCTATCTGAAAAAATGAGATCAAATTAACCAAAACATTCTTTTCTTTTTCGAAAAATGTTGACGTTTCGGAGACTGTATCTGCCTCCGTTGTCAAAATTTGCTGAAAAGACGCTGATAACTGTATTTGAATTGCAATTTGGAAGTAACAAGATCTTTCTTTGACAGAGTCAAATGAAATCTGCCATACATTTTTTTCATTGACATTTGCTATTTTATACATAGGGTATTCGGTATCATTCAATCACCATTCTATTAGTTCTCATTTCATGTCTGAGGAGAGGTAACCAGATGCGGTCCATTTCGATGGAATTGGTTGAAAAGGTTGTTCGATAAAACAATGCACGCAGTTTCCTTTAACTTTATTTTTTCTTGATTTGATTCTCTCGATGAAATTTTGGTATGTTTCACCTATATAACTTTTACCACACGAACAAGGTATGTTGTAAACACAATTTTTCGAAAATTCATCAGTGTTTTTGGGTTTCGTATGTGTGAGTATTGATCTCAATGTATTGGTTGTTTCAACTGTTGTTCTTACGTCATACCTATGGCCAATCAATCCCTTTTATCTTTTCAGACAGTCCAGGGACATAAGGTATAAATGTTGGTTGTTGGATGTGTATGGGGATGTCGCACTTCTGTGTGCTGTGTTGTTCCATTGTAAAGTGCATTACTATTTTCAATTTCATTAATAGTTTTTTCTACGAATTGATTTGGACAAGCATTTTCCGTGAGAACGGACTTATAAAATTCAATTCTTCTTTCAGATCTTGTGTTGAATTGCAAATCACTTGTACACTGTTGTAAAGACATTTCACAATTTCCTTTTGATTAGAGTTATAGTGGAGATATTTGTTGGTATGTGCTTTCTTTCTATAAGCATCTGAGTTGAGATATTGATTTTTTTATCAAAATATCTAAGGAATGAAGTTCATCAACTTTTTCTGTTTTTACACCCTATGTATCAAGGTAGCAAATGTTAATCAAAATAATGTATGGCAGATTTCATTTGACTCTATCAAAGAAAGATCTTGTTACTTCCAAACCGCAATTCAGCGTCTTTTCAGCAATTTGATAACGGAGGCAGATACAGTCTCCAAAACGTCAAAATTTTTCGAAAAAGAGAAGTATTTTTTTGGCTAATTTGATCTCATTTTTTCAGATAGGCAAATTCAGCGTAGGATACGTTGACAAAAATCAATTCCATACAAGACAGCAATCTTGTGAACGGAGTAACTTATCGGGCTAATTATTTGATTTGCCCTTCTACACTTGTACAGATTTCTTTGGATCAACATTTTTTTCATTTTCAGACTGTGAAAAGTTACAAACCCAAAAAATCATGTCAAGTGATCTATTTAGTTTGTGAAGGGTTCAGTAGATGTTCAAAGCGCATTGGTAGATATTTAAATGAGTAAAGCTCGACAAATATAGCCGAATCTTTAAAATTCCTATTTCTTAGGCGAAATGCTTGATGTTGAGAGCCCTATCACTGGATATATTATGAACTACTTATAGTCCCGTCGTACGCATCATGGGCGTGGATATTTTCATGTTTTCAGCTATATTAGTCGAACTATGAATTATGAGTAAGCTTTGTCCTTAATTTCAGTTGAAACAGAAATTCCGCAAAGCGCTCAAATTGTGTTTTTGAATGAATAACCAGCGAATTTGATTATTTTTTTTATTTATTATTTCCTATAGTAGTGTTTCAATTTTGCAACTAAGATTGAGTAGGTTGGCTTCTATATTTCATTGTTGATCTTAAACTCCTGTTTTTGAGGCTAACCACGAGGAATAGCACACTTCAAGATGAAAATATATTTTCATTCAGTTTTGTGAGATGAGTTCCTTGATGAAATACGTGAACATTATTCGTGCTATACATCAACCTACTAACTTCTGAAAGAGTGAGCAGAGGATATCAATTCCTTGAACAAATTCATGTTTCATGTTTAATAGGGTAATTTTTTCAACAAAACTAATTTTCAAATCAACGTCACACCTTTCTCCAAAGTAGACAGAGTAGGTATTTTTCAATCCTGTTATATTTAATTTACGTGAACTTTCCAGTCACAGTTTCTGACTTGAGGACCGCTGACGATGAAATGTTGCGTGAATTACTCACACTGTTGCCAGTTCAATTACGAATATATACTTGAATGAATGGTCAATCATGATTTGTATAGGGATACAGATCAGGATAATTTGAATCTAGTCAACAATTGGACTTATGTGTTAGAAATATTGACCATAGAATTGAAACCGAATATTTGCCGAAATGAGTTTCGGAAGGACAAGAGAACATACTCTTTATACAATAATGATTATAATACTTTTTTAATCCTTTATGATCACAGTTTCCATGATAGGTATATGTTGGATAAGTCATAGGAAGGAAGTGCATAGCTGTATAGTTACAGCAAATCACTAATTTATTACTTGTGATGGATCATCTTGACTTTTTGTTATGTCATAGTAACATTCATAACATAAAAACATTCTCTGGATGGCCGTCAGGGTTATAGAAAAAAATATATTTTCTCGGGCTATGAAATGTTGATATAGAGTCGCGCTGCTAGTAAACAAAAAATATCACATGGAAGAATAGGCTGAGAAACCTATGAAACAATCGTCATCTTTCTCTGGATGGCCGTCGACCTGATAGAAAAAAAATTAAATATTTTCTCGGACTATGAAAAGTTAGTAGTCGCGCTGCTGATAAATAAGAAATACCACAACAAAGAACAGGTTGATAAACCTATGAAACCATCGTAATTTTTTTCTGGATTGCCGTCAGGGTGATGGAAAAAAATATTTTTTCGGCAACCGGGACGTCCGGGAAGTACGTACTTCCCGGACGATTTTTCTTTGAGAAAGTATCACTTCCCAGACTAGTTCGGGAAGTACGTACTTTCCGGACTAGTCCGGGAAATGCTCGAATTTCAACAAAAGTATTTATATAAATAACAATTAGAATGTTTCTGTTAGTATCTATCTTCTGTTCGCATTTCGATATTAAATACAAACAAGAATTAAAATTTTCGAAATTTTCTTCTACAAAGAAATATAAAAAATAAATGTGCCTCAATTTGTTATTCTACACGGTTGCCGAAAAAATTGTGTACGCAACACGTCCGAAAACAGTTTTTTTGGACTCGCAGAATTCCAGGACTCGCTACGCTCGTCCACTCGTCCAAAAAAACAGTGTTTTCCGGACTTGTTACGTAAATTACTATTCCCGAGCTATGAAATGTTGTAACAGAATCGCGCTGCTGATAAACAGAAAATACCACATGAAAGAAACCTTTTGTACAATATTATTTTAGGGGGTAGGGCAGGGGGCACATCCAGAGTTTTTATTTCTCAAAACAGAATTATACGATTAATGGTCAATCTGGACCATAGATAAACAGGTCGTTATCATTTCAAAGAATTATTTTACTCAATATACACCTACGAATGCATTCTTTGGGCAAAAAGCAATTATCATGATTTTTCTCTCAATTCTGATTACCACGATTATCCAATTCGTTCCCCATAACTACACTGTATAGAATAGCCCAATATATGAAGGAATTTCTGAATCCTTTGATGTCTCAAAATATTTTCATGTAATGATTGTTACTATGACATAACAGAATCTTTCAACAAAAAGTAAAGATGATTTATCACGAGTGATAAATTAGTGACTTGTTGTAACCTTACAGCTATATGCACTTCCTCCCTATGACTTATCCTATACTTGGAAACTGTGATCATAAAGGACTAAAAAAGTATCACTATTATTATTATTGTAAGAAGAGTATGATCTCTTTTCTTTCCGAAGCTCGTTTCGGCGAATGTTCGGTTTCAGTTCTATGGTCAATATTTCTAACACATTATATTCAAAATTGTTGACTTGATTCTAATTATCCTGATCTGTATCCCTAAGCAATTCATTATTGACTATTCAAGTATTCTTAATTGATCTGGCAACAATGTGAGTCATTCACGCAACATTTCAATGTCAGCGGTCCTCACTGTGGCTGGGAAACTGTCGCTAAGTTCACGTAAATTTATATTTATGGTATGAAATTCACGACACTGAATATTAATGACACAAATTGATATAACATGCTGTACGACATTCAAGATAATGAATCTCTCATGAATTCAGATTAACGACCATTCAGTATCGTCTGTCATGAACCTGAGCAAATAATAATACTCTGGAGGATACACTCATGAGAGAATACCCAAAGTTACTGCTCGTCCTGGTGGGAGACAGTAATTATCATGATTTGCCATGGCGCTCAAGGGGAGTAACTCGGTCCTCAAAACTTCCTCTATTTCTTCCTCCAATTCCCTATCCCCCTTTATCCCTGTCTCTGCCACCCAATCTCTACCCTCTCTCTTTTCTCTCCCTCCTCTCTTTCAACCTGCAGAGAAGGAAACACAAGAGAACCACTATTATTTCGTCATAGTCATCATAGTAATTATTAAAAAGACAACTTAAAACTCACCATGTATCAGATTGCAGATTTTTAGGGTGCGAACATTTTTGACACTTACCTGTAAGAAAAAAAAATAATTTCAGCTATAAATTTCAGACAATTGTTTTGTTCGTTTTTATTGAAAAATAATCGTCATCGATATAACACAGCAAAATAAATGGATCGGTTATGGTGCATGATCATGGTTGTACCCAACCATTTTTCCTCAACGCACGTTCCAAGTACTTAGTATAACGTAGATCTGAATAATAGATAATTTGACATCTATTCTGAGACCTGTATTCTTACACAATTTTTATGTGTATCTGAAGAAGTTTGCAACCCCTTCATGGTTTCAATGATATTGTTGACTTAACTAATAAAACAGTTTTTGCGGGTACCTACTGAAATTTATGATATACCTATTCATTCATTAAAACTTTGGGTAATTTCTAGTTGATACAATAATAGTACGCTAATAAGTGAAGTACCTACAAGAGTACAATTAGGCAGACTAGACTATGTGTGAAAACATTTTCTTGACTGGCTTTTCAAACGAAAGTAGAGATAAGTTAAAATTATCCAGATTGTTACATAATTCATTGGAGCTAACGCTCAGTTAGTCTTAATGATTGAGGAACTATGGCCTTTATTTTTCGTTAATCAATGATGAGAAAAAATGATAATTGAGTATTTCTATCAGGAATGTATATAGAGATTGGGGATTTGATGAAATATTGTTTTTCCAATATGAACCCATATTGGTTCAATATTATTTTTACATTTACAAAATATATCCATATTGGCCCAATATGAAAACAAGATTCAGCCTACATGAGGTGCTACCTGGGAGGTGCCGAATCTATTAGAACTACTCATTCCCCACCCTCATCAGGCAAATACAAGCAAATAAGCCTGATGTAGTCCTCCTAGACCATCAAAGTAGTATGATTTTCGTCATAGAGTTTTCGGCTCCTAGCGAAACGAATATTGTCCGAAAAGAAGAGAAAAAACGGACTTAATATCGAGATTTACTCTTTGAACTCCTCAGACTGTACCCAAAACATTCTGTTAAAATGGTGGTTCTGGCTATAGGGGTCCTTGGTGGAATGATGGACACGCTGTTCTCTGATCTAAAAATAATACATCGATCATTGCAAAAATTCGACATCTCCTATATGCTCCATTTCCACCGGCAGAAAGACATTACTAGGAGAACAAAAATTTTAAACTCACTCACTCGCCTGAATAATTAAATTTTTTGAAAATTTTATCGTGTAATGTGTTATGACGTCAAAATGTCCAATTGAAATACTCGAAATTGATTCAAAACGAATTATAATTAAATTTCTGCGGAAAAAAATAGCAGGTAACACTTTTACTAAATTTTCGCAATGTTTTTGTGATCACAGTAGGTCGTGAAGTGGTGCTCACATGTGTCTTCTCTACAAATAATTTAGTATAATAAAAAGTTTGTTGATGTGCACTCGAGCTTTGTGGCGTCACAAATAAACCCACCACCAATTCACCAACCTCAAATTCAGTAGATGGATGTCATATCGTGAAGGAATGAGACTTCATTATCTGGATTTCCGTAATTTGAAGGCATGTGTCTGTCCTCTTCAAAAATATTGTGCAATAATCAGTTTGCTCTGAGGACATATTAATGTAATATTAATCATGCTTCATTGGCGTGTTTTCAATATTCAAACCTGATGGTGAGTTTGCCGGTAGTATTTATTAAGGGCAAACACAAACCATAGACACAAACACACAAACTAATTCAGCAACAACAAAACTTCGAGAGTCTTCCGAGGGAGAACCCTAAGAACCCACAAACCAAATATACTACTAAAGATTACTGATGACTGCGAAGGAAGGCCCAGAACCAGCTTCCATGTGCTACTGTTGTCTGCTTGGTGGTACAGATCATTTTTAGTATCATCATTAGTGGAAATAAATTAAATTAACTTCACAAACGACACAAAAATTCAGTGGTGGTGCTTGGTAAATGGCAATATATGTATATATATATATATATATATATATAGTAGAACGGTAGTCTTTGCTGACTAGTTAGGATATATATATAGGATACTAAGGGTTATTTCTACTGCCCGACCTGCACAGAAAAAAATTGGTACTTGAATACAATGAAAAAGTTCACTGGCTCAATGGATATTTTCAACAATATTGGTCCAATGAACGCAATCGTTATGTCAATGTATCACCGGTTATCCATACTATGTATACGGATCTTAATAATATCAATGAATGCTTTTGTTGATATCTTGATCAAGTACATTAAATAGGTTTTTTGGGGGAATGAGTTCCATTTATCAAACGAATGAAGAGTGATCACCAAAGCAATAAACTGCATTCGTTCAGCTGATGAAACTGTATTCAACGGAATAATTATTATTGTTCGTTTTTCGAATAAATGCTTTATGATTGATATAATGATTTAGATTATTTCGACGATGGATATTTTTCACCAATTTGATGAAAGGTGATTATTGAATTCATGAGTATCGGTTACTATAATGCAAGGTTCGATAAAGTAACGAATTTCATTCATCAAACGAATGAAGAGTGTTCATCCAAGCAATAAACTGTATTCGTTCAAACTGATGAAACCGTATTCATCAAATTAGTAATTATTGTTTGTTCTTCGAATGGATTGATTGATGATGTAAATTATTTCGACGATGGATATTTTTCATAAATCCAATGAATGGTGATTACTGAATTCATGAGTATCACCATACCTTCCTTGATTCAATAATTGATATACATTAAATCTATGTTTCAGTTTATTCTCGTAATGTTTTCGTACATTGAACTAATGATTTTGTTTATAATTTGAGTAAGTGGTATTTTTTCAATCATTTCATATTATTCGTGAATGCAATGAAGGCCTTCCATTGATATTGAGCATACAGTAAGTTTCATACTATAGGAAAAATAATTAACATGCATTCATCAGAAAATTACAATTCTGGTTGAAGGCGCATCTTCTAGTTATCCTTCATGTCGGTTGGCTCCTTTCGGAGCTATCCGGATGTCGCTGTAGTCTGTGCTACCTGAAAACATGCTTTAACGGTCGCTTCTGTCTGCTTAAGGTAACCTGCTCCATGTGCAAACAACGATGTCGCATACGCATTAACGGTCCACGTGGTAATGCGACACACCACACACAGCGCATGTCGATATCCCCACCTAGAGTGAGTCGAGGAGAAATTGTAATGCTCTCTCGACATATCGCAAGCTATTCTTCATGCTCTCATGAAACCACCACACCCAAGATGAATACTTTCCGATACTGTATTTTTAACGGAGTTATAAAATGGGAGGAAAATGTTGCTTCTGCCTGCCTAAGAAAACTGAGACTCAGTAGATCTAAAAAAAGATAATCATTGATCTCGATACGCTTGAATTCATTGTAACAATAAAAATATACATATTTCAGTGAATGGTTATTCATTGACTAGATGAAAAATATATTGTGCCAATAAACGAAGAGGTATTTATTAATATATTGTACCATATTTTTACGTCAGTGCTCTGGGACCATGAATTATGTTCTTTATTATGATAAACAAGTTTAAATTGATTCAGTGTACCGCTTTCCTCACCTTAATGAACTTCTTCCATAGCAGCAAAGAAACCTGTTCATAAATGTGAAAAACGATCATATTTGATTTCAATAAACTTGAATTCATTGTATCAATAAATATCTAGCTACGTCAGTGTTCGATCATTGTCATGGTGAAAAATGTATTTTTTCAGTGTGTGGGCTATTATAAACTAATTTTGGCAAGAAGACAAGCAACGTAAAACAATGGCTTGTTTTTGTTATTATGTTTTTCATTGACTCTCTGGAAATGTAAACACCCAGTTTAGTTTCCAAACATTTTCTCTTTTGGGAGAAGGGCAAGCCGGTGGTCATCTGGGAACATTAAACAACGACCGTCTCGTAGACATCGAAAAATAGCGTCGGCATATTTACTAGGTGTTCATACGATTCCAGTGAAAGGAGGTTTACGGCAGTGTGTCCCTTGCCGAATGGGGATAACAGTCAGGTCAGAAAGGTATACAAGGGTGAACAAAGGCGTACAAATGTAGCGGGGTTTCTTTTGAAAAGTAGAATAGCCACTTAACTGCAGAATGAGTGTTAGCAGGTCTTTTGCAGTGAATGGCTTCCTTTACTACATTATTGTTGAGTTAACTGGAGCTCATTTTCTTGAAATACTATTTGCTACGTGCAGATAACATACACCATTTACGGACCATTTACGGAGAAAGGTGCGTAGACCGTATTGATCACAGAACAGAAGAGTATAATAATGAAATAACTATTTCGTGCAGAAATTGGATAAGATATGGGGGAAATATACTTCAAAAGATATTCAGAACAGCAAAGGGTCTCATATCTCATGAGTATATTCTTGGGAAAAAAATCGTTCAAAATACACTTTTTTCTAAATGCAAACGTTCAATTGAATTGAAAAAATAATCCTATGAAAATAAGACTGGTCCATCATTTCATATATAACAATACATTTTTTCTACGACCAGATGGAAATATGCCCATTTTATGCGCTTTATATCGATCAAGAAAGTAGGCTATTGTAAAACACTTTTTTCGGCAACCGTCCGGGAAGTACGTACTTCCCGGACGATTTTTCTTTGAGAAAGTATCACTTCCCGGACTAGTCCGGGAAGTACGTACTTTCCGGACTAGTCCGGGAAATGCTCGAATTTCAACAAAAATATTTATATAAATAAAAATTTGAATGTTTCTGTTAGTACCTATCTTCTGTTCGCATTTCGATATTTAATACAAACAAGAATTAAAATGTTCCAAATTTTCTTTTACAAAGAAATATAAAAAATAAATGTGTCAAGTTTGTTAACGTTCTAATAATTTGACATTTCACATCAGTATTTACAAAATTCGTTAAAAAAATGAGTAATCGAAAATGAGTAGTAATAGTGAAGATGATTTGACATTGACACCGCTAATTTCAATATAAAGATTGACGACAATCAAATTCTATATTTTCGAATAGTTGGCCGAAGTTTCTATAGCAGTTAAATTCATCTTATTATTGGGTGAGGTCGTAGCAGCGAGTGAAGGGTGAGGGAACGTTCAGGTTTTGGATAGTGGGGGTGAGGGTTCAAATCCCACAACATCCACATTTTTTTCTATTTTGAAATCGATTAGTGTTCGATTTTGATTATAATTTTCAATATTTGTTTCTTCAATTTCTTTTCATATATTTTGTGAATCATGATGGCAAGACAGTTTATGACAAAAAGTGTTATTAAAAATATAACAGATTTGTTTATGATTCAGATGGTCGTAGAAAAAGTGTAGTGTACAATTTGCATGAAATGCTACGCTCGTACTACAAATTTTCATATACCTACTCGTGAAATGTATGCCATTTCATGCTCATTGTACAATATACTATTCTTAAATTTTATCTATATCTCTGTCTGCCAGTCACATTTTGAGGTTCTTAATATTCCCCGTTAAATTAAAAAATTGAGCAACAAGTGACCTGATGACAAAAACCATATAGTCTAGGATCCTAGGCCCATTTTTAAAAATGATTACTAACAGGCTGAATCTCCGTAAGTAGCTTCATTTTGACGAGACGCCCAACTTTTCTCTCTTCGAAAATTCTCGATAGTGGTAACAAATAAACTGCGTAGGCATCAAGTCATGTTGATTTTGGTGAGTGCAAAAAATTCTTTGCCAATAGTTTTTCAGATAAACCTAGAGGTAATTTGACAAAATATTCGAGAAAAATGGATGGTGGGACTAAAGCGTCCTCCACTCCCAACATGTATCAATGACGTGATCATAAAAAAAATATTAATAACTATTGGAATTCTTTACTGTTGATTAGTTAATTAAATGTTTAATTGAATGTTCATATTATTCTTCAAATTGAATGATATCTTTTTCCACGGTCCGAAAGTGTCAATTCCACGGTAAAAATCAGGTATGTATCGATAGTCCGACAAGAATTATTCAAAAATTGCGATTTTGCTAATTTAATAAACCTTCAGTAAAATTTCGACTGATTTCAAAATAAAAAGTTTATATGAACATGTGTCCTCAAACGTTTCGTTTCGGAGATACAGGGTGTTGAAATTCAAATTTTATTTTCAATAACGTGAAGACGAGGGATCATACAAGTTCTGGCACAGGGTCGATTTCGGATTACTTGAAATATTCCCTGGGCCTAGACATTTTTGTTGTGCTACATGCCTATAAGTACCGGGTATGATGCTAAATGAGTGTACATTCCATTTAACTTGGTCGAAATTGTTTTCTCAAACGTATTTGGCTATAAACTCCACAGATGATGCAATTATTTATGGATGTACTCCGGGATTGGGAAAAGAAAATTTACTGGTCGAATGGATTTTTGAAATATTATAATTTTCACAATTACTAGCTTTCATTCAACTTGCTATTTGTGTGTGCGTGTTTATGTGTGCATAACGCATGATATTTCATAAAGGATCTTCATCAACCTATGTGATGTCTCACTCAATTCTATGACATGCTGAGAAAATCAATTATCTGTTACAACCACCTTGTAGAAAACATATCGAAACAGATTAAATGATAAACTTTCAAGATTATATGAGCATAAAAGCCATAGGCAGCCGTCAGATCATCCTCTGAAGATAATAACCCTTTTAAACTGTCCGCTAACACTCATAGAAGCAGTTTGGCGCTATCAAGTTGATTTACGAGCGGCACTTATGTCTAAACTTAACATGCATTGTTTATAAACACAAATGAACAATATACTCAAGCGTGAGCATATGTAAACATCAAATGTTATAGTAGTAATCACGACGGCTTTGTATGAAATAGGAAAATGATATGGATTTCGGAATTTGATTTGAAAAAATTATGAAATCTAAATGAAACATTTCTGTTGAAAAGGGGAACATTCTCCATGAAAATTGAAAAATGAAAAATGTGATTTATTTGTAATATCTAACAGAAAATAACTACTTTCCCGGCACAAGCCACGCTGGACATTAAACTACATCTGATAGATATTGTGAAAAGACTCGAACTGAAAAGGAAAGAAAAAATCTGAAAGTGAAAATTCGCATTTTCATTCAGATAGCTGACTTTTTAAATTCTTTCTAGTTTTCATTGAAAAAATCATTAAATAAATTAGATAAGGAGAATGTTATTGAAAAATATTACTCACAGAAATCGTTCATTTCATTTAAGCAAGGTTCGCTTCTCTCGCATTCAATCCTCAATATATTTTGGTCGACAACAGATTTTATGAATGTCCTATTCATATTTTCGAACTAGAAACATTTCTATTTATCTTAGTTGGGGAATTTGGAATGTTTGGTTTGTTCAGTATTTTTTTCCGTTCTAGTTCTCACGAAAAAGAAAATACTGCAATCTTCAGAGGCTATCGTGGAAGCTAAGGTAAAGTAGGTATGAATTGGTGATATCTCGGAATTTCTTCAGGTTTATGACTCAGAGAACACCTACTCAGAGATTGAGTTTTGCTGTTTATTGGCAGAACAGGCACTGGAAGCAAAATATTCGGCATGTGACGACAATCGGATGTGAGGATTGAGCTCGACGGGTCAGTCTCGATGGGATTATTAACGGTGGAACGATTGATGATATTTCGTTCATGAAAATATCTATAGAACAGAGGCACTTTGTTACCATATACATTTTGCGATATTCGCGATTTTCGTGGGTGAGTATAGTTCATATTATCAATAGCAACAACTTGTATAGATTCGAAGAAAGTGCAAATGGCATACTGGGTTGAGTGAAACCTCATTTGAATCGTCATTCTCTTTATGGCAGCAGAATATGAAATAAAAATATTCATGAATAACAAAATGGCGGTACATAGAGCTCTTATTGAGTAACCCCATCCCCTGTTAAATTTTGAACGGAATTTTTACCTGGTCGAATAACTACTTTTTGACAACTAAAAAAATGTCTATATTGAAAAATGGCGTCCGGCCATCATCCCAAAATATTTTTTAAAATGACATTGGGGATCAAGTGATTCCTCAATCAAATCGTATGTCAGTTTTCTATACGACAGAAAAAAATCTACCCAAAAATATGAATCCAAAACAAAATGGCGTAACATTGTTGGAGCTCTGCTATAAGGGTATTTTCGAATCTTAACGAGTTTCAGCACAATCAATGAATTGTTCAACGTACTCTTCTACAAAAGTTCTCTGTACCTGAAATTGACTTATTATTATCAAAGGATATCCTAATAGCAGAGCTCTAACGATATGTACTGCCATTTTGTTTTGGATAAAAATTTTTGTCTAAAATTTCGTATTGAATAGAAAATTTAAATACGATTCCGATGAGTTTTAATTCCACCACAATCCGATTCCTACAAATCTATCAAATTGGCAATACGATGCCATTACAAAACAAAGACAATGTCAAAAAGTATTTTATGAACTATCATTCAACCAACTGAAATTGAGAGAGAGAGAGAGAATACCTAATGGTTGAGATTTACATATACTGAATATTGTCCTAATTTAATAATCAAATGTATGAAATATATGTGGGATAATTCATCACAATCGCTCAATCCGTATTCTGCAGCCTGTACAAGACTCAGTTTCGGAGATTGGACAGAATGCAGAACTATAGGTTTTCCGTAGGTATCAGCACTCAGAGTGATTTCATTCGTATGGATGTGCTGCGAGAGTTGGTAGTCATGGACGTAGTTTCTATCACCATGAATAGACGAGTTCATGAAAACAATGCAACGTCTCGGTAATATAAATATTATAATTATTACCAGAACTTCTAGAATTTATGATAAGCAACAGTTAGAGTGGTAGATTTACCTCCTAATGATACAATTCAATGAACGCATATCACGGAAAACATGATCTAGCATCGAAACTAGATGTAGTGAAGTTGAATGATAATAATAATGATACCTTTGTTGCTCTATAAAACATGGTTGTACAGCAAGAGTTGAGTAAGAAAAAATTACATAAAAATAGCAAGATCAGAAAATAAACATTATCGTGTCTTTGGAGAAAAAAATAAAACAGTAAACTTATAAGGTTGTATTCCCTTTTTAATGGATTTTTCATCTAAACCTTATATAAACGATGCGGAGGGCTAACTCTTATTGCGGAAGTAAAGGTCGTGGTACTATTGTTGGCGATTGAACCCAAAGATATTCCTAGAAATTCAGTTTATGACAGAGAGAATAAGATAGCTACATAAAAGTTGTCATTGGGACGCCATCTATAGAAATCCTGATAAAGTATTTCATTCTCAAAGCCAGTATCTGTAGAAAGTCTTTATTACACTGAAAGGGAAAATACTCCAGGAATACGAATAAAACAATTGCTAAAAAAATAGTATTTAATTAAATAAATGTTGTTAAGCCAAGTTCAGGGCTTGACGATCTTGAAAAATCTATAAATACTGATTGTAATCAAGTCGTGTCATTGGGACGCCAACTATAGAAATCCTGATAAAGTATTTCATTCTCAAAGCCAGTATCTGTAGAAAGTCTTTATTACACTGAAAGGGAAAATACTCCAGGAATACGAATAAAACAATTGCTAAAAAAATAGTATTTAATTAAATAAATGTTGTTAAGCCAAGTTCAGGGCTTGACGATCTTGAAAAATCTATAAATACTGATTGTAATCAAGTCGTGTGAAAAAATAGTATTCAATAAATTAAACTTTTGTTAAACCAAGTTCAGGGCTTGAGGAGATCTTAAAATGTCTATTAATAATGATTGTAATCAGGTTGTGTAAAGAAACTTTGGTTCTTTGGACTATATTGTGCGTTATTCAAATAGTAATACTTACTTACATGTTTTGAAATATTGGGTTAAATGCATTTAAACCTTACATACTTTTCCTGACCAATAAGTTATAGTATTCTTTCTTAGAAACAACCAAACTCTTCTCATGAGACTATATATTATATTTCAAGCTCCTCGGGTTCCTTATTGGTTCCTTGGTTCTTATATACAGTGACAGCAGCTCCGGAACGCTCTTGAATCCACCACCTGGTTCTGGACACCCGATCGAGTGTGTAATTCAGCCAGTTATCATAGGTAGCTACATTTGTTCAGTATTCTGCTATTTTGGCAATCGGCCACCAACATCATCGCTTATTCAATGGCGAGAAGTGAAGACTCAAATTCTCAACTGAATTTAGGAGTATTGGAGTATTTCAGCATGAATACTCACAAAGAGTTAAATAATTTTAAATAAGCTTTTAGAAGGATAAACGGAAATTCAAAAATTTAGTCCCTACCTCACGTCAATATTGCTGATTATGAAATACTAAGTATACAAACTCAATTCACAAGTCGTCAGGAGTATCAGTGATGAATTTTTGTACTTGTTTTTATTTCTTTGGCACATAACCTTTTCTTTTTTTCTTAATAAACATAATCAACTTATTATATTTAGGAGAGTGACTCCTGCACTGTCCGACTGTTCGGGGCCGGACCGACCGTACAGACAAGAATCTTTTTTTTGCCTTCTTGTCTTGATACCCAGGTGTCAATCTTGTCTTTACACAGAATTGGCAAAATTGTACCTTCAGCCTGCTTGGCCTTATCGACGGTAACTGTGGCCATTTCCCTAAACAGACATGGGGTGGTTCATTCTTGAGATAAAATATATGCTTGTTTTGGTTATAATTCACCTCTCGATAATGACATGATTTTAGTTTTTTTTTTTGGAATTAACGGTGAGGTCCAGTAGGGCAGTATTCATTTACAAACTTGCTACACCATCCTTGGAGTGAGCAAGAACAACAAGGTCATAAGCATAAAGTAAGGTACGGATATCATTTCTGTCGCCTATATTGATCCCTTTAGCCCCGTTTGCGTATTATTTTTATTATTATCAACTTAAAATAACGAAAATAAAAAGAAGTCAAAGATTTACCTTGTAGAAAGTACACCACATGTTACTTTATATGCTTTGGTACTTCCATCATGGGTATGAATCGAGGTATAAATTCTTTATTATGCGGATAATACCCGCCGCAACCCCTAGAACAAACAATTTTCTTAACAACATATGGGATGACAAAGTCGAAGGCTCGCTTGCATAACTCGACAAATATAGCAAATGATTTGCACTTTCTGTGTCAAATATAAATATATAATAGAGCTCAGATGATATAAACGACAGACAAGTCGAGTAAAAAGTGAATAATGAATTGTAGCACTCTAAAATTCGGCATATGACATCACGACATCATGTATTATTGAAAAAAAAATTGTTTACCAACAAATCAGGGGGGAACCTAAAAAAATTTTCATTTAAAAAAAATATAATTTTTTTTGTTGTTATTTCAGAAAAATATTTATCAAAAAACGATTTCGATAGATAGAGAGATAATTCAATTCTCCACAAGAATGATTTTCAGTAATACCTTATGAAATACGCTCGTTTTCTCGTGGTTTAACTCCGACGTCACATTTCATGCTCGCGCTAACCCTCAAGCTCAGGCAGGATTTGTCATAACTTTGCTAAAAATTATAGTAGGTAGAAGGAAAAGAAAAAGTGCATATCGTTCCTGAAGACTTCTACTTCACCTCACCTCATGCAAATATAACATGTGGGTTTCTTAATACCTAAAATGTGTTTTGTCGCACTTCATATAACCCTTCTACGATATTTACGGAGGATCCGAAAATTATGGATATTTTAGATGATATGAAATAATTATACTGAAGCAGGAATCAGTACCCTCTTTGAACCAAATGCAACGATTCAGGACTAGTGAGACAAGTCTTACTTATACATGCCAAAGAAAAAAACTGGGTTTTACTCCTGCCTCAGTTTTCAACTCACCCATAATCCCGGCAATTTCTTAAAAAAATTAAAAATGAAGTATGTGATTTCAAGCTTGAGGTTTGCACTTCACAATAGTGCTATTAAATATACAGTGAGGACCAAAAGTCCGTCGCCCCCCCTGTAACTTCTTTATTTTACATATTACAAAAAAATGTTAAATACATAAGTTGTAGGGTTTCATTCGATCTCTTTAATGGTTTAAGTTTCATTCATACAGAGTGTCTCAAAAAAGAACGGTAACTTAGAAGTTAATTTTTTTAAATGGGACATCCTGTATTTCATTGCATTATTACATTCTACGTTGAATTCTGAACAAGTTTGATACATGGTTTTCTATCAAAAAAATTAATAGTTTTGGACTTATGAACACTTGTAAATAATTATTTCGACTACTTTTGCACCAGTTCACGAATAAATTAATGAGGTAGGCTATGCACGCTAGGCGCGTTTATTTTATCCATGACAACGAAAAAAAACTCTTATCTGTTTTTGCCAAATGTCATTGACATTTTGTAGGTTTTCAAAACTTTGTTTCAAACGGTTTTCAATTTCTCTTGTTGATTAATATGGCTCGTTCAGTAGCAGACAAAGTTGAAGCCGTTATCATATTTGGTGAAGCTAACCGAAATTACCACGCTGCTATTCGCATTTTCAATGAACGGTTTCCAGAACGTCCGATGTGTCGAAAATATCTGCAGAAATTGGTGGCAAAATTTAACCAAACTGGCACCGTGAAAGATGCTCCGAGATCTGGGAGGCCTAAAATAATTACGGAAGATGTTGAAATTCAAGTACTAGCCGAAATGGTAAATAACCCACAACAATCAACTAAGCAAGTAGCTGAGACATGTGATGTTTCTAAAACATCAGTAAAGAGAGTCCTAAAACAAAATAAATTCCATCCTTTCAAAATAAAAATTTTGCACCAATTGGTTGAAGATGATCCAGACCGGCGACTTGAATTTTGCGAGACCATGGCAGAAAGAATTGTTGCAAATCGACTTTATTTGCAACACATCTGCTTTAGTGATGAAAGCACTTTTTACCTAAATGGAAATGTGAATACCCAGAATTGTAGATATTGGAGTGATGAGAATCCCCATGAATTCCGCGAGGGGCATACTCAATTTCCCCAGAAAATTAATGTTTGGGCTGGTATTTTAGGTAACCACATTGTAGGTCCCGTATTCTTGGAAAAAATTTAAATTTAAATGGTCCCATCAGATACCTCCAAATGCTGCAAGACACAATCCCAGATTCAATGAGATCGTTGCGCAAAACCCACATGAATTTTACTTGGATGTAACATTTCAGCAAGATGGAGCGCCACCACACTATTTTCGGGAGGTGAGAAATTACATATATGAAAGGTATCCAGGTAGGTGGATTGGACGTCGAGGTACAACAGAGTGGCCAGCTCGCTCACCGGACATCTCACCGCTTGATTTCTTTCTCTGGGGCCATGTGAAATCCGTAGTTTTTAAGACAGTTTGTGGGTCGTTAGATGAACTGCGCCGTCGAATTATTGAAGTGTGGTCAGAAATAACACCTCAAACCTTGATTAATGTTAGGGAAGAGTTTACAACCCGACTATTTATGTGTCAAGAAATGCATGGTGGACATGTCAAACATCTTTTGAAATAGATAAAAACTCACCGTTTTTAGTTATAAATTAAAATATCTCTTCAGTTTTTAATGATTCTTGATCTGTATTTATGGACTACCTTATTTGTTAATAAAATGTTTCAACTTCATTTGTACTAGTTTTTCGTGAGATTCAACAACTCTAACAATTGTAAAATGGTACGACGAGGTAAGTTACACATGGTGCCATCGGCAGTTTGCAACATTGGATAGCTTTCAAAAAGTTAGGATAGGAAAGTGGAATACATTGTGATCCATTTGTTACGATTTTCTCATTGAACTGGCGCAAAAGTAGTCGAAATAATTATTTACAAGTGTTCATAAGTCCAAAACTATTAACTTTTTTGATAGAAAACCATTTATCAAACTTGTTCAGAATTCAACGTAGAATGTAATAATGCAATTAAATACAGGGTGTCCCATTTAAAAAAATTTACTTCTAAGTCACCGTGCTTTTTTGAGACACTCTGTATGAATGAAACTTAAACCATTAGAGAGATCGAATGAAACCCTACAACTTATGTATTTAACATTTTTTTGTAATATGGAAAATGAAGAAGTTACAGGGGGGGCGACGGACTTTTGGTCCTCACTGCAGGATATGAATAACCGATTATTTTCAACATTCAGTGAAGAGAATGCCGATTTTACGGGTAAGTTGAAAATGAGGCAGGAGTAAAATAAAGTTTTATTTTGGCATGTATAAGTGGGACCTGTCACACTACTTTAACTCTTTGCGGTACTTTGTCCGGACAGCCCCGACAGTAAAATTTTAACGTTCCGGTCCGTTAGCCCCGACACTGGCTTTGGCCAAAGTCGTTATTTGTGTCAGGTGTAGCCGTCTTTTTATTCTCTGCATGTTTTCAATAAAATGTTTTTCATTTCCTCGTTTATAACAATATAATTGGACCGCAAAGGGTTAAAATTGTTGCATATAGTCCAAAGAGGGTATGGGTTGCTGCTTCAGTATAATGATTTCATATTTACTAAATTATTCATGATTTTCGGATCCTCCGCAAACATCTCCGTGAAGTGTGACAAAACACATTTTAGGTACTCAAATGCTCGCATATTATATTTGCATGAGAAAGTAGGAGTCTTCAGAAACGAAATGACCTTTTCGGTTTCCTTCTCCGATCATTTCAGCAGAGTTATGACTAATCATATATTTGGCTCCGCTAGAACTTTAAGCGGCGGGTAAGGGTGAACGTGATATTTGATGTCGGCGTTCAATCACGTTTTCTGGAAAAACGAGCGCATTTCATAGGAAATTACTTGGAGTAATTTTTGTAGAAAGTTGAATTGTTTTTCACCCTGTTGAGTTGTTTTTGCAATAAATCGTATACTTTCCAAGATTACAGCAAAAATCTATTTATATATTTTTAAACGAAAAAAAAAATAAAATATGTTCCACTCCTGGAATTTTGGGAAAGATTTTTTTTTCGTGTTTATCATGGTTCCAACTACTAGCATACCAAATTTGCTACAATCGATTCTTGTCTCAAAACCCAGTTGTACTGGATTATTAAACTTGTCAATACATCTGCCGTTCATGCAAAATACGGCTTGATATTCGGGGAGAATATTATATTTCTCGACCCAACTGGAGAGACGATTAAAAATAATTATATGTGTGGAAATTTTCACTGAGCTATTCACCAGAGCTATTACCACGATCATTAGAAAGACCATTAAAAATATCATCTACCAGTCCCCGCTTAGGTAACGCGGATAATAAAATGTTAGGCCAGTCAGAAGTTATGAGAGCGAATTAAAAAAATGTATTATATGATAATGTCAGGTATATAATGAAAGTGTTGTGTAGATTCTTGATGAACTCATTAGGTATGTTGTTGTGTTATTTTTACATCTATTGAGTACACAAAACTTTTCATCTATGGTAATGGGTGAATCAAGAAATGGATGACAGACATCCGTAAAATCGACAAGAAAATTTTATCTAGCAGGAAAGATATCAGTGTAGAACACTTCCCAAACCTGAGTCAACAGATTTTTTAGCACTATTATCCCTCGGAATTGGTTAACGGTAGACCAGAATTCTTTTGGATTATGCATGGAAGAAGGTTTGGAGATAGTATCAGCTTCATAAATACGCTTTTTAGCTCCCAACAAGTTTATGTACACCTTTTTTGTTTCAATATAATATTTTCTTCTCAACGGCATGAAGTCATCACGCAGCTGATGTAATTGTCATGGATCAGCTGGTGTCAGCCATCTTGCGGTTTGGAACTTGGGTGCCTACTAGACGACGTGATGTCAGCTGCGCAGCTCACTCCAATGCCGTGAATCAGAAGGTGTCAACTATGAACTTGTGTATCTGAAACTGCAATCTGATGTAAGTGTTCACGACAGAAGGTCTTGAAACTTAGGCATGATCTGTAATACAAATTCCATTCTTGGTGGAGAGCGTGAAATAAGCCACAACCGACTCCAGGCTTCCAAGACAATCCCTACTAAAACGTTAGCATCGCAGCTCACGTCAACGATGAGCTGGTATCAACAAACCTGTACTCAGGAAGTGTACTCTGATATTTGCATAGACCTCAAAAGGTTTGAAACTTGGCTATGCTCCGTAATGCAGATTCCATACTAGGTGGCGGGCGTGAAGTTAGCTACAGCTGGCGCCAAGGCAGTTCCATACAGTTTCATGAATACTTCGTACAAAAAAGACTCTAACTAGAAACAGACTCAGGGGCTACGATAAAAAACTTAGCAAGCATGGCGTGCTTATTTATCTAGCGCTAGACTTCTTCTAGGAGCGACGGGTATAAGAGAAAACTAATCCATAGGAAAAACTGTATGATGAAATGATCTAAGACGCCCAGTACCCAACTTCTTGATTTTTTCGAGACAACTCCAAATAACAACTATTACATAGCTCTCGAGCGGCAATATATCTCTTTGCACTCTGATGCACAAAAACGTATTGGTGCTTCCCAGATGTCTAATGGCCTTGCGGTTATTGCAAGTCTGAAAGGACATGCGATGAAAGTCATGAAACAAGACGGGACCAGCTGCTTCAACTAATGAAACTCAAGAAAAAGTTACTTTCACATTTGGAAAAATAGCCTTATCGTTCCATACGATTGAAGATAAACATATACACATATACACATATACACACATAAACATATACAGGAGGATGTGAAAAAATTCGGGAATTTTGCATCGAATTCGAAAAATGGTACGGGTATTCCTTCGGCGGTGACCTACAATGGTGAGCAAGCAACGAATGGAAAAGTATCTGCAAATTGTTCGCAGATTTTTTCAGAAGTGTTTATGAGCCATATCAACAATTACCGATTGAGTTGTCATTGAGCCCAAATAACAATCTGATGAACAAAATCTATTTCAGCAAAGACGATGTACTTAACTGTTTTGACAACATTCCTGCTTTCTTTGTGAAAAACTGTGCAAATAGTTTGTGCATACCTCTTTCAATTATATTTAATCTATCTGTTAATGAATGTGAATTTCCAAGGATTTGGAAAACTGCCTATCTTGTCCCTATATACAAAAATTGTGGGTTGAAAAATTCCGTCACCAGTTACAGAGGAATACGTGAGCTGTGATTTTCAGTAAGCTTCTAGAAAGTATGATTTATGATCAACTATTTCAGAACATCAATGGATTGATAATTGAGGAACAACATGGTTTCTTTGCTAAAAGAGGTATTGAAACCAACTTGATGATTTACTGTCAACATATATCAGATTCTATGGATGAGAGAAACCAAGTAGACCCCATTTATAAGGATTTCAGCAAGGCTTTCGATAAAAATTGATCAAAACATACTCTTGTCAAAGCTTGCTGAGGTGGGTATACATCTGCTAAGATGGTTTGCCTCTTAAGTTTTCAATAGATCGCAAATCGTAACAATCAATGGTTTCAAGTCCGAGCCTATTGCTGTTACATCTGGGGTACCACAAGGCTCACACCTAGGTCCTTTAATGTTTCTGATTTTCATCAACAATATAAAAAATTGTTTCAAATATTCTGATATTTTGCTATATGCTGATGATTTGAAAATATTTTCAAAAATTAAATCGTCCGTTGATTGTTTAAATATTCAATCAGATTTACATCGTTTTTCACAATTTTGTAGTGCAAACCGATTGTTCCTCAACCTTGAAAAATGCAAGAATTTCAGAACTCAAAAGGCTATTCAGTCATTGTATTTTGCCTACATTTATAGCAGACTAAGTTTTGCCAGTGTTATCTGGAATTCACGTTATAACTTATATAAGGTAAGACTTCAGAGAATCCAAAGTAGTTTCATAGGTTCATAAGATTTTTGAACTTTAAATTAAATGGTGTTTTTAATATTGAATATGTAAATTCGGTAAGACTTTCATTCAATATTTTGACATTAGAGCAAAGAAGAATAATAACAGACTTGGTCTACATTTTCAAAATTCTCAAAAATATGTATTACTCTTCCCATCTTCTGGCTTTAGTGGGTTTCCACGTGCCTTCCAGAAACACAGAAATAGAGCTTTCCATGATGTTACTCGTAGGAATACTAACTTATGCCAAAATTCTCCTATTCCTAGATTAAGTGATACCTTCAGTAGATTTTGCTCTGAGATGGATATATCTTGTATGTCAATATTCTCATTCAAAACTTGTAGTAAACACATTTTTTTCATCTAAATGTATATAGGCATAGATATTTTTAGTTTTCAAGAAATATTTGTAAACTATGTGCTGCCTATGCTGATGTGTAACCCGGTGACTGGTATTATTCGATAAGTTATGACGATAAGTGTGAATAAGATTAATTGTAAAACCAAAGCTTGTAGAAGTGAGACTTGTCAAGTGCTCAATATAGTGATTTATTATTGAAAGGGGTTTTGATTGTGTTCTCCCGACCATCCTACTACACATGAAATAAATGTACATAGTGAATTGGTGGATACTCTGTATTGGGTTTACACCTCTTTGTATCCCCAAATCGTAATAAATAAATAAAATAAATAAATAAATAAACTTGAATACCTTAGTATCGTGGAATTCTGAGGTATCAAATCAAGATTCCGACGGTATCTAACAATTTGCTAATTTCGAGTTGCTTCGTTTATTCGAATGTTATTCATAAACATTGAGCTCTTTCAAAATGTCATTTAAATTTTTTTGAAGCTGTAATTTCATTCTGTTTTGAAACAACCCGAGTGCAAGTTCTCGTGAGTCATTCATTGGTTTCTTTTCTGGCGTTTCTTGTATCGGAGACCACATAAAGTTACCAACATAAGGAAAGACACGTTGACCCTATTTGGATGATTTATTTTTTACAACCAGTTTCCCAGTTTTGGCGAGGTTACTAACCCGGAATATTGCGTGGGAGCATTTCAGAGCGACATGTTCTTCGGGTTTATCGGTAATTTAATATAGAGACGTTTTTACTCAAGTTAAAATTAATGATATGCATTTATTGGAATTGATCTCTGGCACGCTTACTTCGATAGGGTTAATTTTTACCACCAGCATAATAAAAATACAAAGTGACCCATGATAAAGCCAAAGAAAAAATGCCTTGAATGATACCACTACCAAAAACACGCGTATTTGCCATTCCTCAAAAATAGTGGCAATACGAACTTGAAGATCCGTAAGAAATTGTAGATGAAATTTAGAAAAGTTTGCAAGTAATGAATTTGGTAAAAAAAAATTTAATTTTTAAATTGTAAAATAGGTCAATCAATCTAAGGTTTCTTTATATGTAGAACATCAGACTCTGGGATGAGAAATATAATACATTAAATTGTTGAAATAGTCTATTTCTCAAAGTGGAGTGGATAGTTGCAACGGAAAGATAATCTCAAATTTATCTCCACAAATAGGTTTAATACTTCCAAGTTTGTTTTCCCAAACTAGAGAGACATGTTTCGGGTTTAGGTAAACCCATCTTCAGTCGACGGATGAATCCACAATATTGGAGTATTCAAATATAAGTTCAATCATTATGAAAAAATAAAAAAAATATGAAAATGTGAAATTAACAAAATTGTGTTATTAAAAAAATTAAAAAGGTATTACCATACATCATTTTGTACATTCCATTTTTTCAACAGATTCTGATTCAGAAAACCCTAAAACCCCAAATATTAGTGCTAATTCATTTACAAATACAGGGTGTCATCTGTACTGTTTTTGATTGTTACTCATACGTAATATTTGGTTGATTTCGATTTTTTTCCTCAGTCACGAAGTACCTAAAAATGTTCAAATAATGCTGTAGGGAAAATTCAAATATTACTTTTCCATAATTATCTACGACCAAACTGAAAAGTGAAAAATTAGGAAAAACCTAGTATTTTCTTGCAAAAATAATACTAAATACTGTTTCAGGGCACTCAGTAACCCACGGATAGCAGTGCTTGATCATTTAAAATATACAGAGTGTCATCCGTAATATTTGGTTGATTTCAATTTATTTTCCATAGTCACTAATTACTTAAGAATGTTCGAATAATGTTGTAGAAAATACTTTTCCATTGCTGGCCATAATCAGTCAAAAAGTGAAAAAGTGGGGAAAACACATCAAGGATTTTTGTATCACAAACATAACAGCGGATTCTGGTATTGAATCATAAAATTATACTTGATAACTCTCATTCATCCGTAGCGTTTGGTTGATTTAAAAAATGGCTTCTACAGTCACAAGAGCCAAAAACGTTCCATTGATATTGTATAGAATGATCTAATATTACTTTTTCGTGGCTGGATAAGTTGAAAATTGAATTAGGGAAAACATAATAATGTTCTTTCATCTCCGAACTAACACCAAATTCTGATTTAGGACACCATAAAGCCCCCAGATCTCATTGCCCGAATCATGAAATTATATAGGAAGTTCATATGTCTAACTTTTTATTGAATAATTTTTGTTGCTAGTTTTACAGATGACACCTTGTGTATTTTAAAGATTTAAATAACAGGATCTGAATGATTCAGATTGTTCTAACCAGAATTTGGTTTTGTTATTAAAATATGCCGTGAAATGTTTCCCAGTTATATCTAGCCATGGAGGTATAAATATTCCGTTATTTTCCACAGCATCAATTGAATATTTTGGACACATTTTGATTATAGAAGAATATAATTTTCCAGCGCAGATGACATCATGTATATTTTCAGATTTATGTATCGAGCTGGAGTTTTCAGTGTGCTCTGATCCTGAAAACTTTTATTCTAAAAATATCCTTGAAATGTTTTCCCATTTTTCCAGTTCTCAACTGCCCATAGCAAGCCAGGAAAAAGTAATTATTAGTTATTTTCTATAGCAGTAATTGAACATTCTAGTTAATTTGTTACTATAGACAACATTTTCAAAATCAACCAAACATTACGGATGAATACAATAATACAAATAAAAACTGTTGATAGTCTGTAGGACATCCTGTTTATTTTAGTGAGATATGGAAAATTAAGCGTGTTTTGAACCAGAATCTGATGTTAGTTTCGGAGTAAAAAATCTTTTAGTATATTTTCCCCTATTTTTCACTTTTCAACTGGTCAGCAAGCCACGAAAAAGAAATATTTTTTTATTTTATATAGCACCAAAAATTGAACACGTTTAGGCACTTTGTGACAAGAGACAAAAAATCATTACCAACCAATCATTAATAAATTAAAATTAATAATATTGCTAGTAACAGATGACACCCTGTGTATTTTAATGAATCAAGCACTGACATCGGTAGTTTTGATGTTTTCTGAGACACAATCTGGTGTGAGATTTGAAGTAAAAAATTGACGAGAAATTTGTTAGACCGAAAAATGTCAGGGCATCATACATAGAAAAAAAGCTGTTTTCATGAATTATATAAGCTTAGAAAATATACAAGATAAAGGCAATATTATTTTAGCAGTACTGCCAGACACCAAAACGAAATTGAAAAGATACTGTATTTTTACAAACAATACAAGTGGCAATTAACAATGTCAATATCCTTTGACATCTTCAAAAAATATGCAGCTCTGGCACCAGCGAAAAAGGTTCATCGTAGACTCGGTACAGGTTGTACGAAAGAATACCATAATGAAAAATACCATTTAACGTAGCCCAATATTTGAATTTGCTCAATACGGAACAATATATCAGAGTTTGAGAAGAACATCTGTGTCTCAGCATATGCGGAGAGAGACTTTTTAACATTACAGGAAGATGTGAAATTGTCAAGCTGTGTGCACGCTTCAATATACTTGAAGGAAGAAACTTTGTATTTCGTGCAAAATATTTTTATTATAAAAATTGTAGCAAAGCGCTTTCGACTGTTAAGTCATCATCAGTGCGTACCTGCAAGTAAGTAATGATTGAAAATGAATTTGATAAAATTGAAAATTTTTGAAATTTGAAAGTTATGAAAAGTGAGGTTACTTACTCGTCAGGTGTACAAGAAGCCATATAAAAACATCATGTCCATGGACCAAATTAAAATGTTACAAAATATAAAACATATTTAAAATTGAATAATTTTCATCCTGTTTAAGGATTATTAAAGATAAAGCTATGGGATACTACATCATATCTGTCTGAATGTTGAAGCAGAAGTGGAAAAGAAATTTAAATTGACAATGTATGCCAATGACACTATTGACAAGTGACAGTGACCATTGACATATATGACATAGAGTCAAAGAACTCAAATAGAAATTGAACTAATCCAGACATGAGTTTAAAAAGGAAACGTAAATCTGAAAGTGATTAGTCTAATGGAAACGTTTCGTTTTCCAAAAATACGCCACCAAAGAAAACTCTATCAAGATTACGAATAAATTAACAAATTTAGTAATGGGTGAAAAATAATGAGTAATAATCAGAAAGAAAATAGGGAGGTGGGTTCTCTATGGATCTGTCCATCCTCAACCAAATATTGCTAAGACACCGAGAAGAAGTCTAATGAGAACTTCACTCAATATACCTGCATACTGGGAAGACAAACTGAACCTAAGGGGTGACCCAAGTTAAGTCCAATGTTTGAGCACCCAGAATTGGGCTTAAGGACATGTGAAAAGTCTAATGAGAACTATCTTAGGCAATTTGGGTAGCACAAACGTAAAGAAATGAAGAAACTTTCAAGCAAAAGATCAATATAAGGCCTCTATGCAGTTCTATCCAACCCCAACAAGGAAAGCTAAAGGAATGAGAAAGAGTCTAATGAGAACTCATCACATTTTACCCGCTGATCAAAGTTGGAAGTTGTACACAACTACATAGTTACCAATAAAAAACCAAAAGGTGAAAATTAACTTTGTGTTCTCAGAATTGAAAGCCGGAGAAAATGGATAAACTGCTAAATATCATCATAGAGAAAGATTAATGAAATATTGAGAATGTTTGAACTGAAAAAATTTTTAATTAGAAAAAGTTTAAAGACATTAATTATTATTATTTCAAACGCCTATGAAGCGGTACATAAGCTCTGTTTAAATTGACTTGAGTATTGAGACAAAGGTCATTGTTGAGTAATTCTTTACTTATATATGTAAATCTTCAAGGAAATCTAATCTATTATTATTTTTGGACCTAACCTCCTGTAAAATTTGAGAGTTTCTGTTTGGGCTAAAATTATGGTTGTTGAACCTTAAATGTTCACCAAAAGCAGATACTTTGTTTGGGTTTTGATGTTCTTTTATACGAACTTTCAAAGGTCTACATGTTCTGCCAATGTAAGCTGCATCACAATCTTCACAATTTAATTTATAAATACCACTTCTTGAAAGTTTATCAATTTTGTCTTTTGTATTGACTAAAAATCTACTTAAATTGTAATTAGTTTTGAAAGAAATTTTAATGTTTTCAATGTGACCTTTTATGCAACCAGCTATTTTGTTAGAAATATTATCGTTTAAAAAAGGAAGTGAAACAAATTTATCAACAGAATCTACTTTAGGATAAGCCAAGTTATGTTCCTTCTTATTCTTAATTTTTTGTATTAAGGAACATGGTAGTTGGCGCTCGACAAGCGAGGCGGAAGAATATGTAGATCAGTCAACTGTCAAAAAAGTCAAAAAACCAATCAAATTATGATAGGTTCTCCTACTCAGTCGTTATTAAGTATATCAGAAATTGCATTAAGAACAACAGAAGCATCTCCTTTATCGACAATGTATCCCTTTACTATTTCTGTTCTGCAGAAAAAGTCAATATTGAAATGACGTGTTAGAAAAATAATTTTTGACACTAAGGTAAAAAACGATTAAAATTTCCATAAAATTTATTGTCTTTGCGACACGTTTCGATACCCAGTATCTTTTTCAAGCGAATGTAGTACATTAAACTATTCTTCATTGAAATTACTTTAAATACCTTTCTTACCCATTAACATAATTAGGGACTACCTATAATTATCGCTAATACCTAGACTCATACAACTTATAAAATTGACATAAATTGTATGAGTAATATCAATGAAGAATAATTTAATGTACTACATTCGCTTGAAAAATATACTGTGTATCGAAACATGTCGCAAAGAAAATAAATTTTGTGGAAACGATACTGCACACTTTAATAGGTAAAGTGGCCTCCTGTCGAATCGGCTAAATTTTTGATATGTTGTAGTCGAAGTCATTCCAAACAAAAAGTCCAATGGGCACAACTTTTTCTTTGGGCTAGTTTTGACCCTAGCAGCCCATGAAAACCTTGATTTTTTCTCCATTGTTGTACAACACAAAACGTTATCCTGGATAATCATTAGTATAATGAGTAATCAAGATGTAAACATTCATTAATACGAGATGTTATTTAAGTATTGTTCTTTGGAGTTGTTATGTTTGGTCAATTATACAGTGTGTTTCAACTACTTACAATTTTTGAAGTTCAATAATTCGAAAATAGTTACAAATCGTCTCAGGGATCTACAATCAAAAAATGTTTATGAATCCTATTCTACACCACATACTACATCACATATAGTCAAAAAATATACCGAGTGTTCGTTTTAAAAGAAAGCGAAAGTTAAATTCGAAAAGTTTCGTACCGAAAAATATTTTTTGACCATCCTGCATAATTTGAAGGCATGAGAAAGAATACGAAATATTGAAAATATGTAAATAAAATGGCCTTAGGAATTTTTTTTTCTAAATCTACCATTGTAACGTCAGGGTATGATGTATCTGAAAATGGACCTATTTGGACCAAAAACTCGTAACATCCAACTGATTCAGAGACAATCAATAGTAGTAGAGAGGTGAATGAAGGTTACTTAGATGTTATATATAACTAATATTTCATTTTAAAATTATGGGTTCCACCACCCAACCCCATTTTTTTCGTATCGCCCTGTATATGAGGCAATAACTCATTTTCGAGAATGGGGTACTGGATAATATGCAAACATTGCATTCCTTCACTGCAGAAACAAAAATCTGTAGATGGCTTTTCTATCAAAGTTTTAATTGTTTGTGACTTCATGCCAATGTCAAGTTGAATATGGCGTATAATTTCGTAGTGAGATTCGAATGTTATGAGGTTGAATACAATGGATGGCGAAAAAACCCATGAAATGAATGAACTCCAATCTCATTTACAGGATGATAGGTAGAATTTGAGAAACATTTTATTAGAATTTGACGAACGTATTGATATTCCAGGTCTAAGGAGGATGAGAGTAAAATTACTATTAAATAACAACTTTGGTCAACTACAATGTCAGTTTATTTATCGTATTGATATTTTCCCAAATGAAACACCCTGTAAATTATTATTAGGATTTATTCGACGTTTTATCATTAGGGTCAACGATACCAGGTTCAAAAAGTACGTCAAATGTAACATATAATATATTGAGTTAGAG
This sequence comes from Chrysolina haemoptera, assembly GCA_958298965.1. Taxonomy (NCBI): domain Eukaryota; kingdom Metazoa; phylum Arthropoda; class Insecta; order Coleoptera; family Chrysomelidae; genus Chrysolina; species Chrysolina haemoptera. The sequence goes on along the minus strand of OY282597.1, from coordinate 22,749,836 downwards.
CGCATCATTTTCTCCATATTATACTTATGCTAAATGTGCGAAAGGAGGCTTGGTTGACCCGCCAGGAGGAGTTTCTCCATCACACTCCTTGAGCATCGATAAAATAATCGGATATATTCACATAATAATTCGACACAACCCTTTCAAAATGAATTAGACCTATTTTTATTATATCCTCCATGAGTTTTATTATCAATTTGAAGTATTAGTTTGACCATACCAGATGGAACACACTGTATAATTGACTATCTGTAATGACACCAATTAAAATACTTCTAATATTTTCTTATATTGATGAATGCTTAGACCTCAATAACTCAGAATAGTGAAAATTATTCAGGGTAACGTAACAATAGAGAAAAAATTAGAATTTTCAATGCCCTCTAGCGTCAAAACTAGCCTATAGAAAAATGTATGGCCGTTGGACTTTTTGTTCGGAATAACTTGGACTACAACATATCAAAAATTCAGTCGATTCGACAGAGGGCCACTTTCTCTATTGAAGTGTGCGGTGTCCTTTTAATCGTTTTTTACCTTAGTGTCATAACTATGGATTTCCATCAAGTAACGGCCACGTCAATCCAAAAAATTATTTTTGCTGAAATGATTCGTTGCCATTTTTCTTTCGTAATTGGACTAGTAAGAATTTCATAGAAATGAAGTATCAGAAAAAAATTAATATTGTTATTCTGAAAATTAAAAAGTGCTGTACAACAATGATTTCTTTCGCTCAATTCCTTTTATTTGAACTAAAACTTTCTGTAAAAACACGACGCGCCATATTATATATGAATTCGAAATTACTGCTCATGTTTATAGGGCCCTTGTATGCATGCAACTTCCAAGTTTCAATACGATGCAACTAACTCTTGGAAAAACATCAATTTCCATATTTGGCAGCAACCCGCCTCATAAATCTCATCCGATAAGAATTTACAACTGTTTTATGACACTTTGTAAACTTATTTCTAGGTACTCTAAAAAGATAAATTCGAAACAGAGTGCACCAACAAACGTCCGAATTTCATCGTTCTTCAGTGCAGCAACTTCACAACTCCAATTTCCAATCGAGAAAAGAATCGGGGTCAATTAGTTGGCAAAGCTATTAATCATATTATGAGGATGAACTGGATGTACAAGTTTCTCCGCGATGCGGGTATTAATCTCAAGTTTGTTGAAGAACTACGCCAAGCTTGTCAAGTTCAATGGAGAAAGGAAATAGTTTGGAGTTAACTGGTTTCTCATTTTGTTTCGAGGGAGACTAGTTTATTGGATTTCCTCAATAAAGCTTCGCACTCAAGTGAGAATGCTTCGAAGCATCGCCAGATTCATTGAATCATTTCTAAATTAGCTGTTCTGCTTCTATGTGCGCTACTGTTTGAATAATTCAGCAACACTTTTAGAGATACAGATGACAATACTTATGTGAGTTCCATATCGCTTGAGTTCCTTTATTTCTAGACCAGAGACACTCTCATTGCATGAATCATCATGTGGGCATCATGTGGGGATAGATTATTTAATTATATTTTGTACCTGAAAGTGTTGACAAAGTAATCACTAAGAGCAAGTGATATTTACACCCTCACGAATCCACCAGATATACAGTGAGGTTCCAAAGTAACGGATAAATTAATTTTTTCTATAACTCACTCCCGAAACAACTTGACTGAGAATGCAAATCTGTTTTACCGGGTGTACACGGAAAGTGGAAATATGGGAATGAAATTTGGAGGATTTCTGTAATACATAAAACTGCATTTTCTGACAAGTGAGTCAGCTTCATGCAACTTCAGGTCTCAACGGAAGTGATATAAACTTTTGATTTTTTAAATGAGACTCCGGTATATTTTCACTTTTTTTGTCTCCGTATGACATTCTGAATACAACCATCATTTGTTACTTTTTGTAACCAAATATTTTTCAATTTTATGAATACGTTCAAATTATTAATTTTAGTTCTAAAGTATTGAGAAAAACGAAACTTTACGGTTTTCGGTTGAAATGAATCTACTGGGTGAAATTCAATATATAAATAACTATTACTATTTTTTTTTCAAATGGTAACATAGTGGATCGTCGAGTCAGAAAAAAAAAGAGCATTTTATTACGAAAATTTTAAAGCCACACACTATTTGGTCTAGAAGAAACTTTCGTCAACAAACCTAAAAATATTACGGCAGATCTTTCTTTTTGGGATTGAAAAAATATTAAAATTCATCGAGTAACCTGTGACTAACACAAATGATATAACAAAACCATCAATCCAAAAACTAATATCTCCTTGCATAAATGATATTATTGACGGGTTTTTCAATCGATAGTGAACACAATAGTTTCCTAATTCAGATTTGGAGTAGTGAGGTAACATATCAACGAGTATTGTTTTTTTTTAATACACCTTAATCACCTTGTTCTTTCAATTATGTAGGCCACAGGTTACCCAATGTATTTTAATCTCATTTCAATCTGAAATGTTGTTTCATTTTGAGAAAGATCTTAAGTAATCTTTTCAAATTTTTAGGAGAAGTTTGTTTGAAACCTATAACAGTGAGGCGGTATCAAAATTGACAAAATTTCAATTTAAAAAAATCAATAATACTAATTTTAAAATTGAATTGTATGTACATAGCAGAAATATTTCGACTGAAAACAATATTCCACAAAAATCTTAGAACTTGCTGAAGCTGCTGTAGCTGAGTTACTTGTCAAAAATGCAGTTTTAAGTCGTATACAAATCCTCTAATTATTTTTTTTCTTACCCGACCAGCCACTATATTATCATTTGAAGATAAAATTGTAGAAATCAATTAATTGACATAATTTTTTGGGTTTATGACCTTCCACAATCTGAAAATGAAAAAATTTTGTTATCCAAAGAAATCTGTACAAGTGTAGAAGGGCAAATTAATTAATTTGCCCGATAAGTTACTGCGTTCACAAGACTGCTGTCTTGAAAGAAATTAATTTTTGTCAGTAACGTACCCTACACTGAATTTGCCTATCTGAAAAAATGAGATCGAATTAACAAAGAATACTTCTCTTTTTTTGAAAACTATTGACGTTTCGGAGGCTGTATCTGCCTCCGTTATCAAAACTTCTTAGAAAGACGCTGAGAAAACTGAATTTGAATTGCGATTTTGGTAATAAGACCTTTCTTTGACAGTCTTTCTAAGAAGTTTTGATAACGAAGGCAGATACAGCCTCCGAAACGTCAACAGTTTTCAAAAAAAGAAAAGTATTCTTTATTAATTCGATCTCATTTTTTCAGATAGGCAAATTCAGTGTAGGGTACGTTACTGACAAAAATTAATTTCTTTCAAGACAGCAGTCTTGTGAACGCAGTAACTTATCGGGCAAATTAATTAATTTGCCCTTCTACACTTGTACAGATTTCTTTGGATAACAAAATTTTTTCATTTTCAGATTGTGGAAGGTCATAAACCCAAAAAATTATGTCAAGAACTGGATTTCCTCCACAAAATCAAACTTTTAATCAATTAATTGAATTTTAAACAGCAGATGCATTTTAACAAAAACCGTAAAGTTTTATTTTTTCCAATACCAACTTTAGGAATAAAATCAATAATTTGAACGCATTCATAGCCCTCTAGATTAAAAATTAAATATCGAAATGAAAAGATATGGTCACAAAAAGTAACAAGTGATACAAGGTTGTATGCAGAATTTCATATGGATACAAAAAAAAAGAAAATATACCAAGTGTCTAATTTAAAAATAAAAAGTTTATATCACTGCAACCGAAAGTTGCACGGATCTGAGTCACTTGTCAAAAATTCAGTTTTATGTCTCATACAGGTCCTCCAAATTTTATTTCAATATCTGCAACATAAAAAAAGTGATAGGGGCGAGCCATTCTCAGTGGACACCCGGTATATTTCTCAGTTTAGGTTTGGTAATGTTATTACAACAAAATTTTGGTCCCATGCTCAATTTTGAAGAAAATTAAATATTGAATATAATTATTACTGCATACGTGTCCCTCAAATACTTCTGAGGGTTGCTCGTAAAAGTGCAGCAGGTTGACAGAAATTGCAAACACAAATTAAGTTTAAATAATAATATAATAATAATAATAATAACAGAATGGTACTGGATGGAACCCGTAAAGTTATCAAGAGTTCAGATCCCCTTCTCTGCTTGATCCGATGAACTTGGTCGTGTTTTCGACTTTGAACGGGTTAATCCACTCTGTCACCGAAATGGAGCCCATCCAGCAAAAGGCTAACATTAAAGCTGCGGAGACTGGAGTGCTCCTGTAGCTGTATACGGATGAGCCAATGCATAAGGTCTTCTTCAAGAACATCGAAGACCCTGGCTTATCAAAAAATCTGACCTTCGCTTTTCACAGGTCAAGTGAGTCGAAGACCGAGGTATTCATAATGGTCTGCCAGGATGGTGTCTATAAGATCCTGTTCTACCGTAGTCGCCTGATGGCTATAGAGGTCCTGGACACTAGATGCAGAGCGTGTCGTAGGATTCCTGAGACCACAATGACATTTGCTGTCCGCGTGTCAAGCTTATGCGGTCTCAGCCTATATCCATAGGCATAACGCGGCTCTACGAGTGTTATACTACCTACTACAACACTCGTACAGTATAGACGAGACATCGGTGTTGCCTCATGTTCCGGGATATATTGAGTCCGTTGTGGAGAATGAGAAGTGCCGAATCTATTGGAACTACTCATTCCCCACCATCAGGCAAATACAGGCAAATAAGCCTGATCTATTCCTCCTCGACCATCAAAGTAGGACGGTATTCGTCAGAGAGTTTTCGGCTCCTGGTGAACGAACATCGTACAAAGGGAAGAGAAAAAACGGACCAAAATACCGAGAGTTACTCTTTGAACTCCGCAGACTCTACCCAACCCATTATGTTTAAATGGTGGTTCAGATCACAAAGCATTCTAATAAAATGTTGGTTCTGATCATAGGGGTCCTTGGTAGAATGATGGACACGCTGCTCTCCAATTTGAAAATCATACCGTCTTGCTGTGATGCGGCAGAAACTTTAGCCGAAAGAATGCAGAAGGCCGTCATTCTTGGTTCATTCCTTCTGCTCAGGGCACATGACTCTCGGACCCAGTAATCACTCACTCCACGGACGTGAGGAGTGACTATCTGGGTAAATGACACCAGCGCTCCCTCCGGATGTATCGGGGCTCAGAAGACAGGGCTAACTAGATAAAAAAAATTATAATGGCAGGTTTAGGAGCGGGGATTACCGTAGTGGTTAGCACTCGCGCCTGGTTGAACTTTTTTAATTGTTCTGAATGATTGAATCTCGTTGCCAACTGTGAATAATCCTCCACGAATCACTATTGCATTGAAAATTAACAGTGCTGCTCCTATAAAAGCAGTTTTCAATCTCGATTTGAAAATTTGTTATTTTAGGTAAGTTCTTGACCGATTCATCTAGCTTATTGAAAAACGTTGGTGCAAGGAAGAGAAAACTTTGGTATTAGTATAAGCATGCAATAGAGATATTGTCTCATTGAAGATCTTCATACAAAAATCTGACAGATGTAGTTCAACATCCGTAATGTTCCTCTTACATTTTTGCCGGAATTGTCTCTCAGGTATCTTCTTATATTATCGGAATCTTGATTTGATATTGGGCCAATATTGTAAACATATTTTTTTTTAAACATCACAGATTTATTTAGCAAAATGAGATCAGAAGATTATTGAAAAAGGCGTATGTACATGAATTTCGGATCAGAAACGAATAAAGATTTTCAGATTTTGAATGTGAATTAATGACCTATGAATTGCGGATCATAGACGAAAGTGAATGATTTAGTCTGCTCTAACCAGAACGAACTAACTTTCCGTAGAAACTTGGCGCAATAAAATTAAATCGTTGATTTCATTAGAAGTTTTTTGGTATGTTTTAACCAAGACGAGCCGACCTTCCTTAGACACTTGAATAGGAGAAAATTCAACATATGGTTTTTCTGAGGACACATTTTTGTCTTTTCTAACCTGAACGAAAAAAAAAATTTTTCAACTACTGAAATTTGTCAAGGTCAGCGTTGTTTCTAGATGTTGGTTCTTGGTTTGGTCCGCAATTTGAGAAAATTAGGAAATCGCTCTGCAATTCGAGGCCACCAACTGAAAATGAACCGGTTATATTGTTGAATTAGGTGAAATTCCGTTTATTTGTAGGTATGTAATGTTCGCCGAAATTGCCTCAGCTGGAGAAAATGTTCCCAAAATTATTAATTGAAATTCATATGTAGGAAATATTGAAATATTCGCAAGTGTTCTCTATCTGCCTTTGAAAAACAAGTCACTTTAACATCATAATAGTAAAGTTTACAAGCACGCATTATGATAGAGTATTTCACGGACGACATATTTACCAACAATTTGATAATATTCGCAAGCACAAAAAGACCCGAATTTTTTGGGTACCCGCTGAGTACACGTCGCGTCGTGAGCAGGAGAATAATACAATGAATATTTTTTAATGTCCTGATGCTGAAGAATAACAACCTATCACTTCTTCAGCACAGACATTTTTTGTGGGGAAGATACTTGAGTTTTACGATGAAGGAAATGCAACATGAATAGCAGAAACTTCAGTGACTTTTTGGAATTAGGCCTCGTATTTCCAAGTCTTTCGAGGATCCAGCAGATATTCACATTACGACGGACCTCTTCAAGAGTTTTCAACCAATAAACTCCAACTGATCAGAAGATCTGGTGTTGCAGGTTTTTTCGGGTTTTCCTGCAGCTGATAAGGCAAATGCATTTAAGCCGCTCGGAGCGTCGATAAAGTGTTTTTATGCACTAGCGTGTAGTACACTTTACCGCCCGGTTCAGAGAGCGTAAAGTGGCACTTTACCGTCCGTGGGAGCATTAGGGCCCGAGGACCGTAAAGTAGACAAAATTCTCAAATTCTCTATATTTACACATCATTTCATGCAAGACCTAACACGAATCAGAATTATTTCAGTTCAATAGAAAAATACTCTTCCTAACATTTCTTCATAATTAACATATAATCAAGTCATAAGCCTGAATATTGAAAATGCAGTTGGATTGGTTCCTGATATTGAAGATAGGATATCCTCTTGAACATAATTATTACATATTGAAAGCTTCGTTGCAGCATCCATACAAGAACAAGAAGTCCTTTTAGAAGTCAAATAACAATCTGGTATCATTCCGGTACAATCGTTGGCAATTTTTTCAGTGATGATCAATTTATTTGAAATAGATTCTTCAATATATCTCCCGCCGGTACTATAATTTGACATTATTCCTCATACTATGTTACTATTGAATTATTGTAGGTATACATAATGTATGAAACGTTTAGACCATTGTAATTCAAGTCAGTATTTGTGATTCGCGCTATAAAACCGCTAATGCAAAAAAATTTGTATGTATCACGAGCGTAAAATGCGATTAAGGCCTACATAATAGTTATTTATGCATCAAGGGCGTAAAGTAGGCGTTTATGGCCTGCAGCGTGGATGATGGCCCGATGGCTGTTCATGATCTGGCAGTCAAGTGTTTGGAAACTTCAACAAGTCACCTTGAACGTCACAAGCGTAAAGTTGGTTTAAAAAATTTGGGAAACACTTGTTATATGAATAGCGTCTCACAAGCGCTATTTATGACAGAGTCTTTTAGGGAAGACATATTAACCAACAATAATGATATTGCCCCATTATTTTCGGAACTGAAACATTTGTTCGAACAACTTCAATTTTCCGAAAAGGTCTCTTTTTCTCCGTATGATTTCATGCAGTCTTTGGGCCAAAAAAGTTTTTCGTTAGGACAACAAGACAGTTCCGAATTTTAAGGATACCTGCTGAGTACACTTCATGAGCAGGAGAATAATTCAGTTGATATTTTTGAATGCTCTGATGGTTAGGAATTACACGGAAAAAAATTGGTACCTGAATGCAATGAAAAAGTTCAGTGACTCAATGAATATTTTTATCAATATTGGTCCAATGAACGCAATCGTTATGTCAATGTACCACTGGTTATCCATACTATGGATACGGATCTTAATAATATCAATTAATGCTTTCATTGATGTCATGATCAAGTACATTAAATAGGTTCATTATGGTAATGAATTCCATTCATCGAACGAATGAAGAGTGATCACCCAAGCAATGAATTGTATTCTTTCAACTGTATTCATCAGATTAGTTATTATTGTCCATTCTTCGAATGAATGCTGTATGATTGATTTAATGATTCAGATTAGTTCGACGATGGATATTTTTCATCAATCCAATGAACGGTGATATTATGCCTTGATTCAATAATTGATATACATTAAATCTATGTTTCAGTTTATTCTCGTGATGCTTTCACACATTGAACTAATTATTTTGTTCATCATGTGAATAAGTGGTATTTATTCAATCATTGCATATCATTCGTAAATGCAATGAAGGCCTCCTACTAATATTGAGCATATAGTGAGTTTCCGAAAGATATGCAAAATAATTAACATGCATTCATCAGAACATCGCAATCCTGATTAGAAGGCGTATCTCCAAGTTATCTTTTACTTCGGCTGGCTCCTTTCGGAGCTCTTCGGATGTCTCTGTGCTACCTGAGAAGATGCTTCAACCATCGCTTCTGTCTGCTTAAGTTAACCGGCTCTGTGCAAACAACAAAGTCGTGCGGAGGGGTCCCTCTAGTGGAGGCGCTGTGTACTACCAGCTAAAGCTAACTTGCCAACAACGGAGATTTCTATGAGAGGATTCGGCTGAACAGATGCCGGCAAAATTTATGAGTATATTTAAACACGAGATGGCTTGGTTCGACATAAGGATTATTATTATATTCATGAACATATTACGGAGTTATAGAATGAGAGGAAAATGTTGCTTCTATCTGCATAACAAAACTGGGACTTAGTAACTTCGTTACACCTTCTATGATTTTTCCATAGCCCCAATAAAACCTGTGTGTAGATCTGAAAATAGATTATCATTGATTTCGATAAACTTGGATTCATTGTAACAATAAAATCATCTCTGGGACCATAAATTACGTTCATTGATATGATGAACAATTTCAAATAGATTCAGTGTACACCTTTCATTACCTCAATGAACTTTTCCATAGCAGCAACGAAATCTGTTCATATATGTAAAAAAAGATCATCTTTGATCTCAATGAGCTTGAATCAATGTCACGATGAAAAATGTATTGTGCCAATGAACGGAAAGGTAATAAACGGTATTCATTGATATAATGTACCACATTTCATTCATAAAATAGTATACATTGTTTCAATGTACTTCTTTCTTCATTTCAATGATTTTTTCCATAGCCGCAAAGAAACATGTTCATAGGTCTGAAAGTAGATCATCATTGATTTCGATAAACTTGAATTCATTGTAACAATACAAACATACATATTTCAGTGAATGGTCATTCATTGACTCGACGAAAAATGTATTTTGCCAATAAACGAAGAGGTATTCATCAATAAAATGTACCATATTTTTTTAAAATATATACATCAGTGCTCTTGGACCATGAATTATGTTCATTGATGTGATGAACAATTGCAAATTGTTTCAGTGTACCACATTCCTCACCTCAATGAACCTTTCCATAGCAGCAACGAAACCTGGTCATAAATATAAAAAACCATCAAATTTGATCTCAATGAACTTGAATTCATTGTATCAATAAATGCCTTCGTAAATCAGTGAATGTTTAATCATTATCACAATGAAAAGGTAATTGTGCCAATGAACGGAAAGGTAATAAACGGTATTCATTGATATTATGTACCACATTTTTTACATGAAATAATATACATTGTTCCAATGTACTTTTCTTCATTTCAATAATCTTTTTCAAAGCCGTAACGAAATATGTTCATAGGTCTGAAATTAGATCATCATTGATCTCAGTGCACCCCTTTCCTCACCTCAATAAACTTTTCCGCAGGAGCAACGAAAACTGTTCATAAATTTAAGAAACGATCATCTTTGATCTCAATAAACTTGAATTCGTTGTATCAATAAATACCAACAAAAGTCAGTGAATATTTATTCATTGCCACTATGAAAAATGTATTTTGCCAATGAACGGAGAGGTAAAAAACGGCATTAACGTACCACATTTTTTTCAGTGTACAACCTGTCGCTTGTTCAGTACAAAAACCTTTCGGAGGAAGGATCCTTACAGTTTCACGTTGTAGAATGAATGGCAGAATGAATGGCAGGATCTTCAATGACTTTTTTTAATTAGAGCTCACGTTTCCCAATCTTTCAGAAATTCAGCCCATACAGAATCTACTCATTCATCACCTGAGAACAGAATACCTAACAGGTGATAGTCAACTGTACTGTCAAATCTGTGCCATAATAACAGACAGCCATAAAATAACAAGTATAGTTGAAACACCTGCAAATCTAATCATAACTCTGAAGCTCTTCAGTTATGACTCAGCAACCCAAAGATGTATCAAACTATTTCAACGAATCAAGCTAGAAGAACACCCCAATCTAGCCGACTGCAATTACGAACTTTACGCAGTAAAGCATTGTTCACTGTGGTTCTGGAGCTGATTTTGGCCACTGTTACACCTTAGCCAAAGATAGAACGGACTGGTACAAATTTGATGACAATTGCGTAAATAGAATACCTTCTTTGGAACTGGACCTTTTGGAGCCTTCGAAGACACCATACATCCTATTTTACCATAGAGAAGTTACATATGTAATAATTATGTTCAAGAAAATATCCCATCTTCAACATCAATAATTAAACCAACTCCATTTTCAATGTTCAGGCTTATGACTTAGTCACATGTTGAAAAAATGTCGATTATGAAGAAATGTTAGGAAGAGTATTTGTCTATCCAACTGAAACAATTTTGATTCGTGTTAGGTCTTGCATGAAATGATGTGTAAATATGGACAATTTGAGAATATTGTCTACTTTAGGTCCCGCAGGCTATTATGCGCCCGAGGGCGGTAAAGTGTCACTTCACGCTCGCTGAACCGGGCGGTAAAGTGTACTTTAGCGCCCGCTAGTGCATAAATAACTTTTATGTCTCGAATTTGTCATTGTTGTTTCCAATATTTTGATATTAATTCGTTTTTTGGGTTTCGTACAAAACCAACATAAAAATAAAGGGATCATATATGGACAATATAATGGGGAACTATGAAAAAAACAAAAAGTTGAATGATTCTCCGCATATTAAGAATGAAAGTATTTGTTGTACATATTGCTAATCAATTTCTTTTAAATAACAATTCGAATAGAATTATTGGAAATAAAAATACTGTATTTTTATATAATTTTGCATAGTTCTCTCACATGAACAATGTGAAGTAAATAAACTCATTTGTATGGTAAATGGCGAATAATTGCGTTCAGTGAGTATATATGTTGTTTTTTCAGTACTGAAACATAAAAAAAATATCGTTCTTACTCAAGCATCAGTATTTATGTCAATGCTGATATTTTTTATAATGTAAAATCACAAGTATTTCTAACAAACCAAGACTTTAAAATATTTCCACTTCCTGACAATGCAAAATAATAGAACAATCCATATAAACAAAAATTACGGGTCCTAAATTTTCTTGGATCTACTTACACCTTGATTTGAAGGTTGGTGCGAATCTAAAAACTTCCTCGTACTTTTCAATCGAGTTCAGATTTTCATCAGGAAACCAAAGGCTCATTTCAAATTGCTATACCGAACACATCGTGTTCAGTGAATATTTCCTTTGTTCTGTTTTCAATTACGCCGTTTTCCACTTCTCCACCAGTTCAAATTTCTATGCAGTTGCATTCAGTGTTATTCTGTAACTACTACAAGTCCAATAAAATCGAATGGGACTTTTCATAAAAATCCCAAGAAAAAAGAAGGAAACAGTTGCTGTAAGTTGGAGAAGTTTGAAAATTGATATAGATCTGTTTTGGGTGAAAATGCCACGTTAGGAACTTCAGTTGTATTAAGAGATAGCGATTTTCTGTTCAACTAATAGTTTTTAAGATGTCTAGAGCCTCTATTTTTCTACAACATTATTGCGAGAACAACTAATTGCTTAACAAGTAATGATAATGACAAAAGTTATTTATTTAAGTGTTTTAGATAGCATTTTGTTGTTTTGTTGAGCGAGTGTGAGATAATAGTAATATAAGTAATATCATGAAAGAACTGGCGAAATATTCGAACGTTAGCAAGACAAAAAATGTGAATATTTTGCGATATTGGTCAAATAATATTGGGAATATTTAAAGTAAATGTGAGTGATATTGGTACAATATCGATTGGATATATCCGGAGAATAGTCAAAATAAATGTTTCCTTGAAAAGAAATTCTCAAAACATTTCGAAATTTCGGAACCTCTACAGTTACAGATCTACTTCGATTAGGGTATCACCATAGTTTTCCTTCTCGTCGTCAATAAGTTTTTGGAAATCAATTTCATTATTTTCTTAGGTTTCAGCTGACGTTCTACATGTGGAGCGGTTCATTACTCAGGTTTGATCGTAATTAAATATTATTCATCGAATAGTCGGCCACTATTCTAATTTCAATAATGGTAAATGCATCCGTTTGTGATATTTTATCAATATTTTTATTTCAATATTGGCGTGAAGTTTTTGTAATTTTAGTCAATATATTCTGATTTCTTCAATATGCCGATATTGACCCTAATATTGTCACAATCTGAATTCAGATTGCGTTGAGTCCATATTCCAACAATATTATTTTTTTAATATTCATCGATGTTACCACGAATGGTTTGTTAAATATTGTTGGAATAAAATTCGGTATTAATGTGCTAGGAAGCTTGGATATGGAACATAAAAAACGAACTAATGATTCGCTAAAAAATTACTATTGATTGCGATCGAAATATTGATTCTACATTATGGTAATAATATGGAGACAAAAAGGACGTCTAATATCACCGTTTGCAATTGCTCTAAGGTTTTCCTGAGTGCACAATAGGAAGATTCAGATCAGAAGACGACCAAAGAGTTTTCCTAGAACACGTCGCCCCTCTAAAGATCGCCCACTCTATTTCAATTATGACCGGCGAGTTTTTCAAAGTAGCGTCAGCTCTCCAATGCATCTCACTATTTGATCGGCTACCGCAAGCTGTAGTCTAAGCGGGTAGAGGACGGCTATTTTTATTATTTGCTGTGGCGTTCCGGGACAACTTAGTAACAAAAAAGGGGGGTTTGGTTTTATGCAAATATCTCGAAAACTTTGGAAGATATCCAAGATTTTAAAAAAGATTCTGAAAGAGGTGGGACTGTACCAACAGTATTTATAATTCTAATTGAGAGGCGAAAATAGCGCTAAAAGCGGGTAACGCGCGTCCCGCGTGCGCCATATGATACGGACCCATAAACAAATAAAAATAATTTTAACCCATTGAATATTAATATTGAGAAATAAAAAAATGCATATACCTTAAAGACACTTGAGTAAACAAAAATCCATGAAAAAAAATGTTTCCAGTCATCATTTTATTAGATATGCTTTTGTTAATTAACTACTTTTTATAAGTTTCAAATTTGCATGAAACCCTGATAATTGTTAAACTAAAAACCTCGAAAATGTTTCACTCCTTGGAGCTATTATTGAAAGGCAATGAAAAAGATCCATATTGGAAAAATCAAAAATGTTGATTTTCCACTTTGTTATTAACAATCTAAGAGACTAAAAAATGACATATGCAAGTAAAGCAATAATTTTTTTTTAATATTCCTTCTCATTATTTAAAGTTGCATGAAGATGATTTTTATTTTTTTTCACTCTGATTGTTTGAATAATTGATATGAACAAATGCATTACATATAAGGTATTTGAATTTTTGCATTTAGGATTTCAATCAGCAACAAATATATGATTTCCAAGAACAGAATCATTTCTTAAAGAAATTGTTATTGCTTAAAAACGCACTTGTTGATTTACAATTTCTTTGCTACCAAATGTCAATGTTAAGGCAACATTTTTTGGAATCATAATTTCCACAGCTCTTTGATACACTGAAAAAAAAATTATTTATATTTTCTTTGTTTATATAATAAACAATTTTCTATAAACAAATTAATTCTTACGATACAATCATTTTAAATGCTGCATAAAATAACAAAGACAACCATGTGTCATTTGTTGTGTAAAACATTTTCACATAATTTTAAATATTTTTATATTTTTGCATTTGACGTTTCCTCGTAGCCCTCAGTCACTTATTAAAATAACTCATAAACAAATTGAGATAGGACAAAGACACTCGAGGTTTTTTTGTTCTCCATTCAATAATAAACAAACTGAGCTCCTAACCAAAGCTGTACTCTAATCATTTATCAACTTTTTCAGCAATTGTTTATAAAAATACCCCGAAAATCTGATTTTTACGTCTTTCATACTTGGAAATCTCATTAACTATTCGAAATAGGACAAAAACACTTCAAGTCTTTTTTGATCTCCTTTGAATAATGAACAATTTGAGTTTTTAATTGAAGCTCTTACTCTGTTAGTTTTTAACGTGTTTGGAATTATTTATTTACAAATGGGAATACAAACGGTACTAACCCAAAACAGTATTCACAGATAGGTGATTTCTCAATATACATAATCTACATATAATTCTAAAGTAAAATTACCGGAAATTACAAAATTGGTGATAGACATAAAAAATAAAAAATAAAAACAATAAAAATAATGAATTGAGTGCATATAGTAATGAGTGAACGAAAACGAGTATGAGAGCGTACTTATTCAATTGAAGTCTGTGAAGTCTGTTAATTTCAAATAAGTTAAAAAGTAATAGAGTTAGAGCTTCAATTGATAGTTCAATTTGTTTATTACTTAAAGGAGATCATGAATATGAAAATGATCATTTTTCAACCGGATACCCTACATAATTGTCATAGTTTTTCACTCTATCGATGAAAATGAATATTATCATGCGTCCCGATGGGAATATACCGAAAACAAATAGATGGATTTTTGACACTAATGACAGTTAATCGCACTAGGTACTTGGCACATGAATAAACAAAAGAACGTCACTTCGTTTGTTCGTTTATAAACATATAAGTTCTAAAAATGTTAATCCAGTATTTTATAAACCACGTCTATCGTAGAAAAAATAGCATTTGCTACTCGAGATTAAACACGTTTTTTTCATTCGTGAGATTGCGCATCTGAATTAAAATTATAAATATTGGTGGTAGAGTTCCGGGAGGCACATAAGCAAAACGTACCACGTTTCAGTCAATGGAAGATATTCTAGTTCTCTGATTGGTTGTGACCAAACACAGGTGAACTTTGCCCGGAAATTTATTCGAAAAAATTCCCTGTAGTGAACAGGCAAGCTTGGTTAGTTTGCTCAGAATAGGTTTGTGTGTAAATAGCAAGCGAAAAACTAATTCACGCATTTTCGACTCGCAAGCTAGGTTAGCTTGCTCAGGTTAGGTTTGTGTGTCAATTGCGAGCAAAAAACAATTTACGCTAGTGCAAAATGCACCACGTTTCAGTCTGGATGGGCAAAATGCACCTGTGTTTGGTCACAACCACACCGGGAGGTGGGACTTTTTTTAGGAAATTTCCTCCTCTTCAAGAACTTTTTTCAAATTTTTGATATTTTTAATAATTTCCGAGATATTTGCAGAAAACCAAACCCCCTTTTTTGTAATTAAGTTTTTTATAAATTAAATTTTTTGTAAATATTTAAAATATTCGATAAAAAAAATTAAATATATTGAAAAATCTTCTATTCTATCTAAACATCAGTCAACCTGGTGAAAGATAATTCAGTATCAACGATTGAGGTTTCGTGCGAAAGAAATGCATAAACTATGATGGCGTTCTGAAATTATCTTTGGACAGGTAATTTCCTGCTAAGAACTTCAAAGATGGATACCTCAATGAAGGAAGAGAAATCTGATCCAAAAATAGGCAGAGTCAAGCGGCTAGGCCATAAATCGTTTTATTCTTGACTGGGCATTACCATTGAATATTGATCTGAAATTAAGCCTAATAGATATAAGTGGTTCGTTCTTTCATTTGTTCGATATGATGTAGTTTGACATTTGAATTGATAATCCAGTACAATTGGGTTTTGAGACAAGAATCGATTGTAGCACCACCAAACTTGGTATGCTAGTAGTTGAAACCATGATAAACACGAAAAAAAATTGTTTACAAAAATTCCAGTGGTGGAACATATTGTTTTTGTTTAAAAATATATTGAAAAATATTTTTTGCTGTAATCTTGGAAAGTATACGAAAACAATTCAATTTTCCACAAAAATTATTCCTAGTAATTTCTTATGAAATGCGCTCGTTTTCCCAGAAAACGTGATTGAACGCCGACATCAAATTTCAGGTTCACCCTTACTCGCGGCTGAAAGTTATGACGGAGCCGAATATTTGATTGGTCGTAACTCTTCTAAAAATGATCGGAGAAGAAAAAGTAAAAGTTCATATCGTTTCTGAAGACTCCTACCTTCTCATGCAAATATAATATGCGAGTATTTGAGTACCTAAAATGTGTTTTGTCGCACTTCACAGAAACGTTTGCGTATGTTCCGAAAATCTTGAATAATTTAGTAAATATGGAATTATTATACTGAAGCAGAAACCCATACCCTCTTTGTACTATATGCAACAATTTTAAAGTAGTGTGACTGGTCCCACTTATACGTGACAAAAAATAAACTTTGCTTTACTCCCGCCTCATTTTCAACTCACCCATAAAATCGGCATTCTCTTCACTATATGTTGAAAATAATCGCTTATTCATATCATGCATATATATATTTAATAACACTATTGTGAAGCGCAAACGTCAAGCTTGAAATCACATACTTAATTTTTTATGTAGGATGTGTAAGAGCGATTATTTTCAACATTTACTGAATGAATTGCCGGGATTATAGATGAGTTGAAAACTGAGGCAGGAGTAAAACCCAGTTTTTTCATGTACAAGTGAGACTTGTCTCAGTAGCCTTGAATCGTTGCATATGGTCCAAAGAGGGTACTGATTTCAGCTGAACTTGCAGTGGCGGTTAGCGCGAGCATGAAATGTGACGTCGGCGTTAAACAACGTTTTCTGAGAAAACGATCGTATTTCATGAGGTATTACCGAAAATCATTCTTGTGGAGAATTGAATTATCTCTCAAGCTATCGAAATTGTTTTTCGATAAATCTTATAGTTTCTGAAATAACAACAATAAAAAAAAAATTATGTTCCACCCCTGATTTCTTGGTAAACAATTTTTTTTCTAATAATATATGATGTCGAGATGTCATGTGCCGAGTTTCAGAGTGCTACAATTCATTCTTCATTTTCTGCTCGAGTTTGTCTGTCGTTACTGGATTATGAACGTTGTGTATGATGAGAGTTTAAAATTGATCTTTTGATCGATTTGCAAGTATTGACTGTCAGTAGTTACACCTGGATTAATAATTGAGATAACGTGTATCCACACTATTTATTGCACGATTTTGGAACAAAAAACCACTTCTGTCGATGTTGCGTTTAGTTTACTAATTAATCTCACTATGCTGTAAGTACAACAACATTATATGTAACCCCAATATTTATTATACTTTTCTCCAGACACTGATTGAACAAGAAATAAAGATATTTCGAAAGCTCTCAATTAAAAGCAGACAAGAGTTTTCTTTATTGTACCCATAAGCCTCATATCCTGTTTAAAACAAACCTTATATATATATATATATATTTTTTTTATTCTTACATGCTATAATTATGCAGAAATGTATGAAAAATAGTTAAATAAATACTACTACTACTACTATCAGTGGTATCACTTGGGTGTTAGGCAAAAATTAGAGGCATTACTTGAAAATTATTGAGTATTACAGGTATAACTGGTGTATTACTCGGGCATTACAGAAATTATTTATGAGTTATTGGGCATTACACGGAAAAGGGGTGTGTTAATCGAGCATTACATGGGTATTACAGAAATTATTCGGAAGTGAGAGAACAATTACAGCATAATTATAATCAGGAGCAATAAGCCACCAAAAAACTTTATTTTGGTACTTACGTATTTTGGTCTCCTGAACAAAAAACCAAATGTAATTTTTGGCGTTTTCAAGTAATTTCGGAGATACGGCTCCTTTTTGGATTTTGACTGGCACTTTCTAGATACGTTCCTCGTTCCTACCGCGAAAAAAACACTCAATATGCATCCTATGTATATAAAAGTATGGAGCTGTATACCTGCTTTTATTTTAGGTGAACCCTTTTATTTTTTCGGCGAGAGGGGTTCATTCACTAAATGAAAAAATAGCATCAATTGTTTTTTTTATGTTTAGCTTGTCAACCTTGGGAACAGTGGAAAAGAAACTGCGTCTGTGATTATAATGAAGAATTGAGTCATCACTTTGGAAATTTGGAACAGTAGTGATACATTTCTTACTCACAAATCAATAACGTCATGACCAGTAATTGTATGCAAGTGAAAATAGATGGGGCACGTTTTTATATTTTTTTCCATAAAATTCACATTTGTTCTGATTTATGGGTTGATTTGTTTATTTTATCGTCTTCACAGTGTTTAAAATTCTCTTCCACTTCTCCCTGTTTCTTTGTGTGATTGGTTTATTTATGTTTTCGAAATATCAATTTTCTCCAGCGCATTCAGAGTATAAAGAAACTAGTTGATAATACGTACAAATTATGTGTTGATATGTGTAAAGTTCCAGTGAAAATATTGATTTCAAATTAATTATGTAACAACGAAAACAACATTTCATTCTCCAAATTCATCAGATTTCACTGAAATACAAATTCTCCATATTGTAAGCTGAAGATGCAGACGTTGGTGCAATCTACCAGATTTTTTTTTTGTTTTCTTTGTATGCCAATAACCATGCTACTGGTGTATCGTTTCTAATTACCGTACGCCACTGGATGACCGTTGTGAAATTGTTAACACCCACTCCGTACATGAATATATCAAAATTTTCTTTCATAATTCCTCCAAGTGTCTGTTTCGATGAATTCGTAATAATCCTTAGAATACTTTCGAGATAAATAAATGAATTATATTTCCTACATATGAACCCGACACTTCATTATTTCAAAAAAATATCTTTGAAATCGAAACCAATATGGTCGTGTTGATGTTTCCTAATAAAAACTTTCACTCGACTCAAAACTGCAGTTCAGTGATGCATACTGCATTTTGTTGTCCTACATTAAATGAAACTGTTTCAGTATTCAAAGCTTCACAACCTCAAATTTCCCTAATTACCTTAAGTCATGGTGATAACCTGAATACCTGTTCAATTGTGTAAAAAATGCGTGATATTCCTTGGTCTTTATTGTTATTATACAACTAAAAATAACTGATAATGGGTATACAGGTGTGTACGGTATTTCTTTAGTAGCTAGGCATTCCTTTGTTTAAATAATTGAAAATTTAAAATATTGATCTCCTGTGTCATCGGACGAAAATTAAAAATACCGAGATATATTTAAAATTGTTATTCTGGTATGTTGTCAGAGGAATTGCTTTTCAATGCTCTCATATTAGCAATAGGCATCAATAAGGCAAAGGTAATAGGTTGTTCTCTGATTTGAAATCATTATATATTTAATTACCCCAGGTGCCCATGAGAAGTTGAAATCACTCATCATCTCTGCCCTCTTCAATTTGTCGACTATACTTGTTTGCCTCATTTGAATTTTACCTGCTCTACCTAGATTACTTTCTATCTACTTGTCCTGAATGTAATGACAAGAAACCCTCATCGATTCACATTGAACTTGCTTAATGGGCTGTATGGAGAAGAGCCCTTATCTGCATTCATACTTTTTCCAGACTCACGAATGCAGAGAAGTCTATGGTCATGAACCTGTCTAATTCATGTTGGTCCATACTTAATTTTTTTGGTATCGAAAACCTTGAATGATCAATGTGCTCTTTGAAATTTACCTTAATGTTCCTTCTAGGTTCACCCACGTTCATTTTCTGGCAAGGAAACAAAATGAGCAGGATATTGGCGAAATGCGTGAGAGTAAAATTAATTGTTTTATGTCTGCGTAGTTTCCGTTTCTACAATTAGTAAATGTGTGTCTACATTTTTGTTATTTCTGGCTGCACTTTCACTCCAACCTCAGGAAAACGTAGCCTTCACATATAAACGTGTGATGCCTTGCATGTATTGGCATTTGATTCCACGCCACTACGGATGAATTGGCCAAGAAACGAATGTTCTACCATGACCCAATGGGAAATACTGTAGATAATAGATTGTTCTTGGGGTTGTTCAGGCAATGCGGCATCACGAGCACGTGACCCTCAATCTATTTGAGATCTTGCTTAACGATATTTCCTATTGAGCTTATCCGTTTCCTGGGAGCTAATTTCCTGATGTCAGAGGGCGGTGAAAAGTGCCACTCCAGGAACTTGAGCCTCTTGCAGAAAACCATCGAGCATTAGCAAATCAAGCGAAGGTCTCACAGTAGCGGCAACTATATGGCAGGGTCCAGTGAGCAATTTCAATTCTCTCTTGTCCGATTCGAGGAACTGTTAAGCTCATTAGCATGTTCTCGTATTTTTGTCCTGGCACTTTATTCCAGTGAGATATCATTTTATCGCTTTGCCACTGTCGAATTTTTTTTCCAAGGGAGATTTAAAGAGTTCACAGAAGTGTTCTGATCCGGGAGATTGTATGTTTGCTCCTTCTATAGCAAGGCCTCGTTGCCTGTTATACCTGTGTTTTCTTACCCTTCACATTAAAGTGACTTGGTTGTTTTCTGCCAGCTGCCAGCTGTCTCAGAGATTGTTTGCAGTGTATGACTTCAGAGCTTTCAGTGCTTGACAATCAGTCAAGTCAATATATGGATTGTTTCTCTCCGGGTACCACTTCGAAAGCACTCATAGGCATATATCACTAAACTTCTGCTTGAAAGATGGTTGGGGAATGAACAAGGGGTTCTGAGAACCTGAAACTTGCCGATGTATGGAAATTAGTCGTATCTAACAGGAAATGTGCAGTCAGAAAACGAATAATAAAATGATTCAGGTTACCATATAAGGAAAAAAAGTAAAAGGCACATCCTAAATTTCATGCGGAAGACTTGAACATGTCTGGAAGACATAATATTATAGAATATTATTGAACACATACATCATTGTTGTGAGTTTCACGCAAGAAACATTCTAGGAAAGGAGCATAACTTTTTATATTGATGTAAAGTGTTTTGTGAAAAATCTTTATTATAACTTACAAAATATGATAAACTTCGTAACTTGAATAATAATCGAAAATTTCTTGACATTATTTCTGTCAGTGTCCCTTACCAGCAACATAACACGCCCATGCTCTCACATCTCTCTCCTCAAGTGGTGAAGCGACCCGGCTTGATGACATGTCTTCCACACCTGGTTCGGTTACAGCAGGATTCTGAATCTAAGATGTAATTTTGGCAGCTATGAATTGTGGTTGGGGGCTGATTGGTTGTTCAGTGGGACTGGTTGGTTGTGGTTGTGTAGCTTCAGGAGGAGTAACATGTACATTTTTGGCCTCTATTGGTATTGGAACTGAATGCCCGAATGTAGTTTCGGTCAAACGGACAAGTGGAAACGATTCCGATAAACAATAGTTCCCCTACCAGCCTCCACCCCATAGGACCTAGGATCTTCAGTATTCTTGTTCAGTATGGCTTTGGCCAATTCGACTGGTGCCTCTGCAGAGCCATTGAATTGGTGATGGTGTAATGTCTAACAGAAAATAACTACTTCCCCGGCTAATGCCACGCTGGACATTTTTCAACATCGATATTTCCCAAGAGGTTATCTTGAACGATGGAAAATAGCGGCTAGAGTTTGTCTTTCAGCCGCAGATGATTCCACAACAAATTTTGTGGATATCCTATTCATATTTTGCAATGGCCATGACAGGTTTATGTCAAAAAATAACTTTCAGAAAAAATATTTCCATAATTTCCATCGTTGATATGTATGATGGATACTTCCAATCTTCCTCATGAGCTTGCTAAGGCGAAATAGATTTTCGCCAACAAAAATGTATTGGGCATTAAATGCGAGAGAAGCGAACCTTGCTTCAATGAAATGAACGATTTCTGTGAGTGATATTCTTACACGCTTTATATTAGCTTCACTTGTATGTTTTTTGTTTGTATGTTTGTTTGTATGTTTGACTCCTTAGGGCGTGATTTTCACACATTTCCAGACGTCCGAATGATTGGAAATTTGGCAGGTGTTCATAGTTCCGGTGACAATGCAATATGACATTTTTTTTTGTTATAAAAACGAGATTTGTGATAATGGTCCGCGATTCCATTCAAAATTGGTATATAAGGGTTTTCGGAGTCAGAGATTATGATTTTTTTGAAAAAAAAACATGAATTAAAAATGGCGGCTCCAAGATGACATTACGAAAAAATTACCTTTTTCAATTTTCATGGAAAATGTTCCCCTTTTCAACCCAAGAATACCTCCTAAGAAGTTATCTTGAACGATGAAAAAAAGCGACTAAAGTTTGTCTGTCAACCGCAGATGATTCTACAACAGGTTTTATAATCATCCTATTCATATTTTCGAACAAAAATCATAGGTAGGCAATATTTGATGTTTCCCTAGATACCGTTTTTTCCACTACATGTGTACCACTATCTTTGATTACAATGATATTATGGGCTGTTTAAAATTCCTACAGAAGTTGGTCACATGGTCACATGATGACTGAAATACGTTTTGAAAAGTTAATTTCAAGTGGTTTTGTGTTACTTGGAGTTAGGATATAATACCAGTGTATTCAGTGTAGTGAAAATATCCAGTTGATCATTTGAAAGAGTAATCGAGTGGTAGATCAATCAATCACCCAATCAACCAAAAGGTAGATCAATGGTTCAGTCTATCAATTAGTCATTTGAATAATCAAGCCATAATTTGGCAGGTCGATTTTTGTGGCATACTTGCGAATCAAATACATCATCAATGTATTCAGAAATGAGCTCTAAATTACGTGATTGTATATGAGGTAAATTCTTATAGTTAAAATATATATTCGGAAACGACATTGGCCTAAATAACTAATTTCATCCAAAGTGGCCAGTGTGATTGCTGTGGAAGTCATAAACAAAATAAAAATTCAAATGAGCCACTTTTACAGACATTAACTATGTGAATATGAATTAATTTAATTCAACTAGAAATTTTATGGTGTTTTCCTGCAATCGAAATCAATTCAGATTGAATTACTGTTTGCGTTACATAATTTTGTCATACCCACATGCAAATTTATTCAGATTCGACGAACTTATGAGCAATAATGAATGTAGAAAGTATTGGGTTGTGGATATACTGTAGGCGTTGATTTATATTCAGATTGTTTTGAGAACGTTTCATCTGATTTTTACGACAAACAAGTGCCGAGCAGGAATTGTCACCATTCGGTGCGGAAAAATCCACACCGGATGTTGAAACATGTTTATGCAAAAATTTCGTATAAATAAATTCTTTGAAAATTTGAAGAATAACTTTTGGGAATAGAGTGAATACATACAGGGTGAGTCACGTATGCTGTTTTCAAACCTTATCTTTCCGTAATACTACTAAATCGTTTTCTTTCAGTAATTTGAATGATATGCCCACATTTACTGGGTGTTTGACAGTTGAATGCTGATCCTAAAAGGTGAGGGACCATAGACAATTTTAAGAAAAATCATTCATTTCTGAGATATGAAATGTTGAATTTTAACAAAAAATCAGTTCATTCACTGTGTTTCTAAATGTTCTTGTTTTTCTTCAATTTTGGTACACGTGCAAAGTACGCACAGAAATACGTTTTTTCCAACATGAAAATATATATTTTTTTCATTATTGATGGCGCCTCTGTTGAAATGCTACAATAACACAATTATACTACTGTTTTTTTAATAAGTATTATAGAGCAGGATCCCACGCCTATTTTCAAAAATTATTAATAACAGACTGAATCTGTCTGAGTAGCTTCATTTTTCCGAGACGCCAGTAGGGGGTTTATGCCAATCCTGGACCTCCCCCCACCACTGACCTTGAGAGTAACCTTGGAGAATAGCCTTCAGAGGTTCACTTGCCCAGTGAATGACCTTGAAAGTTGGTGATCTTGAGAGTTGGCGACCTTGACGATTGGTGACCTTGAGGGTTGGTGACCTTGAGGGTTGGTGACCTTGAGGGTTGGTGACCTTGAGGGTTGGTGACCTTGGTGGTTAGTGACCTTGGTGGTTAGTGACCTTGAGAGTTTCGATGACCCTGGGGAATAGTAACCTTGACATGTAACTAAAGGAAGCCATGAATACAAATGTCCTTGAGGGCAAGTGAACTTATCCCCTCTCTTCCACCTCAACCACTAATATAAAAAGAAACACGAGTTTCAGACCTCATGTTCCTTCTGAATAGCCGATAATCGAGCAAAATGTATACTTGCAATTGTGGAAAAAGTTTTACTCGCAGTGATAATCTACATCGCCATCAAGTGCAATCCTGTACAGCGGTGACAGGTGAGCCACCTAGTAAACGGTCTAAATTGAGCCCCATATCGCAAAACGATATGCAGTTCTGTGATTGTTGTAATAAACCAGTTCCAATGCGTCAGATGGTTTCACATCGAAGAACACTCGAACACAGATCTAATTCTTGCATTCAATTGGGTGAAGACGTGCAAATTATCAAAAGTGCTTTCAAATGTAGAATAGTTAGCTATAGGATTGGGAGCGGTAGTAACTATGTGAATTACAAAACATTTTTTGATGCATACAAACAGAAAATGATTTCATTATTGCAAGGTGTGTTGAAGATACATAGTGCGGTGAAAGTAAATATGGAACTATTCAGCTCACATATTCTGCAGACCCAGGAATTATCCGAGGTAAAGTGTTTCAATTCTCCGAACCAGATAGTTGACCAGTCCATGGATCTTAATGCTGTTTTGGATGAATTCATCGACACAATAACGGCACAAAGTACAGAATTCGAAGATCGTGACTCAGGTATATAAATTGCCCAAAAATCAATATTCATACCTTGAATATAAAATCATTTCTATTGCAGGATGGAGCCTGAAGAAAATCATGTTCACAGAAATGAATGTGAACAAGTATAGCCCTCTTGGTGCGTGTTCCTATATAAAGCTGCCAGATTATATCGAGTCGAAAAAAGGTGTGGTGAATGTGCGAAATGAGGATAACTATTGTTTTGCATGGGCTGTGGTATCAGCACTTTACCCGGCGGATCGTAGGGTTTCCGAAGTGTCTTCTTATCCACCCTTTCAATCAGTGCTGAATGTATCAGGTATGGATTTTCCGATGAAATTAAGTGGAATTTCAAAATTCGAAGTTGCCAATGATTGCTCTATAAATGTATATGGGTTGGAAAAAAAATTTGAGGAATCTAAAATGAAATATGAAGTTTTAGGTCCACTACATTATTCACGACAACGACTCACCAGGCATGTTAATCTTTTACTTATCAGTGATGAAACGGGAAAAAATCATTATTGTTGGATTAAGGATTTGTCAAAATTAGTTTCTAGCCAAATTTCTGCCAATGGTCATAAAAAATATTTTTGTGATGGTTGTTTATTATATTTTGCTAACGGAAAATCATTGACCCAGCATCAATTAAATGACTGCAATCATGTGTGTACAACCACACCTTCTGAAAAATTGAAAATCGACAAGTTCGGTAAATACATTCCTGAAAATATATTGAAATTTGTGAATATCGAAAAGCAGATGAAAGTTCCGTTTGTCGTTTATGCAGATTTTGAGTCAATTCTGAAACCAATTGATTCTTGTCAACCGAATCCAGATTGCTCTTACACCAACCGAACTCACATTCATGAACCATACTCGTTTGCATACTACATAAAATGTTCTTTCAATGAAAAATTCGACAAATTTGTTTCGTATCGAGGAGTCGATACTGCAAAAGTATTCGTCTCAAATATTCAAAACGATTTAAAGAATATATATCATAAACATCTAAAAAATGTTGTTCCAATGGGTCAATTATCTGAGACAGAAGAAAAAGAATTTTCTGATGCAAAGACTTGTGGCATATGTGATAATATATTCGAAGATGGTGATGTCAAAGTGAGAGATCATTGTCACCTGACCGGAAAAAAGAGATTTGGTGCAGCTCATTCTAAATGTAATTTGAATTTCAAACTTCCAAATTTTATACCAATTATTTGTCATAATATGAGCGGATATGATTGCCACTTATTCATCAAGGAATTATTCGACAAGGGCGATCGAGTTGATGTCATTCCACAAACCAAAGAAAAATACATTTCATTCACCAAACATCTTTTCACACACAGCTATTTGGGTAAAGATGGAAAATTGAAAAATAATTTCATGAAATTAAGGTTCATTGATAGCTATAAATTTCTTTCGGAGTCACTTCAGAATCTCGGTGCAAATTTAGTAGAAGATCAATTCATAGACACTAAAAAGTTTTTTCCGGATGTCGAAAAGTTTCAGTTGATGAAACAGAAAGGTGTATTTCCATACAGTTTCGTAGATTGTATGGAAAAATTAGATATCACACATCTACCATCGAAAGAAGAATTTTATGATAACTTAAATGACGAACAAATTTCAGATGAATGCTATGATAGGGCACAACGGGTATGGAATTTATTTGAATGTCGAAGTTTGGGAGAATATTCAGATCTGTACTTGAAATCGGATGTTTTACTGTTAACTGATACATTCGAGAATTTTCGGAGGATTTGTTTGAACACTTATAAATTGGATCCTGCCCAATATTATACCGCCCCAGGTTTATCTTGGGACGCTATGTTGAGATACACAAAAGTTGAATTGGAGCTTTTGACTGATATTGACATGATACATTTTTTCAAGAAAGGTATACGTGGTGGAATAAGTCAATGTAGTGACCGAATGCATGTTGCAAACAATGAATATCTACCTAACTACGATGCCAAAAAAGACGTATCTTACATATCGTATTTGGATGCAACAAATTTGTATGGTCATAGCATGTCTGAACCTTTGCCCATTGGTGGATTCACCTGGTTGACACCCAGTGAAATACAGGATTTGGATGTGATGAGTATTTCTGCTGATTCTCCTTTTGGTTATGTTTTTGAAGTGGACATTCATTATCCAGAAGAATTACATGATTCTCATTCGGATTTACCTTTCCTAGTCGAAAGTATAATTCCACCAGGTTCAAAATCCAATATTTGCAAGTTGATACCGAACTTATCAGATAAAAAAACTATATCGTTCATTATAGAACTCTTAAACAAGCTATAGAAAACGGATTGATGGTTATGAAAACACATAGGGTTTTGAAATTTCGGCAATCGTCATAGCTTAAGAAATATATCGATTTGAATACAAAAATGCGTAATAAAGCTTTGAATAAATTCGAAAAACAATTTTTCAAGTTAATGAACAATGCCGTGTATGGAAAAACTCTGGAAAATGTGGAAAATAGAAGGGAAATTAAACTGGTTACTCATTGGGAGAATATAAAAAGGTCATTGGGGGCTAATTGTCTGATTTCCAACCCAAATTTCAAAACATGTTCAATATTTACAGAAAATTTTGTCGCTATTCATATGGGAAAAGTAAGAGTGTGTTACGATAAACCACTTTTTTTGGGATTTAGTATATTGGATTTATCAAAAACAGTAATGTACGATTTTTACTACAAATGCATAAAAAGTAATTTTGGAAATGACGCTTCACTACTGTACACAGATACAGATTCTTTTATATTGAAAATAGCAAATAAAAACTTTTACGAATTCATGATCGAAAATATAGAAAGATTCGATACCTCCAATTATAACATCGGAAACGATTTTGGCATTCCTGTTACAAAACCCATTCTGGGGAATATGAAAGATGAATTTCCCAATGACCCCATTATCAGTTTTTATGGTACTGGGGCCAAAGCTTACTTTGTTCAGTCCGTTAAAAATGAATTGAAGAAAGCCAAAGGCGTCAAAAAGTCAGTCATTATCAAACAATTGCACGAAAGTGACTATAAAAATATTGTTGAGAAGGGTGGTTCCATACTTAGAAAAATGAATAGTTTCAAAAGTGATACCCACGACATATTTACTGAAATGAAAAATAAAGTCGCTTTTTCACACCATGACGACAAGCGGTTCATTATACCCAATACCACAAAAACATTGCCGTGGGGCCACAACGATATTGAATTTTATCAAACGGACCCCGAACAAAATCTGTTATGGTGTTCAAACATTATGGAATCTGCGATTCATAATAATTCACAACCTGTCAACAATTTGGATTTGCTGATTTCATTACTGGAAGCAGAATAAGTCGAAGTAAGCGAACGCAAATCCTTAATTATCATTCAACAAATTTTATATTATTCATCCGATAGCGTGAAAAAGGAATATTCATCTACAATTGGCTATGAAACTGTTTTCACGAATATTTGAACCAATAATTTGATACGTTTCATATCATATATTTGAATTTCTTTTTTTTATGCCAACCTATATTTTGACATAGAAGGTACTGAAAAACGGTTCCACTTATATGTTGGAGAATAATCCAGAAATATCTCATATCGAAAGAAAAAAAAAACACAATTTTCGAAGCATGAATATTCGATATTGAAATTACATTTCCGAATTGTTTCTACTCATATATGTTAATTTCATAGTGTAGCATAAAAATATTCAAAATATATTGTATAGCATCCACATATTGAATGAATAGATATTTTCAATTTTAACGTGTATGTATAGACTGAATAGACATAATAAATAACATTATTTCGTCTCGTTGTAGTCAACGTTTTGAAAAAACTGTACCGATGTACATTCCTTAGGTCCTTATCGACCATACTGTGTTTGAGTGGTCTAGTCTTGAAGAATGCGAGTTTATGCCGCATTCCTTATTTTGTCTAGCAGCAGGTAGCGAGGCGTGGGTACCTGTACCGCATTCCTTTGCTTTGAACGATCAGGGTGTATGAAGGTGACCCAAAAGAATTTGGCCTTGTAGTGGTCTCTTTTCAATATCTCTACCTGTGCGCAGGCTCTGTACAATTTCGGAGTAGGGGATGTGCGAGGTTACTCAAACTAGAGGGTGGCATGATGCATCATTGTACCCTGTTCTTCCCACTGGTAAAGTTGTGAGTCGTGCTTTTATTGATATTGTGAAAGAGTGGTGTGATTGGATAACCGAAATGAAAGGTAATAAAAGTCCCAATTCTCAGGATAGTGGAAAGTCGGTTGTTAGTATGCTGGCAACGTTAGCATATCTTAGTACAATTAATATTGAAAAAAATAAAGACGCGGTTAACGAAAAGACTAGAGACGCGGTTGATGATAAAAATAAAGATTCGGTTGCTGGTTGTTCGACTCAAAAAATAAATATATTAAGTGATGTTAGGATACAGAAACCCGAACAAACAGCAACCGACCAATCGAAATATTTGGATTTTGAACAAATTCACAGCACAGACATACTGAGTTTCCATTATTCCAGCTTATCGGTGGCAGATATGCAAGAATTCGGAGATGTAGAAATGGAAAAATATTTCGCGGACATCAAGGGCTTCACTCCACCTCTGTTACCATATGCCCCCTTATGTGAAGACATAAGCAACGATGAAGCGGGTCCTTCATCGTTGAATAAGTCTTCCAAAAGGAAAGAATTGACACCGGTAAACTCCCCCAAAAAACAAAGGATGTCTACCACAAAAAGTGACGAAGTTGAGTCCAACGAATTTCCGTTGCTGAGAGGACTACTCACAAGACCTCTGGCATCGAAACAATCCGTCGGTAGTCCGATTCCAACGGTAGTTCTATCTTCCGAAGATAGTTCACCGTCACCGGTAATTTTGGGAAGAGAGGTAGTGCAATCATCGGCCCCGGCTAACTCTCCCAAAAAACAGGAATCTGCCTCAAAAAATGACGGAGCCGGTTCCAACGAATTTTCGGTGTCCAGTGGGTCACCTGCAAGTCCCGTCTCAGCAAAGCAATCCGTTGGTTTCACTTCTCCGAATCGATCGGTAGATCATTCTGAAGTGTTTTCTGGTAGAAGTTCATCGGTATCACCAATTTTGGGAAGTGGTAGAAGTGATGGCAGTGTTTGGTCACAAAATGCGGAAGAACAACATAAGAAAATTGTAGATGTTTTTTCGGATTTTGTTAACAAAAAAGCCCGAGCATATCTAGAACATCGAGAAGCTGCTGCAAAGGTCTCTGACGTTCAGAAATCGTTGCTGGCGTACGATACGGAGCTCGAAGAAATAAAAAATCGAAAGGAGGAGTTGAAACGACAATTGGAAGAGCTCGACGGACGCCAGCAACGAATTATGGGTGACAGTAATCAGCTTAGGCAAAGTTTGCCAACGCTGAAGGCCAAAGCAATTAAGTCGCAGCTCTCGCTCAATCGAGAGAGCAGACGACTTAAATTGCTGCAGGAGAAGGTTAAAGTTTTTATGGAGAAATGAATATGTGCGTGTGTGTATAGGTGTGTTTGCGTGTGAATATGATCCTTTTTTCCGATCCCAATTCCCTCGATTATTGTATTATATATAATTAAGATATTTGATACGAAATTATTTAATAATATTTGAATGTATATTTTTCATAGGATAGATTAAATTTTAAGTACATGTTAGTTGAGTGTGTTCGTATTTGTATTAGAGTGTAAATAAAGGTTTGTGTTTTTTAAAGTAGAAGGGGGGAGGGGGTATATATTCATATCGTATTTGTATACATAATTGGTTTTTAATTATTGTAATTATTAAAATGAATATTATCATTAAATAATATTTGAATGTGTATATTTAATAAGATAGATTAAGTTTAAGTACATGTTAGTATGTTCGTATTTGTAATAAATCATAAATAAAAAAATAAAATGTTGTTTTGGAGGGGGGAGGAGTTGTTGGGGGGGGGAAAGACACTCGTTCCGAGCAATTCGAGAAAAAAAAAACTGGATACGTGGGTGAACTCGGATGGCCTCACACTAGGGCAGGGGTGGGGTAGGGGCTAATTAGGGGGGGTGTGGGGGGGGAGGGGAAATCAACTGCGCACAAGTCAGGTAACTGGTTTAGGTATGCGACCAAAACGGAACTTTTAGGAAAGTGACAGAGAAAAGTTATGCGCAGTGGGTGGCATTAACCATGCTACCATACATGTCTATGATTCTCTGTCATATATGCACTGAAAATGTTCTCCAGACTAGAAAACTGGATGCGCATAGGTTTTTTATTGAATATATAGGTGCGCAGTTGGATTCACTACTTCCGTTATGTATTATATTACATGGCTGCTGATAAAAATATCACAATTTTCAAAGAAATATTCCCTCTCCAACCAACTAAAATACTCAAGAAAGATATGAAGTGTATATGAGAGCATTTTTAACAACAGGGGAGTGTTCGAAAAATGAATTTTCATTACTACGCATTTCTGTAAGCTCCCGTTTGCGCATTAAACCAAAATGGAGCTATTTCAAAATGTGGGGTAAAAATGTATGCGCAGTTGAAGGTTTTGGTTATATTTTGATACAATTCATATACATCACAACGAGTTTTGGTTAAATACCAACTATAGCTAGAAATAATGGATGCGCACTAGTTTTTCATTAAACATTTTGATGCACAGATGGGTATGCCACTTTCATTTTAATATATTACATACACTTTTTTATTAGAAAATATATATCTCACTGTTTGAAAGTATATTTTGAAGCTGAAATACACCCAGGAAAGCGAATATGTTTTATATGTGTGTCTGAAAATATGTTGCAATAGATATAAGAAATTTCAGAGTATTTAAAAAAATCTCACATGTTTAGTTAGTGACATCAGACATTTCCAAACACAGTTTCTTTGAAATGTACACGCTAGTAGTATTTATACCACTTGAATAATTTTTTTGAGCTATTATTCACTATAGAGCTATCGATCATCAAATGAATGAAACATATTTTCATTTATAATATATATTTCAGTCTTTTTTTCCCTATTATTATGCTATACGTTATACAAATCTAATATAAACACCCCGACTCAAAGTCTAAAAGTCCAATCGCATGCCTCTTCCATTCGGATAACCTCTTCCCCGCCATCTTCTTCAGACAATTGCGCCGGACACCACCAATGGCTTTGATCTGGTAAATTTTCCCAGTCCAATTCAATTGTTGAACAATCGCTGATGTCATCCGGCGGTTCGTATTCCTGAACAGAAACACGAGCAACACTTCCACACCGATGCACATCACTGGAACTGTCTGCAGGGCCATATTCCAGTATTCGGAAATTTGCAATCGCTCTGTAAAATTATATTTTTTTAAAACTTGTATTGCAAAACAGGCAAGTGTCAATTAGGCGCACTTGACAAACAGTCATTCCACAAGCCACACAGTCGTAATCGGGAATATTATTGAAGTCCGTTTTATAATGCAGATCTACATTGTTATAATGTCCACTATCGACTAATTCACTGTACAGCATGAAGCACTTGTGGCATAGAACCTTACGATCCTCGGTGGTTGTTACAACCATCCAGCATGAAATTATCGAACAATACATATTTCTACCGACATCCCTCACACTGTTTATATTTTTGAACACGCACCTATATTCACCATCTACATCAGGACCATCTTCGTACATCCCTTCATCCTCGCTAGAACCATCATCATCATCGTTAGCGGCAACTGCAATAGCTCCTTCTGCCGCAACATCTGCTTCTTCAACAACTTCCACTGCTGCAACTTCTTCAGCTATATCGTCCACTGCTGCAACTTCTTCAGCTATGTCATCGTCCACTTCTGCATCTTCTTCGACATGATTTATATCGATAGCCACTAGGTCTCGTAACACACTCATTCTATCATTTTGTTGAGCTGCCATTTCAATACGAACTACTCTGATATTTCAATGAAACTGATGCAGAGGTGGTATTCGTCCTCTCCTTATATGGTTTTTCCAATACTGTGAGGGGATGAAGGTCATTTCAAATTCGGAGGTCACCCGTTGCTCGAAGGTCGTTTGAGATGCGAAGGTCGTTTGGTGTTCGAAGGTCACTACATATTCGAAGGTCACTACATATTCGAAGGTCACTCCATATTCGAAGGTCACTACATATTCGAAGGTCACTCCATATTCGAAGGTCATTCAGTGCTCGAATGTCATTTGAAAGTCACTCAACATGAAGGTCACTGGACTTCAAGGCCTTCGGAGGATACCTAGGTGGAGGGTATATCGGATTGTATATAATGAGGGTCGCTGAATGAGGTGGATCATTCTATGCGATTCTTTATAGCACACAAGTTTCATCATTTCTAGATATGTCGACATCAAGAGAGTGGGATTCTTAGCCAAAAATTGCAGTGTATCCATTAGTGATTGATAAAAATTTGTCATGTCATAACTGTGACATTGCATGGCCACCGAGTTTTATCAATACCTGCACTGGATTGTGTCAAGAGTGTGAAAGAATAAACCCTCCGAAGACTCCAAAAAAAGTGACAAAACGGTTCGGTTTATGGACGGAATGCCGAAAGTGTGGTGAAAGAATGGACACCACAAACTTTGGTATTATTAGAGAAGACTGTAGGGATTGCAGAGCAGAGGAGACCTTGGATTTCCAGCGATGTACGAATTGTGACAGCTACCAAACAGACTGTTGGAAAAACCTATGCGAACAGTGTCGAATGGGGTTGACATTATGTGAATGTGTCGGGTTTTTTTTCAAAGACAGAATAGACCATCTGCTCAAATGCTGGTGTTTGAACGAAGATCAGAGAGCCGAGCGGGAAGAGTTGAGGAAAACCCATGTGGTTCCAATAAGGAGATACATTTATGAAGTGATTGAACATCAATAAACACTTTGTATGACTAACGAAAAATAAAAAATTGCACCAAGTATTGTTCATTTTTTATTCATTTATAGTAATGAGAGAAACATTATATCAACGATTTCACTATAAATATATAACTCATAAAATTCACATATCGAATTAATATCAGTTTATGGCTACTTGATGAAAAAATACAGATATTCAATTATACTATCGAACTTTCATCAATCCATGAGTTTTTGTCGTTGGGAAACCCAAGCCATTTCACCATTACTTTCCCATGATTCCTCCTCAAAATTTTTTCCACCAAGTAAATGTCGGGCTGCTTCGTTTTACTCAACTCCATTTCATAAAAACAGCCCTTTATTGGTTTCTTATCCATGTCTTCAAGCTCATAGGTTACAGGCATTGTACTATTTATCTTAACAATTTTAAAAAGTTCAGTTGTGAAATTTGCTGTATAACCTTTATCGAATATGCTCTTGTACTTGCTTATTCGAACTACGTCTCCTATTTTGAATTTACTTCTTTTATATTTCGCATCTTCTTTTATATCTCCATCAGATCCATCTGCCATAAATCTGAAAACCCTTTAATTATGGTCTTCCTTCGTGGAAAATTTCGTCGAGCTGGCTTATGCAGTTCCTCAACAACTTGCCTTTTAGCGGTACTCATTTCAACTCTCTATTACAGAAGTCGGTTCCCAGGAAGGCGGTAAAGCTAATTGCCCAGTCCTCCAGTGTTTAGGTGGAGCCTTGGTTGTTGACTGCTCTACTTTAACGATTCGCTTTTCTAAAGTATGGATTAACTGCTCCAGTTTGGAAATTTGCTCGATTGAGCTATCCGACTTCTTGCCGATGACAAATCTGAGTTCAGTAATTTTGGAATCAAAATATGCTCTCGCTTCACGAATGACTGATGATACTGATTCTTGCACAGCGGACAGGGTCAACTCCTTAGTCTCTTTTATGCGGTCATCAACATAGCCCTTAGTGGTAGCATCTTTCGTGTCGGAGGGTTCACCAATATTCCACAGACGTTTATTCTGAATATTATAATTTCCATCTGCTGTGAGGATGAATCCAACTCCTGATCTTCCAACAATCACCTTCACACCACCCCGTCTACGACCAAATTTGTCGATTGTGTTATTCATCGTTGGAATATCTTCAGAAGAATGAACATAATTCACACACTCAGGAAATAATATACATACACGTTCAGTAGATTAAACCCTCTTCGCGCAATTCTTCTATTATTGATAATATTTCATTATCATGCCCTGTATGTCCAGCCATTTTTGAACTCCAAAGGAGTCGAAGCCTGTCGATTAATTCATCCAAGCTATTCCAATAAATGTAACTTATGGGTTTGTTTCCACCAAATAGTTTTCGGGATGGTATTTTCATTTTTCCAGCACCTCCTATAGAAAGGTTTTCCAATGTGTTGTCTACAGATAATAATGGCTTGATTATTTTTTGATATTTCTTCCATTTATTAGGCAATAAACCCTGTGCTTGGTCGTGATTTTTATACGCTGCTTTTGTTAATCTGAGTATGTCACCATATGTATTCAGTTCAGTAGCAGACATATTTCCCGGAGGTACTTTCATGAATATCAACTTGTATAAGTTGGATGTTCCTTGGTAAGTACCAATGGTCCTACCATCTTTACTGAATACAATTCTTCCTTCAATAAAGTCTACATTGGAATCGCCCATTTTTAGCTTATTCGTAATGGGGTCTAACCGGACACCGAATATCGTATCATATGAAGAATTTCCAGATAACAACTTTTGAATATGGCTGGAGACTTCCCCATTGCTGTCCGCTACCTTTGGTGATTCGGGGTCTGTGGTTACCATTGAGGATGATGGTGTATGCATTATCGATGTTTCTTCAGCATTAAATTTCACATCTTTGTCATCACTTTCCATAAAATTCAATTTTGGGAGCGGGGTACTACTCTCTATGGATTTGGTAAATTTTTTTGAGTGGCTCACCACCGGTAAAGGATTTATTTTGGACGTATTAGATGATATAGTTTTCAGTGGTTCGATTATTGGTTCATATATTTTTGAAAGCGCCACTTGGTCGCTTATGCGGTTATTTTTAATGTAATTAAATTTTTTTCGAACTGCCTCTGTTGCCTCAATTAATTTCCGTTTCAAATCTATTTCATCGCTTTTTTGTTCGTCCATAGTATTGACGTTTTGAATGCTAACGTATCACTGACCTGTTCAACTTCAGATTGAGCCAAATATCTAAAAAACATCAGAGATATATGAAATTGTCAAACCCTTTACGGTAACGACCTTCTTGTAGTTCTCTATCTTTGTCGATAACTAGAAATCCATATTTGTCATTCCAACATTTTGCACACATATCTTGAAACTGCTTAAACGTCATATCTGGCGATACATGATCAGAAAAAATGTGGTTGAGATTCATGTCATCCTGTTTGAATGTTACAATGAAATTTGAATTATCTCTGATCAATTGCTTCGGAACACGGGAATATGTTTGGGCTAGATAAAAACAGTCAACATTTTTATGGCGCCCCATACTAAAATATGCTCTAATAACATCTTGCTTTTCACACATAACATCATCAAAGATGAATACCGAATCAGGTTTAGCCTCTGATGGTTCTACTATTCCAGACGTGACATTTCCAAAAGTATAAAATCCCAATCCTTCAATCGGCTTCAACACTCCTCGTAAATACTCATATTTGGGTTGATATAGAGATTTTGAATAAACATACACATTCGCGAATCGCAATCCCAGTGGGTGAGTTAGTAAAGAAATCATCACATTTGTCTTCCCACAATTCGAAGGTCCAATAATGAGACCCCTAATTGATAATGGGAGGAGAGATCCATGGCGTCGTTCACTGTGCCTCCCCAGTCCATCATTTACTTTTTCGTCAAAATTATCGATTTTAAACTCTTGTTTCTGTTTCACAATGCGCATTGTACGACAGCTAGAGACTATATAAGTGCAGTGCTTCGCTGAATCTTTTATTTAAATGACAAAACTCAATCAGAACGGTTGTAAACGTAAACAAGTGGGCGGTAGAGGTTTGGTTAATTCTCTAATCAATAAACTACCCATTGAGTTGCATCTACCTGGTGGTTATCAGTACTGTGGTCCTGGAACAAGATTACATAAGAGGTTGGCAAGAGGAGATCCCGGCATAAATAAACTAGATTTCGCATGCAAGGAGCACGATATTGCTTATTCACTGAATTCGGATCTCAACAGTAGGCACAAGGCAGACCAGAAGCTTGAAGAAGCTGCTTGGAGCAGATTCAAAGACAAAAACGCTTCTCTTGGAGAGAAAGGTTCTGCTTGGTTGGTTACAAATATAATGAAGGGAAAGCGTCGATTTGGTATGGGATGCGAGTCAACTAAACCGTGTAAACAGGGAAATATTCGAGCTATGAGAAAAATTAAGAAGAAAAAAGCAAAAAATATTAGAAAGGTAGTAGCCTTCGGTTCTGGCATTGTAAGAAAGGTGCGAAATGTTTTACGTGAAGCAGGAGGAGGTAAAATTGTTGCAAATAATTTGAGAAAAGCCACCCAAATCGCGCTGAAAGCAGCCCGTAAATACACAAAAGAGGCAGGAGGAAAAAATAAAATTCGTACACCTCGGGTGAT
The DNA here is from genome assembly GCA_958298965.1 of Chrysolina haemoptera. NCBI lineage: Eukaryota > Metazoa > Arthropoda > Insecta > Coleoptera > Chrysomelidae > Chrysolina > Chrysolina haemoptera. Next base: position 22,712,276 of record OY282597.1, on the reverse strand, counting down.
ACCAATTCCCAAAGTTGGTGGACTTCTACCACTCATACCAATATTTGCTGGGTTATCAGCACTTGGCACTCTTACTGGAGCAGCAGCAGGTATAACTAAAGCAGTACAAGCAGCAAGAGCTAGTAGAGACCAGTTGAATGAGTCAAACCGCCACAATAAGTACATGGAAGCTATTGCTCTCGGTAAAAGTGGCAAAGGAATGTATTTGAAACCGTACCGCAAAGGTCTAGGATTATATTTGAAGCATCAGAATTCAAAAAACCTCTGAATATGCCACCCCGGAGAGCTCTTTCTGACATTGACATCAAATTAATCGCTAAGAAAATGAAAATTACAAATTTTCGCGGTGTATTTATGCGTGACGATCTTCCACTTTCAGGACCGCATCGATGTGAATCCGCAGTAGTTAATTTAGATAGCCGATACGGCCCAGGAACACACTGGGTGGCATATAAAAAAAATGGAGGATCAGTGCAATACTATGACAGCTTTGGTGATTTACCTCCCCCCAAAGAACTAATTCGTTATTTTCACAGTGGACCAAAACCAGCTAGTGAAATTTGCTATAACTATGAGCGACACCAGCGGTTCAATACAGTGTGGTGTGGTCATTTGTGTCTGCAGTTTCTATACGGTAAGCCACTATGGACAAAACCCCTATCCAGGATAGAGAAAGCATAAAGAGGATGGCGCATTCATTAAATGCATATTCTAGACTACGTAGTTTGAATAAAATGAGTAAACAACAACTTTCTGATATGCCCAAAGAAGTGTTGATTGGATGTGCTGCTGGGGAAATTGCGGCAGTGTGGGATAAACTACCACCACACCTTCAAAATGATATTGATGTCTTGAAGTATCAGTACTGCCAGGAGCATTATAATGATGTTGATACTTGCAGTTCATCTGATGTGAATGATGGACCAATACCCCGAAAAATATTTTGTTGCTACTGTAATGTGAAGGATGTAAATGTAGTAGCAAAAAATGATGTTGACACCCATTTAACATCACCACCAAAAAAGAGACGGATGCTGTATCATTTCTGTTTCCAGCAATAAAATGTCCTGGAATACTAACAATTGAACAGTCATGTCACGAACGTTCTCGCTATCAGGAGACTCAAGCGAGTTGAGCGCTAACTTTTACCCACCAGTCGAATTGGATACGAGTAGCAGTTATGGTTTGGGTTTACATGGTTTCTATTCCTACAATTCAATTTTCAATGTTACTGTGAAGAATAATGTGATCAGCTATTCAAAACGAATCAATTCTCCACCCATAACCATTAAAATTCCACCTGGCGCTTATGAAATTGATGAAATCAATAAAGTTATACAGCGATCCATTAGATCTAAAGAGAAACTGGCTGAAAATGTCACCGAAAAGAATATGGATGATGTGTTTCTCCTACATCCAAACAACAATACTCTGAAATGTGAAATGCGATCGAAATATTACATCAACCTCTTACATGAAAACTCTATCGCTGGTCTTTTAGGATTCGAGCCTAAGGTCTTTGGTATCGGTGAAACACATGAATCAACATTACCTGTGAATATCAATAATGTGAGAATAATCCGTGTGGATTGTAACGTCACTTCTGGAGCGTATTTGAATGGTGAGGAATGTCACAGCATTTTCGAATTCGATATTGATGTCGAGCCAGGATACAAACTCACAAAGGAACCACGAAATATAATTTATATGCCAATCAAGCCCGAAGGCCGTCAGTATCTCGACAACATTACTCTGCGCATTTTGGACGATCGTGGGCATCTGATCGAGTTCAATGGTGAAAGAATAATTATAAAATTGGAGTTGAAAAAATTGTAATATTGACCTCTGCCAAGAAAATACAATGGGGTTTTGTTATAATGTCCGGCGATTGAAACCGAAACGGTGTATGTACAATGGGGTTGAGGATCATGCTGATATAAAGAAGAGAAAAATCATAAACCGATTCATTTCACGTGAGCCCGTTAAACAATCAAGATATACCATCAGCTCTAGTAATCTAAACTTTCTGAAATCAATTGGCTTGAAGATCAGGTATACCAAGAAGAAATAAAACATGGCCGCTTTCACTACAAGCGATATGTTAGAAGTTTTTGAAGAGCCAATTTTCGATCATTCCCTGATTAGTTTGCATGAGCATACATATAAGCCGTATGGATCACCATATTATAAGAATTCGGACGAAATCAGAATTCCCATCAATTTTCAAGATCTAATTCTCGATATAGCAGATAGCTACATTTATATCGAGGGAAAATTCACACCTTCAGAGCCCAACAAACGATGTTATCTTTCCAATAATGCTCTGGCTTTCTTGTTTGATGAAATCCGCTACGAAATGGGTGGTGAACAAGTTGCAGTTGTACGAAAGCCAGGCATAACAACCACATTGAAAACTATGGTATCATTCGGAAAAACACATGAGAATAGTTTACTACCAATAGGTTGGGGTCTCAATCAGAATAAACAAGATATACTGGATCCTGCAAGTAATTTTTTCAGCGGCAAACTGCCCCTAAAATACATTATGGGATTCGCTGAAGATTACACCAAGGGTATTTTGAATGTTAAGCAGGAACTCATTCTGATTATAGCTCGATCCTTCAAAAATTCATTCATAGGCGAGGTCGATGCTGAACTAGAAATCACAAAAATAGAATGGAGAATCAGACATATTGTACCAGAAGATCGCCAGAAATTGAAGCTCTTGAACCGAATTAATAAAAATAGTAGTGCCAAAGTCAAAATGGCCTACCGTATGTGGGATCTTTATGAGTTACCATCACTTCGTGATACAGCTTCAGACATATGGGCTGTGAAAACTACCAATAGCCTCGAAAGGCCTCGATTCATCATTATCGGGTTCCAAGACACAGATCATTCCGAAAATATTTCAAAAGATGCGACGAAGTTTATTAATGCAAATATAAATAATATCCGTTTATATTTGAATTCTGAAGTATTTCCATACGAACGTTGGAATCTGGATTTCGATAAAAAATTGGACTCTTCAGCCTACGAAAATTTCCAACGCAGTTACTACAACAAGCCTATGAGTGAACCAATGATGGATATTGGAAGCTTCCGGAATAATCCTCTTTTCGTCATCGATTGCTCCCATCAACCTGATGCCATGAAGTCATCCACCGTCGACATCAAAATTGAGTTCGAAACCCGAAAGACAAAATTTCCCGCCAACACGAAAGTATATGCACTTATACTACACGATGCCTATTTGAGCTATAGTGCACTCAATGGTTCAATTCAGATTGGATTATCATAATATTTTATTGATATGTATCTTATTTTTCATATTTTGAATGTATCATAATATAGTAGTAAATAAAAAAAAAATACTTTCAATGTTGTTTTTATTTATAAAATGAATATTAATATATGCGTACTAAAAATAATTTTCTATGTAGACTGCAAAACTTCACCACTTTGACACACATTTCCTTCTTCTCCATCTGAGCTATACTCGTCTTTTCTCAGTTGATATTTTTCTGTTATATCTCCTGGTAAATATGCAATCAGGTCTGATAAAAATCTTCTCATTTCCGCTTCAATCATCTGCTTGCAATACTCATCCAAACTAATGAGTCCATAGGAATATTTGTTACACAACTTTACACCAAAGTCATATTTATTGCTGAGCTCCAAAACTCGTCGGACCTCCTCAACATCAAAACAAATGTTCATATCATAATTTGCCGAATGTAGTGCATCCCAACTCAAATCATTCAATTCACAACGCAATCTTTCAATTGCAGAATCTATATCTACAGCCTCTGTCCACAACTCGCTGGAATATTGCATCCACATCTTTGTATGGAAGTTCTGAAAAATAAATAGTGACTATCAGTTTCAAATCATTATCACAAGCTATACCATACTCACCTTACGTTTTGAGTAGGTGGATTAACAATATTTTATATTCTACCATGAATTTACATATTATAATTATACTTTTACTCTATCACATCGAACTTTACTAACGATCGGGTTTTCGCACCAGAAAATTCCTGAGAACTCTGCCCTATATATGTTATTACCACTTTGGACTTTGATGAATTTATCATTTGAATAATCTCATCTGTTAATTGCTCGGTGACTCGTTTCGGAAGCCATGATTTGAATTTGACATTATCTTCCAACAGAATTACCTGAATAGATTTACCATATCTTGTAGAATACATTGCCATTTTTTCAACTTTATAAGCTTTACCGATCGTTAGTGATGTTATAGGTCTTTGTTCTAGAGTTTCTATGTGTTGAATAGCAGAATTTATTTTTTCAAAATCAAATTTTAGGGTATCCATTTTCGAATATGTAGAAATTATGGTAGAAAACTATAAAATATTTTCACCTGAATTGCGATGTGTTCCTTTTGGTGCACTATAGTTCGATGCCAACTCGGAAAAACTGATTATGAAGGCTCACTCTGGTACTATGGGCGGTGGAAACTGAATTCGTAAGTATCTACTCTCTAGCTTTTATAGCAATCGTTGAAGGGAAGGGGTATATTTGAGGTTGAAATGAATGAAGATAGAAAAATATTCAAGGTCACTTCAACCGAATATGTCAATGCTAAATTCATTTCAATACACCCTCTTACTCAATAGTCTTCAAAGATATCGGTCTACAGTGAAGGTCAACCAATTGAACAGTCATCCACTCTCAAGCTCAATTGATATCAAGGTTACACACTTTCAAGGTGGCCCATACTCAAATTCACCCTTCAAAATCCATGGTCACCAACTTTCAAGGTCATCAACCCCCAATGTCGACTACCCTCAAGGTCACCAACCACTAACCAGATCATCCTCTGAAGGTCATTCCCCAAGGTCACTCTCAAGGTCAGTGGTGGGGGGAGGTCCAGGATTGGCATAAACCCCCTACTGACGCCCAACTTTTTCCTCTACGAAATTTCTCGATAGTGGTAGCTAATAAACTGCGTAGGCGTCAATCGTATCGATTTGGTGAGTGCAAAAAAGTCAATAATAACAATTAGTGGCAAACGAGGTAGCGCAGTGGCCAAAGCGCTCGGCTCATGATCCAAGGGTCGTGAGTTCGATTCTCCAATGAACCAGACTTTTTTTCGTTAGAAATTAATTCTGGGTTATTGAAGAATACCTTTCCCACGTTTCATGATTGACGGGACTACGAATAATCATGCTGCTTCTAAGGTGGCGTATGGAGTTAGTAACAAGGCCTATCCAGAACACGTGGCTAATGACCATAGTAGTCGATGCCAACACACAAAAAAAAAAATAACAATTAGTTTTTTCAACACTAGATGTCCTACCATACCAGGATGCTCACTGCAATAATCCTATACTATAGGAGTATTAGGGTCAAAAATTCATCAGAAAACAACTACTTTCCTGGCTAATACCACGACGAACGTTGAATTACATCCAATGAATTTCCGTGCAGAGTCCTATAGTATAGGATTATTGCAGTGAGCATCCTGGTATGGCAGGACATCTAGTGTTGAACTTGATTAGCTCATTGTTAAATAGATTTCTTCTAGTTTTGATAAATTCGCTTTGCGAAGTACTGGGTATTGCTTAGGGTGGCTAGTGGGTGGGATGGCGCTCGTAGTTTGGTTAAACACCAATCTGCGGGTGGTGTCTCAGCTTCTGCCTTGAAATGGATTGATAATCGAATCATTTGTTGCAGACATTAGTTATTGTCTGCAGAGACCTACCCTATACTGATGAGGGCAAGAACCCAGAAATCGATCTATAGGTGGTCCAAATGTTTCGATTAACATTTTTATGCATTTAGCAATTGCGGAGATAGCCTTGTAGGAACTCTGCACGGAAATTCATTGGATGTAATTCAACGTTCGTCGTGGTATTAGCCAGGAAAGTAGTTGTTTTGTGATGAATTTTTGACCCGAATACTCCTATAGTATGGGATTATTGCAGTGAGCATCCTGGTATGGCAGGACATCTAGTGTTGAAAAAACTAATTGTTATTATTGACTTTTTTGCACTCACCAAATCGACATGATTGACGCCTGCGCAGTTTATTAGCTACCACTATCGAGAAATTTCGTAGAGGAAAAAGTTGGGCGTCTCGGGAAAATGAAGCTACTCAGAATGGATTGATAATCGAATCATTTGTTGCAGACATTAGTTATTGTCTGCAGAGACCTACCCTATACTGATGAGGGCAAGAACCCAGAAATCGATCTATAGGTGGTCCAAATGTTTCGATTAACATTTTCATGCATTTGGCAATTTCGGAGATAGCCTTGTAGGAACTCTGCACGGAAATTCATTGGATGTAATTCAACGTTCGTCGTGGTATTAACCAGGAAAGTAGTTGTTTTCTGATGAATTTTTGACCCGAATACTCCTATAGTATAGGATTATTGCAGTGAGCATCCTGGTATGGCAGGACATCTAGTGTTGAACTTGATTAGCTCATTATTAAATAGATTTCTTTTATTTTTGAATTAGTTTTTTAGTTGAACCTCGAGATAATTCGCCAAAGTACTCGAAAAAACGTTTGTCCTACAAAATGAATGGTGGGACTGAAGAGTCCCCCACTTGTACCAATGACGTGGTCATAAGAAATCATCAGTACCCAGCGGATTTTTCTAGCGTTTCCTGCTTTATATTTGTATAATTGAATGGTCACATTGTCCTAGGTAGACTTTCCCAGAGCTACGTGCAAAAGCCATACTACGGCAGGATAACAGGGTGCTCAATTATGTTCTTGTACAAACTTGATGAAGACCCACATTTTTTAAAAAATTGTCAAATTCAAAGTTTTTCAATTTTTTAAAAAATTGGTAAATTCTAGCAGTTTGTTTTCCAGTTATAACGGATTGAGTGAAAATCAACATTGATATTGCAGTATTCATCTATTTATGTGAACAGTTTCTTGCCATGCTGTAATACAACACCTTTTGTGAGATATTATTTATTTATTTAAAATTGGATGCGAAAAGGTTATTTATATGAAAGTTCAATTTCGATCTGCTTTCATTCTGATTGATCGTCAATGATAAACTCCATCAACATACACAGGAGAACTCATTTTATTATTGACTACCTTGTAGAAAAACAGTTTCGTTTTTTCGGTATTATGAAACATATTTCTCAGGAATGTCAGTGATGCCCAGTCGCTCACTAGGTCAATATTGGATATGAATGGTATATTGATATTTTTTTATACAGTAAATTTTTTTAAAAAATCTCAAAATTCATCATCTGGTCGTACGATCGAGTAGGACCAATGGAGACTTTTACTCAGAATAGCTCCAGATACAACATATTAAAAATTCAGCTATTTTTTCCCAAAGACTTTTTTTCATTAAATGTTTGTGGGTCCACAACCAGATGTCGTTCCCTCACGAACGACAGCCCTCAAAAGACGAAACTTGTGCGAGCCAAGGATTAACGAATTCTTACTTTTTACGTGCTATTTCACTTTCTCTGGCCATCAGAGAAATATCCGCAGTCGCTGGGCTTCGAACCCACGCTCGGCGACCAGAGTGGATTAAAGATCGGTACTTTTATTACTTGTCCACTTGACCCCCGTTTAATAGAATATTATCTCCTTCTGAACTGGTCTTTTTGAAGCCTCAGGAGACACCATACATCCTATTTTATCGTTGAGCTGATTGCAGATTTTCACAATTCGTCTGACCTCTTTGAAAGTATTCAATTATAAATTTCAGCTCTCCAGACGATATGGTGCTGCAGGTGTTTCCGGGTTTTCCTGCATCTGTGAAAGCAAATGCGCCATCATTTAAGCAGCCCCGGAGGGCAGATTGATTAATTCAATGTATTTGATTTGTTATTGTTGTTTTCAATATGTTTATGAAAATTATGAACGTTAATAGTTATTTATGCAACAAGTGCAAAAAGTGAGTGTTTATTGCAATAGTACGACGAGGCCGTTAGGCCGAATTGGACAACACGTCGAGTGCAATAAACAATTTTTGCACGAGTTGCATACAATATTTTTTCTACGATCATGCAAAAAGCAAAAAATGAAAAAATGAAAAGATCAACTCAAATAATTACTTATTATTATCGATATGCATTGAAACAGATCACTATCAACTATTTTTCCATTAATAATACCCATTTTGAAAGTTTCATTTCTGTAATTGTCAGAACTAATTTTTGACTGACGTTTTTGTAACCACAGTTGCATTATAAAAATCAAAATCATAGTAGCCGTGAGCGCGTATGTTATCAAAAGGTGTGGTCATAGTACAGACAGTTTGCTTTATGCAAGTAGACGGTTTAGAACAACGCGGATCAGTTTTGATTTTAGAGTTATTCTCGGGAAGACATTATTTGTTTAACAATGATAACATTATTAATAACAAAATAATATAAAATATGTAACTGTTTAAAACGTATTGCCTATCTCACAGAATATCTACTAAATATGTAGTGGGTTTGAACGTTTATCTTTGTCATGATGACAGCACTAGTGCAATAAAGAACTTCTTTTTCCGCTAAATATAGTTCAATAAAGTTTTGCTTTTTGCATGAATGTAGAAAAACAAAATTTCCCACTCTTTTTGTACACTTTTCACGTAAATTATGATATTTTACGAATACTTTACGAATAAAATTATATCAAATTAGCTAAACGTTATTTTGAGGAATTCTTGTAGGACTAGTGATACATACCCGTTTTTTGTAAGACACTGTATTATTTAGGTGAAGAATACACTAACCTTCCATATGTTATCATTGTCCTACAGTTACTAATATTTTTTTTTTTACCATGGAATTGACAATTTCGGAGCGTAGGACTGAAAACACCAACCATTCAATTTGTAGGACAATATGACCATTCAATTATACAAAACCAAGCAACGGTAAAAAAATCGGCTGGTTACTAATGATTTCTTATGACCACGTCATTGGTACATGTTGGGAGTGGGGGACTCTTCAGTCCTACCATCCATTTTGTAGGACAAAAGTTTTTTTGAGTACTTTGGCAAATTATCTCGAGGGTCAACTAAAAAACTAAATGTTATCAATGACTTTTTTGCACTCACCAAATCGACATGATTGACACCTGCGCAGTTTATTAGCTACCACTATCGAGAAATTTCGTAGAGGAAAAAGTTGGGCGTCTCGGCAAAATGAAGCTACTCAGAAAAATTCAGTCTGTTACTTATAATTTTTGAAAATAGGCGTGGGATCCTGGTCTATTATTTTTATGATTGTTCTCCTTAGAAAAATAAATTATTTATTTTTAGTTAATAAGACAAAATATCCACACTAGAACATTCTAAGAGTACAATCCAAAAAGAGGAAAAAGACCCTATTCCGGGTGTCCATGGAAGGTGGCTCGCCCCTATAACCTTTTTGTTGTTGAAGATATTGAAATAAAATTTGAAAAAGCTGTATGACACATAAAACTGAATTTTTTGGCAAATGACTCAGCTTCATGCAACTTCCGGTCTCACCGGAAGTGATATAAACTATAAACAAATGAGACGCACGGTATATTTTCATTTTTTTTGTCTCCATATGACATTCTGAATACAACTATGTATCACTTGTTACTTTTCATGATCAAACATTTTTTTTATACTAAATTTTTAATCTCGATGGCTATGGAAACGTTCAAAATACTAATTCAAGTCCTGATGTATTGGGAAAACCACAATTTTACGGTGTTGTGTTAAAATGAATATGCTGTGTAAAATTAAATTTTTAAAATAATATTGCTATTTTTTTTTTGACATAGTGGTTCGTTTAGTTAGGAAAAAAAAGGATTTCATCACGATTAATTTGATACTGCACACTATTAGGTATCAAACAAACTTTCGTCAACAAACTTGAAAATATTACGGTAGATATTTCCTCTTGATATCAAAATAATATTTGACCAACACAAATGATATAACAAAACCATCAATCCAAAAACTGATAACGTATCTCCATGCATCCATGTTATTATCAACATATTTATCAATCAATAACGTACACAATTGTTTCCTAATTTACTTTTGCAGAAGTGAGGTAAGATAAGATATTGACAAGTAATATTTATATATATATATATATATATATATATATATATATATATATATATATATATATATATATATTTATAGACATATTTTCATTATACCTGTTTTACTTTTTTTATCAGTTATGTAGGTCACAAGTAACTCAATGCATTTGAATCTCATTTTGACCTCATTTTAATCTGAAATGGTGTTTCATTTCAAGGAAGATCTAACATAATCTTTCAGTGGTATCAACATATTCGTAATAAAATGCAAAATGTTGCCAAATGAAAAAATTAGCGGAAACATTTCGACTGAAAACAATATTTTACCAAATACATACTAGTATTCGGAATGTGAAATGGAGACAATAAAAGTGAAAATATACTTGGTGTCATATTTAAAAATTAAAAGTTAATAAATATCACTTCCCGTGAGACCGGAAGTTGCATGAAGTTGAGTTAATGGTCTAAAAATGCAATGTTTGTCCTGAATAGTAATAATAATTAAAATATTGAATTTTACATAATTGATGCATTTTAACAGAAAACCGTAAAGTTGTAATCTACCCAATATTTCAGGACTAAAATGATTAATTTGAACGTATCCATAGCACTCTAGATTAAAGATTTAATTAAAAATTTAAAGAAATGTTGTTTACACAAAGTAACAAGTGATACATGGTTGCATTCAGCATGTCATTTGGAGACAAAACAAGTGAAAATATTCAAAGTTAAATGGAGGTGAGTCACTTGTCAAAAAAAAAATCAGTTTTATGTTTCTTACAGATCCTCTAGGTTTCATTCCAATGTCTGCAAAACCAAAAAAGTTATAGTGGCGAACCACTTTCCGTGGACACCCGGTATACCTTGCAAAAACAGATCTATCGCACTGCTACCTGATGTTAGTGTGAAAGTTATGGAAGAAGCATCCAGAACAAGTTTATAAAATATCTAGAACGTTAAGAAATTTCCATTAATCGACAATATGGGTTCTTTAAAAGCTTTCGAGTTGGTATAATCTCTCAGATTTTCGTTTTGTACTATACCATAAAGGCGTGTGTGGAATATAAATAAATCACCCTGAATAAATTCAAAATACGACCATATCTTCAAATCTGTTAACAAAATTGTTTCTATTTCTACATACCGGGTGACCACGAGGTGAGGTACGCCCCCCAGTTTTTCTATAGTTTTCAAGATACGGATTTCAAATTTGAAGTGTCGCTATAGTACTTGAATACGCATATTTTGAAATCTCTACTGAAAATTCACCACTTCCGGTTCAACCGGAAGTGACCCGTGTAAAAAGTTTTGGAGAATTCCTAAAGGAAACGAAGATACAATCACGTTTCATGGTGAGTTGTCCTAAAATTGAATGTTCTCCAACGTAGGCAGCTTAGAACATAATTAAGAAAGCAATACACAAAAGCTCATATTATTTCAACGAAGTCTGAGTTTCTTTTCCGTATTTAATCAATTCTGCTTTTTTGTTTCGCTTTTTTATGTTCATGGCCGCCTTCGTTGAAGAATATCTAATTTTGAGAACACTAGCTCATGATAAAACATCTTGTATTTGCGATTTCTTTCGGAATTCTTCAAAACTTTTCACACGAGTGACGAAGTGAAAAGAACATGTTGCGAGAAATGCTCGCTGTGGGTTCTATTCCGTTTTTAGGAAATTTTTGATAATTTTGGATTATATGAGAGCTGTAATTACACGAGAAACTCAGTTTTCAACTGTATCGCACTTCAAAGCTTCCTCTGATAACTTCGGATGTCGTTTGTCAATTGTGATGATTTAAGTTTGAATTTCATGGCCAACTTTGTATGACTGAACAATCAACTGTATCTCCGCCATTTTTCAACCGATTCCCAATTTTGAAAAACAATGTTATCACAAATTGCGTGCTCTTTCGGATATTAAAAAAATAAGTACAGAGTGTCATTTGAAAAAAAAGTTTGGGGTCACTTCCAGTTAAACCGGAAGTGGTGAATTTTCAGTAGAGGTGTCAAAATATGCGTATTCAAGTACTATAGCGACATACCAAATTTGAAATCTGTATCTTCTAAACTATAGAAAAAGTGGGGGGCGTACCTCACCTCGTGGTCACCCAGTATACAGACTTCTTGAGATTGGTGAGGGTCGCTCAGATAAAATCATTCAGGTTCGTGACTGGCACAGATTAACATTGGCAAATCAATAAATTGTTTTCACTTTCTGCTATATACCGGGAGTATGAATAATATCCCTCAACTGGTATGGTTAGGTCAATTATGACCCAGAGCAATTTCAAGCATGTCATTTTTCCCCGAGTAGGCATTACCCGATATCGCTCGTGAACGTATTTCCCCATTATTCACTGCTCTTCCGAGCGGTACACCGAAAGTTTATTTCCCGTTCATCGTTCAAGATGTGTAGTCGTGTAGGCGCGGGTCAATTTTTGACCCAACCATACCAGCGTACAAATATTTTCCCAATGTTATCCCTCTGGTATAATTTTATATACGTATATTCGAAATGTTTGTTGTTTAAGTTATTTTGTGTTAGATTTAAGTCATTTCTTTAATTCTTTTGCCAATGAATAAATAAAGCTATGAGTTTATTTTTCCTTTTAAGTTTAATAAAAAAATATATATTTTTTCAATTGTTGGATTACTATAAAAAAATAGTTAGTTATATGAGAAAAATAGCGACATTTTCAAATCGTTCATACGTGTAATACGTTGGAATGCGTTATTCGATAAAAAAGTTATAGGGGAATGAAATTTGAAAAATATGCTTTTTATCAACCCATCAAATCAATTTCAAAACTTTTATCAGAACTTTTACACCACTGGATTCAGGGAGTCTCGTAATATCACTGACTGTAACTTCATAGAAATCTGTTGATAAATCAAAAAATAATAAAAAATTATGATGTAAAATGACAATTTTCCTAAAATTCCATTAATATATTTTTCAAATTTTATTACCTAATTATTTTCTCATTTATAAATAGATTTCGATGAAACATTGACCAATGGTATATCAAGACCTCCTTAATACAATGGTGTATGTATTCCGAATTTCGATAAACATTCTGAAATTGAATTGGTGAGTAGATTAAAAGGCATATTTTTCAAATTTCATTCTCTCATAACTTTTTTATCGATTGACGCATTTGAACGTTATCTACAATTGAAAATGTCGCGAATCCAGTGGTGTAGTCAGAATGTTTCTAAAAAAATCTAGTAATTTTTCTAGATTTTTTTACCTTGGAAAATCGGATTAGTTGGCCCTGGAAATGGAGATTCATTCATTAGATTTGGTGTCCTAGTAGATTTTTTGAATGTCTACCTAATGGAAAAAAAAATTCAGTCGGTTGGAACCATCGGTGTGAAGATATCCACGAATTCCCATCCACGAAATATGTGAAGTTAGCGACGAATTCTTATCCACGAAATCGAACACAGGAAATTTTCAGTGGGATATAGTACCCTATGGTGAAATCAATAGCAGGTAGAAATTTTTTGATATATATGAAAGCGATACATTAATTTTAACTTTCAATATCATTCATTTTGAATAATAAAGTATATCTACGATATTTCTACCATAAAAATAATGTTCATACATTCTGTAGACTTGCGCGTTATATCAAATTGTTTTTCGTCACTCACTCTATAAGGCTGTAACAACGCAATGATTGTCATCCCCTCAGTTTTTTTATCAGAGGGGTCGAAAGTTGGAGTGTCAAGTGTACTCACGATATTTCGATAAACAAAGTACCATAAAAACTGTACCATTCATTCTGCGGAGTTGCACTGCATACCAAATTGTTGCTAATGAAGTACTCCATCGGAAAGTAGTAATTAAATGATTGTCACCCCCTCAATTTTTTTATCAGAGGGGTCGAAAGTTGAAGTGTCAAGTGTATTCACGATATTTCGATAAACAAAAACTGTACCATTCGTTCTGCGGAGTTGCACTGCATACCAAATTGTTGCTAATGAAGTACTCCATCGGAAAGTAGTAATTAAATGATTGTCACACCCTCAGATTTTTTATCAGAGAGGTCGTAAGTTGGAGTGTTAGGTGTATTAACGTTATTTCAACAAACAATGGACCGTAAAGCTTGTTATTTTCGTTCTGCAGAGTTGCACTACATACCAAATTGTTGCTATTGAATAACTCCATCGAAAGATAGTGATAAAATGATTGTCACCCCCTTAGTTTTTTTTGTATCAGAGTGGTCGAAAGTTAGATTGTTAGCTGCCTTCACGTTATTTCAACAAACAATGTAACGTAGAAACTGTAATTTTGTTCTGAAAAGTTGCACTACATACCAAATTGTTGCTAATAAATTACTCAATCGGAAAGTAGTAATGAAATGATTGTCACCCCCTCAGTTTTTTTATCAGAGTGGTCGAAGTTTAGATTGTTAGGTGTATTCACGTTATTCCAACAAACAGTGTAACGTAGAAACTGTAATTTTCGTTCTGTGAAGTTGCACTACATACCGAAATGTTGCTAATGAACTACTCAATTGGAAGGTTGCAATGAAATGATTGTCACCCCCTTAGCTTTTTTTCAGAGAAGACTCTGCAAGGAAATACATTATATGTAATTCAACGTTCGTCGTGGTATTAGCCAGGAAAGTAGTAATTTTTCTGATTGATTCTCTACCCAATTATTCTTTATGTGAATGTTTATGGCAATGAGCAGTCCTGGTATAGCAGAACACCTTGTTTCTTGCAGGTGTTTTCACGTTATTTCAACAAACAATGGACCGTAAAAACTGTAATTTTCATTCTGCAAAGTTTTACTGCATACCAAATTATTCCTAATGAAGTACTCAATCGGAAGATATTACTGAAATGATTGTCACCCCATCAATTTTTATCAGAGTTGTCGAAAGTTAGATCGTTAGGTGTAGAATCTGTAATTTTCGTTCTGCGAAGTTGCACTACATACCAACTTGTTGCTAATAAACTACTCCATCTGAAGGTGGTCATGAAATGATTGTTCCCCCCCCAGTTTTTTAAGGGATTCAAAAAAGGATGTGTCAGGTTTATTCAAGATATTTCGGTCAACAAAGTTGATCTTGGATAGTAAGGATGAGTAAAGATAATGGAAGAGAAAGATAGTAAGGAACCAGCCCATTATTTTAATGAGTTTATTTAAAAATTTTGATTAAGAAAAATCGTACATTTGTGAGGATTTCTGATCAACTCACTTATGAGTAGAAGAACAGAGGAAGCAGAAAAGATTTTTCTTCATATCTGCTTCATACACTTCTCCCAAACACCAGGCATGCATCATCCTCTTGCATAATTTGTATTCATAAACTGGGAGTTTTCTTGCATTCTCGGTACGACAAAATAAACATTTTCCATGAATTTTGTCAGATCTTTCGATCAAAAATGTTATTAAATATTTTCTATATTCTGTCATGTTTAGTACCAGGGTCAAATTTTTGTTAGCCGCCAGTTGGTAGAAGAAATATATAATATATATTCCACAGTTATAGTAATCACTTTGTATCATAATCCTATGCATCATCCTATACATTAAGAATAATTGGGTCAAGCATCCATCAAGGAATAATTATTTTTCTGGCTGATACCACGACGAACGCTGAATTACATCTAATGCATTTCCGTGCGGAGTTACTACAAGTTCTTCTCTGAAAACACAACTATATAACTTTCGGTCCATATGATGAAAAAACTGAGGGGGTGACAATCATTTCATTACTACCTTCCGATTGAGTAGTTTATTAGCAACAATTTAGTATGTAGAGCAACTTCGCAGAACGAAAATTACAGTTTCTACGTTACATTGTTTGTTGAAATAACGTGAAGACACCTAACAATCTAAACTTCGACCACTCTGATAAAAAAACTGAGGGGGTGACAATCATTTCATTACTACTTTCCGATTAACTTTCGACCACTCAGATAAAAAAAAACTAAGGGGGTGACAATCATTTTATCATTACCTTTCGATGGAGTTATTCAATAGCAACAATTTGGTATGTAGTGCAACTCTGTAGAACGAAAATAACAAGCTTTACGGTCCATTGTTTGTTGAAATAACGTTAGTACACCTAACACTCCAACTTACGACCTCTCTGATAAAAAATCTGAGGGTGTGACAATCATTTAATTACTACTTTCCGATGGAGTACTTCATTAGCAACAATTTGGTATGCAGTGCAACTCCGCAGAACGAATGGTACAGTTTTTGTTTATCGAAATATCGTGAATACACTTGACACTTCAACTTTCGACCCCTCTGATAAAAAAATTGAGGGGGTGACAATCATTTCGTTGTTACAGTCTTATAGAATGAGTGACGAAAAACAATTTGACATAACGCTCAAGTCTACAGAATGTATGAAAATTATTTTATGGTAGAAATATCGTAGATATACTTTATTAATCAAAATGAATGATATTGAAAGATAAAATTAATTTATTGCTTCCATATGTATCAAAAAATTCCTACTGGCGATTGATTTCACCATGAGGTACTATATCCGACTGAAAATTTCCTGTGTTCGATTTCGTGGATGAGAATTCGTCGCTAACTTCGCATATTTCGTGGATGGGAATTGGTGGATAACTTCACACCGATGATTTTATAACGGTGCTCTGGTCTTAAGTGGGTCACACTGTATAATAGCCAATTTTACCAATATAACTTAATATCCTGGGGAAAATATTGCTTCGAGAATGTTACACGAATATCACTTTCAAAATATTGCACCATTATAATTATTATTATATTACTTGGGAATTCACCATTGAAAACATTTCCAGCAAACAATTCCTTCTCGTTTTCTCAGGATAACAAGAAAATCTGCATTGTGTAAGGAATGTCAGTTTTTTTCCTACTTATGAGAAATTGATATAAAAGTTTTTAACTTCGCCAGAGAATTTAAAGTTCAGTTATGACGATTTCACAACTTCCAACTCCTGAAATATACCATCGAGAGATAAGTTCCATTAGCAAATTCACCCTTTCCATCAGAAAGGTGCGAAATTTTTGGGCCTACATAAAGCGTTCTATTGAGTGGAGTTAACCGAGTGTACACGTTTCCAAGAATGAAAACATCTTGACGTCTGGATAAGCAAACTGACAAGAGAAGGGAGAATATTTTGCAGAGATAGATTAGCCTCATTTATTAGGGGAAACGATGACGAAATATTTTTCCTTCCCGATATCTGGCTTTCTGTTCAGACGGGCGAATCCTTAGCTGAATTTAAGATTAATAAAGTACGAGTCTGTTCGATAAATCCATTAGAAACTGTGAGATTCTGACAGTCATTGTACCTGATCACTTATTTGGAGATGGGGCAATAAGAAATGTGTTCGGGAGAAAGTTGAATCCAATAGAGTACTAGGTGATTGCCCAAAGTTATGAAAGGGATTATGAATCCAAAATTTTGGGATTGAAAAGGGAAACATTCTCCATGAAAATTGAAAAATGAAAAATGTGATTTATTTGTAATATCTAACAGAAAACAACTACCGGCACAAGCCACGCTGGACATTGAACTTCATCTTATAGATATTGTGAAAAGACTCTAACTGAAGAGAAAAAAATCTAAAAGTGAAAATTTGCATTTTCATAATATAGATGATTTTTTTTCTCTAGTTTTCACTGAAAATCCATTAAATAAATTAGATAGGGAAAATGTTATTAAAAAATATCACTCACAGAAATCGTTCATTTCATTGCTTCTCGCTTCTCTCGCATTTAATCCCCAATACATTTTGGTGGACGAAAATCTATTTCGCTTTGCGAAGCTCATTAGGGAGATTGATAGAATTGGAAAGCAGGCTCTTCAGAAGCATTATACAAATCAAGTGGAAGTGATGGATATATTTCTTCTGCGGTAACACTATGGACATCATTTTTTGACATAGACCTGTCATGGGCATTGCATTTGATTTTCTGTTCGATATTAAAAATAAATCACATTTTTCATTTTTCAATTTTCATAGAGAATGTTCCCCTTTTCAACGTGAATACCTCTCAAGAGGTTATCTTGAACGATGGAAAATTGCGAATGAAGATTGCCTTTCAGCCGCAGATGATTCCACAATAGATTTTATGAATGTCCTATTCATATTTTTGAACAAAAACCAACATTTTGGGAATTCGACCACATTTCATACACTTTTCAGACATGATTTATCAATATTAGTTATCCTCTGAAACCAGATCAAACCTCTAGATGTTTCTTGTAATGATTATAACAGTAATAGTAAATATCAAAAGAAGATTTTTTTTATAAATATAATATCGTGAGAGCCAAAAAAAAGTAGGTAAGAATTGGTGTTTTTCTTCAATTTCTTCAGTCTTGGTGCCCCAGGGAATACCTTCTAAGGCAGTGAGTGAGTGAGGCAGAAAGTTTAACCGTTCGACGAAAGAACGAGTCCTGGCGGAGATATACTCGGCAAAGGAATAAGAAGACTGAGCTCGACTGGTCAGTATCGAATCGATGGGACTGCTAATGGTGGAACGATTGATAATAGTCCAGAGGAGCATCGTCCATGAACGTGTCTGTAAAACATAGTCAGATTGACAATACAATCATGCTGCGGTGTTCCAAATGAGTGAGCTAGCTTGTTTCGCATCATCGACGAGATAAATTACTTTTTTGAACAGAATCAAAAATCTTCAATATAGGGCTTACACTCTATATATGGAAACAGGATTCCAAGACAGGTCTGATTTGTGCCTTATGAATCATAAATCAGTTTAAGGGAAGTGAAATGTGCCTTGGCTTGTGGATGGTTGTCTGTACCACTTTCTAAAGTTAAAACGAATTGGGATTGTATTGTGAAATTAATGAAATATTATTGTTAATAGTAAACTGAATACGAGACGGAAACCGCTGAGAAAATTCTGTACAGTAATTGCGAAAAATCCTAACTGATTTCTCTATATAATCGTAAGTAATGCCACTTATACCCAAGTAATTCCCAAGTACTTAATACCCAGTAATTCCCGAGTGATACCCCCTAAGTAATGCCACTGATGCCCGTCAGAAAAGTAAGAAAAATATGAAATCGTGTTTTAATGTTAAGTGTGTTGTCAAGTACAAGTCGAAAGTCTTCTTTTTTTTTCATTACACAATTCTGATTTTTGCTGCTGCTCTCTAACGTTTTAAACAATTCCAACTCCTATGTTTTGAAGACATATTTTTTTTATTTTTTCACCCTACACCGATTATTATTATACACCAATTGTTCTCTCAATTCCGAATCATTCCTGTAATGCCCATGTAATGACCGAGTCCGAGTAATGCCCAATAATTTCTCACGACTTTAACGAGGAAAACGTATTTTTTTTGGTTTTTTATTTATAATTTTTATCTCCCTCAGAAAAAATATTTTTATTTTTGAAATTTGTCTACCTAACGAAAAAAAAAATCATTCCAATCGGTTGAAAAATGTAAGTTTTAAAAGGGTGCTTCCATCTTAAATGTGTCACACTGTATAAGATATGTTAAAATTATTGAATCTTTCGGCGAATTCATTGACACTAAGAGTAATTGACTCATGTTTCTGAAATTAGGTGTCCAGACAAATTCATGAAGTCAATTCATGTCATTGTGCTTTGGCCTCAACCCTTCAAAAAGCATTCCTTCTCGATGGATTTCCATTATCTCCTGTAGGAATCTGGTGAAACGATGTCAGAGGCGGTATTTCCTTATGAAATTGCGGGGCACTGCAATTAAATCCAACCCAAATTGTGGAACTGCCGAGTCCCGAGACGAAAGTACAACCAAATGTTTAATTATTGTGAATTCCCAAGCTGCTTGCTTGTAAAAACGTCGATGGACCTCCGTTTCACGGCCCGGTGACCCATATGCAGGGTCGGACTCGAACAAACAGCAAATGGTTAATGTATTGAAATTCAAACTACAACGATATATGAGGGTCAATGAAATGAGACACAGATATATTCAATAAATAATGAACTACGGATTCAAAAACCTCTGAACATCCTTAATGGGAGTAATTTTACAAAATTCAACTGCTGTCCCCTACGAGCATTGAATCATTTCTGCTGAGTATTCGTTTGAAGATTTCAACTATGCAAGAGTTATATAAAATAAATTCAATTTCATTTGAAATGCTCACTACCGTTAGGTACTCCAATTTCATAATTATTAATCACCATAAGTTATATAGGCTGTGGTGGTCGTGGTGGTAGACTTTCGCTTCTCAGTCATACGGGCGTGGGTTCATATCCCAGAACGCTCGCCGATTCGGAGCATGTCATCACACGTTAAAAAGCAATGGCCTCGTCTTCCGTAGCTGACATAACTCTCTAGAATACTTTTGGGGATTGCTAATTAGGGTGCTGCCGGTTGACGGATAGAACAAATTTTTGATATTATTCTCTTTTACAAAAGTACAGGTTGAATGGAAGTAGAGATAAATGCTAGTTAATTTCTGCTGAATTGGGTAATTTCATGCATATGAGATGAATACATTAAACCCACTGATATTTTGAAGACAAGGATTGAAGATTGAATAAATAAATTTCACCATCCACAGATATCAAAAACTGCTCTTCCATTCAACTTCAAGGACAAAAAAAAAACCTAAACAAAATTTCCTTTATGAACATTTCGATAAAATAAATAATACAATTATATCGACACCTAATATGAACAACATTGTAACTCATTCTACCTACACCGAGAAAAAGGTTTTTTTGCAGATAATAAATAAATTTGTTCAAACGTAGTTAGCTCAATATTAGCAATTTTGTTTAGTATTCGAACAACCTCGTTAAACATAACATAGTTATTTCAGGAATAAGTATTAACATCAACCAAAATATTCGTTATCTGCTGATTTTTTGACATTAAAACATATTACTTGGCCTGCAAAATAAAAAATTTATGTTGAAAAGGAGAGCAGTCTCCATAAAAATTGAAAAATGAAAAATGTGACTTATTTGTAATATCTAACAGAAAACAACTACTTCCCCGGCACAAGCCACGCTGGACATTGAACTACATCTGATAGATATTGTGAAAAGACTCTAACTTAAAAAGAAAGAAAAAATCTGAAAGTGAAAATTTGCATTTTCATTCAGATAGCTGACTTTTTTAATTCTTAAGGAAAACTAGAGAGAAAGATTTGACTGCATCCTCAAGATTGTCCAAAGTTTTTCTTTAACTAGTCAGTCAAGACTACCTCTATATTAAATAGTATATATTAAATAGTAACACAAATTATATCACAGTCAAAGTGATATTATTTTATTGTTAATAAATTAATTTCGATAGTGAACTTCAAACAAGTAAATAAAAGCAAATATTAGTTAATATTGAAGTAATATGTTTCTTTGAGTTAACAAATATCAAGTTTGTATCAAACAAGTGATTTATTTGAAATTTTCAAAAAAATCATTTATTAGTAGTAAAATTATATTAGTTTGGCCATATTCAAAAGCATAATTTGTTAACAGGAGAACGATTTGAAAAAAAAATACCTCATGTTTTTATTTGTAACTCTTTTATATTTCGATATATCTGTCATCTTTAGGAACCTCTCTCCATATGTTTTTCTCCTCTTTCTACTACAAGCACCCATTTTGCAGTGAAACTAACGGAAATACTATTGTAGCCGAGTTACGATCTGTTTTTTTTTATTTTTCTACGTTCATGCAAAAAACAAAACTTTATTGAACTATATTTGGTGGAAAAAGTCTCTTTATTGCACTCATCTCTCATTCTACTATAGCGTTCTGTCATCCTGACAGACATAAACTTTCAAATCGACGCCAAATTTAGCCCATTTTCTGTGAGATTGTATTACGTTTCATCATATTCATTATATAATGGACTATGAATTTGTTAAAAATAACTTTTTTTCTTTCGAATATCAACTGAATTAAAAAAACAATATCTTCTATCTCAACGTATCTCAACGTATTGTCCAACTCGGCCTAACGGCCTCATCGGACAATTTCACGTCAAGTGCAATAAACACTTACTTTTTGCACTTGTTGCATAAATAAATATAAAAAATGTCAACTCTCCTATAAATTCCTTGTTTTTATATGATACAGATTTGAGTGAGTTGAAACTAGCAATAAAAGACATAAAAAACAAAAATTCTGCTGGTGAAGACATTTTTGCGAAGTTGATGTTACAATTGCCTGATGTAGCTCTTCAAGCCTTAGATATTACCAATATAGACCAATATTAATTTTATCAACGTTATCCAAAATTATCGAAACACTAGTCAAACGTATATAGGATAATGGGTTTTTTAGAAAGGCATAAAATTTTATCCTCTGAACAGTTTGACTTCCAGTGTAACAAAAATACGACCGATGCTATTTTCAATTTTCTTGAAAATATTTACTCCACCGTAAATGATAAGGAAGTGGCTGCGGCAGTGTTTTTGGACCTTTCTAAGGCATTTGATTATGTTGATCATGAACTCTTCCTACAGAAACTCTCTTATTATGGATTCCGTGGAACAGCCTTAGCATGGATCAAGTCCTATCTGACTGGTAGAAATCAGAAAATATCATTAAAGCATAAAACTTCTGAAAGTGGAAAAAATTATACGCGGAGTTCCTCAAGGATCAGTCTTAGGCCCAATTTTATTTCTACTTTATATTAGCTATATGGCTGAACTCGATATATCTGGAGCATTCACCTTGTTTGCTGATGACACCACGATACTTTGGCGTAATGAAAACACCGATTCTTTAACTCGATACATCCTTCATACATCATTAAATGTTTCTAAAACAAATCTGGTGTCATTTAAGTGGTATTTGGAGCAGGTCACATTAGGAAGTCGAATGATTGAGAGTAAGTCTATGACCAAATTCCTCGGTATATATATTGACGGTAATTTAAAATTTGAGGCGTATATTACTGCTCTTAAAAAGAAATTGACTTCTGGTTGATTTGCAATAAATGTGATATCTCGTGAACTCGGATTTTCTGCATCAATGAATGCATACTATTCACCTATGGAGAGTAATCTCCGGTATGGAATTCCTTTCTGGGGGGGCTCTGGCAGCCAGGTTCTGATGCAAAGTATTTTCGTTATTCAGAAGAGAACATTGAGAATAATTTTCAAACTGAAGATGCGTGACTCGTGTAGGCCATTTTTCTGCAATAACGAAATAGGTACTAACAATCGAAATTTTCATTTACAAACACAAAGACAAGTTTTTTAATCAAACCGAAAGACAGACTCGTAGTGACAAAAAACTTGCCCTTTCACTACCTATCACTATCTATAGAAGTAGACAGATGTATAATCATTTGCCGAAACAAATAACAGAAATTAAAGGAAAGAAGCAATTTAGAAAATCGGCGAGAAACCTTCTAATAGGAAAGTGCTTCTAAAGTTTGGGAGAGTATTTTGCATATAATTTCTAGTCTTTCTCTCTCTATACATGTATATGTGTTTGTATATGTTTGTATATATGTGTATATATAGTATACATCACGTTTTATATTAGGACATTTTAAAACTGTTTTGTTATTGTGAATATATTTGTTAATTTTTCAACCCTTTTATGTGTTTTTTAATGATTTATTGTATATTTTTAATATGATTTTATTATTTTATATATATATATATATATATATATATATATATATATATATATACAAATAGTTTTAGACGTGGCATACTTTGTCGACAAAATTTACTACATTTTAGACAATAAAGCCTATTTATCTATCTATCTATCTATCTATCTATATACTCGAATATGCTGTTAAGAAAATATATTTCAACTGAAAAGGATTCTCATTCTGATTAAGAACCCATATTGGGCTAGGCGATGATACCTTTATGAGTTGGGACATACCTACTCTGAAATATCAGGATAAAAAGTTTCGTAATTTTTTTCTACAGTGCAGTGAGAACTTAATATAAATGTTTGAATACAGAATGATTGAAACAAATTAAAATTTATTTTTTCATCGTAGTTTCACAAATCCTGAATACTTGCAAATTCATATCACAATTATAATTTTCATGAAACACGATGTTGGCAATAACTTTCCAAACCGTTCTGATATTTACCCTCCTCACTTTTCGCGAGTTCTGCCTGAACAATAATCTCATCATGAGGATATTAATGTAGAAAATGATGTAAAATTACGTACCCTTAGTTGAATCATTTCCCTGTAAGGCTGTATTCAGATGTTTCGATCCACGATTATAATTTTTTGTATACCACTTCGTTTCACTTTCGGTTTCAGAGTAAGGTCTAGGATGTTGAGAAAATCTAAGAAAGTTATTGCGTATCAGCTCTTGGGTAACGGGGGCAATTATCTAATCCCCTAAATAATTATTACGGATAAATCTCAGGAGCTGAATGATTCTTTGAGAAACTTCACTCAAAACAAAAAAAATTAGTACTCCAGAGGAAAAATCACCTAAAATCTAAAAAAATGTTTGTGGCGCTATTTACAAGTTTCTACAGCATGCCGCTTCTTGGTAATAGTTCAAAATATACCCCTTCCAAAGGACAGATCCTGTATATGCCCTTAATATGAAATTAATAAAACATTGTAACTCCACGTCATTCAATGACTCTCACATTACTCAAATTTCAAGTATTCAGTAGAAAAATATAACAACCCAACTTATAACGATATTTTTATAACGTTATCCATAATATCATTGTATCACAACTTCATAATAAATTCATAATGGTAAAAATATTAAAATTTTCTTGAATTACATTGTATCGGACATTGCAATATTTTTCACTTTTCAACGAGTGGTTTGTATTCTATCGGGTGAATTTTGGTTGTTTTGGTGTCGTGTTTTCAATAGTTATTCTCGTCGAATTGCTGAAGGAGTTTAGAATTTGAACAACACAAATTTACCCGATATCAATACAAATCTCGAGTTTAATGCGGCAGGACAATTTAATGAATAAGAAATTCAAAAACATATTAATGTGAAACTATTCATTTTGGCAACCAACACCGCGATAAAACAAATGAATAAGTGAAAAAACCACTAGTGCATTTGTCGCTGTGAAAGTTAAAGCTAACTTTTGCCGCTGTCAAAGTGACAATTGCACTGTAGCACATGCGATTTTTTATACATGAGTTAAATTGTCATATAAAACAAATCCAATTATTTAAAATTGCCATATTGTAACTTGAGTTAATACGTTTTTGCGTAACTTTAAATATTTTAATGAAGAGTTATTTCAAAATGATCCGTATGCTACTCCTTTCTTTCCTATAGTGAACTGTATTATGAACTTATTCGATCGACACGCTCCTATTACTACATCGAGGGTAACTAAACCAAAAGCTCCTAGGTACAATTAAAGAGATGATTTCAATTAGGGACAAAGCACTAATAGGGCTATAAAAATTGAAAAAAAGGCATACTTCACTCAACAATTCAACACAAATAGTAAAAAAAGCTTATGGAAAACTTTGAAATCGAATAAAATAATATCGGATAAGTCATACGAGCTTCCAGAACACTTGAAGAACTCTAGTGATATAAATGATTATTTCATAAACTCGATTCCTCCCAGTCAGCCACCAGCTGATCTTTAACATTTTTATAGAAATAATACCCGTAATAATTCTTCATTCGAGTTCCATGAAGTAAATGACTTTTTTGTTAGAAGACTAAATGTGATATCAAAACCAATGCACAGGGCTGTGATGAATTGAATTTGAGACTTATTAAATTATGTTGTCCGCACATAATCACATACATTACACATATAATAAATTATTGTTTATGCAACAACGTTGTACCTGATTCATGGAAAAAGGCTGTTGTGAAAGTTCTGCCCAAGAAATCTAATCCAAAAATTATAAAGATCTTCGAGCATTGAGCATCCTTCCGACTCTGTCCAAAGTTTTAGAAAGAGCAATTGAGTCACAACTTAGTAATCATATTGCAAATATTTCACTACTATCGGAAGTCCAGTCAGGTGTGCCTCAGGGCTCCATTTTGGGTCCTTTGCTCTTCACCATGTACATCATGTTACAATCTCTTAAGAATTGTTCTGTTCATCTTTATGCCGATGATACCCAAATTTATTACACGTTTCCTTTAGATGAAATTGAAAATGCTTGTGCAACAATTACTGTATCTGCATCTGACCATTGTTTATTAATCAATGCCTCCAAATCTAATCTGATGATCTTTGGCCCAAAAGTCACTAAAACTAATTCACCTAATATTAATATTTCAATAGCCTCTTGTAAAAGTGGAATTAGCAAAAAATCTAGGTGTTTTGATTGACACGGATATGAGGTTTGAGAAGCATGTGAACAAGTTGTTACAAAAAGCATACTCTTCGCTGGAATTGATATATGGCAGCAGGCATCTTCTTCCTTTGAATGTCAAATCTACTTTATGTGAAACGCTGGTATTATCAATCTTCAATTATGCTGATAGTCTTGGCCCAAGTTTAATCAATCAATATAAGACCAAAATTCAGAAAGTTCAAAACTCTTGTTTAAGATTGATATATGGCATACGTAGACGTTAAAATATCAAATATAAATTACGAGAAGCTATAGATGGTTAAACATGGAAAATAGGCGGATTCTGCACAGTGCTTGTTTCTATCACCAAATTATTATGAGCAAAACACCCTCGTACCTTCATAGGAAAATTGGATTTCGATCTGATATGCACTATCTGAATATTAGACATAAATTTACTTTAACACCACCCTCTTTCAGATTAGAACTTTTCAAACGGTCATTCTCCTATCAGATATGTAAAGTATACAACTCCATTCCTCAAGTGATAAAAGATGGAAGCATGTGGAATTTCAAAAATATATATATATTTGAATAAATATCTATTCCATCAAAAGTGTCTAACATAGATTAAAGTAAGTTCATTATTCTAAGTTCATTTATTTCCCTCCCTCTTCATACAATCCTCGATCCTCTATCAGTTATCTAGGTATCAGATATATGCATATGATTTCTTGAAAGAAACAATTAATCTTGACTACTACATCAAGGCAAAGAGACGTACAGAGGTTAAGTGGAAGAACAATTTACTGGTGATTGCTATCACCAT
This sequence comes from Chrysolina haemoptera, assembly GCA_958298965.1. Taxonomy (NCBI): domain Eukaryota; kingdom Metazoa; phylum Arthropoda; class Insecta; order Coleoptera; family Chrysomelidae; genus Chrysolina; species Chrysolina haemoptera. The sequence continues at coordinate 22,685,173 of OY282597.1, read as the reverse complement.
CTAAATTGAACTTCGCCTTTTACTCCAATTTATTAAATCTTTTTTTTTCTTTTCGTATTACAAAAATGTATATTCTGTTTTGTGAGAAATAAAGACTAATATTATTATTATTATCATTATATAAATTTCCCGTAACAATAAAACTATTTTGCTAAACTTAATCAGATTCATTCGAGATACAATGATGATTCTTATATCAAAATGGAGCTTACACTTTGGCGAAACTTTTAGTTGTGAAATATTGTAACTTGACTTAAAATGTTCTTCATATCAGGTGTGTATTTACTGAAAATGGTCAGTTCAGATATTGCAGAGTTTGTTTCAGAAGGGTGGGTGCTCTAGATGAATCATTGAATTCATCATTCATATCCCAAATATTTTCGGTTTCAATAATGAAAGTGGCAATTTGATAAAAAATTGGTAATAATAATAATAACCATTATATTTCTCTTGTTGAAAAGTATAAAGTAGTTGGCATTTCTATATATACGGTAACAATGAACACATTACGAATTACTTAGTATAAATTTGAACACAAAAATTGAAGAAACATTTCTATTTCGATAGCACTATGCTGAAACTTGCCAACAAATATTCCTATTGTCAATGTTGAAGCGGAAATTTGGATGGAATAATGCATTTTCCATTATTGATTAAACGGTAACCAAGAATCATGTTTTTTCTTGGAAAGTGGTAATCTACAAATATCCCTAGGAATTCACTCCCATGTGGAGATATGACAGAATTGTCTGATATTAACTCAATAGTTTGAATTTTCGAAAGTTTCAATCTCACGAATTGAAAACAATGAAAGATTTCGTTCACTCCTAACCTGTTCCTCCGATCTCATAATAATATAGCCTCGAAATCACAATATCATGTTCCAAACAATCTGAAGCACGACTCAGGTCACAGAAAACACCCAAAGGAGTCTCACCTCAGTTAATATAATGAATTAAATCATTATAAAAATCATGACTTACGTTGCTTGTTGATATACTGCCTGCGAGTTAAAAACACGATATTTGTAGCAGCCTGTGTGAAAAGCCATTTAAAAAAGTTGAAAAACAATATAGTTGTCTAAATGATTTTTCAGTTTGAAGATTGAAAGATATGAATGAAATTAAGGAGAAAAGGGGAACATTTTCCATGAACATTTATTTAATGAAAACTAGAGAAAATAAAAAAAAATCAACTATCTGATTGATAATGCAAATTTTCACTTCCAGATTTTTTCTTTTCAGTTAGTCTTTTCACAATTTCACATTCAAATGTAGTTTCAATATCAAGCGTGGCTTTAGTCGGGAAAGTAGTTGTTTTCTGTTAGATATCACAAATTTCATTTTTCAATTTTTATGGAGAATGTTTCCCTTTTCACCATGAATACCTTTCAAGAGGTTATCTTGAAAGAAGGAAAAATATAGCGACTAAAGTTTGTCTTTCAGCCGCAGATGATTCCACAGCAGTTATGAATACCTTATTCATATTTTCGAACAAAAATCAAAATGTAATTGAAGAGGTTTCATTTCGATATAAATTAATTCTCTAAGATACATGTGCACAGTAAAAAATAATTGAGTGTGATTTTAATCACTGTTTCACAATGGAAAATAACACCAAAATATCATGGACTCATCAATTTTATCAGGCACTTGATGAAATATTGTAAATTTTTCTAAAATAAGTGAGCATTTATGCAATTTCGGTGTTTTTTCGAATTTGTGAAATATAACACCAAGAAATTAACAATGAATAGGGTTGTTTGGTGCTTATACACTGTCATGCAAAATTTACACCAATTTGAATGAAATTGAAACCATAGTATTAGATACTTGATAAAATGCTAAAAAATTTGCTAGAATAAGAGAATGTGAATCTAATTTTGGTGTACAATTTCTGAATACTTTATTCAGGAATGACACCAGAAATTCACAATTAGAAAGCTTTCACGGTGCCTTCATCAATTTTCGTCAAAACATAGGTTCCTATTTTATACAACTAATTCTTGACTCAATTGAATTGTGATGGATTTCGGCGAATCTTGGCACAATCGATTAGATCCATATCCAGAAATAGAACCAATTTACTTAACACCTTCCTAGAGTGATTGGAATTCACAAAAACAAACTAGTCAAACTTTTCAGATTTACCCAGAATTATGAATGAACCCAGTAGAAAGAGAATCCATAACAGGCTTTGTTTACAAGAAATCCAGCCGTATCCTAGAGTAAACGATGCTCATTTGTTATCTACAACTGCTAACACACTATAAGAAAGAATAGCAATAAAGTGAATGAAAGAAAGAGAATGTTTGAAAGCAGATAAACTTCCTTATGGATGTTGCCAATAAATCAATTGGAAAAATTGAACCGAAACTCTGAATTGAGATTGTTTCAGTGATTGGTGCGAAAGTTTTCTCATATATTGTGTTTTACATTGTTTTTATTTGCACTACACTTCTCTCAACTATATGACAGTTGCTGCTAAGGTCCAAATTTATTCATGAATATAAAAAAGCCACCAGGAATTATCCTTTGAAAGTCCTTAATTCAAAATGAAGGAAAATATTTACCTCTGCAAGATGCCAACTCCATGGAAATCGGTCTATATTGAGCTTATTTATAATAATAATATTTCTAAAATGAACCAAATCGTAAGTACTTTGGATTTATGCAAAATGTCTTGACATACTGTCAATATGTCACACTGAAGATAAGAATGATTTTAATGCAAGCGCTGTAGCTAAAATATTACTACAACCTGACAATGAATTCAATAGAAATAATATTTGGTACACGAAAAAAAATGTTCTGCACGCGAACATTTATGGAAAGTGGAAAACATTCCCGGGAAAGCTCGAAAAATGAATAACTTAGAAGGTGTTGGAAATTTGGATATAACGTAGACAAACAAACTTGTAAAACGTAAAAAACTCCATAAAAAAGGCGATAATATATTTTTTTCTAAATTTGCTTACTTTGGGAGATAATGAGCTATAACCTGATATTTTCAGATTTCCGCGCAAAAAACTCGGGATATTATGAGATATACCCCGACATTCGACTAAAATCTCTTTATCTCCCTTGTTTTTGGTCGAAAATTCATAAACTTAACGGTATTTTGAATAGAATGCCTTCAGGAATTATTGTATATAGCTGGTGGGTGTCGGTAAAAGTGGTAGTATTTGATATGCAAAGGTGAAATAATGATCTTCGATAAAGAAACAATGTGATTTTACTAGTTTCTTGCGTTTTCCTACCGAGTTAGCTCGATAAGCTGAGTTTGCACAAAGATTCAGTATGTCAAATTTGAGCAAATCACATATAACAATCATTTCCTATTTATATTGGTCCTGAATGAATCAAGTTTTTCTGCACCCGCCATTTTTAGCAGTAGTTGTAGTAGTAGTTAGTATTTCGGCATTGTGGACTTTCTCAAGTACCTATCCAAGGTATTTTTGAAATTGAAGCGATTAAGAAAATGGGGTGTTGTATGAAACATAATGTTACAATAAGTGACGAGAATTTTCGTTTTTGAAGTAATCAATATTTTGTGAAATTTTTATGTGATTTTATGAAATGGCTTTATGTTACTTTTGTTTGGAAAGCACTGGTTTCGTTCCCCACTTCATTTATCACTCCCATTCTGAAAACACCTTGTATACTGTTAAACAAACATAGCTTAAAATGCGAGGATAGGTACGCCCACGATGCGCATTTGTCGTACAACGGATTATAGTTCGTAATATAGCCAGATGAGCGGTCGCGCAATAAATGAGAATTTCACATGTTCAGATACATTGGTAGAACTGTACTTTTGCGGAAAAAAATTGTGGAACACATTGGGATTTTTTTAAGTACCGTCTTTTCACTGAATGAATTTTGGGAAATATTGATTCTTTAAATGAAGCGCGTGCGCCGTGTGTCTGTTTACAGCTTAAGCCAAAGTTTCGAGTTAGTGATTCAATAGATATTTCTATCTATTTAATTTTTTCCACCATCATACAATCTGATGAGTAAATCAATAATGGGACTTTTCGTGAAAGACATAAAGTTTAAAGGTTTGCCGCTGAACGGAATCACCAAATTACCTGATGGAAAGGGAAATGGAAAACTCAACATTTCAATTAAATTAGAATGAGTTATACAGGGTGTTTCCGAACATCATGTACATCTGAAAGGGGAAAATTTCTTGGCTTTTTCAACGACAAAAGTTCATATAAACATAGGTCCACAAACATTTCGTTACCGATATACGGGGATTTCAAGATTTTTTTTGTTTTTTCTTCATAGACAGTTTTTGAGATATTTGGCTCAAATTAAAAAAACAGGTTACGTTATAGGGCTTACATTATGGGTCATCCTCCCTTTTCTCCCCCTGAACTTTTTTGGAGTGCGCCGTTGGTAAAGTCTAAAATACAAATTGAAAATGATTATTTGTAATTTGCTAAAAAAAAGTAAAATTTTTAAATGACGTTATTGTGGATAGTCGCTTGTCACTAATTTTGACAGTTCGCATGTACAGTCGTTAGGTGTCTTTGCATGTGTTTAAATTTTTTATTGTCAGTGTCAGTGCCAGTGTATTTCCAATTTTGAAATTCAGCCAATAGAATCCAGTGAAAATATAGCTTGTCGCTGTATTTTCACGGTGATAAATCTGCTTAGTTTTTGTTTTACTATCTGTCAAGTAAAAATAATGATTTAAATTATAAACGTCAAATTTATGTGTTTTGTCTAGTTATCTTCATTTATCAATATGACCGATCGTTGGGGACAAATGTCCACTGGTATCATAGATGAGGCCGTGGAAAAGAGTATTCCGTTGAATACGGCTAGAAGTAAAGCATCAATTACCAGGTGACACGATTTTTCTTTATTTCAAATCGATATATTGTCGTCCTAAATATAATTCGTGGTATGATTAAAAACCTATAATTTTTTGGAATATCAATTCATTGGCAATACCAATGCAAGAAAATACAACTCGTCCTGCGGACTCGTTGTATTTTCAGCTTTGAGATTGCAGTTCATTAATATTCCAAAAAATTATCGGTAATAATCATACCACTTATTATATTACCCCTGAAAATAACCATATATTACGAAACTGCAGTAACATAAATGTTACAAATAATATAAAAAAACCTGAAATTTCATTTCTCATTTTTCACATCATCAAGATTGTTTGTGAATTAGATCTATTCATTGCCATAAACTATACTGAAACGACATTAAACCCTCCATCTGATAACGATTTAGACAAATATTATGTTCACAACAGCATTCCCAATATGCAACTATTTCCATTTCAATAGTCTATATACCCCCACAATTTCCTGAGAACAACGATGATTCATCGTTTCCCCATTTTGAATTTGAAACAAACTGCATTGGAACGGTGAGGTGGCCATCGGGTCCTGAATGGTCGATAATAACGAAAATAAACTTGGGAAACACCTCACTAATTAACACCGTCATAAGAAGCGGCAAATCGCAAAGATAGAGTGGATTCTTTGAACAGCTCAGTCTCATGTATGATCTATGATGCCATTTGGCTCTCAGTTGTACCTCGTTATTGCGTTAATACGATGTGTCACAGAAAAAAAGCTGCTACTGTGAAGTGCACACTGACTGGGAGTGGCTAGATATTGACTTGACGGCACAGATAAAACTGGATTCAGGTGAGAAAATATATATATATATATATATATATATATATATATATACATGGTGTCCAGGGATTCATCAAGCCAACTAGCTTGAATTTTTTCTTAAATACTTGACTTGACTTCAAAACTCAAGCTTTTGAAAATTTGATATTTGACTTGACTCGATTTACGGTGTGAACTACTTGACTTGATATCAAGTAAAATCAAATTACTTGATACCGATCTGTGAAATGCACACCGAAGCGTTAAAATAGGGGATTCCCGAAGTTACAGCAAGCAAGCCCCCGATTGCTCGATGACGACGTGCTATTTAATTGTACAGCAGCGTTGATCAAGGATAAAAAGTGACGGCTAGAGAATAATTGTTTATGTCTGATTTAACTGATTTGTCCGAAATGGAATCGGAACCGTCTCAAAGCAGCGGCTCAGAATATAACGTAGTAGAAAACGTGTCAGAATTCGATGACATCGAAACAGAAGTAAAAAGTGTAGGGTCGGAGCCATCAATGGCCACACGAGTTGAAGTTAATGAAAGTGTATCTAATAAAAAAAAATACGGATTATTTCATGGTCGAGCAATATCCTAAGAGTAATAGAAATACTGGCAAACAAGTAAATGTACCCTATGTACAGTGGTTTTGAAAATCTAAAACTACAAAACATCTTCACTAAGGCAACATTTGCAAGCTAAACACACTATGGTCTACGAAAGAAAAAAAATAATAATTGGTAGATTCAGCCCACCTAATTCCGGGGCAAATCTACAGGTTCGAATAGGCTTAGCATAATTTCAAGTTCGAGTTGGATTGAGAAGGTTAAACAATAATTAGATTTTATCTATAACTACGTAGTAGTTTGTGACACAATTGAATAATCTATAAGGTGTCAAAAAATGTCCAAATCTTATTGTGTTTAATAATTTTTATTTGTGGCTGGTTTTTTATAAAATTTTGAATCTACAAAAATCTATAGGATTCATGCAATCTAGCAAAAATTGTGGCAGACGCTTATTTTGCCATTTGAAGGTGGGACATTATAACGTGAATATTATTGTTCTTTATTTTTCTAACTCCAGTTTTGTTTATTTTCCATCCATATATTTTTATTGTTATTGTATTTAGGCAGTTAATCAGATGAATACAAAAATGGTACTGGTTTTTCAAAAAAAAATTAAGTAGGTAGCTTAATTTACAAGTACTTGATGTGTAACTACTTGACTCGACTTGAATTTCAGAAATAAATACCTGACTTGAGCTTGCCTTGATTTCAAGTCAAGTCAAGTCAAGTAGTTAGAAAATCAAGTCAAGTAGTGAATCTCTGTGTGTCATATCTAAAAGTGCAACCCAACATTTTCAAATGAAAACCCCCCATGTGTTTTACTGGAATACTCTTTGAGAATTATTTTCAGTGGCAGGAAAGTTTTGATACGTTTGATTGTTTACCATCAAAAAATTCGTTTGATCTGTCTAGCCGTTTCAAATAATACCGTCCCTCTGAGTAATTTTAGAATAACCTGCTTAGTCAAGGTCATCTTGGTATATTAGTCTTGTGCACTAGTTATTGAACACAAATTTAACGGTCAAGCAACAAGGAACCACCGAATCAATTTTTTCCGAGGGGGAAACCGCTGGGGAATGTTGGTGTACATGTCTTGAGTATCAGTGGATTTACTCGGGAACTAGAGGGAATTAGGGTATTAGTTGGGAAATAGTGGCATTACTTGGGAATTATTGGGCATTACTCAAGCATTACATGGTTATTACAGGAATTATTCAGAAGTGAGATAACTGCACAATAATAAACGTTGAAGGTCGTCAAAACATAGGAATTGGAATTGGAATTAGAGATTTTTCCGTAGTAATAAGGAAATCTGTAAATAAGTTATCCTAAAAGTACTCCATGTATTCTCATGTTGAATCAGTCTGGATTCGTAGCCAACCACCCATGTGAAACTACATTGTAATTAACAAATACGTATTGGAAGTAAGCCATCATTTAGAGGCTTTTGAGAATATTGATTGTTCAATATTTTTGAAGAAACATAGTCAATATTGGTGTGAAACTACATTGTAATTAACAAATACGTATTGGAAGTAAGCCATCATTTAGAGGCTTTTGAGAATATTGATTATTCAATATTTTTGAAGAAACATAGTCAATATTGGTGTGAAACTACATTGTAATTAACAAATACGTATTGGAAGTAAGCCATAATTTCGAGGATTTTGAGAATATTGATCATTCAATATCTTTGAAGAAACATGATTGTTATGTTATTGTTGAAACAATTCATGTTATAGAAATCAAGATGCAAAAGTAGGTAATACGTTTTCAGAATATATAATAGTCAATATTGGTGTTCCACAAGGCAATGTAATGAGACCAACCCTTTTTGTATTCATTTATTAATGATATATATATCGGGATTTTGAATTAAAGTAAATCGAATTTAAAGTTCGCAAGTTGTTTACTATTTTTACTACTGGAAAATGTTTCTGCTTCCTTGACAAAATTCAAAAGATAACATATATAGGGTACTCTTACATATGAACTGAATACACACAACAAGAGATATCAATTTTCATCACGATTGTATAGCCTTCATCAACCTCTCTCAGGTTGATATACTCCTTTCGGTTTCGAATAACAAACAAAATCAGGCTTTAAAAAAAAATTAATGGATCATTGTCAGTGGTTAGTACAAACTTGGATAACAACATGTTTAAACTAAGTACTATCAAAACCAAAGGAATTATCTTGAAAACTTCCTTAAAAGAAGACAGCACCAAATTCCATGTTCATCGTATGGGGAATAATAGCTATTTATAATACAAGTTCGTAAAGTACGACTTTTTTGAATGAGCGTGAAGTTTGTTGAATGAGGCGCAGCCGAGTTCAACAAACACGCGAGTACAAAAAACTCTTTACGGAAGTGTATCATACAAAGTTTTTTCTTCGACAGTCATCAATTCGAATGCTTTATGTTATTAATTGTGGTCGTTTTATCCAATGATGACTTCCGAGTTATATTTTACGCAAAATACTGTATTTTTCAAAAATGCATAAATGTATGAACAGTGTGTAAAAATTTACTTTACGCACTGTTGATGATTTTACGCACAGGTGATTTTTTCACGCACTTGTGCGCAAAAGTTTCACTTTACGCACTGTCGTAGAAAAATACAATTTTTTCCATCAAGAGAGAACTAGCTGTAATCATCTAGGATTCTAAATCGGTCGTAGAATTCTGTTGAGGTAATATTTACGGATTTCTTTGTAACTTTGACAATGTGTGTTAAAACAATTGGTAGCTGACTAAAGTTTATATTTTTTGTGCAAATTATCAGTTGACAGTAATTATATTAAATTTAAATGTTTCACTTGCTCCAATTCCTCTAATTGAATAACTATTAATTTAAAGTTGCTATACTTCCACTTACAGTGTTGTTCCGAAATTGGAGCAATTAAATAAATGAGTTGTTGTATGGAACATAATGTATCAATTAATGGCAAGAATTTTCGTTTTTGAAGTAGTCAAAAATGTTCGAAAATATTTATGAAATTTTATGAAATCGCTTTCAGTTACCTTTGTTTGGGAGCCACTGGGTTGATTTTCCAGGCTACAGCGTGTCTGCCCGCTGGCATTGTTTCAGCGCGGTTTGAGCAGGCTGTAGACCTCGTATCAGTGATTACCGAAAAAAAGTCTTGAATACTTTGAAACTCAATATCTCCCAAAATATTTTTTTTTCGACACATTTTCATTTTGTTTTGTTTCGTCATCTGCTACTTCCCATTATATTTATTGTTCCCATTTCGGGAACATTATGTATATATGGCGGTGCACATGGTGGCATACCCACTGATTTCCAACTAGTTCTTGGCGTGTCAATAGTCACATCCCTCAGACCAAGAATACTTATTTCAGAGTGCAGTTCATTAACTGGACCCGCTCTAGAGAACAGTTTACCTAGACCCGGGGCAAAACAAAGATTGCTCAAGAACTGGGATTCTATACTCTAACTAAATCATAACACAACTGTTCTCTCTTTAAAATATCTCGAATTAGCAACTATGCCTTCTATTCTTGTTTCTAGATTTTTTTGTGAATATCCATGAATAATTAAGCTGCTGAATGATTTGTTGAGTTTCGATGGAATGTTTGAAACGCGTTTGGCATCTAATATACGGAGTTTATTCATTTGAAGGTCTGAGATCCAGTATACAATATCAGCTTCCGCTAGATGTTTATGAAATAAACTATAATATTAGTCCATTAAATGAAGCTCAACAAATCGCAAAAACTAGCAATTTTTTCATCCTGCATCGACTTGCATGAAAATTTGAAATAAGGTTCATCTCACCCTCTACTTAATCTACAAAATCTATATTATGTAGATGGGCGCTGCTCATTCTTTAGGGGTGGAAACTACCCATAATTTTCAAAACTTATAAAATAACATTTTAAAGCTTCAGATGGGAAAAATTTTGTTCTGATTAGTTGAATAATGATTGTTTTGTGTCTTAGAACGCAATATCGAAACAATTCCATCCTTAAAAATTGTTAGAGCCTAATTTAAAAATTCTGTTTCTCAAAATCTGTACTGACTTCAACCCCCAATGTAGGTCAGTTAAAAAAAAGAGTTACCCTCAAAAATATTTCATTATTCATCTCAGAGTTTTAATTAAAGAATGTTGTTGCTTAGAATATGTACTAATTTCATTTTACTTTTCAACCCTCAGAAATCAACCACTATTGTAGCTTTAAAAAACGTACGAATAAATCGTAACATTATAGACGCATATAAAAAAGAATTATAAGACTCAGGCACTTGAAATAAAAAATATAATTATGAATTTTTCTCTGCACTAACCGATTTATTTTTATAACTATAACAAACGCATTTGAATAATTCTTTAAAAGTGTCAGTGCACGTGCTATCTCTCTTAAATAAATAAATAAATATAAGTGTGGTTTTTTAAAAATAGCTCCAACATTTTTGATGATAAAAAGTTCAACTGAAAATTATTTTGTAGGGTTTTCCAAGAGCTGAAGAGCTGCAAGGTTGTGTAAAATACATCTCTATAAATCCCTTAGTTTTAAAATGGGAGAGTTTTAAGGGTTCAAATGAAGTGGTTCTCGCTCGTAAGTTGAGGTCTGAAACGGCCATATCTCAAATTTTCATTGTGCAGAAAATCTACTCAAACGAAAATCTTCGCAATTGAAAAGTCTACAATTCGATACTCTGTCTTCTTTTTCGTATCTCCAGTACTATTGGAGTTATTTTGAAGAAAATGGCATTTTTTACGAAATTGTAGAAAATCGTTTTTCATTTTAAGTTCCAATTTTTCAAAAATCAAGCAATTTAAATTGATAAAATTCCAGAATCTATCGACAACAAATACATAAAAAAATTGGAGAGCGACGATCAATTTTAATTAGAGTGGTAATTATGGAATTGGTTTCTCTGATTTTTCCATGGAAAAATGGCCTTATTTTTATTGCAATTCCCTCGATTCTAATGTTGCCGACTTCTGTTTTCTTGTAAAAGAAAGTTGTTTTAGGTACTCCTCTGAAATAACTTTTTCAAGTTTTCCTCGTAAAATTCACACTTTTATCGCAATTTGACTCAGCCTTAGGGCAGTACGTATTGGTCGCACATGAATCACAAAAATAGGATTTTCTTTGTCTTTGTACTGGCAGTTTTGCTCATCACAGTTTTTTGATAAAATGCATATTTTTCGAGTTGAAAATGTTGAATTTTTCGTCGAAAAACTGTTACTTTCAATGGTGAAAAACACGAAAAATATTAATATTCCAAAAAAAAATGGTTGGAATATTTTTTACTTAGGAAAAAAAGCGCCACTCGGCAAGATATATATAAATACTAACTTAAATAAATACTTGAATAAGTTTCAAGTTAATCGATATGGGACGAAGAAATTGCGAGCCAGAATCCTTCATTTTCTGGACTATATGGAAAACCTCTTCTGAGGAACTGAAAACATGCAAAAGTTATAGTCGATTCACTCTTCCTTTTAATCAAGAGAAGTAGAAAATTATTCAACCACCAAAACTATATATCAAGCGTTCCAGTATACCGGTTCCAATAATAAACAGTGTCCGGCATAAAGTTTGCAGCATTTGGCAAACTATTCTATTGTTGATTTCATAAAAAGTAATTCCTGATAAGCTCTGCTTCATCCCTAACCTGAATTGCAAATATTATAATTACATTTTTCATGACCCTATACGAGGAAGATTAAAAAACATGCTTTCTTTTCAAAAAATATGATGAAAACTGAAAAAGTCAAGGGGAAATATTGTTCAGAATCGAATGTTGATTCAGAAATTCAAATCATAACCACCTAAGATCAATTTAATTTTTCAACTTTTTTCCCCATTTTCTTCTCCTCATCGCCCTGTACGACATAAGGAGTTCTATGCTACACGGATGGTTTATTCCTTAATATGATGATATATCTCACTGGATGTTCTCTCCTTTCTCCCTCCCATCGGATAATCACATTTATTGAAATATGTGACGAAATTTCGCAAAATATTGCTGCAAATGAAATAATTATCTTCAAGATATGATGCCAGAGTGAAAATTAATACAATAATGAATAATATTTGTATGGAAAAATATTATTCGTAGTGTGAAAATAAATTCATTTTCATTCTGTTATAATACCTTGGAGACAATTCAGTTTCAATTATTATTTGCAGTAAAATTTTGTGAAATTCCGTAACATTTATTACCTATTTCAATTAATGTGATTTTCCGATTGAAGGAAAAAAGGAGAGAAATGCACAAAGTGATATCATCATATTTAACAATACTATCTGTCTAGCAAAGTATTCCTAATGTCGTACAGGGCGATGAGAAGAAAATGTGAAAAAAGTAGAAAATTTAAATTGATCTTAGATGGCTAAAATTTGATTAACTGGATCAACATTCGATTCTGAACAATATTTCCTATAGTACAGTAAAGACAAACAAATATAAGCCACAAGTGAAGAATTTCACAATTTCAACGAGGTGAAAGATAATTAAATTCTCCAGTATTATCTAGTAATTTCTCACAAAATGCACTCGTTTTCTCAGAAAATCTGATTGAATTCCGATATCAAATTTCAGGCTCGCTTTAACCCGGCAGGGCCGAAAATTATAACTTTGCTAATAATTATAGTAGAAGGAAAAGAAAAAGTGTATATCGTTCCTGAAGACTTTACTTCCTCATGCAAATATAATATGTGAGTATCTGAGTAACCAAACCCGAAAGTCATGGATATTTTAGTTGATGTGAAATAATTATACTGAAGCAGAAATCAGTACCCTCTTTGTACCATATTCAGCGATTTAAGACTAGTGAGACAAGTCTCACTTATATATGCCAAAGAAAAAACTGGGTTTTACTCCAGCCTCAGTTTTAAACTCACCCATAATCCCGGCAATTTATTCAGTAAATGTTGAAAACAATCGCTCATACACATTCTACATAAAAAAATTAAGTATGTGATTCTAAGCTTGAGGTTTGCGCTTGACAATAGTGCTATTGAACATATATGCAGGATATGAATAAGCGATTATTTTTAACATTTACTGAAGAGAATGCCGGTTGCATGGGAAAGTTGAAAAGAAGTAGGAGTAAAACAGAGCTTTTTCTAGGCATGTATAAGTGGGACCTGTCACACTACTCTAAAATTGTTGCATATAGTCCAAAGAGGGTATGGGTTGCTGCTTTAGTATAATAATTCCATATTCACTAAATTATTTATGATTTTCGGATCATCCGCAAACATCTCCGTGGGGTACGACAAAACACATTTTAGGTATTCAAATACTCACATATTATATTTGCATGAGAAGGTAGGAGTCTTCAGAAACGATATGAACTTTCCTTTCTTCTCCTCCGATCATTTTTAGCAGAGTTATGACCAATCAAATATTCGGCTCCGCCAGAACTTCCAGCAGCAGGTAAGCGTGAACCTGCAATATGATGTCGGCGTTCAATAACGTTTTCTGAGAAAAAGAGCGCATTTCATAAAAAATTACTAGGAATAATTTTTTTCGAGGATTGAATTGTCTTTCACCTTGTTAAGTTAATTTTTCGATAAATATCATCCAAGATTACAGCAAACATCTATTTATTTATTTTTGAACGAAAAAAAAAATATGTTCCACCGCTGGAATTTCGGTAAATAATTTTTTTTCGTGTTTATCATGGTTCCAACAACTAGCACACCAGGTTTGGTATGCAACCTAATCGTACTGGATTACTAGTGACTTTCACTCCTACCGTGAAAAATAAAGTGATGGAATATTTTTTTTTTTTTAAATCATGTTATTTAATCTCTCTCGTATAGGGTCGTGAAAAATTCAATTCTGGTATTTGCAATTCAAGTTTGGGATGAAGCAGAAGTGTTTATCAAAAGAGTTTTTTTTTTGAGAAATCAATATTAAAAAAGTTTTCCAAATGATATGAACCTCATGCCGGACAGCTATTTCGTAAAATAAATATTTAAATTTCATTAAATTTGATTATTTATTGAAGTAACTATTTCAAAATATCCTATAACCCATCATGACTCATGGGAGGTCTCAATAGGAGAGTAAATCGACCGATGGTGTTGCTACTATCGCTAGGAAAATGGCGTGAAATAAACATGAAAAGTCACTTTCGGTTTAGCCAGAAGTGACCATAAATTTTTTCTTTTAAAAAAGTTTTCTATATTTTTTAATTTTTTTATTTTCACAATGGAAAATCATATTCCGCAATTGAGATGATGAGAGAGTCATTTGAAATCTCAATTTGAAACAAAGAATATTGTAGGTACACATAATAACTATTTGAATTTGATGCCGCAATATTATATTATGAATAACATTCAATGACCTATGCGAGGAAGTCGTAATGACCAAAGTAAATGTGGTGCGAAAATGTAAAATTCTGAATCTATTGGAATAATGTTATACTATAAAAATAATGGAAAAAAGCCCTTATCCGCATTTCTACTATTTTTACATTGCGCTAATTGCAGATCTCCGAATCCATCTAGTAGTCTTTGGTTATTTAGTTGTGTAATCAATGGTAAATTTTTATTCATTGTTTTTCAAAAGATCTTTTGCCACACTGGTTTTATCTGGATTCTAATATCTAATATAAGTGATAGATTTAATGGCGACAGAAAAAAAATAACATAATAAATGAACAGCTGTAGCAGTGAAGTCAACTCAGAATGGGTATGTTCCATGGGAAAATTATTCATCAGAAATTCACATATTCTGATCAAAATAACGACAATACGGAGCAACACAACCTCTGACTTTCCTGGTATTTTCTGGGCAAACTTTACCAACATTTCTGTGGTTATTCCCGGGAATGCTAGCTGAATTTGGTGATTTAATTCACAAGGGTATCATTAACCGGATCTTCAACGAATCCGCAGGAAAAAAACTCTAGTTTTGGTGAATCAGAACACCTGCTTGGACCATGCGTACAATTACTTTTGTGCTCCAATTGTCGTTTGAACATTTACAAATGTGATGTCGGTCATGTTTTTGCGGCCACTCGGTAAATCTGTTCTTTCATTGAAATCCTCATCTTTTATTCATATTCATCACCTATTACAATAGGTGTGTTAGTTATGATCCACCTCCATAGAAAACAATGCATATTATTCTCCAACAAATGTCAATTTACATTGGGATTGGGGAATACTCTTTTTATATACCGGGGACCACGAGGTGAGGTAAGCCCCCCAATTTTTCTATAGTTTTGAAGTTACAGATTTCAAATTTGGTTCAACATAATTAGAAAAGCAATACACAAAAGCTCATATTATTTCAACGAAGTCAAAGTTTGTTCTACTTATTTTATGAATGCTGCTTTTTTACGGTCATGGCCGCCTTCGTTGGAGAATGTCTAATGTTGAGATAATAATGATAAAGCATCTTTTGTATTTGCGATTTCTTTCGGAATTCTTCAAAAATTTTTACACGAGTAATCTGATAAATAATCATTTTTCATCATGACGAAGTGAAAAGGACATGTTGCCGTTTAAGAAATAGCAGTTCTGAGCATTTCTCTGCTATTCCGTTTTTAGGAAATTTTTGAAAATTGTTGGATTATATGGGAGCTGCAATAACACGAGAAACTCAGTTTCAACTATATCGCATTTCGAAACTTCCTCTAATAACTGCTGATATCGTTTGTCAGTTATGATGATTTAAGTTTGAACTTCATGGCCAACTTTGTTTGACTGAACAATCAACTGTATCTCCGCCATTCTTCAACTGATTTTAAATTTTGAGGAATATTGTTATTACAAATTGCGTGCTCTTTCAAATAATGAAAATATATGTTGTGTGCCTAAAAAAGTCTTACAAGGCATTGCACTAATTCCATTGTATTGAACTAACTAATTGAACTAAAAAAATTTGAATGCGCGTTACTGACAAAATTAGTTTTTATTTTGACTCTACTTTTCAAAGTCGATTATTTAATCAAGATTGGCAAGTCTGTCTCACAATAGCCTTTAACTGCTATACGACTTTTTTATGCACACAACTTTACAGGGAGTCATTTGAAAAAAAAAGTTTGGGTCACTTCCGGTTAAACCGGAAGTGTTGAATTTTCAGTAGAGGGGTCAAAATATGCATATTCAAGTACTATAGCGACATACCAAATTTGAAATCTGTCAAAACTATATGAAATGTTGACAAATAGCCATAAAAGTTTTTGAACTAACAAAAATTTGTATATATAGTATAGTTTTTGAGATATGATTTTTCAAAGATGTAGGTACGCACGGCAATGAATATTATGCTTGTCGCGACAGGATTGTGCCAGTGCGACTACAAGGTGCAGTTGTAGTTTTAGTTGGGCAGTTTGTAACAATTCGTTCAACATGCAGTGTGTCATTTGTGGAAAAAGTGTTTCTTTTAATGAAAAAAATATTACGAAAAATCCACGGATACAAGGCTTGCTTTCGTTATTATCAGCAGCAGAAAAAAGGAAGGATATTTGTGGATCACGCATTCTTATGCAAAGAGAGCAAATTTTATCTGGAAAAGAAAAAATGTGTATCATAATGAATGTAGGAAGAGTTTCACCAGCATTCATAATATTCAAAAATTGTTGAATTTTAATGATTGCGAGAAAAATACCGGGACCATCAAAAATTGCACAAATAATAAATGTACATGCATTAAAGAAGGTTTGAAATGTTCCAGTGAATGTAAGTGTCGAGACTGCCAGAATACATTCAGAGATCCTGTTGATGAAGCGGAATCAGAAAATGAACAATATTAATATTTACATTACTTTTCGTTTACTAGATTGGTTCATATTCTTTTGATTTTGTAAATTATTGTGAAATGCAATATTATTTTCATCTGTACTTGTATCATTGATTTTGAAACAACTATCATAAGCACAATTTCTCAACACAACATAGTGCGCTAATGGGAGAGTAGGCCCTGATGGTATTGCGCGGAATAAGAGACATTTTTAAAAAATCATACCGTGAAAACTATCATATATGAGTTGAATTTTTTTATTCTAAAAACTTTTGTTACTCCATCTCAATTTTCTTCGCTGCATGTACATAAATATTTCGAATAATAAAAAAGTTTTTCGATCAATGAACATTTATTTATTTATTCAGATAAAAACGCGATTTTATTTCATCTTGCTCATGATATGATATTGAGAAGCGCTAAATTAGCGATTAACAAAAAAAGGCAAATCGATATTTTGAGTAGTTCTCGAGATATTGAGTGATATGTTTGGTTATACCCCGAAAAAAAAACGATGGATTTTGGCTCCGGTTTTACTCCACTATATAGTTTGATTATTTCTGAAAATCTATTCTTATCTTCGCGATTCCCAAACTACAGTTATGACCGATGCATAATCAATCGAATGGTCTCATTGAATATTGGCATTGTCGATATCAATTACCACACAATAGTTCAGTCGACCAATGACTAATAAATACCTCAGCAGTCAATAAACAAACCTCATTATAAAATCGGATTAGCAGCGGTTAAAAATACCCAACGTTTGTATTAGTAAATACCTCAACTTATTTTGTAATCGAATAAACACGCGTTATATTGAATACAAATGAAGAGAATTGACATTCTCAGTGAAGTATCGCAGCATTAACTCACAGGTCAGCAATCATTATATTTGCAATAAGTAATATCAACTGTGGAAACGGTTTATCGAAAACATCTGTTCTGTTTCAAATGGCTGCTGGAGTACAGACACATGAACTTGTATGAGACTAATTTCGGAAATAATTCAGGAATTTGGTCAAAGAAAAGGGGGTTACCTGGAAAATTTTCCAGGAGTTTTGAAAATGGGCAGTATTATAGATCATGGTGTGCTCTTTTCGAAGTTCCTTTTTTCCACCTCGTATATTTGCCGCTCGCGCCGCCATATTGGAAAAATGGCGTCTTTTAGCAGTTTTTTTACGATATCTCCTTTCTGACATATTCCACAATGGGAAATGGGAATTGAATAAGAGAAAACTTTCTAAAATTTATGTTCCTACAACTTTTTTTGTAAATTCCATAGTTTCGGCGTACGAGCGCTGCAAAGTGTAACTTAAGGCTCACCTCTCTACCTTCTACGAAACATCTGCCGGCCGAACCCAATAGAATATTTAATCTGACTGCTGAGTCATCAGTATACGTGTAACCCGATGGGCAATCGTGTTATAAACGTGGCATTGGTTAAATAAACGTTTCTGTGTGTATTCTTTAACGTTGAAAGAATACGTTATAACCATGTGTTTTCAACGTAACTTCCTCAACAACTCGTTAAATATACGTTTAACAATCGTTATGTAAATTCAAAAAGAATTGTTTATCAAACTCGCTTTATGCAATTCATTTATCAATGTTTATGATACGTTCCTTAACCTTTTATTTGGTCAAAACAATGTTGTTTTATTAAGTATCTTCGACGTTCAAAAAAACCTGATTGAAAACGGCAATAAAGAGATAATTAATAAGCAATTGATTTAACACAACGTTGTTCCACGCAACATTTTTTCGTTGAAAAAACTTTCGGTTTTCAGCCATTTCACAACGTTATTTTAACGTCCTTGTGCCGATTGGGAACGTTTTACAGTGTCATTTGCGTTTTTACTCATGAAGGACCTAACTCAACCTAGACTTCTGTAATATGGGCAAGTTTTTACCGGATTGCTTCTGCCCTAGACATATTACTGCCCCGAACAGGTGTGAACCTAGTAATAGATCTATTTGGCTAAATGTATTGAAAGTTTGATCTGCCAACTGACAATCTTCCGAAATACTGAGAATACTTTGATTTTAGTTCGAAAATATGAATAGGAAATTCATAAAATCTTTTGTGGAATCATCTGCGACTGAAAGAAAAACTTTAGTCGCTATTTTCCATCGTTCAAGATAACCTCTTGGGAGGTATTCATGTTGAAAAGGGGAACATTCTCCATGAAAATTGAAAAATGAAAAATGTGACTTATTTGTAATATCTAACAGAAAACAACTACTTCCCCGGCACAAGCCACGCTGGACATTGAACCACATCTGATAGATATTGTGAAAAGACTCTAACTGAAAAGGAAAGAAAAAATCTGAAAGTGAAAATTTGCATTTTCATTCAGATAGCTGACTTTTTTAATTCTTTCTAGTTTTCCTTGAACAAATCATTAAATAAATTAGATAAGGAGAATGTTATTAAAAAAATATCACTCACAGAAATCGTTCATTTCATTGAAGCAAGGTTCGCTTCTCTCGCATTTAATCCCCAATACATTTTGGTCGACAAAAATCTATTTCGCTTTGCCAAGCTCTTCAGGAGGATTGATATAGGATTGAAATAAAACAGGCTCTTCAGAAGCATACACATCAGGGATGGATATGAGAGAAACATTTCTTCTGCGGTGACACTTTGAAAATTATTTTTTGACATAGACCTGTCATGAGCATTTTGATTTTAGTTCGAAGAGCCTGTTTTATTTCAATCCTATATCAATCCTCCTGAAGAGCTGGCAAAGCGAAATAGATTTTTGTCGACCAAAATGTATTGGGGATTAAATGCGAGAGAAGCGAACCTTGCTTCAATGAAATGAACGATTTCTGTGAGTGATATTTTTTTAATAACATTCTCCTTATCTAATTTATTTAATGATTGGTTCAAGGAAAACTAGAAAGAATTAAAAAAGTCAGCTATCTGAATGAAAATGCAAATTTTCACTTTCAGATTTTTTCTTTCCTTTTCAGTTAGAGTCTTTTCACAATATCTATCAGATGTGGTTCAATGTCCAGCGTGGCTTGTGCCGGGGAAGTAGTTGTTTTCTGTTAGATATTACAAATAAGTCACATTTTTCATTTTTCAATTTTCATGGAGAATGTTCCCCTTTTCAACATGAATACCTCCCAAGAGGTTATCTTGAACGATGGAAAATAGCGACTAAAGTTTTTCTTTCAGTCGCAGATGATTCCACAAAAGATTTTATGAATTTCCTATTCATATTTTCGAACTAAAATCAAAATGCTCATGACAGGTCTATGTCAAAAAATAATAATAAATAAACCGCAGAAGAAATGTTTCTCTCATATCCATCCCTGATGTGTATGCTTCTGAAGAGCCTGTTTTATTTCAATCCTATATCAATCCTCCTGAAGAGGTTGGCAAAGCGAAATAGATTTTTGTCGACCAAAATGTATTGGGGATTAAATGCGAGAGAAGCGAACCTTGCTTCAATGAAATGAACGATTTCTGTGAGTGATATTTTTTTAATAACATTCTCCTTATCTAATTTATTTAATGATTTGTTCAAGGAAAACTAGAAAGAATTAAAAAAGTCAGCTATCTGAATGAAAATGCAAATTTTCACTTTCAGATTTTTTCTTTCCTTTTCAGTTAGAGTCTTTTCACAATATCTATCAGATGTGGTTCAATGTCCAGCGTGGCTTGTGCCGGGGAAGTAGTTGTTTTCTGTTAGATATTACAAATAAGTCACATTTTTCATTTTTCAATTTTCATGGAGAATGTTCCCCTTTTCAACTGAGAATACCTTTGCCGAATGCAGAGTTTGGTAACTTATTTAAAATCTTTGGTAATACTTGACATTTGATATTCATCTGGAACTCATCATTACATGACATTATTGAAATTTTTACCTGATTGCTAATTTTCTCTCACACCTTTTACCAAATGATTAATTTTTGTCTTGGGTAAATTTAATTTATCACAAATCAATTCTGATATAAAGTGGCTTTGTGAACCACTATCCAATAGCGCTCGACATTTCATAATTTTATTTTAAAATTTTATTTGACGGGTTTGACGATCGAAAGTACCTGTTACCAAACCTCCCTTATCCGGTTCTTCCCCGCCCGCCTTGGTTGCAACTTCTCCTGAATGGAATTCTTTAATATAATTAATATGCAATAGTGAGTTGTGAGGTATATGGCATTTCAAACATTTTGCGATTTACAATTCCATGAAGAATGGTTTGATTTTAAACAGTTGAGACACAGTCTTTTGGTTTTTTTATTTCATTTATTCGCTGTTCAATAGGTAATTCGAGAAAATCCTTACATTTGTAAATTGCATGATTTCATTTGCAGTAATAACACTGTAAATCTCCCTTGAAATTGGAGGTACTACTAGACGTGCTTTTCTTATTTCATGGTATATAATTCTCTTTGTATTCATGTTTTGCAATTTCTAACTTCTCTAGTACTTCACACCTGTCTTTCAGAAAAGTATTCAAGATTCCCAATTTCGCCTAGTTACATTATCGAATTTACTAGTCAAAATGTAAATGATTAACCGATCCCACTAATCTGTATCTTCTAAATTTCGTAAGGACTGCAAATTCTTGGTAACCGAATCGTATAAATGCCTTAACTCCGTATGGGACTCTTTCAGAATGGGTTGATTCTCAAAGATGTCTCTTATATGATTATGCACCATCAAACCCTTTTTCTCAAACCTTTCTATTTGCCAGGCGGTTTTATAATTCACAGCAGTGACACTGATTGACTGAATCAAATCCAACACACCCTTTTCCAATCAGAAGCGTAAATAATAGAATTTTTGAATGTCACCCAAAGATTCATCAATATCCCCCAAAGCCTTAAAGGCATCCTGTTACTCTAGCCACTTATTATATTACCCGTCAATAGTAGGTAATTTTAACGTCGGTAATTTGAATTTGTATGTACTTTCAATCAATATTTGTATGTACTATTTGACTCATTAGAGCCACTGTTTACTGGTGTTAAAATGGCCTTTCCAGCAGTTTCATTGTTCACGTTCACTTTCATCGGTTTCAGTCGGGTCCAATGTCAATTTCATTGAACTCGTCCAAAACTTGAACTACCCTTTCTAATCTTGCATGCGATTATATAACATGTTTATCACTAAAATTTTTCAAATGTCCCTACAAAACTTTCAAATCTCAAATCTCGTTAAACGACCCTTTATTTGGGCACGTTTGAGTCTCAAAGAATCCTCCATCTCGATGATACAAATCAAAGCTATACCCAATCGGAAAGATAGGATAACGGTGAATGGAAAGGAATTGCAGGTTCTTTGAGGGAAAGATAGGATAATATGGTGAATGAAAGGGCTTACAGGTTATTGGACCCTCTTTCTTCTTCTGCACTCCGCACTGAATCACCTTATTGATGTTGATGATCAGTTTTCTTCAAACTACATATATGAATAAACGATCCGGCTCGGAGGACCAAATGTTCACTACTGAGGTGAAATAAGCTATTGTTCAGGACAGATATGTTTTTTTGTACATCAAAGAACTTCAATCGAAGTTGCAATGAAAATGTAACACAAATAAATAGATGCAATCAAATGTTTACGTAAGGATAGTTCGTTCTGGTTAGATCAGACTAAATTGCTCCTCGCAAAATGTTTGTGTGAAGTAGAGAATTCTAGTTCTTGACATAATTTTTTGGGTTTATCACCTTCCACAATCTGAAAATGAAAAAAATTTTTAATCCAAAGAAATCTGTACAAGTGTAGAAGGGCAAATTAATTAATTTGCCCGATAAGTTACTGCGTTCACAAGACTGCTGTCTTGAAAGAAATTAATTTTTGTCAGTAACGTACCCTACACTGAATTTGCCTATCTGAAAAAATGAGATCGAATTAACAAAGAATACTTCTCTTTTTTTGAAAACTGTTGACGTTTCGGAGGCTGTATCTGCCTCCGTTATCAAAACTTCTTAGAAAGACGCTGAGAAAACTGAATTTGAATTGCGATTTTGGTAATAAGACCTTTCTTTGACAGAGTCAAATGAAATCTGTCATACATTCTTTTGGTTGACATTTGGTATCTTGATACATAGGGTGTTCGGTATCAATCAATCACCATTCTAATTCTAATTGTGGGGTTGTTAATTAAAGCAATTGGTGCAGCTTTTTTTAATATCTTGTTACCCAATGAGTTTTTTGTTTTCGGTCACGTGACATCAGACAAATTATTAATGGGACAACCTATATATTTTGGCATTTTTCTTGATAAAACGACTCCAACAAAGTATTACACTTGTGGTCTAATTTAAGAACTACAGGTACTTTAACATCCTTTTTCCACGACGTTTTTTAATACAATATAAATGATTATTATAATTTTGCCTTGTTTTGATCACTACAAAAAATATAGGACTGCCCAAATATACAGGACGACCCTGAACTTAAACAGTGTGACCCACTGAAGACCGGAGCACCCTCATAACATCTATATTTTCCAATCAATTGGAATGATTTTTTTTATCAAGTAGACAGGCCCAACTTATCTGACTTTTCAAGGTCAAAAATGTAAAATGTAAGCTATTAAAAAAATATATTAACTACACCACTGGATTCGCGACATTTTCAGATGGTTCATATATAAGTTACGTTGAAATGTGTCAATTAATCTCGTTTACGTCAATCAATAAAGAAGTTATCAGTTGATGTTGAAGAAAATATATTAACATTCTTTAATATTCTTAAGGATTTAAAATATTTCGAGGTAGAATAGCTATATATTTTGCGATAACAATTTTTCGTGAACTTCCGCATCAATAATTGATTTTTGAACATTAAGCAACCCAGAAATGACTGCCAACTTTTCAGGCCGAAGAATCTGAAACTTATACTCATCGACCCTGAAAACCCATAGAAAATAAGACTACATGGTTCTGTGACCCATCTTTTCTTCAAGCAATTCATAATTGTTGATTATTTATATTTAACAAACAAGTTGTGGGCCGGACGATCGCAATAACAATCACAAGTTAAGTTTCGCTTGGTGATCTCGGGCTAGATTGTATCCCCAAACGGGCCAATATTAAACAATTAACCATCAACTTTCTAGATCATATGAACTCGAAAATCAAGATTAGCTACCAAAAAAACATAAAGCTTGGTACAGACCTGAACATTATGACGAACAACAAACAGAACAACGAACCGAACGGCGAACAGAACACTAATTTGGACGGGGCTACGAACGCGTTTGAAAACAGTTCCGCAAACCCTGGCGAACGGTTCGTAGCGTTCCCATCACTTGTCGGTTTTCTCTCCGACATCAAAGAAAATGCTCGCGAATGCATTTGCAGGTTTGGACGGGCCGAAACCGGAAATCGAATATGTCCATTCGCCGGTCTGTTTGACGTTCGGTTCGTTGTTCTGTTTGTTGTTCGGCGAAATGTTCAGTTCTGTTCAGCTTTAAGCTTGGTACAGACCTGAACATTACGCCGAACAACAAACAGAACAACGAACAGAATGGCAAACAGGTTTGGTGTTATATCTTTTCCTTATAAATACCTATATCAAGGTATTTTCATATTATATTTCTTTAGTCAATAATACGGTCCAATATTGATTCAGTTATAAGGTTTTGTTCCCTTTTTAAGGGGTTTTTCGCCTAAACCTCATATAAACAATGCGGAGGGCTAACTCTTATTGCG
Organism: Chrysolina haemoptera; assembly: GCA_958298965.1. Classification (NCBI taxonomy): domain Eukaryota; kingdom Metazoa; phylum Arthropoda; class Insecta; order Coleoptera; family Chrysomelidae; genus Chrysolina; species Chrysolina haemoptera. The sequence goes on along the minus strand of OY282597.1, from coordinate 22,660,519 downwards.
GAGGCAAAGGTCGTGGTACGTTTGTTGGTGAATTAACCCAAAGATATTCTTAGAAATCCAATTTATGGCAGTGAGAATAAAATAGCTAATTGAAAGTTGTTAATTAATAACATTTATAAAGAGTTCGACCAAATTAAATTTCAAGACGATAATTAAATTTCAAGATATGATTAAATTTCAAGACCAGATTTAAATTTAAACATGATTTAAATTTAATTTCAAAAAGCTTAGTTAAAAGCTTATTTCTCGCCATTGAATGAACGGCGATGTTAGTGGCCGATTTGCAAATTACCACAATATGGAATAATAACTATAGCTACCTATGATAGCTGACTGGCTGAATTACACACTCGATCAGGTGTCCAGAACCAGGTGGGGAATTCAGGAGTGTTCCAGAGCTGCTGTTACTATTTGAATCAAGGAGCCCGAAGAGCTTGAAATATTAACAGGAGAAGAGTTTGGTTGATTCTTTCTTATAACTGATGATTGATCAAGGAAATATGTAAGGTTTAAATGCATTTAACCCAATATTCCAAGTAAGTTGGTGTGACCATTTGAATAACATACAATAGTTAAAAGAACCAAATTTCTTCCCTTCAACCTGATTACTCTCATCATCTTTTATTGATTGTCTCAAGATCGTCAAGCCCTGAATTTGGCTTAACATTTATTTGATTAAATACTATTTTTTTAATAATTGTTTTACTTGTATGTCTGGAGTGTTTTCTCTTTCAGTGTGATAAAGACTTTCTACAGAGACTGGCTTTGAGAATGAAATACTATATCAGAATTCCTGTAGATGGCGTCCAAATAACAACTTTCAATTAGCTATTTTATTCTCACTGCCATAAATTGGATTTCTAAGAATATCTTTGGGTTAATTCACCAACAAACGTACCACGACCTTTGCCTCCGCAATAAGAGTTAGCCCTCCGCATTGTTTATATGAGGTTTAGGTGAAAAACCCGTTAAAAAGGGAACAAAACCTTATATAAATTTGTGCTACTGGGGCATAACGAAGGGTGTGTTTTTTTCTTTTTTTTTCCTTAACGAACACTTCAGTTTTCATCTGGGTCAGAACATTCATTTTGTGTCTTACCTGGATGAAGTATACGGAATACCTTTTTACTTATACCCTATATCCCTATACCCTATATCACTGAAAATCATATATTTTCATCAAACTACCAAATCTTGAAATAATTCACGCAGAATTGGCGTGTCCACTGTATAATCCGCGATACATCGTTTGAATCAAGCTCTGCCACCGGCAATAAAAAAAAATTGAACATATCTCGCCGGTCTTTTTAATCGGAGAAAAAAGTAAAGTTCAGGGAAGTTCATTGCCAGCAGAATTTAACAATATGAGTCAGTAAAATGTTGTTTAAGTGCCAAGGTCGTAAACTGTTCAGTTCTCTAAATCATAATACAAATGTTATAAAGATAAAGAAAATATAGATTATCCGTAGCGAAATATTCAGGTCGTTGAGTGCTAACGTCGGAAAATTATGCCGGCTGTAAATACTGTCGGAATGGACTAGCAGGTGCCCGTGGCATGAACGAAACTGATAAAATACCAAATTATTGATATATGCTTGATGAAATAATTCACTGGATACTCGAAAAACCAAATTCACGGATGGAAGTGAATAATTTTCGACTTTTGGTCGCATGCACTCATTCTATTGCAGTTATATTGGAAATCGCTGACAGTTTCTACAGTAAAAGAATTCCTTTTTTGTACAAAAAATTATGAGAATTAAAAAAAAAAAAAATATAATCTAGATTGATACAGTAAGGAAAAATTTTTGAAGGGATGATTAGGAGTACCCATCTCTCGTACTTCTTTATTTGATTTAACGAGCACTTTATAGTCTAATGCCGAAGAGTGGTCGACCTTCACCGTTCTGTTTAACGGGTGAAAGATACTTTTTATGAAGTATCATAAATAAACGAATACGGCCAAAATGGGTTACCTATCAAAATGTGGTCCAGATTTAATACAGTGAGTTTCAAAAATTTGCACCATATGGAAAACTTTTTCATTATTGATTTGTCAGAAAATTTGATTCTTCAGAAAAATAAGTGCATTGCAGAATACGTGCATGAGATTTGTCAACATTTCAAATTTCCAAACCGTGTACAGTGGGGAGCAAAAAATAGAATTTTGATCAAGTGTTAACTACCTCTTATTATTGACTTTATCAAAAAGTTCATTCAAGGAGGTTGTTCAGAATTGAAACCCGTATTCAAATTTGAAAGAACAGCCAGCATAGTTTACTCTTGATCAAAATTCAATTTTTTCTTCCCCCCTATACAACATTTTTGGAACTTTGAAATTTTGACAACTCATATGCAAGTATTCTGCAATTCACTAATTTTTATGAAGTATAAAATTTTCCGACAAATCGATAATTTTTTTTGGGAAAATTTGAGCTACTATTGAGTTACTATCTGAAATACATACTTTTCTGATACTCCCAATACCCTGTAACTCAGTTATCACGAAAACTCTCAGTCTTCAAATAATGTGAGGAATCTACCATCAAAATTAATACCCCTCATCATGAGACACAAAATTTTGTTTTTCCATGTGCCCAACCAATTATTATGTTCATCTCAATAATATTGTCAGATCAAGTAATATTTTTCCAATTTCGCTATACCTGGTGACCACGAGGTGATGGTCGCCCCCCAATTTCCTATAGTTTTGATGATACAGATTTTAAATTTGGTGTGTCGCTATAGTATTTCAATACGCACATATGACGCCATTACTGAAAATTCACCGCTTCCGGTTTGACCGGAAGTGACCCCAAACCTTTTTTTTTCGAATGACACCCTTTACATATTTTTTCATTGTCCGGAAGATAACGCAATTTGTGATCTTCAAAATTGAAAATCGGTTGAAAAATGGCGGAGATACAGTTGATTGTTCAATCGAACAAAGTTGGCCATGATCAAACTTAAATCATCACAACTGACAAACGACATCAGAAGTTACCAGAGGAAGCTTCGAAGTGCGACACAGTTGAAAACTGAAGTTCTCATGTAATTGCAGCTCCCATATATTCCTACAATTATTAAAACTTACCTAATAACGGAATAGTACTCATAAAGAATTGCTCACAACTACCATTTCTCAAATGGTAACATGTACTTTTCACATTGTCATGAGGAAAAATTATAAATTATCAGTATACTCGTGTGAAAAGTTTTGGAGAATTCCTAAAGGAAACGAATATACAATCAGGTTTTATGATGAGTGTTTCTAAAATTGAATGTTCTTCGACGTAGGCGGCTTAAAACATAATTAAGAAAGCAATGCACAACAGCTCATTTTATTTCAAGGAAGTCACAGTTTGTTCTACTTATTTGATTATTGTTGCTTATTTGTTTCGCTTTTTTGTGTTCATGGCCGCCTTTGTTGAAGAATATCTAATTTTGAGAACACTCATAATAAAACATCTTATATTTTCGATTTCTTTCAGAATTATCCAAAACTGTTCACACAAGTAATCTGATAATTAATCATTATTCATCATGACGAAGTGAAAATAACATGTTGCCATTTGAGGTATGCCAGTTGTGAGCAATTTTTTATTGGTACTATTCCGTTTTTAGGTAATTTTTGACAATTGTTGGAATATATGGGAGCTGCAATCAGATGAGAACCTCAGTTTTCAACTGTATTGCACTTTAAAGTTTCCTCTGGTAACTTTTGATGTCGTTTGTCAGTTGTGATGATTTAAGTTTGAATTTCATGGCCAACTTTATGCGATTGAACAATCAACTGTATCTCCGCCATTTTTCAACCGATTTTCAATTTTGAAAATCAGTGTCATTACAAATTGCAAACTGTTCCGGATATTGAAAAAATATGTACAGGGTGTCATGTGAAAAAAAATTGGGGTCACTTCCGGTTAAATGGAAAGTGGTGAATTTTCAGTAGTGGCGTCAAAATATGCGTATTCAAGTAAGTACTATAGGCTGGGTCTCACTAGGACACTTTTATGGACGCCACCAGTTGATGCCACTAAAGTTGCCCTGAAATGGCCCAGTGTGATTGAAAATTTGCCGCTTCTAGTTATTGAAGCCAGTAAAAAAATGTGTTTCCTCCGCGAGCAAACTTTAGTGTCTCGTTGAATGCCAATTGACTGATTGAAGCAACAAATATCCCTGTGTGAGCGTGTTTGATAATAATAAAAATCATTTATTTCCTTAAAACAGTTACAAACCATATGGAAAAAGTCAGTTGCTTACATTTAAAATGTATATATATTTACACACGTAAATTTAAAATAAAATAATTGTGAAAAAAAAAATTGATTTCACCGCAGATTGCTACGACAAATATTCATCCAGTTTATAAAAACACTGTTCTGTCAAAAAGGATTTCAACTTATGTTTGAATGATTGTTTTGTCAAGAATTGTAGCGGTAAGTAATTTAAAGGTTATAATAAAAAACACGTGTAATAAGTGAATTTATTCCCAGTAAATTGTTGGTGGATGAAGTAAATATGGCTAATAAGTTGAAAGTGTTGCTGATGCACCTAGTTCGCATCTTCTAGTTAACCATTTTCTAACCCAAATGGAGCTCTTCTTTTTCTTCTTCTTATTAAGGTAATCTTGTAAAACCCCATATAAAATAGCAGCAGCACAAACCACTGCGTTAAGAGCAACTTCACTAGATAAACTGGAGTCAACAAATCATACGTGTGATTTCAATTTTACAAGAAAATTTAGTGGCATCAATTTGTGGCGTCCATAAAAGTGTCCTCTAGTGAGACCCAGCCTTATAGCGACATACCAAATTTGAAATCTGTATCTTCGAAACTGTCGGTATAGTCCCTCAACTGACAAATGTTAATCACCTATTATCTCAAAAATTCGAACTAGGTATTTGCGGTGCCTAATTCAGTGACGACGTCCAAATCCGATGTTCCTGAATGATTCACCTCTACCTACTCATCCAATTGCAACCCGAATCATGTACAGGCCATTAACAATCGCGTTAGTGTCCTCAAACGGCACCGCAATCACCTTACCCCAACCAAATTATTCAGAAACCTCTAACAGTTCGTAGACTTATCTCTAATCATTTTTGCTCTCACCTTGGTCTCCGAATATCCATTATTTATGCAACGTAGCGTACGAGGTCTTTCTCGGTCATCGAGTGTGCATGCGGCGAAAACCAGACCAGATATTATATTATCGAGGAATTGCAGGCATGTGGTGATCAGTTCGACGCTACAGGAAGTCCATATGTCACGGAATCCTGCTGGGTCTCAACTGAACGGGTAATGTTCTTTGCAAAGGGACGCACGACGTCTATTTTAACTTATAAAACATTATACTGAGGAAAATAATCGTTACAGAAATGTTTTTATTTGTATTGAAAACGTTCTGTCTGATATAAATCTACAGGGTGTAACATAAGTACGTTAAAATATTCAAGTGACGTATTCCTGAGACAATTTTAAGAAAAAAGTCGAAATAAACTTGTGTCCGGAAATGCTTCGTTTAGGAGATCCAGGGTGTTGAAATTGAATGTTTTTCTTCGCTTATCAAAAATAATTTTTACAAAAAATAAGTTATTGCACGAAATTTGGTACCCGGGTTTTTTTTGACGTGGGAAATCATAATTTCGTTTTAATTTTCGTGTAACATCTAGAGAACGCTGTCATTATTTATTTCAAATTGCCCTAACATTTTTGACGGTAAACTTTTGGTACTTTTCATGAAAAAACCTTATTCCCACACCTTTTCCAATTAAAAAAGGTATACTTCCTCAACAACGCTGGAGGTGATCTTTTTCGAGATATTTACAATTTTCTATATCGATGCATGCTACTTAGCTCCTAGGGCGCCAAGTGAAGTTGCTCAGAACATTACCTAAACTAAGTATGTGGTAGATCTCGTCAAAATAAACAACTTTTTTCCTATAAAATGTTTATCGAAAAATGATTCGTTTTCGAGATACGGATTGTTGAAATTTTCCAAAATATGGTTGGTTTTCGTCAAGTTATTTGTAACTGCAGTTATTTTCATCAAACTTTGAACACAGACTTCTTTCAAACTGAGCATTATCAAACTGCTTAATCAATCCAAATAAAAAAATTAGAAAGTGCTACGAAAAAAAAAACAATTCGGAGAAGGACTACCTATGTTATTTATTAGGCAATTAACCATATAAAAATTGGACGAAACAACTGTTCAAAGTGACGACCCCAAAGAATTTCGCACCCGTTGAAAAATCCCGGGAGTGTTTCTTATCGTTTCGCAGCAAGCTATGATACGATCCCTTAAATTTCTTCATTTTCAATGGGGCTAGCATAAACAAGTGATAAGGTGTCCCCAAAAGAAAAAATCGACGTGATTGAGGTCTGGTGACTTGACCTGACCTGAGTGCCTCCTCTTCCTATACATCGTTGGGGATATGCTACGTCTAAGAAATTTCTTGCTATTAGACTAAAATGAGCAGGGGCTCTATACTGAGTAAGCAGTTTGATAATGCTCAGTTTAGAAGAAGTCTGTCCGGGTATACTGCGTATAAAGATTGATGAAAATAACTAAAATTGCAAAAAGCTTATGACAAAAACCAACCATGTTTTGAAAAATTTCAACAATCTGTTTCTCGAAAACGAATCATTTTTCGATGAACATTTTATAGGAAAAACGTTGTTTATTTTGACGAGATCTACCACATACTTTGTTTTGCATTAAGGAGGAGATGCGACAAGTCCAACTGGAAACTATAGAATAGTGTTCATCATAGGAGCTTGCGTCCTGAATCGTCCCTTTTACGGTAATTTCTCAGAAAGCCTTGGACTTCTGAGTTTAAAGTGTCTACCAAACAGATTCATACTGAACGGAGTCAGTGAATTTATCAGCGATTCAGATCCCCCTATGCATGGTTCGCAACCATGAAAATAAATCAGGGATCAGGGCATTTTCTTTCAACGCAGTAAAGCAGTAGTGTTCCTTGCGGGGTGAACAAAGAATATATGTGTGACTAACTCGAGGGAACTAATACTTTGGTTTGTGCCTGGTGTATATTTAATAGGAGTTAAGCTCCATTTTCAACGCTTAGACACCTGTCTACTTCTACTAGTGTATATCTTGTATGTCAGGTTGGCCATAACATACATGGATTCTAGTTTAAAAAATTAAAGGTGGATCTTATCTTGAGTGAATAAATTACTTCGTGGAACAGATAAGAGTTCAAACACAACATTGCCGACTCAGGAGGTCATGTCATATGTGATATCATATATGTACCTCGGGTTAAACAACGTACCTACTCTATACTCATTCGCCAGTCTTTATGGCCCGGTTGGTTTATTTCTCTGGGGTGAGGAGCAGGTACACCTTAACTTATAGAACACGCACAATTAATTAGTTGGTTCAGAGGTGATTGGTTCTACTAATTCAGTCATCTTCGGTTTGATTCAATTATTCACTTAACTTACAGAGGAAACTCAAGAAATAGTCTGTTCTTCATTTATTAAGGCAGAGAAAAATAAAAATAAATTGTTTGAATATGCGACTAGAATGTTGATATTTAAGAGAAAAAGAAGGAAATAAATAATTTACTTCCTTCATTAACGTCAAATTCGTAAAAATTACAATGATTATACTAAAACAGACTGCAAACAATATTTATAATTTATAATCTCCAGCGTGGCTTGTGCCGGGGAAGTATTTGTTTTCTGTTAGATATTACAAATAAATCACATTTTTCATTTTTCAATTTTCATGGAAAATGTTTCCCTTTTCAATAGCAAAAAATGTTAAATCCCCACTCCAATGCGCAAAGAAAAATTTGAGAATAATTCAGAATAGATAATTTTTATACAAAATGGTTCATTGTTTTTCGCCACCTTTCTCATAAAATGAATAACATTAGATATCACTTCCCGTGTCTAATGACTCAAAAACGTTGCCGTTATGAGTAGATTGAAACACCATTTTTACTATGTATTAATTTTTTACAGACTGTAATGAATGAAGGAATAGACGTTTTGCAATTGAAAAGGCACGGAGGGTGGAAATCTTCAGCCGTAGCTGGAAGTTATGTTGAGAACTACTGGCAAAATAAAATGAGTTCGCAGTAAAAAGATTTACATGGCGGCAATGAAGTCTGCAATGTTAGTTATGCTGGTTCTGCGTCATGTACTACATTTTCAATCCAATGATTGGTTGTGACAATACCAGTACCACTTTTCAAGTCTTAATAAATAATTGTAATGATTGTACGTTCTACTTCGATGTTAATGAATAGGACGCAAACATAATTACTCTATAGCCTAATATACAGATTCTGTTTTATTATATTTCGTGAAATAAATTATTCTAAAATTATATACGGGGTGTTCCTAAACATCATGTATATCCGAAAGAAGGACGTTCTCTGGCTTATTTTACGAATAAAAGTTCATATAAATATAGGTCCGCAAACGATTCGTTACCGATATACGGGCTGTTGAAATTTCAATATTTTTTTTGTTTTTTTTATAGATATCTAGTTCAAATTTGACGTGTATGTTGACTCATAGGGCTCACATCGATGGACATCTCAAATGTTTGCGATAATCTGAGGGTGTTAATTTTTTATGGGTCATGCCCCATTTTCTCCCAATGAACTTTTTGCGGTTCGCCGTTGGTAAATTCTAAATCAGAAAATTTATTTTCTGGTTTGTTTGCGAACTTTTTTGTATCCTGCAGTTTATCCATATCTTCGACCATTATCGTAATTCGCTAAAATTTAGTTTATTAGCAGCTGTCTGCTAAAAATTGAAGTCAAAGGCGTTTGCAACAACGATTTATTATACAAAACATCTGATTGAAAGCCATAAAAGGAAACTAACCATGGTTGAAAGTGACGTCCTCCAATCCTTATACATATGAGTGACCATTAAGTCGATCAGGCAAAAAAAGGACCAATCAAATGATCCCCAACCGCATACATTCAATGAGAATTGTTCTTGAAAATGCGTTTCTGCAAATCCACGTGGATTTTCTTCGGCCATATGTGGTTGTTATGAAAATTTATAATTTTATATCTAGAAAAATTGGCTTCGTCGGTGAAAAGAATTTTACTGTCAAAATTGGGTTTCACTGCTAGCCTATCAGATACCACTGGCAGAAATTAACTCTTAAAGGGAAATCTCGAAGAAGGAGCGCTTGCACCCTTTGAATGTGATATGGATATAGCAGAGATTCAGCAGAGGGAGATTTATTTTGACTTATTGAATGTGCATGCATATATTCCAAATGAAGGAAAACTTAAACTGTATTAAAGTATCACCACAATTGAGGTTGCAATAACTGTAACTGTAACAGTAACTGTATTTTTTTACTCGATAACGGTAGAAGATACGGAAAAACTACAAGACACAAAAAAGTTTTCGAAGAAACCAAAAATTTTTTTTTTTCATTTTAAAATTCACTAACGGCGCACCGCATAAAATTTTGGTGGGAGGAAAGGGGACATGACCCATAAAAAAATATCACCCTGTAAATTCTCGCAAACATTTGAGATGTCGATCGATGTGAGCCCTATAACGTAACGTACGTTCTGAATTTGAGCCAGATATCACAAAAACTGCACGATTTACAAAGAAAAACCAGTATTAGAAAAAAAATTCTTGGGAAAAGTTTGTGCATGTCCGATAACCTAAAAATCGGTTTTGATACATGTCACGTGATCGTTGGTATGGCGGCAAATTGAAAAAAATTACTATGAAAAGGCAAAACGTGGGGTAAAATGGTAAGATATCAAAAAAAGTTATTTGAAAAAGTTGCTTAGAATTAAATTTTACACACATACACACACGTATGAATAGCTTGACCATACTAAAAATTTGTATTTCAATGATGATGACAAACTTTCTCATTTTCTCCACACCTGTGAGCACTAAATCAAAATAAATTGGATTTTGTCAAAACCCTGGCTGTTACATTGGTTCGTATCTAACAGTTACAAATATTTCAGTATGGTCCAGCTATTCATAAGAAAATAATTTGATATTTTTCTACAGCTAGAAAAATATTTTTAAAAAAATTTCAATATTCACACATTATTTTCTCAATCTTCGTATATGTGTATAAAATTGAATTCTAAGCAACTTTTTCAAATATCTTTTTTCGATATCTTGCAATTTTACCCGACTTTTTGCCTATTCATAGTAACTTTTTTCAATTTGCCGCCATACCAGCGATCACGTGACATGTGTCAAAATCGATTTTTAGGTTATCGGACATGCACAAACTTTTTTCAATAATCTTTTTTTCAATACTCTATTAATAAACTTTCTTCCCATATGGTACATACTTTTTGGCGGTCACTGTATACGGTGTGACCCATTTAAGACCGGAGCACCCTTATAAAATCTACATTTTCCAACCAATCGAAATAATATTTTTTTCATTCAAAAAGTCTACGAGGACACCAAATTTCATGAATAAATCTCCATTTCCAGGGCCAACCAATCCGATTTTTTAGAAATATACCAACTACACCACTGGATTCCTGACATTTTCAAATGGTTCATATGTAAATTCCGTTGAAATGCGTCAATCAATAAAAAAGTTAGACGGGAATGAGATTTGAAAAAAAATGCCGTTTAGATAACTCACCAATTCAATTCCAGAACTGTTATCCCAGATATTCAGATGTCATATGTTTTTCTGCCAACAAGTTTACGTCTATGACGTGCACCTGGAGATCTTTCCTGGAGCATAGAAACCACTGAAACTCTTGTCGAATTTGTCTATACTAGTTAACTAGTTCTGTCTCTACGTACGCCCCTGATGTATTACTTTCAGATCCACTATCTCAGCATGTTTCTCAATGTTCGATCCAATATGTCGTCTTCAAAAATATATAGCTTGACCTACACTGCTGCACTATCGGCTTATAAAATTGAAATATGGAGGAGAAAAACAGAGTAGTTGTCTTGTTTTCTTTTTCCGAACGCTGTTCGAAAGGAACTTGCTCTTTTGGGGGTCCATTCATTCCACTAACATATATTTTGTAAAGAAGTTCTTTCGGTCAATGGAGCAAATAATAGAGATAGTGTTCGTTGTTGTTAAGATGCTGTCTTCATGAATCATTCCGATTTTTAGAGCAGGCGATGGAAAAATGTTTCAGTTGCATAGAAATTCTATATATTGTTCAGTTTAGCGAAAAATATTAAAATACGAAAGTTTTAGGGTTTTTCAAAATCCATTAATTTAAGTAGGTATACAGGATCAATCAAAAAGTCAAGACGAAACAAAGTTCTCTAATGGGACACCCTGTATATCATTTCACATTTCAATTCTGCTCGAAATTCTGAACAAAATTGATAAAGCACATCATTTCCTGAAATCAACCGTTTTCGTGTAATCGAATTTTGAAAATAACTTTTTGTACAACTGTCATTAAAAATGACCTTTTTGATTTATTGACATATGAACTTGAAACTGACGTTTTCATAAAATCACTTTTAACACTAGTGTTAAAAGTAAAGTGACGGATGAGATGATGGATACTCAATAATGTAGATCTCTCTAATAGAAACACTTCAATCAGATATTATAATCAGAACACCTACTCAAGAGAAATCATTTATAAAAGTTCGCACATGTATTTGGCCGTTTGTGCAATTGGTAATACTGATTCCTTTTAAAGTAACAAATGAAGTAGTATTCAGTCCAACTGTAGAAGGTCCTTCATCACTGACAAATAATGACATTCATAAAATAAAGTACGTTGGGGATTTATAGTTGGCGCCTCTGAGCAATTCGGCTTTAGACAAGGTCATAGCACCACGTCGCAGGTCGTAAGGATTGTTCACGGGGTGAAAGAGGCAGCCCAACGTGGACTCAACACAGTTATGGTCCTGCTGGACATGAGGAAAGCCTTCGACTCGGTGTGGGTGGAAGGTCTTGTCTCTAAAATGCTGGGTGCAGGCATGCCCTCGTACCTGGTAAAATTGGTGAATTCTTTCCTTGTGGGGAGGACGTTTATGGTGCGAGTAAATAATACTCGCTCCGCAGAGTTCCCGATCGAAGCAGGTGTCCCGCAGGGTTCATGTTTGTCCCCACATCTGTATTCGTTACATACGTATGATCTCCCTCAGTGCGAGAGACCGGATATGGGCACGGCGGTGTACGCTGATGACACCGCCATCTTTGCCCATTCCTTCTCAAGCGCCGCTGCCCAGTACAGGATCCAAGTCCACTTGGATAGGAGGATCATACCGTATTTGGCGGATAACAAGATTGAGGTCAATCCGGCTAAGTCGGAGACGATCAACTTCACGAAAAAGTACACTCACTCGAAACTTTATCGGAAGTTGAGAATCAATGACGAGGCCGTTGAGAAAGTGAACCATGCGAGGTACCTGGGGGTACACCTGGACAAGCGACTCAACTTCGGACGTCATATCACCCTCGCTATCCAGAGGGCGGGAGCTGCGTTAAAACGCACCTATCCTTTGATAGCGAGGGGCTCGAAACTCTCTCTTGAGAATAAATTGCTTATATATAAGCAGCTGATAAGGCCCACAATGACGTACGCTTGTCCGGTGTTCTGCAGCCTGAAGCCAACTCCATTAGCGAGATTGGATAGGATGCAGAACAAAGTACTCCGTATTATCACCGGTAGCAGACGATACCTTCGATTGGAAGCTCTTAGGGAGCTGGCAGGCGTCGACTCGATCCCGACAGTTATAAATAACTTGTCCTACAAGTTTTATAAGTACATGCTCGATAAAAGTCCCCTCACCAGGGAGATTACCAAGCTCAGAGTGTATGATAATGAGCCTCGCAAGCACGGCGGGCTCATTTATCAAGCGCTTGATATCTTCAAAGAACGAAGGGATGAACCGGTTCCATAGGGAACCAAATCGAAAGTATAACTGAAACGTAGAGTACCTCGACCCGGTTTTTTGCTTCAGCCTTTTCCGGGATTCAGCCTTGAAACAACCAGCCTCACAACCTGCAAAGAGCAATATCTGCAAAGAATTAAAATCAACAACACGCATGAGCTTTGCAGCGTTACCACCAGCGCGGGCGGACTACAGCGCCCTCTCGCGGAGGTGGCTATGTTCGCTTAGCAAGGCTCTCTTCTGCTACCCTGATCGGAGCAGAAGAGATGCTAATTTTGCGTCCATCTTCCCGTCCTTCCCCTAACCCCCTGGGTTATGTAGAACGTGAATGATGTTGTATGACATGTCAACACACATGAAATGTAATTTTGGACAATTTAAAATAAAAACCTTTTTAGTTAGTTAGTTAGTTGGCGCCTCTTTGTAATCGAAAGATCGGGTGTTCGAATCCTCATAGATCTTATATTTTTTTTGTGTTTTTATTTCTAACAGTAACTGTTGTACAAAATGTTAAAAGTGATTTTATTTTGCTCCTGGGGTTGCTCCACTCGCTAACACTCATTTCGCAATATTCCCCACCCACAAAATAAAATGCCACTTTTAACACTTTTATCATAAATAACTATTTTACTACTCTTAAAATTTATTAAAGAAAAAGTACGAAATTATGGATATTTATTATGAAAGTCACAAAAGTTGGAGTATGTGCATGATTACAATTCAATTATAATTTTTCTACAGAAAATAAAAAAAGCATAATTGTTCAGGGTTGATAAAAATGCATTAAAGAAACGATGAAATCTATTTTTTAATAAATGTCCAGGATATTTAAAATTTTATGAAAACAATAGTTATACCAGGAGAAAAAATAGAAAACAAGTTTTAATAAACAACGAATTTTTCTTTGGAATTCTGACCAATACCTACATTGTGTCGATTTACGTGCCCGTTTAAACAAAATGTAGAGTCGTCTGAAAACAATATGTGATTGATAAAGATGAGATTTTCATTTATTTATCCATAATAACTTCACAGAACTCGATTCTACGATCAAAATCGTTTTCACTCAATTCTTGTACTAAATGAATTTTATATGGATGGAATTTTTGCACTTTGCAAATTTTTTGAATGGAATATCGACTCATGTTCATTAGATTTTCCACCACATCTAACATGACATTCAAAAAATTTTTTTCATTTGTAACGCTTCTACATTTTGGATCTTTGACACCTCCAGTTTCATGAAGAGGCTGCAATGTTTTTGAAACGGTTGATTTAGAAACGGGTTCCCAATTGGGATGCTATTCATTAAAAATATCCACTACTTGGTCACAACTTCGTCTTCTATCAACGTATCCTATGATCATTAAAATTTCAATACTCTCAGTATCAGTTAAATGTGCCATTTTTGCGCGAAAATTATTTACATTAAAAGTATTTTTGATTTGACATTTGTTGTCAAGATCATCACTATTAGACAAAAGAACGACGAGGCGTTGTTATAGAGCTGGAAACTTTCAAAGGTAACTTGATAGACTATGAGTTAATGGACTCAAACATTTTTGGATAATTTATTAGAAAGTTATTTTTAAAATTCGATATCTCGAAAACGGTTGAATTTAGGAAATGATGTGCTATATTAATTTTGTTCAAAATTTCGAGCAGAATTGACATGTGGAATAATATATAGGATCCCATTAGAAAAGAAGCAACTTTGTTTCGTCCTGACTTTTTGACTGATCCGGAAAATTTCGGAAAATTTTTCGGAAAATTCACTGTTTTATAAAAAAAATATATTGTTCTGTTTGTCAGACACAATTTCTCTTGTATTTCCGATTATTAATTTACAAATACCCTTGAATTAAACTTATTGAAATTTAATTTTTTTTAAGAAAACGTTCATCCATGCAAGCTAAAAGTACCGGGAAATTCAGTCCCGGAAATCCACTTGAATTATTTTTCCAGGAATGTTAGTACATATACACAAAAAAAATTACGAAATACTTTATGAGAAAACACCAAAGATCAGATGGTATCCTGTAATTCGCGTTACACCGAACCCCTGTTATTATTTTTGAGCTTTACCTCGACCCTCACGGTAATTTTTTTGTATGAACCGGGACATAAAAAAATCTGTTTTTTCAATTGGTGCCCTTTGTACCTATTTAAAGCACGCCTCATAGTGTGCAAATCGAATTTTCAAAAACGCGCGTTTTTTGAACCATGGTTACGTAACAATTCGAGAACAGTGAAGACAGAATGACAATGTTATGATTCTTATCTGACAGCAGTACCGTGTACATCAAATGAAATATTACAAACAAATGAAAAACTTTTATTCAAACATTAACGGAAGGTATACTGATCATCACGAATTTAACCATTTTATATTATAAGTTCTTATTTCCATTATTTGTAAGAATGAAACCAGTATTTATTATTTCAAAGTGCACCAATTGAAAAAAATATCGTAAAGTATTCGTGGATAACTGATCTTTCAAACACTTCGAAAAATCGCGCGTGTTTGAAAGGCCTTTTTATCCACTTATACTTTAATATACTATTATGCATCAGTTTATTCAACCATCAGTTATGATAATATTTAATTTATGGTCTTGCCGTCTATAGTAATTGAAAGATCGTTGCAGACCCTGCGTGCATAAAAAAACTGTAGACTGTAGAATTGAAAACTACGCACCCAAACTTTTCGGCCGATTGAAAACTTGTATTTTTTAGTCATTCATGAAACAACGCTCTCTAAACCACCGGTCAACGTTGTTTTAACGTTGAACATGAAATCAGTCAAACTACGACGTTGTCATAACGTTTACTCAACCGACTACAAGTAGTAAATATTCTGGGAATGGGAACAATGTTCTGAAAACGTTTAAGTGACAACGTCAGTTATTTTAAACGTTTTCCCGACGGTAAAGGGACCTTGTGAGATTCAACTAAGCAGTGGGTAATTGTTCAGTTGAGTTGAGAACGTTTTCGCGGAGTCATCTTCACAACCAACCTTCCTTGAAATATTTACCGCAGAGGACGTGTAGGCCAAATTTAGATAATGATGATTTACCCAATTTATTATATTTTTTTCATTTCAGTGACAAGGATCATTGTTTACTAAATTATTTGACAAAAAATGTATTTATAGTAAAGGAAAAAGGACTAGAATGATCCTAACCTAACTTTCGGATCGTAAATGAAAAGTGCTTACAAATACACTGCCTTCTCATACAGACAAAACAAAAAAAAGGCGTGAAGAAACTTCACGAGCACAAGCTAACATGAAGACAGACAGTTTGGAAATCTCAAGTTTAATTTCTTTAGGAACAAGTGCCAACCTGAATAGAGAGATATTAATGAAAGCAACTACTTTTTCAGAGGAACAACTGTTCATAGGCAGGAGAAACAACTGTGAAGCGGAAAGTATTCGTTAGTTAAAATTGGTCCAGTTTTTGGTCCGATAAGCAACTCCAGTCGCGCTTCGGTTATAAAGTTAGTTGTCTGGTAGACTAACGTTAAAAAGTAGTATATTTTTAGTTATCTGACAACCAAATTCGCGTTACAACTTGTATACTCCTACGCCATATTGGAAGTGTAATTCACTTTGGAAACATGGTCGGCCATTAAAACTTGGAATGTAAAACAAACATTTACAAAGGATTTTGAAGCCTCATTTTAGTTTTCTAGAAATAATTCATAGGTATTCCGTTTAGTTCACGCTTGAATGGATATAAACATTAAAAATTGTCTATAAAAATATATATTTTTTACTCTTGACATTTGAAATCTTCGCAACAGATTGAAAGCCCGCGTGTTTTTTAGCATGAAACAAAATGGTATATTTGACAGTAAAATGTAATGCGTTGGCAATTTCTGTTTCGTAATCGTTATTTTTCGGTAATATTGAGCATGATATATTTCGATATTAACTTGCGGTAGTAGTTGCCAGAAAGATTTTTCTCAGTGTCCATTTTGGCCATAAGTAATTATTTGGTTGATAAATCAACTATTTTCTGAACACCATAGAAAATAATCTGTCTTTGCCGCTTGAGAGGGCGCTGGTGTGCAGTTGTTCTTGGTGCAAAACAGGGTTGTGACAACGTGGTGTTGACGTTGGCAACGCAACTTATGTTTGGTTGCACAACTTTTCCACACACGTTGCCGCAACGTTGAATTGGCTACTTGGGAAGTTAAAATAAATATTTCATTCGACAACGCTGCCCACCAACAATGTTTTTACAAGAGAACTCACGAATCATCACAAAAAATTATAACTCTTATTTAAATTGAATTAATAATTTGATTAGAATGATCACTCCAATAAATGTGGTGCTTCCTCTGTTAAATTACTAAAGAACGTGTATAAGACTTGTCTACCTGCTAGACCCAGTTATTGTTTGATAGGTCACGGAATCATGAGGACATTTCGTATGAATGAGTTTAGCGCAATAATACTTACATCCTAGCAAAGGTAGACCGCAGCAGAAAACATACTTTAGAAGAATTTAAAATTCTCAAGTTATCATTTTTTTGGTTATCCATATAACTATCACTTTTTGTGGAGAACTTTGTATGCACGTGGCTTCTGTAGTTCAGATGAGTAAATTCATATTATTTTAATGTCAGTACACATTACTGACAGTAATCACGCTGCAAAGCTTTAATTTTCAGAATATGTTCTCCTTCTGTCCACATGAGACAAAAACTGATTTAGTCTAGTGTTTGGGTTACGCATGAACGCAGAACTGTCTCCAAAATCATAGTGTCGCCCATCTCTAGTTAATTGGTGACAGGAAAATCCTCTAAAATGTGATACAAATAAATTCCTTCACCACAGTTGGTTGCAGTACATTTCTCTTAACGACTCAAAAACGAAGTAAAACAGATTAAAACTGGAGCCAAATATACCACGTCGAATTTATCGTGCACTAACTTACCGAAATATACTGTTAATTTATTTGAAAAAACTCAACAAAACCAAACTGCTACGATTTTATTACCGTCAAAATAGTTCGGGAGGCAATTTCCTAGCTGAACCGTCATCAAACTGGAATAAAAACTTGGGAAAACACAAAGGTTCTGCGAGTATGTAGTTTGCTCGAATTCTCAATCAATAGAGATATATTTTTTGATGCTACAGACAAATTAGACACTTAGGTAAAAATATAATACGGGTTATTTCAAATTTCTTTCTTTTCTAGAACGTCAATTGCAATTGTGTAGGAGTCCTCAATCTTTCACTTATTTGAGAGTTCCATACATTTCTTTGGATATATAAACGAGAATACACTTATTGATTTTCTACATAAATTTTCATTGAAAACGCTTGATAATTGCATTCATTGAGATGATGATTTACTTCTTGTTCGATAGATTCTCAAAATAATTTTTCTGGTGTTCAAGAGCAAACAATACCTTTGATGTATAACGGGGATCGGTTTGGAGCGTTTTTTGCGAAATTTTATTTGATCCGAATGATTCAATTGTTTGTGAGAATTCCATGAAATGAAAGTGGATTTTGATGATCTAGACTTCCGCAAATTTTCTATACTATAGGAGTTTTGTCGGCAAGCAAGACAAAAAATAAACGGAAGCCAAATCACCCGTTCCTAACATGTTGCACAGTTTCAAGAATTTTTGCCGGAGAGTATCAAATAAATGGAATAATAAAATTGACAATGTCGAAGTACCCTTCTCTTCGCGGTTCTTGCCGCTTGTCAGTGACAGGGTAGGTCGGACAACATTAGAGTCGTCCTGCCCCAGCCCAATGAATTATAATCCACTGTATAACTAATATTTCCTCACAAATGAAGCAGCGACTTACAGTAAAAGTCACTCGCAGCGCCACCCGCAGGGGAACACAAAAAGCGTTCCTCGGTATCAAACACTCCAGGAAGTGGCTGGTGCAAATATTTGGAGAGAAGAGTATTTTGACAATGTCGATTTTACTATTTCATTTATTGAATACTTTCCGGCAAAAATTCTTCAACTTTGTTCACTTCCTGGAGCCTTTGCTACTCAGAAATACTTTTTGTGTTTCCCTGCGTGTTTACTTTGAGTCGCTGCTTCATTTGTAGGAAAATATTAGTTATACAGTGGATTATAATTCATTGGGCTGGGGCAGGAAGACTCTAATGTTGTCCGACCTACCCTGTCACTGACGAGACGCAAGAACCTCGAATCGCGTCTGCAGGTGGTCTTCCCAAGCCAGATGAAAAATAATCTGCTGTAAGTATTTGCAACGAGGTCTTCTTGGAAGAACATTGCACAGATATCTTTTAGACTTAAATCAATGTCCGTGGTGGTATCAGCCAAGGAAGTGGTTATTTTCTGTTAGACGTTTGCCTCATATTTTCCACCTAGTGAAAATATTTAGAGAGAAGGGTACTTCAACAGTGTCGATTTTATAACTATCGCATTTTTGTTGCACAGTTTTCCGATTAATACGCACTTTGCGATGCTTTCTGTAACAACCAGCAAACTCCAATTAAAACAGGTGAATAGCTGCAGTTTCAGTTGATATCACGCCACTGAAAATGACTGCCTCAGTTTCAGTTGAAACTTTTCGAGATTTTAACCAAAAGACGCCACGCAAAACTAGTCAACAAACCAGAATATTGATTCCAGCCGTAAAATTGGTCAGTCAAAATACCAGTGAAGACTTAGTATAAAAATTTGCACAATCATTCGCAGTGACTGAAAATTAGGCAAATTCGCAAAAAACGCTAATTAGCAATATCTGTTTCGACAAAATTGTAAACATTGTGCAAATTGTAGATGTACCAACTAACTTCTTTTCTACATTCCTTTTTAAATTTGCACCCGAAATATTTGGTACGCAGATGATAGTCATCATGGTCCAAGGCAAATTCAACACCACGGTTGGGGAAAGAATGCAACTGGCCCTAAATCGGGAAAGTACATGAATAGATGAGGAGGGCCTATTAGTGGCAAAAGTGGCCACCCCCCCGCTCCCCCTCAGAGAGCAGAGGGGTGCCACGCCAAGGCGAACACAGCCCCCCCGCGAAGGGGCGCCAGAGTCCGCCCGCGCTGATGGTGACGCTGGGCCGGACTTTTTATCGGAACATGGTCGGCTGATCGGTAGAACACGCCTCCTGCAGTGCTTATGCGTGTGGTCTCCTAAGTTCACTGCAGATATTCCTAGTTGGGGTTTATGAGGTAGGTTGTTTCGATGCAGAATTCCCGGAAAAGGCTGAGGCAAAAAAGCGGGTCAAGGTACTTCGCGTTTTAGGTGTTCCTTTCGACTTGGTTCCCTACGGAACCGGTTCTTTCTTCAGTTCGTTGAAAATATCCAAAGCTTGATATATGAGTCCGCCGTGTTTGCGGAACTCATTATCATTCGCTCTCAGCCTGGTGATGTCTCTGGTGAGAGGGCTTTTGTCGAGCAATTATTTATAAAACTTGTACGAGACTTGTTTTATAAACGTCGGAACTGAGTCGATGTTCGCAAGCTCCCTTAGAGTTTCCAACTGAGTGTATCGTCTGCTATTTGTAATAATACGGAGTACCTTGTTCTGCATCCTGTCCAATCTCGCTAATGGAGTAGGTTTCAGGCTGCAGAACACTGGACAAGCATACGTCACGGCTGGTCGTATAATTTGTTTGTATATTAGTAGCTTGTTTTTCAGACTGAGCTTTGAACTTCTGGCTATCAAAGGGTATGTACGTTTAAGCGTACCACCCGCCCTCTGTATAGCCAGAATTATGTCTTCCAAGATTCAGTCTCTTGTCCAGGTGTACTCCCAGGTATCTCGCATGATTCACATTTTCCACAGCCTCGCCATTGACCATCAACTTTCTATAAAGTTTCGAGTGTGTGTACTTCTTAGTAATGTTGATGATCTCCGACTTAGTCGGGTTCACCACGATCTTATTACTCTCCAAATAGGGTACGATCTTCCTATCCAGATGAATCTGGATCCTATAATGGGCAGCCACGCTCGAGAAGGAATGGGCAAATATAGCCGTGTCATCGGCATATATAGTCGTGCCCATATCCGGTCTCTCGCACTGAGGAAAGTCGTATGTATTTAGAGAGTATAGATGTGGCGATAAACTTGAACCCTGCGGGACCCCTGCCTCTATCAGAAACTCCGCGGAGCGAGTGTTGTTTACTCGCACGACAAAACTCCTCCCAACAAGGTATGAATCTACCAACTTCACCATACATGAGGGCATGCGTGCCAACAGCATTTTTGCAATCAGACCCTCAACCCATACGGAGTCAAAGGCTTTTTTCATGTCCAGCAGGACATGAAAACTGGTGCTGGAATATACAGTGAGGGGAGAAACTCTCAAATAAGCGTCTCACTATGAACAAATTCCTTCGTACTCCAAGCAGAGATGCACGCCATATTGCAATGCGTGAGATAAATCAATATGAGGGTAATGCACAATGCACGTCCGATCGCTAAATTTTCATTTTTTGAGCTCAACACTGACATAATTTTCAGTGGTTAAATCCCTGACAGGAGAAAATGGGTCAGCAAAATATGTCATTATCTGATGGTCTATTGTATTATTTGCAATCATGCGAATTGGTCAGTTCATTAATATTTTAGGTGCTTATCTAATTTTAATATAAATGTAAGTTTCATTACATCACTGAATGTCATCAATTCCCTCAAATATATCGAGCAATACTACTGTGCTATTGGAGTGAGAAATAAATTCAGTTCTACCCTCTGTTCCTGTAGTACGAGACGAACAAAGAAATGCAGCTTCAAACTTTGAGAGTTGCACTGAACTGAATGAGCTCTGTCATGATGAGGTCAATACACATTCGAGAAATGGTTTCTGAAAGCTCCTGATGAAATTCAAAAGAGGATGAGTCGGACTTTCTCACAAGTCTCATATTTCACTGGATCCGTCATGAGCTTTTTCATACGAACAAAATAAATGTGTGTACAACAATCGTTTTTGAATATATTTGCAGAGACGAAAGAGTTGTTGGCTATTATTGCCTTGCCAAGTTTATTGGCAGTGGTGATAGGTCCTAATATTTTTTTGTAAATGAAGTCGTGCTATTTCTTTTTTCCACTCACTTATTTTTGATGCTGGTTTTCTCTCTAGTGAAGAAATATTTAAAAAAATTGCTGTGTATCTCTTATTCCATGATATCTTTTTCAGTAGCATGGATGGTAAATGAAAAGTATATTTTATAATTGTTATACATTGCTCGCCAAAAAGTATGTTACGAATGGAAATGAAGTTTATCATTGGATTGAAAAATTTAAATATATGTATTTTTGTCATAATGACAGAATTTTCTCAGTTTCTCTTTTCCTCACAACATCGCAGTGAAAAAAACTATTCTGTGTAGAACCTTATATTGGTCGTAATTGAGAGTAATATCAGAATTCCACGATTATTGTGATGACAGGGCTATCCAAAGTCATCGTGTCTTCCTGATTATAATCAAGTTTTCATAACAATCGTGAACGAGCGTTTTTCTCCGAACATCATCTCGAAAAAGAGGCTGATGGTTTTCAAGATTGCATGCGAAGTGAAACGCAAATGTACGATTATCATCGAAACTGGATCATAATCAGAACAATACGATGATGTCGTGAAATTCTGATATAACTGCGAGATGCCAACCAATATAACAGCAGGGGTCCAGAGAAAAATCATATTTTTTAATTCGGTGCTATTTGGTGTGGAGAAGATGAGTTTTTGTCATTATTAACGAAATACGAATATTCCACTACAGTCAAACTATCCAGGATGAAAAACTTAGATATTCATGAAGGGATCAGACTAAACTCCAAAAAAATGGTAATACTCCATTATCTCAATGTCTGTTAACAAAAATAGAATTCTGAGAAACTTCTTTAAATTATATTTTGACATTTTTCTACACCATCCAGCAGCCCAAGGCTGTCTTGTCTCATATGGCACTACAATTCAGCCGACTGGGATGGCCTTCGCATTTTCTTCTCAGCATTTCCATGGGAACCAGTATGTTTCTCTCTTAGAGATCCAACACAATGCGCCAAGGCAATTTCTGATATCATAATGCTGGGGATGCAAACATATATCTACCACGTCAAGAGGAACATTATCTGATAAACCTTAGTTTAGCAGCATACCGTAGATGCCTGAAAAATCAGGGCACTGAGACTAGGTCGGAATATGTTGAAGCAAGAAACATCTGCAAAGATTCGATCCAATCTTCGAAAGATGCTCAAATCGACAAGATAAGATAAGAGCTTGTTGAGTATCCTAACGGGTCTCGCTCTTTTTGGTCATTTGCCAAAGCTGTTGGAAGAAATTTTACTTCCAGCTTATTTCCTTTCCTAACCCACGAAGATAGAACACCAACAGCGAACGCTCAGGAGAAAGCCAATATGTTTGCTGCAAATTCTACTCTGGATTCATCGAGAAAACATCCCCAGAACATCATGCTCAATGACAGTCATATGCCTAAAATTATCTTTCGCCAGCTAGTGGACCTGACGGAATTCAGCCGATCGTTCTCAAAAATGTGCTCTCGAACTAACACCAGTTTTTTGCAAGTTATTCAACCTCCCTCATAACTCGGGGGTATTTCCGTTCAATTGGAAAATACAAGGGCACAACCATTCCCCAAAGAAAAGGGAAAAAAGACCCTACCAAGCAACTACAGACCTATCACACTACTATCAGTTGTCTCGAAGGTCATGGAGAAAGCTGTCAACATCGAGCTAATGAAATATCTAGAACGCTTAGAACCTGCTTGCGTATGTCTCACATATCTGGCAGCAATCTATTGAAAAATATAGTGAAACTCTGGCCGTTGCACTAGATATCTCCAAGGCGTTTGATTGCGTTTGGCACCAAGGACTCCTGGCCAAACTTCCATCTTATGGCTTGTCTCCCCAGTTGTGTTCCTTGCCTTCTAGCTTTCTCTCAGACCGATCTTTCCACGTGGTGGTCGATGGAGTATCAGGTGATATTCCACCAATAAATGTTGGTGTTCCGCAGGGATCCATTCTAGCACCAACACTGTTCATTCTTCACATCAATGATTTGTTGGGAGCTACCTTATGTCCAGTGAACAGCTTTGCAGATGATATTACCGATTTCAAAACTCCGATAAGAGCAAGTGAATGCAAAAAAGAACGGGGAAGAATCGTGAATGAATTAAATACGGACTTAGTAGAAATTCTATAATGGGGATCCAACAACTTTGTGGAATTCAATGCGAACAAAACCCATACCAAACCCGTCGAGCGAAGTCCTCACATCCATATATGCCGTCACTTTAGATTTCACAAAATTCTGTTTTTTTTTAATAGTTATAATGCTTTTAATTACAGACATTATACCGGTTTAGAGATAACACACTTTTATAATATCTTCACTACAATACATACAGTGCGGCTTTTAATAGTCCCCCCCTGTTAACTTTTGAACGGTTTGACGTAAAAAACATGAATAAAAAACTATCTCAAGAATTTCACCAATAATATTTTTGAATTAAAAATATGGTGATGGGCGCGGGGGGCGCGGCGCCCATCAACTCAAAATTTTTAAATGGCATGGGGGGTCAAGTAGCACATCGTTGAAAAGAGAATTCTATTTTCTTTACAACCATCTAAATATTTTTGAATTTTGTTTATAATTTTGTTTCCAATTTCGATTTTTATGCATTTAGAAATTTTTCTTCTGTCAAAAAGTAGTATCATTTTTGGTTTCATTGTTCCACATCAAACCGTTCAAATTTATCGATGTATGGGTATTATTCAGATCCGCAATTATATTTGATATTTCGAATTTTAATTGCAAAAAAAATACTAACGAAATTCAAAAAAATTTGATGGTTGTAAAGAGACTGGAATTTCCTTTTCGACGATGTGCCACTTGACCCCCCATGCTATTTAAAACTTTTGAGTTGATGTGTCCCCCCGCTCCCCCTGTCGGGCAATCACCATTAATTTTTAATTTAAAAAGTAGTATTGGCGAAACGGTTTGTTTGTACGTCAAACCGTTCAAAAGTTAACAAGGGGGGGAGAAACTATTAAAAGCCACACTGTATACTAAATACCCAGAGGGAATATTTTGGCTGATTCTAAAAACGTGGGTAGACTGATTTTTTCAGGTACCTACATCTAAATTAATTTTTGCGATTTAGAAATTCACTGAAATTCAATCTATATACAGTTCAGATGAGTGATTGCGATCTGAAAACTTCAGTGCATCTTTCTGTACTGAGTTATGTGTGAAGTGTGTAATATTATTGAAAAGTTTTATCTTAAACTATATAAATATGAAGGGTCCAATTTCTTCATTTATCTTTCAGTGTGATATTTTCAGTTATAATATGCAAGAGCATTGATAACTACGAAATAATTTTTTATCATAGTCTTCGAAGGCATATTTTTTTGTAATAGCCCGATGACTTAGTTTATGAGTTGAAAGCAAAGTGCAAATTAATAAAGTCTTTCGTTTTAGGCTGACGTTAATTAAGAGAAATTCTCAAAAATTTTCAAGATATTTTCTCATTTCCAAGATATTGCAACATTCAAATTCAACACACTGTATATTAGAAGTGAGATTTAATATGGTATCTTGTGTCGACATCCTTTTTTCAAAGACAAATTAACGTTCGAACAGAAGTTTACATTTTTCAAAAG
The DNA here is from genome assembly GCA_958298965.1 of Chrysolina haemoptera. Classification (NCBI taxonomy): domain Eukaryota; kingdom Metazoa; phylum Arthropoda; class Insecta; order Coleoptera; family Chrysomelidae; genus Chrysolina; species Chrysolina haemoptera. Next base: position 22,634,996 of record OY282597.1, on the reverse strand, counting down.
AAGTTTCCAGTCGTGTTTGACTAGGTACCTACCCATACTTCAAAAATAATAGCTGACAAATGAATACCAATCATTTGGCCAACGAAAAATGCTGAGAATTGCTGTCTTGTCCTAAATATGAAAATGGAAAAACAAAATAGTAAAATCTTTCAGCAGCTTAGGAAGATATTTCTCGAGTGATGAGAGTCGGATATAACTAACTGCACACCTAAGAATAACCCCAGACGACTGTGACCGGTTTCGACAAATTGTCGCAGTCTAAAATTACCAAAACAAAACGAGACACTGCGTATCACAAATTGCATTTTGAAGAACATAATTCAGGATTTCCCTCGTTCCTAATTGATCCTTCATACTTGAGTGGTAGGAAATACTAACAATGAGCTCACTAGATAAAACTTGCTTTATAAATTCTTTCCTGTGGCGACTAACATGAAAACTTGTAACTTTATGATGTTCATCCTTTTTTTAATTCAGTTAACGTTCAAAAAAATACAACCAATTCAAATTGCGATAGTGAATAATTCTATCTTTGATGTCGATATAACATTATACCAATGTTTTCTTCATTTGAAATTGTGCCTTCCTATCTTTTGAAATAATCACCTGCTGAAAATAAGATCTGCTTAACATTCACAACCAATTTGGATACTAGTAGTGAACTGGACAAACTGCTTGAATATAACAAATATTTCATGAAAATATAGCTTGATTGATCCTTCTAAAATAACATACAACTGAACACCGATATAAATTATTATTGCCTAAAATTGTATGTAAAAATAAACAGATTTTTTAGATCTTGATTGGATGATAAATAAGCCTGAGGATGGAGGCGAGAAAGCTTCGGAAATATCTCAGAACTAGGTTTCATACGTGATAAAGATTTCAGCGTGTAATTGAAAATGGTACAATATTTTTTCGTGTTTATTTCGCTATATGATTGAATGCATCTCTTTTTTGATCAAATTGTTTGACTACTGAATCCCAAAGACACCTAAGAAACTAGCAAACGCCCTCATCATAATCCTCAGACATCTCTGTACATGGAGAATAATAATTGACATGGAAATAATTAAAAAGCAATCTTCTAGCTTCTCTAGACTCCTGTATCACATGATTATAAGACTCGAGAAACCCATGAAACTGCAAACACGTTTTCTTGTAACAGTGTTCCGGGAGAATATATTTCATAAAAATCGGTCTAGACTTCCACACTAAGCTGAACATTATCAGAATAATGAAATTTTTCAAGAATGAGTTGAAACATTAGGAACAACTGTGGTATAACTACATATAACCAAAACGGTTTGAATATCGGCACTTTATATATACAGGGTATGTTCATTTGTGCGTAGCGAAGCTTTGGAATTTGTATGTGAGTGATATTGAAATCTAGACTATAAAAAACAGTATCAAATGTTTTTTGTTATAATATACGATGGTCAAGAAAACAATTGCAATATGGGCTTGTACGCTCAGATAGCTCGGAAACTATTTGGGAAAGCAGCAAAACGCAAATGTACGCTTATAACATTATATTATATTTCCAATATTTCAACAGTGACTACTGCTACAAATTTAAAGATTAATAATGAAGGAATGAAGTGAAAAGTAAAGACCAGGGGCCCGATTCTCAAATGTCTACTACCCTATGTCGCATGCGACAAAATATCTCTATCTTTTTTTAATGCTTGGTCCAGAAAAGTGATAGAAATATTTTGTCGCATGCGACATAGGGTAGTCGACATTTGAGAATATGGCCCCAGTACTTTCAATGTCATTGAAATTGATCGTTAAAAAATGTTGTAAGAAAAGAAGAACGAGACATTACATGCATGTAAAACATGGAGCAACAATATAAGTTACAATAAAAATTACTATTCAATATTTCAATGTGTAAAAGGCACTTCTTGAAAGTAATTCGTCTTTTTGAACCCAAGGTGGACCCAAGGGTAGACCTATCATAGTCAATGGCACATCTGCCAGAAATTACACTATCCATATATTCGTTGTTTTTTAAAGGTAGTAATAAAATATAACGTTCCTTGATATTGCATATTCAAATTCAACCGAATAAGGTCAACCAATGATTATTTTCATTATTGCATGTCGTCAGTAAACAAATGAGTATGATGGGTGTAATTTCAAAATTTATATGATTCGGATCTTGGTTAGTCTAGCCGGTGTATTGATATTTGGTAAATTTTTAAAAAATATGTATTATTTATCACGGGTGCGCCATAAAGATGCCTTTTGAAAAAAATATAAGCCAAAATTCTAATTTCATTTTCTTGGGCAACATGGCATCGAAAAAGAACGTTTCACATGTAAAAACTTTAGTTCTTCAATAGCCACCTGAATTTTCGAGGTTTGAATCGGATTATTTCTATCGAAAATATACGTGCGTCATCTCCCAGATTCACATGGTATATATGGGATACAAGCAAGCAGGTCACCGGTTGATCCCGGATGATGGAAACCATATTGTCGATCGCAAGCGAATCCTCAGCGTTCTAGATATTTCATGAGCTCCGTGATCTTCGAAATATCTGATAGTGGTGCGATAGTTTAGTAGATGCTAGAAAAGGTAATTTTTGGGGTCTGATTTTTGTAATCACCTTCCAATTGGGTACTAGTATTATATTTATTAGTGGTTAAAATCATAAAAAAACAACCAAATCAAGGACTAAAATTGAAAAAAAAAACTCATGAAGATCAACATTTTGTCTAATTTTTTCTAAAGGTGCGTCTAAATGGGTAATATTTTCACTACAATATGTAGCAACAACATATCCGGCCATCACAAAGAATTTTAATGCAGATAATATTTCTGGCCATCTCAAAAAACATGTCAATGCAATATATCTCGGCAATATGCCTGAACCAATATGACTCTCATGTTTGTCGTGTACACGGGATACATTTCTGACGAAATCATTCACATCGCAGCAGCTTATATTATTTTGAAAGAAAATGCGAACGCGAAGAAAAAAAGCAGATTATGGATACGACCGTACTTCAATTAATAGGCGTTATACTTTTGATCCACTCAGTGAAGAAATGCGTCGGTAACCAATTATTCATAAACTTTACAAGAATATCCAAGAATGACTTCGAATTTTTTTTAAACAAAATTGGTATAAAAATAAAAACAAGCATACAATGCACAGACTACACTACAAACAAATTGTAGCGTCTTACCTCTCACGGCAACCCTCTTGTCAATAGAAAGAGATTCACCTATACCACCGAATGAAACGACAACAGAGCTGACCGGGCAATATTACAGTATTTTCGATTCCCATGCGATCGTCCTGAAACTTGCCGGCAACGCATAATAATCAATCCAAAAACTGTGTGGCTATATGGCCAGGTCACACTCAGAATATTGTCGTTTATTGCAAAGTCTAGCTGTGATTGCTAGCAATGTTTCTGGCAACTGTATTGCAGCCACATATTGCAGTAAAAATATGGCTGCAATACAGTTGCCATACATATTTCCAGAAATTACAGCCAGACTATACAATATACGATAATATCTTGAGTGTGGCCTGGCCATATAGCCACATATTTTTGGTATGGCCGATGCAATTTTATGCATTGCCGGCAAGTTTGGCCGATGCAATTTTATGCATTGCCGGCAAGTTTCAGGACGATCGCATGGAAATCGAAAATACTGCAATATTGTCCGGCCAGCTCTATTGTCGTTTCATTCTGTGGCATAGGAGAATATATTTCTATTGACATGAGGGTTGCCGGGAGTTGAGCCGCTACAATTTGTTCGTACTATAGTCTGACCATTGTTTGTTTCTTTGTATTTTTAAACCAATTTTGTTTAAAAGGAATTCGAAGTCACTCTTGGACATTCTTGTGAAATTTTTGAATGGTTGGTTACCAAGGTATTTCTTTCCTAAGTGCATCTAAAGGATCATGCCTGTTGAAGTACGGTCGTATCCATACTCTTTTTTTTGTTGGCATTTTTTAAAACAATATTAGCCGTTTCGAGGTGAATGATTTAGTCAGAAATGTAGCCCGTGTACTCGACAAAAATATGAGCCATACTGGTTCAGGCATATTACCGAGATATACCTATTGCATTAACATGTTTTTATGATCGCCGAAAATATTATCTGCATTAATTACCCGTTTAGACGCACCTCAAAAATGCATCGGCCATACCAAAAATGTGTGGCTATATGGCCAGGACACACTCAAAGTATTGTCGTATATTGCATAGTCTGGCTGTAATTCTTGGCCATATTTATAGCAACTGTATTGCAGCCATATATTGCAGCTGCATTAAATTGTGATGGCCCAATATATTGTTGCTACATTGCAGTGAAATGATTACCCATTTAGACGCACCGTAAAAATGCATCGGCCATACCAAAAATGTGTGGCTATATGGCCATGTCACACTCGAAGTATTGTCGTATATTGCATAGTCTGGCTGTAATTCCAGGCCATATTTATGGCAACTGTATTGCAGCCATATATTGCAGTAAAAATATTACCCGTATAGATGCACCGTAAATATTTCATGACCTTTGCTATGGCGATTTTTCTTTTGTTGCTTAGACGTCCTGAATTGAGGAAAACTCTATTCATTGAAGGCCAACATTTCGTTGAATTTATTGAAATTCACTACATATGGAAATGATTTTTACGAAAAGTTGGCCTTGACGAAATCAAGTTTCTATTTATTGAAGAACTCGAATTCAACAAAAATACTTCAGTCGTCCTGACAGAGATCGTAAAAAATTAAATTGTTTCCTCAAAATTCTGTCAAAGAACATAAACAGTGGTACTGCTGTGTTAACAGCTTTGACTAATTGAATGTGGTGTGCACGCTAGATTTAGCGGCGATGAAAATTGATATAATTTCAATAAACAATCGCCTAGGCAACGAATCGTGAAAATTATGTGCATAATTATAATAAGCTCGCCGTTCAACTTATTTTCTATGAAGATAGAGTAAAGCAAGGCGATGAAAGCATGCCAATAATTATAATGGACTATTAACCACGGTATAATTATCTTTATTATCTCTCCGAGTAATCTAATAGGAGCTACTTTTGATGAATGAAATGCAAGCATGGTGTTTGGACATTGAATGAAAATCACAACACTCGCGAAATTGCAGATTATCTTTCTTTTGAAATTAGGAAACAATTTGAAAAATAATAAAAAATTTCACTCAACTGTTACTATATTAGTGAACAGTAACTGAATATGGAAAATCCAGTTAGGGTAAGCGCTCACATTTCCGCGCCGACCGAGCCGCACGCGTCGCACAAATGTTTTTTTCAAGATGCGTTCATTCACCGTAAGATGTCTAAAAACCCTGGTGTACCGACTGATTAGATTTTGTTTAGAATTTTTTGAAGAAAAAACAAATGAGTTAGTGGTCTACTTCTGTAATCGACTCCAAAGATGGCGCCCTCTTTCTCGTGTCAACACTATCAACATTCCAAGGACATGGTGATTGTGATTGCTAATTGAATTTTAAGGAATTTTAATAAACTTTTTTATTGCTATACAAAAGTAATAGTCCAAAATCGAAGTGGAAGATCAAGTTTTATTGAAAAAATAACACTACTAAAATTGTGTAATGTTTTCCAAAAAAAATTTTAAAACCATTTGAAAGTTAATAATAGTTGTGGTATAATAAAAAAAACGTTGTGCAATTTTCTTATATTTTTTTTATATTTTAATAATTCGATCATGTTTCGTCTTTGTGCAGACAATCCAGAAAGATGAACAAAGTAGGTAACTAATTCATTTTCAGTGCAGAAATTGAGTACTTACCACTTAGAATATCTGTAACATACTATGAAACAGACATTTTATTTCAAAAATCCATGCATGTTGACAATATTTTATGGCAAAAATGTTTTCTAATCAATTCAATCAACTCTTGATGCGTTTTTATATTTTTTACCGTTTCTTGAAATCTTCCATAAGTCCAAAAAAAATTTTAAAACCATTTGAAAGTTAATAATAGTTGTGGTATAATAAAAAAAACGTTGTGCAATTTTCTTATATTTTTTTTATATTTTAATAATTCGATCATGTTTCGTCTTTGTGCAGACAATCCAGAAAGATGAACAAAGTAGGTAACTAATTCATTTTCAGTGCAGAAATTGAGTACTTACCACTTAGAATATCTGTAACATACTTTGAAACAGACATTTTATTTCAAAAAGCCATGCATGTTGACAATATTTTATGGCAAAAATGTTTTCTAATCAATTCAATCAACTCTTGATGCGTTTTTATATTTTTTACCGTTTCTTGAAATCTTCCATAAGTAGCGAAACTCCGCGATAAAGTAAAAAATATAAATTTTTCTCCATTCCCACTGAAATCTATTAATGTTTTGTCTTCAGTAAGCTTGTTAAGGTTTTGGTTTTTTTACCATGCATTCCTTTTATTTTGAAATGGTGTAGTTAGATCAAAAAATACACTTTCCTGTCGAACAAAATTGCACAATAGAAATATTTTCACTATTATATATCATATTGAACGGTTTTTTAAAAGTGGAAGAACAATATAACACATTAACTCATCACAAATATCAAATCTCAAAGCAATTAAATTCAAAGCGACAAAATTATTCTTTATTTCTTTAAAAAACTTTATAGTGAAAGCTCGGGCACAAATGCACATACATCAGCGCGAGGGCATGCGCATAAGATTGACAGGTGCTAATGGTGAATTTACATGCGATTCAGCTGAACTGCAATACTTCTATGTGAAATGTGAGTTAATTGTAATTCTGCAACAAAAAATAATGTCGAAAATGTAACAAATAGAACTGCTTGGGGACAGTAATTTCGTATATTCCAATAATTATATTGTTTTGTTAATTTCATGTTCGTGAATCGTGAGCAAAACTTCTGTTCATGAAAAATAAACCTAACAAGAAAACCGACGGTGGCGGTGCACTCAAGTGTCGCGGGATATTCTAAAAACAGCCCACGGTTTCATACGTTTCCTCCTCGGAATGTCTCTCGTTTTATCCCACAGTTTTGCAAGTCGGTTTTTATAGGCATCTTAATTCACCGGTATAATTATTTATACATTGTTAGGGGCGCTTATTGTTAGATTATTTAGTTCCACAGTAACTTCTAAACTGTAATAATCTAGTAAAAAAGGCGGAAAAATGGGTGAATCGGCTAAGTTAAGTGAAAGCACAAGCGGACGCGGTAAAACAGAATTGGTGTTGAATCAGTTCAAATTCAAAGAACAAAACCGAAAATTAAGTTCGGGAGAAACAAAGTGGAGATGCATCAAAGATAGGTGCAATGCCTACTTAAAGACTATGGGCAATTCTTCTGATCGAGTTTTGACAACATCGAATCAAAACCATTCACACGGGGCAGAGTTGGAAAATGTCTTGCAACGGCAAATATTAAGTTCTACAGCGAAGAGGAAAGCTGAATCGGACATATGTGAGAAACCCACATAAATAATAAGAAAAGCTTTGTCGAAGCAACCAGAACAGAATGCTCTCACCCGGAAGGAATGTACAAATAGAAACATACGTAAATTGTAATAGTATTGGCATTACAAATATGTCTAGAAATTTAGGAAAGAAAAAACAAAAGTTTATGGAGGAACAAATACAAAAATATAAGAACAAGGAAATTTCAAAATTAGATTATGTGAAAATTTTATCATATTATCATTCTAATAAGTAGCATTAAGGCGATTTTTGTACATATTGATAAATTAATAAACTTTTTAACAAAATTGAATGATATATGTTGTTATTTCTCTGTGTATAGTTACAGATCTTGTGAACGCATTAGATTTAAATTCTAATTAGGTACCTAATTACTAGTCCACCGTTAAACCCTCCGGGCCGAAATGGGTACATTTAAAATAGGTACATTTTGTGTTTGGGGCCGAAATGGGCTCTTTTTATGCACGGTACCTGCCATCTTGGGCCGAAATGGGCTACGCCAAGACGAATTTCACCATCTCGGCATCAGTCACGAGCATCAGTGTGTAGAGTTCTCAGATCAATAAAAAACCCTAGATGGCCCGATGCTATGTAAACACCATATTGAATGAACCGAAGACAACTGTGTTTATAAATATTCACCTCTTTGTTGTTTTGAAACATCGACTCCCCGTTGTCAAATTGGTAGAAAAAATATATGAATTTGCGTAATAATTCATATTTTATCTTCAGATATATTATTGTAAAAGTTCCAGGTAAATATTAACTTTCAAAGAGATGGAAAAAAAAATCTAAGCGGAAGATATATGTGGTTTTCAACTAATGAAAGAGACTGAGCACTCTGAAAATTTCGAGCGATTACCAGAATGGTTTCACTCTTGGCAACATAGTATATCCCTGTCGAATTACCGCTTCGTGTAATAAAATATTGAAGTGAAATAGGGACTAATAATGAATAATTCATACATATTGACGAGAAGTTGAATATGATGTGAGCAAATGAAATAGTTGACCAGATTTTCACCACCAAACAATATTTTTTTAATATTATGAATGAGAATTTATATTTAACTTCAGGCATATTTTTGGAAATTTAAGATTCCCCACTAACTATGGAGTGGTACTCATGTAGTCCAAATTAATCATTAATTGAAAATTAGCAAGTACAAGTTGAACTTCTTGTTTTTCAATTACAGGCTTTATACAGTCAAAATTAAATTTACTGATTTACTGATTACCTAGTCAATATGATGACGAAAGGTGAACCTAACAATCTTCTCCCAGACAAAAATTCGTGACTGCCATGCTTATAGGAAGTTTGGTTTATTTTAAGTGAAACGTGGATAGTCACAAATGAAGAGTAGAACCAAAGTTTTAATTCTTTTCAGCATAAGAATGGCTTCGACTACTGACTATTATTGCTCATGCCTACCTGATATTTCTTCCTTTATTTGTTAATTTGGTATGCATTAATGCTTATTTCACCTTCTTGTAAATTGATACTTTTCACTCAATAATAATTAGATGAATGGTTCCATAGTACATACAGTGTGACCCATTTAAGATGGAAGCACCCTTATAAAACTTACATTTTTCAACCGATTGGAATGATTTTTGTTTCGTTAGGTAGACATCCAAGAAGTCTACTAGGACACCAAATTTCATAAATAAATCTCCATTTCCAGGGCCAACTAATTTTATTTTCCAAGGTAAAATATCTGGAAAAATTACTAGCGATTTTTTCAGAAAAAAATCTGACTCCACCACTGGATTCACGACATTTTCAAATGGTTCATATGTAAATTACGTTGGAATGCGTCAATGAATGAAAAAGTTATAAGCGAATGAAATTTGAAAAATATGCCGTTTAATTAACTCACCAATTCAATTTCAGAACTTTATTCAAAACTTTGACTACACCACTGGATTGAGGGTGTCTCGAAATATCACTGAATATAATTTCATTGAAATCTGTCGATACATAAAAATTATGAGGTAAAATGACATTTTCCTGAAAATCTATTAATATATTTTTAAAATTTTATCATCTTATGATTTTTTTATTCATGAACAGATTTCGACGAAATTTTGACTAGTGATATATCGATACCTCCTCAATGCAGAGGTGTTTTCCGAATTTTGAATAAAGTTCTGAAATTGAATTGGTGGGTTGAATAAACAGAATATTTTTCAAATTTGATTTCCTTATAACTTTTTTATTGATTGAAGCATTTTAACATAATTTATATATGAACCATTTGAAAATGTCGCGAATCCAGTGGTGTAGTTAGATTTTTCCTAAAAAAATCGCTAGTAATTTTTTTAGATCTTTGACCTCGAAAAATAAGATTAGTTGGCCCTGGAAATGGAGATTTAATCATGAAATTTGGTATCCTAGTAGACTTTTTGAATATCTACCTAACGAAAAAAAAAATCATTTTAATCGGTTGAAAAATGTAAGTTTTATAAGGGTGCTTCCATCTTAAATGGGTCACACTGTATATCTGAAGAATGAAAATCCTCACAAGTGTAGAAGAGTGAACAAATTAGTTCGTCTCACAAAGTTACATCTGTATCATAATCTATGTCTAATGCACTAAAAATGATGCAAAATATTCAAAATTATAACACGCTGTGCTATAAAGCTTGTTGAACATAGCCAAGTTCACAATTTTATCATATGAAATGTCGAATAATACTCCATGTCACTTGCATTGTTCAAGGGCACTCCACTTTAAATTTGTTGTGCGCGACATTGTGTTGTTATTGTTGAAATTGTGGTTTCTGTCAACCGGCTGCCCCCTTACGAGCGTCCCTCAAGTCCTCGTGAGCTAGGGAAGATGCAGCCCTTACCATTTAACGTGTGATGCCATGAACGAGGCCGGTGACGTTGCGGTGAATTGAACCCTCGTACCTTGTATTAGCAAGCGGGCACACTACCTACGCGCCACCAAGACCCATATTCATATCATAATATATACTATTTATTGTAGAGACAAATTATTCAGTGTTTCGTCAACTTATATTATTGTCTCGAAAAAATAAGCTGAAAATTCCGTGGTTTCGATAACTTTACAATATAAGATAAGATTAATTTCTCAAGATAGTTGTCGTTTATTTTATATGAATAAACTGTCAGAAAATGTAAAAATGATCATGGTCACAGAATTTTTACAAAAAGAGAAAATCAGTAGTTTGTCACACAAATCACGCTCTCTTAAATAATAGCTATTGGAAAAATTCTCTTAATTAATTTAATTGATTAATTAAAGAATGATTTTCTTTTATTCAACGATTTGATTATAGCAACCTAACATAACTTAAAATAATGTGGTACGTTATATCAATAAATGCCGTTTTTTACCTCTCCGTTCATTGGCAAAATACATTTTTCATCGTGGCAATGAATAAATATTCACTGACTTCTGTAAGTATTTATTGATACAACGAATTCAAGTTTATTGAGATCAAAGATGATCGTTTCTTACATTTATGAACAGTTTTCGTTGCTCCTGCGGAAAAGTTTATTGAGGTGAGGAAAGGGGTACATTGAGATCAATGATGATCTAATTTCAGACCTATGAACATATTTCGTTACGGCTTTGGAAAAGATTATTGAAATGAAGAAAAAAGTACATTGGAACAATGTATATTATTTCATGTGGTACATAATATCAATGAATACCATTTATTACCTTTCCGTTCATTGGCACAATTAACTTTTTATCGTGATAATGCTAAAACAATCACTGATGTACGAAAGTATTTATTGATACAATGAATTCAAGTTCATTGAGATAAAAGTTGATGGTTTTTTATATTTATGAACAGGTTTCGTTGCTGCTATGGAAATGTTCATTGAGGTGAGGAATGCGGTACACTGAAACAATTTGAAATTTTTCATCACATCAATGAACATAATTCATGGTCCCAGAGCACTGATGTATATATTTTTAAAAAATATGGTACATTTTATTGATGAATACCTCTTCGTTTATTGACACAATACATTTTTCGTCGAGTCAATGAATGACCATTCACTGAAATATGTATGTTTTTATTGTTACAATGAATTCAAGTTTATCGAGATCAATGATGATCTATTTTCATACCTATGAACATATTTTGTTGCGTCTATGAAAAATATTATTGAAATGAAGAAAGAAGTACATTAAAACAATGTATACTATTTTATGAATAAAATGTGGTACACTATATCAATGAATACCGTTTATTACCTTTCCGTTCATTGGCACAATCCATTTTTCATGGTGACAATGATCCAAGTTCATTGAGATCAAAGATGATCTTTTTTTACATTTATGAACAGGTTTTGTTTCTGCTATAGAAAAGTTCATTGAGGTAATGAAAGGGGTACACTGAATCCATTTGAAATTGTTCATCATATCAATGAACGTAATTAATGGTCCCAGAGATGATTTTATTGTTACAATGAATCCAAGTTTCAGATCTACACGCAGGTTTTATTGGGGCTATGGAAAGATCATAGAAGGTGTAACGAAGTTACTAAGTCCCAGTTTTGTTAGGCAGATAGAAGCAACATTTTCCTCCCATTCTATAACTCCGTAATTAATATGTTCATGAATATAATAAGAAGCCTTATGTCGAACCAAGCCATCTCGTGTTTAAATATACTCATAAATTTTGCCAGCATCTGTTCAGCCGAATCCTTGCATAGAAATCTCCGTTGCTGGCAAGTTAGCTTTAGCTGGTAGTACACAGCGCCTCCACTAGAGGGACCACTCCGCACGACTTCGTTGTTTGCACAGAGCCGGTTAACTTAAGCAGACAGAAGCGATCGTTGAAGCATCTTTTCAGGTAGCACAGACTACAGAGACATCCGAAGAGCTCCGAAAGGAGCCAGCCGAAATAAAAGAAAACTTGGAGATACGCCTTCCAATCAGGATTGCGATGTTCTGATGAATGCATGTTAATTATTTTGCATATCTTTCGGAAACTCACTGTATGCTCAATATCAGTGGGAGGCCTTCATTGCATTTACGAATGATATGCAATGATTGAATAAATACCACTAATTCAAATGATAAACAAAATAATTAGTTAAATTTGTGAAAGAATCACGAGAATAAACTGAAACATAGATTTAATGTATATCAATTATTGTATCAAGGAATAACCCATACTTAATAATCACCGTTCATTGGATTGATGGAAAATATCCATCGTCGAACTAATCTGAATCATTATATCAATCATACAGCATTCATTCGAAGAATGGGCAATAATAACTAATTTGATGAATACAGTTTCATCAGTTGAACGAATACAATTTATTGCTTGGGTGAACACTCTTCATTCATTTGATGAATGGAAAACATTACCCCAACGAACTTTGCATTATAGTAACTGATTATCAATAAACACCATTCATTGAATTGATGAAAAATATCCATCGTCGAAATAATCTAAATCATTATATCAATCATACAACATTTATTAGAAGAACGAACAATAATAATTAATCTGATGAATACACTTTAATCAGTTGAACGAATACAGTCCATTGCTTGGGTGAACAATTTTCATCCGTTTGATGAATGGAATTCATTTCCCTTACGAAACTATTTAATGTTCTTGAACATGATATCAACAAAAGCATTCATTGATATTATTAAGATCCGTATTCATAGTATGGATAACCAGTGGTACATTGACATAACGATTGCGTTCATTGGACCAATATTGATAAAAATATTCATTGAGTCACTGAACTTTTTCATTCTATTCAGGTACCAATTTTTTTCTGTGTATATTGCTCTAATATATTTTATATTGGTTAGTACTATCTGTCAATATTTATTTGTCAATTCCGAAATAAAATTTCAGAAAATCTTCAAACCATCAGTAGTAGTTGTCACTTAAAATCATAGAAGTGTCCTGACGTAATGGTAAAGTTAATCAGACAGCCCAGAGTGGATACTGGGTCCATAGTTCAAACCCACATTTTTTTTTTTTTTTTATTTGAAAAAATAAAATAAAACTACCCTAAAGGAAAATTAAAGTTTGAGTTAATATAAATAGAAAATAGTGATTGTTTTTTATCGTATCGTTAAATAAATAAACACTGAAAGTACGATATATCTATTTTTGATAACTACGGCCGACAGAAAAGTTTTGTTACAAACTCGTGAATTAAAATGGCGATTAACAATCTCAAACATTAACGCGTTCGCTCCGCTCTATTGTTAATCGCCCTTATTAATACACTTGCTCGTTAAATAACCATTTACAGAATAACTAGATATTAAATATATATGAAAATTAACACCCCTTAATTGAGATACAGCTTACAGAATAACCCTTATAGTATATTAAAGTATGAGTGGATAAAAAGGTATTTCAAACACGCGCGATTTTTCTCGATTTAGAGCAATTGTTTACGTAATTTTTTTCAATTGGTGGACTTTAAAATCATAAATACTGATTTCAATATTACAAATAATGGTAATAAGAACTTATAATCAATAATCATAAAATTGTAATTTTTTAAACTTCACGGCTCTCAAGTGGTTGATGCCATGGTTACTTAAAAAAAAATGCGCGTTTTTGAAAGTTTGCACACGCTGAGGCGTGATTGAAATAGGTGAAAAGGGGCACCGATTGAAAAAAAAATTATTTATTATTATCAATAGATCCTGCTTTTGTTTCCACGTGTGAGAACTCTCAATGGCCTGGCATATTTCTCTGAGGAACGAAAAAATTGGCGAATTGTTTTAAAAACTACGAAGAGTACTATCTACTATCATATGTTGCCATCATTATTTTCCAGATAACATAAACAACTCCGATAACAATAAGCTCATAGTTAGTCAGTAAAGACAGATGTGATAAACTAATCAATATACTTAATAGAATTCAAACGAAAAAATATCGAGGCAACTTGCTCGTACTGAGAAACAGCAAAACTAGTTTCACTCGCGGAGAAGAGAATTGCGCAAAAAATTTCTTGAAAGTTGACTTACATGTAACAACATATTGAGATGAATGTTTTTAATGAATGCGAAATACATCTCGCTCTTTGCAAGTCGCATCTTCTCGAGCCAAGAAGAAATAACCTCGTTATTTTTTAACACAGATTTTATAATCGATACAGGGCGACAGGTTTAACTGTTTGACTACAGTTTTATGTATTACTCTCAGAAATCGATTCTAACACCAATATTTTTGTGACTTGGTTGATTCAATGAAGTATTTTCAGATCAAAAATCATAACACAATTTCTTGAGCAAACTCGAAAATATACCAAAATACGTTACCATTGCTATAAAGCTACCTCACCTAAAGAAATATTTATATTATCGAAAATGATGGTTAAGTTTGTAGGTACTAAATAACTGCCTTTTATTAGCTCAAGCTAAAAATCAGCACAACATTTACACTTCAAAAACACACTGGACTTAATTCATATTTCAAATATAATTTCAATTGTTTTAACAATAAACGAAATGCTTTTATTATTCAACTGTCAAATCTCGCAATTTAAATCTTTGCTTCTAGAACATTCAGGAAGGTCGAGAATATAGTAAGAGGCCAGACAAAATTCAAGCCAAAAGTAAAGAATTAATTGTACCAGTAATAAACTGGGCACAAAAAAATCTGGGCAAGAACTCAAAAATGTATACGTCCAAAAATCAATGTTCACAACATCAAAATGTATGCCCACTTGAAATGAAATAGGGTTTTCCAGAAAAGTAAGGTAATCCAGTACGGTTGGGTTTAGAGACGAGGATTGATTGTAGCACCATCAAACTTGGTATACTAGTAGTTGGAACCATGATGAACACAAAAAAAAATTGTTTACCAAAGTTCAAGTTATGGAACATATATATTTTTTTATTTAAAAATAATCAAATAGATTTTTGCTGTAATCTTGGAAAGTATTGATTTATCGAAAAAACTACAAAAACAAGGTAGAAGACAATTCAATTTTCCACAAAAATTATTCCTAGTAATTTCTTATGAAATATGCTCGTTTTCTCAGAAAACGTGAGTGAACGCCGACATCAAATTTCAGGTTTAGGCTTACCCGTCGCTGAAAGTTCTGGCGGAGCCGAATATTTGATTGGTCAAAACTCTGCTAAAATTGATCGGGAAAGGAAAAGGAAAAGTTCATACAGTTTCTGAAGACTCCTGCCTTCTCATGCAAATATAATATGCAAGTATTTGAGTACCTAAAATGTGTTTTGTCGCACTTCACGAAGATGTTTGCGGATGATCCGCAAATCATGAATAATCTAGTAAATATGGAATTATTATACTGAAGCAGTAACCCATACCCTCTTTAGACTATATGCAACAATTTTGAAGTAATGTGACAGGTCCCACTTATACATGCCAAAAAAAACTTTGTTTTACTCTTGCCTCATATTCAACTTACCCATAAAACCAACATTATCTTTAGTAAATGTTGAAAATAATCGCTTATTCATTTCCCGTGTATATGTTGAATAACACTGTTGTGAAGTGCACACCCCAAGCTCAAAATTATATACTTTATTTTTTATGTAGGATGTGTATGAGCTATTATTTTCAACATTTACTGAAGAAACTGCCGGGATTATGGCTGAGTTGAAAACTGAGGCAGGAGTAAAACCCAGTTTTTTCTTTGGCATGTATAAGTGAGACTTGTCTCACTAGTCTGAAATCGTTGCATATTGTCCGAAGAGGGTTTTCCTGCTTCAGTATAATTATTACATATCAACTAAAATATCCATGACTTTCGGATCCTCCGTAAATATCGTGGAAGGGTTATGTGAAGTGGGACAAAACACACTTGAGGTACTCATATACTCACATACTATATTTGCATGAGGAAATAGAATTCTTCAGAAACGATACACACTTTTTCTTTTTCTTCCACTATAATTTTCAGCAAAGTTATGACAAATCTAATTTTCAACCTCGCCTGAACTTGCAGTGGCGGGTATCGCGAGCCTGAAATATGATGTTGGCGTTGAACCAAGATTTCTGATAAAACGAGCGTATTTAATAAGGTATTACTGATGATCATAATTGTGGAGAATTGAATTATCTTTCATCCTATCGAAATCGTTTTTTGATAAATCTTATATTTTCTGAAATAGGAAAAAAAAAATATTTTATTTAAATGATTTTTTTTTAGGTTTCAGCCCTGATTTTTTGGTAAACAATTTTTTTTATGATAATATATGATGTCGAGATGTCATGTGAAATGTTTCAGAGTGCTACAATTCATTATTCACTTTTGGCTCGAGTTTGTCTGTCGTTACTGGATTAAGAAGGTTATCAGAAAAAGGTAAAATTTTCACAACGTAAAACATAATGAGACATGTTTTTTCCAATTGAATACACAATGAGATATATGAATGAGCTGTTATTCGAAATTATTGACTTCAAAAAAAAAATATTGTTTTGTCTACAAGATGATAACAGCAAAAACTATTTCCTTTTTTTATTGAAACGTTTTGGGTTCCAACCCCGGATTTTTGGTAAATTGTTTTTTTTTTCGTTTGTTGTGGTTCCACGTTCTAATTACTATTTGGTAATGCCACAATCAATCCTTGTTTCAAAACATCATTGGACTAGGTTATAAGAATATTCGAGAATAAGAACTAATACATCAGGTCGGCAACGACATATTAAACAATTTAACAAAAGAACTCTGATATATTCTAATAATAAGAATTAGTGTGTCTGCGGAGTTCTCAGAAGTAGGTTGTAACGAAATAATTTCCGAGTTCTGACTACAGAAAATTAGTTCGTTGATACAACAGCTTCACCTATTCGCCGATAGGTGCCTATCACTGCCCGTGCAGGGTAGGGTCACTAGATCCAGAAGGCTTTGCTTCTACGGGTACGGCCAATGGGAGGAGTCTATTAGTTCGAATGTCAAAAATAACCCACAGAAAAAGTTAGGTTAGTTTAGAGCCAACGTTTGAACTACCGACACATGTCAATTTTATGTAAGAAATGATGGTCGAAATGTTCAAAAATAGTGGAATCCGGAATGACATGTTCATGGATAAAAGTTTATATTATGTTAATAAAATATTTTCAAGATTTATCTAATCGGTGATACGGTAACGGACAATTCTTGGTTTATTGGTCCAGTTGTTACAGCATATTGCCCCCCAAATCTGATAGGAACATAGTCTTGTGTAGTATTGTTTACTTTCTACTGAAAAAATTTATATATTCTTTTCTCATGAAAATGAAGTATTGGTAAGTGACAACCTACAATAAGATACCCATTGTGCCATATCAATTAGTTCCTTGGCAAGAATACCTCGGAATTTTAACCATGGTTCTATTGACCTAGTTAATAATGCATTAAACCAATTAAAGAATAGATTGAGATCTGTACTAGCAATATAATAGTTATTTACCTAACAAGTGCGGAAAGAGATTTTCCGTAAGAGTTAGGTACAATATTTTTCCTACGAGTGTTTTTGTCCATCTTATTTATGAAAAAACAAGGCTTTTAATGAACAAGTTTTTATAATAATGCTACAAAATGACTAATAAGACAGAATAGTTACATAGATCATTTAGTTAGTCGTAAATATCCTCATTTTCAACAATACAAAAATCGTGCGGAAAAGTAAAAATCGTACGGAAAAGTAAAAATCGTGCGGGAAAGTAACTTTTCCGCACGATTTTAAATCGTACGGAAAAGTACAACTTTCAAAACGAAAAATCGTCACTTTTCCGCACGCTCGTAGGAAAAATATATACTGCAAACTATTTGAGGTATTCTGTATAAATTCATTTAGTGAAACTTTCACGTAGCTTTGTATTATAATTGTAGTTTATGTAAAAATGGTATAACCATGTAAATAAATATATTGTCTCTGCCTGTTGACCTTTTTGGTTTTAGATCTATTATAGTTCTGAGAACATCAGATTCAGTTACCAAAGGTAGGTTAAAGATGATGCATCCGAGGCAGCCTTGAAATTGCTATGATTTTCTGAGACCTGATAAACAGAGTGGAAGAACTGTATAAAAGCATTTGCAATATCACTACTGTTGACTAAGTCATCAAGCTGCATTTCTCTGGGCAATCCACTTCTGGATATAGATCTTACAAATAGCCAAAAAGGGTTGTGATCTTGTGCAATATTGCTTTTATTATCGATTAGATGGTTTGTAATTTGCTTTAGTGCACTAGGTTTTTACGGAGAGTCCGTACTATTTTTTAAAATTAATTTGTATAAATAATTTTTCTTTCTTATCTCATCCACCAAGTCGAGCATAGATATTTGGGTTTATCTGCAGTTGCTCTTTCTGGATACTACGGTATGACTTGCTCCAACAATGTGAATTGTTTTATAGAGCAGATCGAGACAGTCATTAACATTCTCACATTTGACAAGATCAAACCAATTTTATTTTTAAAAAAAGTTACCTGTTCGGTAGCCATATGCGGCTCAACAGATTGATGGGCTCTTCAATCTTGTGTTGTGACACTGAATGTATTTTGCAAAGTGAAGTATAGAATTTTGGTTCAGAAGTAACAATGGAACATTGTTCGAAATTAAAAAAACACATGTTCTGATTATTTTATTTGAATACCTCAGAAGTGATGATAGGGTGAAACTTAGGTATCACATTAGATGGTAAACTCAACTGGACAAAATACATCTGGGAATTTTTGTAGATCAAAAACTCACATTTGATTATCATATTTGAGAAATTGTCAAATCAATTAAGAGGATGTTAGGATTCATTATGAGAAACTAAAGACAATATAAAAACACCGAGCCTTCCATAGCCATTTATTCACTCGTAAGAAGTATTATTAATAAAACATAAATGCTATCAAGCAAAAAAAAAGACTTTTATCAAGTATCTCACATTCAAAATGGAAGGTGTACCCTGCTAGATCGAAAGGCTTCCTAAAAACTATTTTAAATAGATGGTCTCCGCAGTCTAATCATTTTTAATTTTTTAATTTGTTTCTCACTTCACATTTTATAATTCGGGGACCTCGTCAGACA
The DNA here is from genome assembly GCA_958298965.1 of Chrysolina haemoptera. Classification (NCBI taxonomy): domain Eukaryota; kingdom Metazoa; phylum Arthropoda; class Insecta; order Coleoptera; family Chrysomelidae; genus Chrysolina; species Chrysolina haemoptera. The sequence goes on along the minus strand of OY282597.1, from coordinate 22,615,507 downwards.
TACTTCCTCCATCAACTCACAGCAAAATCATGTATGCTTTCTCCTAGTCTAATCAAAATCTTGCAGAGTATTTGGCTATGATGACATCTGCACAATGTCCATCAGCCAATTTTAAAACTCTGTTCATTACGTTGATTGAGGTATGAGGTAGTTCAACTTTTTGAGTTTATTGAACTTCAAAAAATCATTACATAGGTACTCAAGTTCCTTGTCGACGGCTCTATGTTCTATAATAGCTGCTAACCGGGTCACAAGATAGGGCAAGAGGCAAGGCCCGGAAATCGACCAACGCTTCTTTGAAATTCGAGATTATTGTATACCTCTCAATCCTCAATTTCAATCAATAACAGAATTAGAATTAGTAGCTGGTGTATATCCATTCAAGAGTAAAATATGAAATATTAACAATATTATTATACTGAACCAAAACCAAAAAGAATAAAACTGTCAAAATTAGTTTCAAATCTTCTTTTTTTATATTATAACCCAACTTTTTCGTTGCTTTTTTATTGGTGCTTTTGTGGGTTATTTTTGACATTCGAACTACTATAAGAGATTTGAACTATTAGACTCTTCCCATTGGCCGTACCCGTAGAAGCAAAGCCTTCTGGATCCAGTAACCCTAGTGCAGGGTAAAATTGTTTTTTAGCACCTATCATGAGTGTTTTGTTCGAATGAAGGTAAAAGAAGCTATTTTGTACCTCCGTGATTGTCAGTTTGTTATTTAGTAGAAGTCAACTTGAAAGCCTTTGGGTTTAATTACCAGAATTCGTGTTACGAATTACGGGTGTTGTGCCTCGTTTTAGGTAGGTTCACCATTTAGGAATTTCCCTAGGATTGTTGTAAATAATATCCATGGTTTTAGGTTGTAACCTCAACTGAACAAATTACGACTATCTATGAATAAAAATCAACTGCCATTTAGACCATCCATTTACTACCTTATTGGAGAACTTTCTGTTACAAGCTACTCCAAATATTCCACTAGATGAATTCATGATGTTTCTATTGAATACCAGCTTCGAAACAAGATTAAGGAGAGTAAGGGAAAACCTCCAGTGGAAAAATCTGGAGAAAGTTCATCATAATATCATTGCGGAACTAAATGACCCACCATAAATATTTTTCCAGTGTTATAATTGACAGATTACTGATGGAATTTCTTACTATAGAACCTCACCAAAATACCTACTTATCAGCAAGCAGCTCCTTATCACGAATAAGAACTCTGAAGTAACTTTAGTGAAACTAATTCAGGCGTTTTAATCAGAAGAATGGCCCAAGGCAAAAAAACTTGAACTAAATTATGTGTCCGCCTATCATGACGTACAGCTCTAGTCGTAAATATATCGTGAGATTTCGGTGCTGGTCTTGAGAAAAGATTTGATTTGGATTATATCTAGTTCAGGAGTGTGTATTATATCATTCGTTTGATACATGAAATTGAAAGTATTTTATGTTTATATGACTGGATTATATAATTTCCGAATAATATTGAATAATATTGAAAAAAATAGGTGATGATTAATTCTAGAAGAGAATGTTTTTGGTTATTGAGAACAGAACTCTCCTTAGCCTATATACACTGCTTGTAGAAAAGTGTAGATAAGAGATGTATCAATTATTCAAAGAGATACTTATTAAAGCAAACTTATCGAAAGATATATGAGCTACATTTTTTGCAATAATATCATTGGCAGAGAAATTTCGTATGTCGAATTTTGTCTTCTGAATTCCGTACTTGAAAATGATGATAATATTGAAAAATCTTTAACAGCGTACCTCTTATAGGCCAGTAGAAATAGACAATCAATTCACATTCATTCCAAAAATTTTCAAACTTTGGCATTAAATCTCAGTTTGCAACCTCTTCCGAAGTACGCAACTTTGTCAAATGGCAATTTACTTGAATTTCGCTGTGTACTCCTTCAGAAAATTACAAAAGTTCTGCAAAGTTGGAGTAGTATTGAATATATTATTTCATATCACGAATCAAGTTTGCAACCAACGGAATTTTTTTTCTCGAAAACTGATGTTTTTCTTTGATATACCATAACAGAAAATTCCGAAAGTTCTGCAAACTTGACAGATATATCGGAAAAATATTCCGAACAGCTGTGCAGATTTGCAACCTTTTACGTTGACCGAAGCATATATTTTTTTTTGGTGGTTATTTCTTTGATGAAGTTGGTCTCGAAATAATGAAGTATACAAATGAAATTTTGTTGCAAATTTTGAAAACATCTATTCTGATGCAGTTACAAATTTGCAACCTTGTACACGATCTGGAACTTCATGCAATCTGCAAAAATCTAATTTGTGAATTAATTAGATTTTTCAAAATTTCATGACGTTCCGAATCGTGTACAAGGTTGCAAATTTGTGAATGGATCAGAATAGATATTTTCAAAATTTGCATCAAAGTTGCAAAACTTTTGCAGTTATTTCGAGACCATCTTGATCAAAAAATAACCACGAATTAGGAAAATATATGGTCCGGTCGACGTAAAAGTTTCCAAATCTACACAACTGTTCGGAATAATTTTTCGACGTATCTGTCAAGTTTGCAGAACTTTTGGAATTTTCTCTTATAGTATATTGAAGAAAAACATCGATAAAAAAATGTTCCGTACACTTGAATTGGTTGCAAACTTAATTCGTGATATGAAATAGTATATTCAATACTACTCCAAGTTTGCAGAACTTTTGGAATTTTCTCTTATAGTATATTGAAGAAAAACATCGATAAAAAAATGTTCCGTACACTTGAATTGGTTGCAAACTTAATTCGTGATATGAAATAGTATATTCAATACTACTCCAAGTTTGCAGAACTTTTGGAATTTTCTCAACGAGTATAAAGCAAAATTCAAGTTAATTGCCATTTTGACACTTTGACATTTTTTGCGTACTTTGAAAGAGGTTGCAAAATGTGATTTATTGTTTTGTCGATGTACCTTTCACTTGACGAAAGTTTTAAAACTTTTGGAATTATTTTTAAATGTTCGATTTTTCCTAGCGATCTCTAAAAAAAAACACTGTACTTATATAATTTGGTTCGATTTATGAGAAGTACCATCAGAAATATCCAAGAAAATGATACAGATTATGCAATTTTCTCGGATTACCAACACGCTCATTAACCTGGAAAATTCTTTCAGACAGCAGTAACATAGTCGGCAGTATTGGAAAATCTCTCTCGAATGAAGGGATTACATCCACTGCGTTTCTTGACGTAGAATGGGCGTTTGATAACAGATTATGTGCTTCTATACGCATCAGCCCTCTCGGAAGAACTAGTGAATATTCGAGGTTTATCCAGTGATATTAATAAATATTTTTAGTTGAAATTTTCCCAATAAAAAACGGTTGAAGTGTTTTTTGAAAGGATAAATCAACGAAAATATATGAACGCACATAAATAATAATCATCTTTACTGAAATAATTATTTGAAGAACAGTGAAGTTTTTTTTTCGGCAACCGTCCGGGAAGTAGGTACTTTCCAGACTAGTCCGGGAAATACTCGAATTTCAATATAAATAAGAATTGGAATGTTTCTGTTACTACCTATCTTCTGTTCGAATTTCGATATTTAATATAAATAAGAATTAAAATGTTCGAAATTTTCTTCTACAAAGAAATATAATCGATGAATGTGTCTCGATTTGTTATTCTACACGGTTGCCGAAAAAAATGTGTACGCAACACGTCCGAAAACAGTTTTTTTGGACTCTCAGACTTCCAGGACTCGCTAAGCTCGTCCTAGAATCTTGTCCACACGTCCAAAAAACAGTGTTTTCCGGACTTGTTACGTAAATTACTATTTTCGGCAAGTGTCCGGAAAGTACCTACTTCCCGGATGCTTTTTCTTTGCTTCCCGGCCTAGTCCGGGAAGTACGTACTAGGTCAGGAAGTGCTCGAATGTTAATATAAATAACATTTGAAATGTTTTTGTTCTGTCGAATTTCAATATTCGATACAAATAAGAATTAAAATGTTCGAAATTTTGTTCAACAAAGAAATACAGGGTGTTACTGAATTCAATACAAATATTTCAATGGCGTATTCCTGGGGTCAAATAAGATTTTTTTCCCATAAACATGTGTCCTCAACCGCTTCATTTCTTAGATACAGGATGCTGAAATTTAATAACAGAATCAGTGTTTTTTCAATATCTATAAAACCACTTTGGCTTCTTTTTCAATTTTGGTACATGCAAAGTACACATAAAAATATGTTTTTTTCATAGTTCCCCTTAATTTTCATCAGTAACCATGTCCTGTCATATTTTTTATCTCTCTTGAATTTTTTTCGTCCGACAAACGGTTTTCGCTTTAAAAAATAAAAAGTCTCCATTTGCTTGTACCTATGCTATTTTTTGTTGGTCCCAATGAAATGCATTATGTTTTATAAATCGAAAACTGTTCGCCGTACGGAAAAAAGTCAGAAAACTATTTTCATGAGAGAAATATATCAAAAAAGCACAGTGGCGTATTGTTATCAATAACTGTTCGCCGTACGGAAAAAAGTCAGAAAACTATTTTCATGAGAGAAATATATCAAAAAAGCACAGTGGCGTATTATTATCAATTTTGTTACATTTGAACATCTTGTATCTCAGAAATAAAGCGGTTGCAGACATATGTTCATGGGAAAAAAGAATTTTATTTTGACGCCAGGAATACGCCTTTGAAATATTTGTATTGAATTACGAAACTCCCTGTATAATAAATATGCCTCATTGATTTTTTATTCTACAAGGTATCCGAAAAAATTGTGTACGGAACACGTACGGAAACAGTTATCTTGCATTCGCCTACGGCTCATTCTAGAATTTTTTATACTCGTCCAAAAAACAGTATTTTCCGGACTTGTTACGTAAATTACTATTGTGATTTGTTCAAAAGAAATTTCACCAAAAAGACTAATGCTGTGTCAACAATAATGAACAATCATAGTTGTCATGACAGGCATTGAAGTAACGGTCGCTAACTGGGTGAGGTCTCGTTTTAGGCAATATACATTTGTATCGCGAATAATACAATAATAATATGTATCCTGACAGCCACTGAAATTGTTTTAAATTTCGTAGAGTCGGCGAATCAACTGTCATTCACAGGCATAAAAACCCACCTAGCTTTCCCAATAATTGTTAAAACTGCACCTTGAGTACGTAACCAATCACGCAGTGAATGTCAATGTTAAAATTTATATGGTGACAACTCTCAGTCTAAAATTATTTATAACTCAACATGAAATGGCAAGATTAGGTGAAGAAATGTATAAATAAATATATTGAAAATCTCGAAAAATGCAGTAAATAAAAACCAGAAGTATAAAATATTTCTAATGGTATTTTTCTTCGTGAAACACAATTAAATTCATTGGTAGGTATAAATTTTATTTTCTCTCGGGAAAAAATCTCAAATCAACTAAAGTAGAAAAAATCGCTCGAGCAAAGTCTTATGTATTCACCTTCGATAAAGTAAGCTGCACTTTTTTTAATGATTCACATTCCATCATTAAATGGTTTTCTTTCACAGAATTTGGTTTATCGACAGTAAATGCTCCTTTAGCTAATATTTTTGTGACGTAATTTGATTTGAAGCTGAAATTTTTTGTGGCGGACCATTTCAGCCCAAATGAACTATCTGAACCCCCAACACCCTGTATGTAGGTATGCTTGAGGATTAAACAAGTATTTCTATGACACCCTAAGAGCGGTAACATCGAACACTCACAGCTTAACAAGAGAAACAGGCAGCTGGTGCGGCACGTGCTTGAATCCCGCCGTCCTGCAAAAAATATCCTTGAGGTCCTGCGAGCACCTGCAGCGCTCCTGCTCGAAGGTCGGGCAGGGCGACAGCGAGTCCTGAACACCGGAGGCGGCGTCCGAAACCGCCGCCGACGAGAAGAACACCACCGTCAACACGACTCGAGCGACAAAGTCCCGCATGCTGTCGGGCAGCGGGAGTTCGCGCACTGATCGCGGTAGGCCGATGTGCAAGGTTCGCGTCCGTCGTAGGCCAAAGGACTACTGAACTCGGCGGACAATCTGCCGAGTGCTTGCCTGCCTGCTGTCTGCTACTCGACCGGTTTGCAGAGTTACCACGCGCGCTTTCTTCCTGCTCGCTCCTCGGTTGGTTTTGGTTGGCTCGACTAGTCGGTGATGGACTCCTGGGCACAAAAGTTGGGATGTTGGATATAATTCCCTTAGTCTGATGGCATAGAGGGTTTTCGTAGCCGATGAAGTGCGACGGGATCACCAATATTTTCTTATGTATTTCAACCTTCTGGATCCAAAAACAAATGATGTAATATTCTCCGTAAAATTTTCTACGAAAATCGTTCAATCAAGTTTTTCTCTGAAATGCACCGCTTTCGAGTAAAACGTGCTCTCTTATTCAGTCACACAATGATATTTAATCCAGAACGATTGGGTTTTGAGACGAGGATCGAATGTAGATAAATAGATTTTTGCTATAATCTTGGAAAGTATATGTTTTATCGGAAAAACAACTCAACAAGGTGAAAGACAATTCAATTCTCTCCACAAAAATGATCTTTGTAATTTTTTATGAATTGCACTCGTTTTCTCAGAAAATTTCAGGTTCACGCTTACCCGCCGCTGAAAGTTCAGGTGGAGCCAAATATTTGATAGGTCATAACTCTGCTAAGAATGATCGGAGAAGGAAATATCGTTTCTAGAGACTCCTACCTTCTCATGCAAATATAATATGCGAGTTTTTGAGTACCTAAAATGTGTTTTGTTGCACTTCACGGAGATGTTTGCCGATGATCCAAAAATCATGAATAATATAGTAAATATGGAATTATTATACTAAAGCAGCAACCCATACCCTCTTTGGAAAATATGCAACAATTTTGGAGTAGTGTGACAGGTCCCACTTATAGAGTGACCGCCAAAAAGTATGTACCATATGGGAAAAAAGTTTATTATTAGAGTATTGAAAAAAAGATTCTTGGGAAAAGTTTGTGCATGTCCGATAACCTAAAAATCGATTTTGACACATGTCACGGGATCGCTGGTATGGCGGCAAATTGAAAAAAATTACCATGAATAGTCAAAAAGTCGGATAAAATGGCAAGATATCGAAAAAAGTTATTTGAAAAAGTTGCTTAGAATTCAATTTTATATACATATACAAAGTTTGAGAAAATTATGTGGAAATATTGAAAACAGCATTTTTTTTAAAATAGTTTTCTAGCTGTAGAAAAATATCAAATTATTTTCTTATGAATTGCTTGACCATACTGAAATATTTGTATTCCGATGATAATAACAAAACTTTCTTATTTTCTCCACACGAGAAAGCACTAAATTGAAAAAATTTAATTTTGTCAGAATCCTTGGTTCGTATCTAATAGATATATCACAATTCCACTATTATTGCGATGATAGGGAAATCCAAAAATATCGTGTTTTTCAGATTATAATCAATTTTTGATGATAATCGTGCACGAACGTTTCACTTCGCACATAATCTTAAAAATAGTGCGCAAATTGAAGAGGGTTGAGTTTTCAACATTGCATGCGAAGTGAAACGCTCTGGCACGATTATCATCGAAACTTGATTATAATCTGAAAAACATCATGTCTCTGGAGTGTCATGTCATCACAATGGTCGTGGAATTCTGATATAACTGTTAGATACGAACCAATGTAACAGCCAGGGTTTTAACAAAATCCAATTTTTTTAATTTAGTGCTTACTGGTGTAGAGAAAATGAGAAAGTTTTGTCATTATCATTGAAATACAAATGTATCACTATGGTCAAGCTATTCATATGATGATAATTTGATATTTTTATACAGCTAGGAAAATATTTAAAAAAAAAATCTATTTTCAATTTTCTCTCATTATCTTTTCAAACTTCATATATGTGTATAAAATTCAATTCTAAGCAACTTTTTCAAATCACTTTTTTTGATATCCTACCATTTTACCCCACCTTTTGCGTTCTCATAGTCATTTTTATCAATTTGCCGCCATATCAGCGATCACGTGACATGTGTCAAAATCGATTTTCAGGTTATCGGACATGCACAAACTTTTCCCAAGAATCTTTTTTCCAATTCTCTAATAATAAACTTTTTTCCCATATGGTACATACTTTTTGGCGGTCACTGTATATGAAAAAAAAAACTCTATATTACTAGCTCCTGCCTCATTTTCAACTCACCATAAAACCGGCATTCTCTTTAGTGAATGTTGAAAATAATCGCTTATTCATATCCTGCATATATGTTTAATAACACTATTGTGAAGCGCAAACCTCAAGCTTGAATTCACATACTTCATTTTTTATGTAGGATGTGTTTGAGCGATTATTTTCAACATTTACTGAAGAAATTGCCAGGATTATGGTTGAGTTTGAAACTGAGGCAGGAGTGAAACCTAGTTTTTTCTTTGGCATGTATAAGTGAGACTTGTCTCACTAGTCTTAAATCATTGCCTATGGTCCAAAGAGGGTACTGATTCCCTGCTTCAGTATAATTATTTCATATCAACTAAAATATCCATGACTTTCGAATCCTCCGTAAATATCGTGGAAGGGTTATGTGAAGTGGGATAAAACACATTCTGGATACTCAGATACTCACATATTAAGTGAAAATTGTCAAGCTATGTGCACGTTCCAATGTAATTGGATGAAGAAAATGTTTGTATTTCGTTCAGAAATTTATTTATAAAATCATAGCAAAGCGCTTTCGACTATAAAGTCATCATCAGTGCGTACATGTAAGTGATATTGAATTGAATTTAAGAAATGTTGATAATGTGAATTTTGAAAAATTGAAAAATTTACTCGTCAGGTGTACAAGAGCCAGACCATAAAAATATCATGTGTCCATAGGACCGTGTAAAAATTTAAAACGGCACATCATATGATTAACATTTAAAAAAATCCTTATTCCAGGATTAAGTTGGATAAAAGTTGCAACAGGCAGAGTAACACAGGTCTGCTGAACTTAGTATACTGTCAAACTAAATGAAATATGAAAGAAATTGACATTGTGTCAAAAGTTGACAATGGCAATGACGTTTGGCGTCATTTGGTTGTCATTGTCAACATTTCTTAAATTCAATTCAATGTCACTTACTTACAGGTACGCACTGATGATGACTTTATAGTCGAAAGCGTTTTGCTATGATTTTATAAATAAACTTCTGCACGAAATACAAACCTTTTCTTCATCCACTCACATATTATATTTGCATCTGGAATATATGCAACAATTTGGGAGTAGTGTGACAGGTCCCACTTATATATGCCAAAAAAAAAAACTTCATTATACTAGCTCCTGACTCATTTTCAACTCACCCATAAAACCGACATTATCTTTAGTAAGTGTTGAAAATAATCGCTTATTCATATCCTTATTTTAGGTTCTTAGATACTCACATGTTATATTTGCAGGAGGAAGTAGAAGTCTTCAGGAATTATATACACTTTTTCTTTTCCTTCTACCATAATTTTTGGTGTTAAATCACGTTTTCTGAGTTTTCAGAGCGTATTTCATCAGGTGTTACTAAATATCATTAGTGTGGAGAATTGAATTATCTCTCAACCTATCGAAATCGTTTTTTGATAAATCTTATATTTTCTGAAATAACAACAAAAAAAAGTATATTTTTGTTAAATTATTTTTTTTAGGTTCCACCCCTGATTTTTTGGTAAACAATTTTTTTTTTCTAATAAAACATGAGGTCGAGATGTCATGTGCCGAGTGCTACAATTCATTCTTCACTTTTGGCTCGAGTTTGTCTGTCGTTACTGGATTGGGTTGCGAATTTAGAGATAGACTTGTTTGCGATACCAGAAATTTGAGAAAAAATTGCAAAATGTTTGTAAATTTGTCATCCGCGAAAATTGACTGAATTGATAATATTCTATTGCTCGGCTTTCTCGAAATTTTAAAGGATTGCAAATTCATACATAGACTTGTTCGCCATAGTAGGATTGAGGAAAGAATGCACAAAGTTTGTAATTTTGTGGTATTTGCAAAAATAGCTTCTAAAAATTATGTTCATTGCTGACATCTTCCAGGATACTGAAAAGGGTGCAAACTCAATTGGCGACTTAAAATTATGCCAGCTTAGTTTTCAAATCACGGAAACATTTTTGCAATTTTGTGACCACTAGAACTCTGCCCCTGACACTGTTTTAGCGTTTTCCATGGTTTTTAAATGTTCCGTACACATAACGAGTTTGCAAATTCGAAGCATTTTAGAGGTAACGGAACTATGATTTTAACACAAATTTGCACAATGTTTGCAATTTTGTAATCAGAATCAGCGTTAATTACAAGGTCATCAAGGATTATTCGTATTTCCGGGTAAAAATTGCGGGTACAAATTTCAAAAGGAATTTAGATAAGTAGTTGATACATCTACAATTTGCACAATGTTTGCAATCTTGTCCAAAGAGATATTGCCAATTGGCGTTTTTTGCGAAATTGCCTAATTTCCGGTCACCGGATGATTGTGCAAATTTTTATATTAAGAGGCAACATCAGTGCGTCATCACGAAAGTAAAATTTTATCATTGCGCCGCACATCTTAGGTGTGTGCAGATATAGTTTTCAAAAGTAATATTGGAGGTAACGAAGGACCTGTCCGCAACAAAACTACGTAGCTGGGAGCGCCAATACGGTAGATAGCTTCTAATCGTAGAATCGGTTTTGCGTCAAAACTAATGATTTTATACAACTTTTTTTTCTTTTTCTGATACTATAATCTTCTTGAAAATTCGAGAATTTGCCTATTTTTTTCATTTGTCAAACCATAAAAAAATGTTTTCTTCAAAATCATCAAAACCAAATATCAGTTAGATTTCCGAATTCTCACAAACGAATTAAATCATTTGTTCCAACAAAATTTTCGCAAAAAAATAAAACTGAACGCTCAAAACCAATTCCCGTTTCATCAAGGGTATTGTTTGCTCTTAAGTCTTCATTGGATGCTTCAACATATGGTGGTGCTCAGGAAATGTTTGTAATTCTTGTGAATTGCCGGCGATTTCGAGTCTCGCAAGCTAGGTTAGCTTGCTCAGGTTAGGTTTGTGTCAATTGCGAGCGAAAAAACAAAATCACGCATTTTCAATTCAGTTTGCATTCTTTTCTTCTCACATAAACACCCAGCAACTCCGCCATTAAATGACCCGCTTGCTGAATTACACTATTTTGCTCATGGCTCAGTAGATTCCATTAAAGTTGCATGGGTTTACCTAGCCGCTTGTAATGAGCAGCAATTGAATTATCTTCAACTTTTTCTCTAATGAAATGGTACTTCACGCCAATATGTTTGGTTCGCTTGCGAAGTTCGACATTTCTTGTTAACTGAATGGATGGCATTTGATTGTCAACATATAACATATAAGTTGCTTCATTTATGTAAAATCTAATTTCTGGCAGAAAACGTCCTAACCAAATGATTCATCAGAAGCTGCTCACTTCTGATTCAGCTATGCACTCCGATTCAGTTGTAGATCTAGAAACAGATTGCTGTCAAAGGGAACACCATGTCAATAGGACCCCGGGTGTCAAAGTAATATACCCAGTAGTAAAATCGTCTACTGTCCAAGTCTCCGGCAAAATCTACATCTGAATACACTTTAAAGTCCATTTTTGATTCACTATAACAGATTCGATAATCAGTAGTTCTTTGCAGGTACTTGAATATTTGCTTCACTGCAGAATTGTTCATAGAAATCTGCTGACACGACCCACTGCAAACATAATATCGGGGCGTGATACAATTGCCAAGAACCCGCTTCTGTTAAAGGATCTTGTAACATGTATTTATTCACAACCATACCTATATGTAATGCTGTCATTACTAAAATCATTTAAGGTTGGGAGTGTGTCACATTACACACCTCTACTTCCCGACCTCACTTCCCGCCTCATTTCATCTATTCTAGATGAATATTTTTTATATTTAAAAAAATAACATATTTTTTTGACAAATTTTATAATACCTATTTATTGGCAAACAAAAAAAAACAACAATGAACTAAAATACAACAAACCACTTATTGATATTAATTGTTACATTTGAATTATTGTAAGCGTTTATTAAAATATTTAGGCCTGTACCAGCGCTGGACCCTCCAACAGTTGTCTCTTTGGACGACAAATTAATTTCATGTTGAATGACTGAGGTTTGTGAACTACTTGCAATAGCTACAGAAGACATGCCACATAGTGACAGTTTTCGTTTTATTGCCTATTGAGCCATCCACATAACCTTCTGCCACAGTACTAGATTTCCATCCTCCCAGCCTTTTTAATTGGAGTCCTGGTGTCCTGTGAAGCTTTTCCAGTTCTCTAAATTCAAAAAAGTAGCAATTTTTTGAGGAAAATCAGCTATTGTATTGTGTCCAATTGGTTGATTTCTTGCTATTCCTCCTCTAAGCTGAACAAAAAATCTATCGATTTCTATGCTTTTTCTCAAATTTATATAGTCTCGAATGGTCTTCACTCATACTGGATCAGTAATGAGAAATGATTTATTTTTTCTTCAAAAAAAGCCACATCAAACATTTTCATTTTCACTAATTCGTCCATCCGACAAGCTCCAGATACATATATTTTTAAAGCTACCTAAAACAGTAAGGAAAAGAAATAACATAATACCAGTATACTTGTATTAGTTCATACACATTTGTTTTTTTTTTAATATTCATTTAAATTTGGAGCTTTATTTAAAAAATCCTGTATATTCTTCCTCGAAAATACGTTCGATTTCTTGGGCCTAAAGCCCACATTTTATCGTTTTAGGAAGGCTAGCAGTTTTCCATGTTTTGAAATATCGTTAGTATCATACTGTAATTGCTCACAAAGTAGACGGCTTCTTTTGCCTGGTAAGTTCCCCAAAATATGCCAGGAGTACACTTACTGAACCGATATTTTTAACCCTTTTTTCTTCGGACCACTTCCTATATAATTTTTTAGATACCGATGCTTACTTTTCTCTGGCACCAAGCCCTGGACTGCTGCATTAGCAGCCTGTCGTACTTCTGGTGGGGTACAATCCATAAATTCTTCGTCGGAAGACATGTTCTTCAATTTAATATTCGCGAATTTAATATCCGACTTTATCTGACATTTACTTATATTGGTGACAATGGTCGCGGTAACAATATATCTACTTGATTATTCTGAGAAAACCGCGATTTTGGTAATTTGTCGTTAAATGTAATATTTTACGTATGTTCAGAACGGAACAGAGATTTGATCAAAATATGATGGTTGTAAATAAAATAGTATCCAAACCTCGGTAGGAACTTTCATTCCTGTCTCGAGATCATAATTGACCTCTACGAACGGCAGCCCTCAAAAGTCCAAACTTGTGCGAGCCAAGGATTAACGAGGTCTTACCTTTTATGGAATTCACGCATTTTCGACTGACTCGCTGACTGTGTGCAGTTAGGTCTGGACGTAATAAGGGCGAGCGAAACGAGCCTAACGACGGCGAGCAAGTACTTTTATTTACGTGTTAGTTTAGGTTTGTTTAGTTAGGTAAGGTTAGGTTATGCTAGGTAGGGTAAGTTAGGTGTGAGGGTCAGGTTGTTTTCCCTTCTTTTGCCTTAAAAGACTGGATCTGGGTGCAGTTAGGTCGGGCGAGCGAAGCGAGCCTAATTACTACGAGTACAGCGATCATTTATTTACATTCACGTTTTCAAGGCTGAAAAGTGATGGTATCATAAACAACGTTTATAGCTGAATTAGCCGAAAGTGGGTTAGTTGGGTAAGATTGGATGTGTGCTCAGAGTCGCTATAATTAAAAGGCACCGATTACTGGTATCTTCTACCTTTGCAAAAATTTAAATTGCAGAGTGTGCAGGAAAGTGAAGAAAACTGACAACGTTACTTTGTTCTACTCTTCTTTTTGTATGACATTGACAATTTTGGTTATGAATTTCAATTTCCAATAAATTATGAAGAGAAACTAATTATAATTTCAAACATTTCCCTATACTGAAAATACTGCAAACTGTGCCAAAAATGCAAGAATTAATGTATCTAGAGTGTGGTAATATGAAGCAAAGGCAAATTGGTTGCTTTTTGTGGAAGAAATTTGATCTTGAAAATACCCCTTTTCTGGCGTATGATGGGTCGTAAATCAAAAAGTAAGTGGGTTCTGAATTCAGATGTGTGTTCAGGGACCTCGAAATAACCCCCCAAAAAAATTTCGTCAAAATCTGAGTTACTACCCTAAACTGCAATTTTTCCTTCATTTTCAATATTCATTTCAGATTCTATGTTCTCGGGTTCAACGTAAAATTTTGATGTTTCAGTTTTCCTACTGCATTCATGTTCTTCTTCATTTGAACTCCCTTCTCTAACTATCCGAACTTTTCTGGTATCTGAATCATATAACTTGTAGTTGGGACCATTTCCATCATAACCAACTTAGAACTCTTTTGTAGATTGGCTGGAAAATTTGTTCCGAAAACTTTTTGGAACTAGGCCATAGGCAGCAGCATCGAATTTCCTCAGGTGATTAAGATTAAGTTTTTTTCCGGTGAAGTACAGAAAGTAGAGTAATCTTCGAATTATCACGAAGAAATAAGCTCCTCCCAGAGACATAGAGGACATTTTTCCACAAACATCGAAACGAATGTACTCTCCGAGTGTGTCGGATCGGTTTGAGTTTGGTTTGAAGGGTTTTCTTTGCTGATGCTCTTCAAATTGACATGTTTCGCATAACAAATTTTCCGTATTTTTTATCTGCAGACCTTGAATCAAACCATTATTAACCATCTGTTTTAGAGAACGAAAGTTCACATGTCCCAATCTCTCATGCCATAATTGAATAGTTTCAGCTGAGTTTCACACCCAAAACTACCAAGCCGTTGGCATTCCGGACCTCTTTACAATTCTCTTCGAAAATTTCTTTGTAATTTGTACTGGTTACTGCTCCCACAGAAAATAGATTTTTCCCAAGTTTTGGAACGTACAACGTATTTTCAAGTGTGCCTGTTCCTTCCTTCCAGTCACCATGGCTGTGACTTGAATCGATCCAGTTCCTTCAGCTTGTAAGAAGAAATCGTCACCAATTCGTATGGAAACATCAGATTGAAATAGACTGAGAAGTTAAATTGAATTACAACCAGGTACTTCAATATTTTTCTGTTCGGCGCTCATGGCTTGATTTCTAGTATTAGACTAAAAAATTTGTCTTTTTTGAGAAGGAGTGCCTTATTTGTTCAGTTTTTTGTTTCCCTCTTTATGACAGAAATAGCAAAATGGGATCTTCTTCGATTTTTCCTTGGAGTCATGTAAACTGGAACATTTGACTTTCTGCTTACTGGTAACAACTGCTGCAAACTCTGTCAATAGTTCGTCAATACGATGATGATATGAATATCTTCTTTCAGCAATCTGGCGTTTAGTTCTCGAAGGTTATCAAAGATATTAAGGTATTAAAGAATTTTTTTTTGTTTTTAATTGACGCTAGAGTGAAAGATTGTGGGGCGGTCGTAGAGGCTGTGCAGCCCCACAAGCACTTATAAGTTATTCTGTGCGTAAGCTAGAGTGGTAAGTATCCGTTAAACATTTTTTCACACCGAAATATTATTGAAAAAATACTTGGATGATGACGGTTTTTGATGGTTTCGAAATTCAAATACACAGAAAAAACGTTTGTCTTGTATCAAAGAAATACATTATCTTAACCAACAATTATCTTCTGAGAAAGACATAATCTACAACAAAAGAAATATTATTTTAGGTGAAGAATATTCATGGGTTTTGGTGAAATCCTCCATCACCTTGATTGAGAATCATTTTATATATATTTATATATATATATATATATATATATATATATATATATATATATATATATTATTTCATATAAACTTGTAATTTTTTAAGACCTTTGTCTGAAAATCATCAGCTCTTCGTTTAACGGCTATCCCCTACCATCTACCCTGATGTCACGTAGCACACGCGTCTAGACAAGCTCTGGCTCAAGTTCATTCAGTCTAGTGTCCAGTCAGTTCAGTTTAGCGTGGTAGATACTTTCGGGATTGATGTGTAAATGTGCAATTTTGACGAAGGTCGTTGAATGCGATTTTTTGTTGTTACAAAGTGAATATGGTATACTCCCATCCTAATTTTTGAGAAATGGAGGAAGGAATTGAGGAGCTTCTCGACCAATTTTACATCGGGCATTCTTACATCAAATTTGAAGGTATATATTTAGAGAATTATTACCAAATAAATGGCTTTCATTTGGCAATATTACCATAAATATATACATCCCATAATCATAAAAAAATCCAGTGAGACGTGAAGCCACTCTACTTGACATTCACAACCTTTTAGTGCCTGAGTATCTACTTTTCTTTTGTGTCGGAAATGGCCGCCTTTTGTCTTCAAACGGACCACTGAATGTACATAGGTAAAAGAAAACATCGTATTTTGTGCAAAAACTATGTATTTAATTGAAGCCTGTAATGGTTTTCGCAGAAAAGCGGTGATCTTATATATGTATGATTTTCCTATAACGCAATTGTCCTTTTCAAAGGACGTTTGGTAGATTTAAAAGAAAATCAGGTGATTATATCAAGCATGATTGATATTCCTACTGAAGCAACTGTCCTTATCAAAGGAAGTTTGTGAAAATGAAACTTTGAATTAAAGGAATTATTTTGAGAAAAATAATTAATGATAATAAAGCAAGTGTAAAATAAATGAGTCTCAGAATATGTTTCTCTGAAAAACTCAACTAGGTACTTAATCAACAGAATCTTAATTGCAGCAATTTTTATTACAGGGTGTTCCAGTTGAAATTTCAATGTTGCCATCGGTTTCGGGTAGAACTTGCAATGCTACAGTTCCAACCAAATTTGAAAGAATTATCTTTGTTAGTTTTCTAGAACTGTTAATATGGCAGAATATGAATCACCAGGTATCTAAAAAAATCTGTTGAATATTCTTGATTTAATAGGTATTTAATGTCAAAATTTATGTATGACAATAAATATATTTTTGCAAGAAACATTTGCTTCTGAGTTTTCTAATAAATAGGGATGTGTCATTTTTGTGAGCATTTTTCAAAATATTATTTTTACTTCTAATACAGAGTTTATTTTTAAACTTCATCTACTAATTGTTCACATCAGTGTTGGTATTTTTTAAATACCCAATATAACGTAAATAGTTATAGGTAAACAACACGCCTATATTACTCATTTTGTTTATTTTTTTTTGTATTGTTAAAATTATTTTTAAAAACAACAATCAGCTTTATTTTGTCGTTAAAGCTTATACCAATGATATGAAATAAATTGTTTTATAGTTTAATGTTCAATCCCATTTATAATAATTTTATTGAATTATTTTATAATGTTCAATAATGTTCTTTGTCTGTGGAATGCGAAAAACTGCTCAATACTTTTTTCACGGGACTTTCTTTGTGTCTAAGAAATAGCGAACCTATTTCAATAAAAAAAATTATATTTGCGGTTTTCTGCACTTTCCATTAGCCAGGGTGATCCAAATTCAATGCTAACCTTTGGGATCTCGGAAACTATGAGAGATACAGCAATGGCTAAATTATTTTGTCACAGTTATATAATTTGAAGCTTAAGTTCATTATAATGTGGAGTTAAGAAAAAAATATTTATCCGAGAAACTAGTTTTATATACGTTATAAAATAGAAAAAGCATTCGTTTATGTTTCTGACTAACGTTACAAAAAATTTATAACGGAAAACAACTTTCAGATCTCTCCGGAAGTAGTTAAAATGTTCTTAAATATCTCACTGGCATCACCTTAAGCTCCATATTATGCAAATTTGCCATAATTTATCCTTTGCTGTATGTTTTATAGTTCCTGAAATCCCAATGGTTAGCATCAAATTTGGAACACCCCGTACCCAAAGCATTATTTTCATTTTATAAGATAATATATGTTTTTGGATCAAGCACATAAGTATCTTATAACAGGGAAATACACATTTGAAACAAATACATACATATTTTATGACAAGATAATTGAAAAACTGAAATGGGAAATGAAGCATGCCATTTTTTGTTCTAGAAATATAATCATCTTGCGTTAAAGAAGAAATGTTTGATATGGTACACTGCTCACATGCTGGCTTTGAACAGAAGTTTATCAAATCTTTGGAACCAAAAAAAAGCACTTCATCTCAAGAGAACACGAAATAATTGTGAATTTGAATTAAACATGCTTAATAAACATTTGAATTATATTATCTTTCGATAAAGCATTATTTATTCCATCTAAGATATTTCTAGTTATTCTAATTGAGGACAAAACTGACTCTATTCAAGACAACATTTATTTGGACATATACAAGATCATAGCGACCTTGATTTAATTTCGTTTGACCTACTTATTTTAAGAAAACTCTTTTATCGGTGTAGTCTTTGTGTGTTAATTCAAGAGCCGCCATATAAGGCAGAATAACAATTATAGGTAAATAACTGAAAGCTTGAGGGAAAAAATAAGACAAACGAAAGTTCTAATAGTGGGATTTGAACTCACTCTTATTTATAACCTCCCCTCAATTTCCTAGCTAGCGCGCCCTTATACCAAGTGAGCCACAATAGTTACGTACTTAGAAAATTATGAGAATGACGTAATGGAAGAACTGCGATAGTGTAGAACGTTAAGGTAAATATTGTTCGACATACCTTTGTTGCAAGATATATTTCATCAGTAGTTGAAACTGAGAGAGAAAACAGTCATTCTTACAAGAAACCCAAAGTACTATTTAGTATCAATGGAATCTGAAGTTACATATAAATGTCATTTTACCTACAAACGTCAAAAAATTTCCATTGTAATTTCATGCTTTTTACCTCAAGGAGGAGAAAAATTTCCGGTTTTTTTTTAGTTCCTATGAATTTGGATTTTTTTTCTTCAATCCTATCATACTTCTGTCCAATCACAATAACATATCTTCCGCTATCTTTCAAGCTCCATTTCCTTTCTTTCACATATAATCTAATCAAAATGTATTTCTACCAAGAAAGTTTTGGGGTAGTTTTGATTACTTCCATTCTGTTTGTTTTTTGAGGTGCTGAATCCGAATCTGAGGTTTGCTAACAAATTTTCGTGACGGAACATTGAAAAAATTGCAGAAAAAACTAAAAAATCTCTTCTGCGGTTAAAAACTACAAATTTTTCGTTGATAACCTCTATTTTAAGAATGAAAGTGCATAAAATTTCCTACAAATTTTACTATACAGGTTTTTTTCTACGACGAACCGTTCGGGCTTAAGGACAACTTGTAAATTGGCATATTTCAGCTGCTTAGGGAAAATCCTACTTTTTCATTACAAAACTCTGATTTATTATTGAAGTTAATTATTGTATTCCCCTCCCCCCAGTTCTCTGTACTACAAAACAAGTAGGTTTCTTGAAAGGAAATGATAATGCCTATACTTCAACATTCTAAGAAAGTCTTAGGATGCTCACAGAAGCACACTTTCCAGCCTCAGTAATTCCTAATGGCCAAACAGGCCACTGAAATGGAGGCTTGCTACGGGAATATCGAGACCAAATAATCAAAATCAAAAATCAGGTGGGCTATCAGTAAATTCAAACCATACAAATACCCTGGAGTAGATGGAATATACCCCATATTTCTCCAAAAGGGACAAAAAATACTTACTCCATACCTGTGCGTATATTCAAGGCTTGCATAGCACTACGACATATACCTACGATGTGGCAAGAGGTGAAAGTCATATATCTCCCAAAGGTGTACAGGGAGACTAGGCGACAAGACACCCAAGGCATATCATTCCATAAATCTATAATGTATTTTTCGGTCAAAACGTTGGAAAGGCTGAAAGAGATGAGGTACTACAAACAAGCTTGCTCATCTAACGCCATTTTGCGTATCAACCAGGCGAGTCAACAGACTTAGCACTGAACGACCTCAACAGGCTACTAATGAAGTCCTTGGAAGACAAAGAGATAGCCATGACATTTATAATCAAGGGTGCCTGCCTTAAACAATTCATCCATCGAGTCTATAGCAAACGCTCTAGTAAAAAAGGGGTTTATCTCCTACTGTGCCAGTACTGCCAGTGGATA
This sequence comes from Chrysolina haemoptera, assembly GCA_958298965.1. Lineage (NCBI taxonomy): Eukaryota > Metazoa > Arthropoda > Insecta > Coleoptera > Chrysomelidae > Chrysolina > Chrysolina haemoptera. The sequence continues at coordinate 22,595,393 of OY282597.1, read as the reverse complement.
AACGCTAATTTGAAAAAATGGGTCATTACATCAGCAATCGGCGCAATAACACTAACACCTAGAGCAAACAGGGAATGTCCGCAGGGAGGGGTGCTATCGCCCAGAAAGTTGTTAAAAAAAGTACAATAGCCTTCAATCGGTGCAGGAGAGTGTACGAAAAACATTGGGGGCTACAACCAAAAATGACTACATGGCTCTCTGCCAGAGTATCGTTCGGTGGTATGGTGGCCAAAGACCAAGCAGGTAGGAATGGTTTAACGGCTCGGAGAACTGCACAGATAAGCATGTCCCTCAACAGCCGCCTTAGAGGTCTTGCTCAATCTGCTTCCCCTACACATATACATACAAGGCAAAGCCAGATTAGTCACGAGCAGGCTGCTTAGAGAACAAGCAATATGCACGGGAGAGACTACAACAACCTATACGAATAGTTGAAAAACGACCCGGTTACAAGAATGTCATCAGATGGCATACTTCCCATATATAGCTTTGACAAAACTTTAAAAGCAAGTATAACGGACAGAGATGCGTGGAAGGAGGGCCTCCCATCAATGAGGAAATCGCTGGCTACACTGATGGCTCAAAAACTGATCAAAATTCAGGAGCCGGCATTTACGGAACCAAGCCGAAGACGAAAATATCATTTAGCCGGGGCAAACAAGCGACGATATTTCAAGCGGATATCGTCGCAATACACAAGAGCTAATAAGGTATGAGTTTTCAGAAAAAATCATTGTCATACTCAGATAGCCAATGTGCCCTTTTTTTGTAAAAAGGTCTTAAAACGATAACTAGATCTTACGTAACACAGGCCACGGCTATAAGCTCAGTCGGTATAGTCACTTCGTGAGTCGGTAATTGTTAAATTTTGTTAGCTCTCTAAATATTGATTCTTATGAAAATCCCAAGATGGAAATGTTTGTCACTACATTTTCCAATTTTAGTTCGAAAACGGTCAATTGTATTTCCAAATAGTCATTTGAATTTCAAAAAGTATCAATTGTATTTCAAATTAGTCAATTTAATTTCAAAAAGCATCAGATGTATTTCAAAATTATCAATTCAATTTCAAAATGCGTCAATTGTATTTCAAATTAGTCATTTGGATTTCAAAAAGCATCAATTGTATTTGAAAATTATCAATTCAATTTCAAAAACTAACACTTCAAATTCCAAAATAGTCATTTGTATTTCAAAAAATATCAAATGTATTTCATAATGCATCATTTGAATTTCAAAACTGAAAAAGCACGGGCAGATGTTAGATGGGTGTTAGTTGATATTTTCATTCACCCTGTGTTATCGAAACGCTTATGGTTCCTGTCATTTTGACTTCATTTATTGATACCTGTAATTATTTAATTCGAGACTTCGAGAGAATGAATTTGAAAGACAATTGTGCTATCTGCCGAATCTCAATGTTGAGAGGTAACGTGCTGAAAGTTCTTCCTTGCAATCACTTTTTTCACGTAACTTGTTCAGAAGTAATTATCAACACAGCGGATGCAAGATGCCCTTTATGTAGGGTCGTCCTGGAGGGTAACGAACCATATACTAGAAAGATTTACAAGAAGCACTTAGATCCAGATAGGAAGAGAATTGTTGCTTGTGCAAATAAAGGTGAGGATTGGGTCAGATTGGCATCAACATTAAATATTAATTTCCACACGGCCTACGAATGGATCAAATCAGGTCGGGAACACATGTTCCAAAAAGGAGGAAAGAAACCAAGGATTCTTTCGGAACAGCAGGTAGACAGAATCATTGAATGGGTCGAAGAAGATTGTTCGCAGACATTAAAAAGTTTGAGAGAAAAAGTGTCAGGAGAGTTCAATGTGAGAATCTGCCTTTCCACTTTGGGTAACTACTTAGAGGGTAGACTTTTCACTTTGAAACAAGTACGGGTTGGTAATAGAGCAGTACAATTGCTTCCAGCCGCAAGGGGGCCAAATATTCATTTAATTGGAGGCATCTCGGCAGCAGGCGTCGTTGCAATGCACCGCCGTCGTGGCTCTTTTAATGCAGGTGCTGCTAATGAGTGGATTCTACAACTCATGCAACAATGGGAGAACGGGGGAAATCAACTTGTTGATTTAGTGATAGTTTGCGATAATGCTCCATGTCATGCTAGGTTGGCAACGGCCTTAAATGGCACTGCAGTTACTCTCTTGAAATTAGCACCGTACTCTCCAATGTTAAACCCGATAGAGACAATTTGGTCCAAGATAAAAACCTTTGTGAAGAATACCATGAGAATTCCAGATGTAGCTGCTCCTGGAGTAATAGAACAAAGATTGGTTTACTTGGAAAATATTGTAGACGAAGCCAAAAATACGATTGCAGGAGGTGATTGCGCTCGTGCGGTACAACACTCGTCGACGTTTCACGGACCGGCTTTAGCGTTGGAAGATATGCCTGTTGGACAATAACTTATATAAGCATATATAACATATTACATTGTTGATGACTGATTTTGAAATAAAAATGATTACATTTGAAATTGAAATGATGGATTTCGAAATTGAAATGGAATTTTTTGAAATTAAATTGATTAATTTGAAATTCAATTGATAATTTTGAAATACATTTGATACATTTTGAAATTAAATTGACTAATTTGAAATACAATTGACGCATTTTGGAATTGAATTGATAATTTTGAAATACATTCAATACTTTTTGAAATTACATTGACTAATTTGAAATACAATTGATATTTTTTGAAATCAACTTGACGCTTTTTGAACTACAATTGGAAAAGGTGTAGTTGTTATATAATGATAAGTTTATTTAAAGTAAGCTGCGGGCGCCAGTCGGGAATCCAAAGGGAAGGGGGAACTCAAACAAAATAGACAAGTTACAAAATATGAAGTGTAAAATTTAATGTATAAAAAATCATTATTATTATTTTTTTTTAATAGAATAACATTCCTAAAATGATTAATTAGGGTAATTAGGGGCATGTAAATAGTATTGATGTGGACACGATACAAATATGTAACTAAATAATAGTAACTTATGCAAAATTATATAATACTTCTATAATTATGAAAAAAGGATAGTGAGGGCGGTGTAAGTAGTTTTGAATTGATATAAATATATAACTAACTATAAGTCTGACCGTGATAGCAAGATAACTTATTCTATTCAGATAATAATAATTATAACAAATTATTTTCGATAATTACTTTGGGCATACCTAAACTGTTATTAAATAAAGCTACCGTGTGACGATACGTAAAGTACACAAAATAAACAAAACACCTACTTAGCGAGAAATAAGTACGGGAGGGAGATTACCTTATATAATCAAAAAAAACATGTTAAGTTACCTATGCCAAGTTAAATGTTTCAGAAAAGGGTCTTGTAAGATCCACAACTGTAGATCCTTCACAGGGACCTTATGATATTCAAGTAATACTAGTAGTATTATGATAATAATTAAGCATGTTACTTAACGAATAAATAGGTAAATAAAACACCAAATGTTCTTTGTTTCGACAGAATCTTTTCCAATGGGAGAATCATGGAAAATAGGTACTCACTCAAGAATGGTTATATTACTAGTTACAACATCAAACTAGAATTTCCTCTTGATGGTAAGTCGCTCTAAAGGCCTACCTCAACGGGTTGCATAACCATGATACATATGACGGATGAGGATGGTTCGGTACTATCTGAATGCCTATGAGACTAGGTAACACTTCTGAGGGCCTACCTCAACGGGTTGCATAACCATGGTACATAACGGACGAAGATGGTTCTGTTATTCTGTTATTCAGTACTATCTAAATAACTGCGGGACTAGGTAACACCGGTTGATGACGGCACATCAAACTTGTGACGACATTCGGAAGATGATATGGTGGTTTTTCTGGGCAGGTAATCTTGCGCCGGCACGCAATGGCCTGTTATTAAAAATGGATATCAGTTTCTCAAATTTGATATTTATTTTGAGGTCGAGCAGAGTTTAATTTAAACAAATGCTTATGAAAAATCAATTAGTTACCTTAGAAGATGAGGCCATTACACAAAAATCTGCCAATTTGATGACTGCCTTGAGACACTATATTCAAAGTCACTGCTGGAACTCTGTCACATTACCTTCTTGTCAGTCAGTCCCCTCTCTCTAGCGGAAATCGACTCATTTTATATAGTTCGCGATAGAACCAAGCTTGACCGCGCCAATAGTACCCATATTTGAATTTGAAATATTTGATATTGAGATTCGATTAGAAATTATCTTCTACATACTAATAGTCGGGTTAATTCATTTATTTAGGCGATTTCACAATAATCATTTAGAATCTAATTTTTGTATGGGATGTGAGGGCAGTTAAATACGGAATGTGAAGGCAGTTGAATACGGAATTATTTATTTTAGGCCAGCGAATGGGTGTAAGTATTGTTGCTTGCACACCCATCAGACGAAATTGAAATAGTTATCGCGCTATACGGGGTTTTTCAAAATTGGACCGTTACACCAAGCTACAATGAAAGCAGTCAACTCAATGCAAGCTACCAGAATACTTGTTTGGGGCTGAATAGAAGACCTAAAAGAGCTCGGTAGTCAGAACAGAATAGCTTGAGTACCAGCACAAACAGGTTATAGAGGCAATGAAGAGGCCGAAATATAGCCCAAGAAGGAGCAAGTAATGCCCTGAATGGCCCAGGACCTTTTTGCGTTATTTGAGATTCTCAACACTCCTTTCTTATCGCACTGTCACTAGCAGTCATCGACAAAACCTCAAACTAGACTGTCAGATGAGTCCTTTGATTGAAACTGCTCCAATGACAAACAAGAGTAGTTTTAGTTTTATTACAATATAATTCCTTAAGAAATTACCAAAAATATCATTAATTAGTCAATAATAGTTTTGGATTGAAAAAAGTGGGTGTTTGCTGACTCAGAAGAAATACGCCAATTTTTATTTGGCGTTTGAGCCCGAACTGTTTGTCGAAAAAAAAACTGAACAATGGAATCTGTAGGAAATTTTATGTACTTTCATTTTGGATGGAGAAGTTATTAACGAAAAAATTATAGTTTTCGATTTATAAGCGAAAAACTACTAAAAAATAAATTTTTCACAATTTTTTGCATTTTTTTCAATGTTCCGTCAAGAAATTTTGTTAGTAAACTTCAGATTCGGATTCAGCACTCCAAAAAACGTATGAAATGAAAGAAATCAAAACTACCCCAAAACTTTCTCGCCATTGAATACAAATTTACGGAATTAATAATCATTCCAATTTCCTTGAAAATTCAGAAGTGGAAGCGCCATCTCCTGTTCAGTAGTCACATCAAAGCATCCTCAATCGTTTGCAATCCTGAATTTTCGTATTTATTTTTTTTTATGATCTTTGCCACAGTTTTTGCGACCAAAGATAATAATAATAATATCGTGATTCAAACAAAAGGTGATAATTTCACTGCCGCTCTTCAAACATCTTAAAATGTTTGTAAAGTGAAAATAGTTTGAAAGCAATTAATTCCGATTTCCTATGTAAAGATAAACTGGATGTTTCGAAAAATCTTGATTCTCTCTTGATTCATTAGTTACTCTTCAGGTATCAAGGATACAAAAAGTTTTCACGCCTAACTTTATTTTTAGTGCTTTCAAGAAAAAAATCATTGTTTTTTGGCCTGAGTAAATAGAAAAAGAGATGTGTCAGAATTCGCAAAATGCGTTCCCGCTAGGTGGCGCTAAAAATTTAGGCGCGAAACAATATAATGGTGATCATATGCTAAACTCCATAAGAGACCATGTCAATTAATTTCAGACTCATTCAAACTTGATTGAAGTACTCGTGATGTCGAAAGTTGAAATGAGTTAATCAGACATTTTTATCTACGACGACATTGCCATATCTGACAATACTCTTTGTTTTTAATCGAAAATAATGAAACTTTGTCTTTGCTACTATTGATAGTAGGTACTGATTCTGAAACTATGAACTCCAAAGAATATCACTGAACTCGATTTATTTTCCAAATATCGATTAATAATGAGAAACAATTAAAATAGGTACACTACGGATTATGGCAAAAAAGACCTGAACTACTTTTTATCAGTTCAACCAAATAATTATAGATGTCGCATCCTTTGCGCAGACTGCGGATGGAGGATCTTCTCTTGAGCGAAAATAGCGATTTTGAATCATAATATGGTGCTTCCCTCTATCATTCAATAGCTCAGTCAAATTTTCAGTTTCAAGTGCACGCATCACTCTGTTCATCAGTTTCCACATTGCTCTGCTAGATGGCAAAGAACGAAAAATTATTTTATTTTCAATCTAAAATTAATACTATTTTATGTATCAAGTAATTGAGTTTATACTTTTTTTTATACGAATAGAAATGTAATTCCTACGAGTGAAAAAAAATGTACTCACGAGTTTCATACGGTTTTTTATTTTTCTTAAACAACTAAACCTTATTAGTGATATATAAGCAGATTCGCTTAGTTACCTCTTTTTGAAAATTATTGAAAATCATAATATGTCCTAGAACAGATTTTGCGCACTCATTTTCTCTTTTCTGTGAAAATTAATTCTCCTTATGCAGAAAAAAAAATTATCAATCTCTTTCGAAAAAATCCTCGGATAGATCGATTTTCTTTTTCGATGGGTCAAATTTTGAACCCTACCCAAAATATGTAGGGTTTTTACCCTTTGAGGAAAAATAAGTACGCATACTAGATTTGATCAAATAATAAAAATATAGAATAAATAAAACTAAATATCAATCAATAGATAACTAAAATTATAAAACATTAAATAAAACTAAAATTGATCACAAAGTTGTGATTAAGTGCCTTCCTGTTCATAGAATAGAACATAGGCCTCACTGCTCACGATAGATTTAGATAAAATTGGGGATACATTTGAATCATTATACTCATGCCATGTCCTCGCATATGGATGTTTACAGTAGGCTGTGTAGTGTCCGCTATAGGTGGTCCCACTATGATAGGCCAATGCATACAGACTATAACGACAAGGAGCTACGTTGTCTGCTGCATAATTACTCATGTCCAATCCCTCCAAAGGAATATCAATTGTGGCATTCAATTTTCCTTGAAATCTATCTATTAGAGAAAAACGTTTTAAATGGAATACTAAAATTTTCGGGAATGGCATTTTAACACATTCAACAGATATAATAATCTAATAATGAAAAACCAAAGCCGTACGTTTTGGAAGTGGTTTACCTTCTGAAAACGGTCAAAGTAAATCTGCGGAATAAAGGGCGAGGTAATTATTCCAAATGATGGAGGCGGAACCTCAAAATTAAAAAAATCAAATAGTGGCTCACTCAAACTCATTTGGGTGTAATATAAATTACTCGTAGTAAGTTTAACCGTGAACGCTTCGAGGATGTCTGAATACTCAAATGGTCGCCACTTTTCACCAACCCGGCCTTGATTTTATTACATTGTCCATAGCCCGGGAGGTACTGTCACTTTGGAATACGTTACTAAACCAAGATTCAGACCGCGCGACAGCGGTGGATGGAGTGGTGGGAGGCTGTGCAACTTGTAAAAAAAGTTGAAAAAAAAAGTAATAGTATGCACGCTGAATTTTTTATCGTTGGTAGATCATGTGATACTCATCACGAAATCAATCGTCAGACCCTTGAGTAGCGCTGGGTTGCACAGATACAGGGTGTTGAATATGAAAAATTAAATCTATTTTTTATTCATATCTTCCACAGTTTTTGAAATTTTACAGTTTAATTCGAAGAAATATAATTGGTCAATAAGAGCTTTATTTTAAAAGGAAAATTACATTTTTAGTTGCCAGGAGTGGCGTACAAAAAGGTTAGATTGTTTCCTTTCCTCCCCTATTTTTTACGCCACTGGTAAAATCAGGAAAATTATTATTCTTCGATTTCTTCATTTAATTTTAGGTGAAACATGTAGAATTGTTTGAACCCGGAAAAATCAATCGCTCTTATGAATACATACTAATAATGAAAAAATTGTTTTGCGAAGTGAATTGTACAATCCAAATAACCGCTTCAAATTTGTACTGGATATTCTAACAAAACTATCAATGCTACTTTCACATGCATTTTCTGACAAAGCTGCTTTCTTGCAGACACACGGGGTGTTGAAACTGGAAAATTATAAAGCATTTTTCTCCGAACTAACATACAGTGTATCTCACTTCTCATGTAAACACCATCCTATCTTCCACAATTATTTGAGAATAACTCTGTAAATTTCAGGATGGGTCTATATCTTACCTGTGGTTGATCTAAGTAATATACAATGCTCGCTAGGAGCGATGGACTTATCCAGTTTTGCGAAAAATTACATTAGGGGACAATATACCTAGGCTCAAAATTCGAACGGATTCGGAATCAGGACAACAATATCACTAACAGTACAGATTTTCACACAGATGGAAAATTTTCAATTCTGAAAATCCCAGTTTGTCTCACTTGTCATGGAAACACACCCCTATCTTCCGTAACTATTGGAGTGGAACTCCAATGATGGGTTAAAAAACTACTGGTGGAAAAAATTCCCCAGTACCCACCATTATTTGGCAAGAGTTTTTAACTCTTGGCAGATTTCAGATTGGTTCGTCGTGGGGCAACCGTGCTTATCCCCAAAAACGGAGATTTGTCCGATCCAAAGAATTAGAGGCCGATAACATGCTTGAATTCGTGCTATAAGATGTTTACGCGCATTTTATACGCGCGAATACTCTTCGCAGTTGATCCGGTGTACGAACATATATGAGCAAAGAGGATCAAAGAGGGGGGTCGCTGGCTGCAGGGAGAACCTGCTCATGGACAGATGTATAACGCAAGACTCCGTGCAGTATAAGCGGAACCTTTCGATGGCCTGGATCGATTACCGCAAGGCATTTGATACAACATCGCATGAGCTAATCATGCACTTGCTCAGATGTCTTGCGGTGCCCGATCGAATAGTGAGATGTATTGAACAACTGATGCCGCTCTGGAGGACTCACTTCACCATGAAATCTGGTCAAGGCAGAGTCCAAACAGAGCGGGTAATCTTCAGAATGGGTGTATTTCAGGGAGACTCCCTCAGCCCTTTTCTCTTCTGCATCTCACTATTGCCATTGTCCATTGCACGCAGGACAACCCGTGGATACAACTGCGGCACCCCCAGCAGCCGGAGATATAAGGTCACCCATTTATTTTATATGGATAACCTCAAACTGTATGCCTCAGTCCTTAAGTGTGGTGCAAGAGTACAAGCGTGCTATCGGAATGTAGTTCGGGAATGACAAATGTGCCAAAGTTCTTCTCAAAAGAGGACGATGCGAGGGATACGGAGAGGATGTCCAGCTCCTAGATGGAAGCATCTTACATCATTTTGATGCCGGAGAGACGTATACCTACTTGGCAGTGGAGCAACACCGCTCCCAAGAGGTAAACACAGTTAAAAACTCTCTCCGCGGCAAGTATCAGCACAAACTCCTACAGATCTGGTCATCAGAACTGTAGGGAAAGAACGAAGTTGCTGCGACCAATATGCTTGCCGTTCCGATTCTACTCTACTCTTTTAGAGTAGTGAAACGGACTCAGGAAGAGTTAAAACTCAAAAAATTATGCATCTTCATAGAAGCTTGCATCCTAAATCGTCCGTTCCACGGTTATACTCCCCCAGACAACAGGGAAGCCGGGGACTTTTGAGTTTGGAGTGTCTACATACCAGGATGGTGCTGGATGGAGCCTGTTGAGTCATCAAGAGTTTAGATCCCCTTCTCTGCTTGGTCATAGATCATGAAAAAGCAGAAATTGGAGAATTTCTTTTCAAGTCAGCAATCCGGGCAGCTGATAAACTTGGTTTCGTATTCGACACTGAACGGACAAACCCAAACTCTGTCAGCTGAAGTCGAAGACCAAGGGATTCATAATGGCTTACCAGGATGGTGACTTCAGAACCCTGGTCTACCGTAGCCCCGTGATGGGTATATAGATCCCCGACACTAGATGCAGAGCGTGTCGTGGTGCGCCTGAGACCCTTATGCATTTGCTGCCAGCATGTCTAGCATATGCGGTCTCAGCCTATATCCACAGGCATAAAGCGGCTCTACGAGTGTTGTACTACCATCTACGACACTCGTATGATATAGACGAGACACCGGTGTTGCCTTATGCTCCGGGGGATATTGAGTCCGTTGTGAAGAATGAGAAGTGCCGAATTTATTGGAACTACTCATTCCCGACCCTCAGGCAAATACAAGCCAATAAGCCTGATGTAGTTCTCTTCGACCATCAGAGTAAGACGATTTTCATCATGGAGTTTTCGGCCTCTGGTGAAACGAACATCGTCCGAAAAGAGAAGGAGAAACGGACTAAATATCGAGGCTTACTCTTTGAAATCCGCAGGCTCTACCGAAACCATTCTGGTAAAATGGTGGTTTTGATTATAGGGGTCCTTGGTGGAATGATGAACACACTGCTCTCGAACTTCAAAATCATACCGGCTTGCCGTAATATGGCAGAAATCTTAGCCAGACGAATGCAGGAGGCCGTCATCGTTGGTTCACTGCATCTGCTCAGGGCACATGATTCTCGAACCCAGTAATCGCTTACCCCACGGACGTGAGCTGTGGTTATCTGGGTAAACGATCCAGTGCGCCCTCCGGATGTGTCGGAGCTCCGGAGACAGGGCCTGACTGGAATATCCTTTTAGGAAAAAAAAACTGTACTACATCTACGACACTCGTACGGTATAGATGGGACACCGGTGTTGCCTTATGCTCCGGGGGATATTGAGTCCGTTGTGGAGAATGACAAGTGCCGGATTTATTGGAACTACTCATTTTCCACCCTCAGGTAAATACAAGCCAATAAGCCTGATGTAGTCCTCTTTGACCATCAAAGAAAGACGATTTTCGTCATGGAGTTTTCGGCTCCTGGCGAAACAAACATCGTCCGGAAAGAGGAGGAGAAATGGACTCAATATCGAGACTCACTCTTTGAACTCCGCAGGCTCTACCCAAACTATTCTGTTGGCTTGCCATAATATGGCAGAAATCTTAGCCGGACGAATGCTATCATCCTTGGTGCACTCATTCTCAGACCCAGTAGTTGCTCACCCCACGGACGTGGGGAGTGGCTTATAACCTAACAAAAGGCAGGATTCAATTCTTGCACGTGATTGCTCGTGGCAGGAATTGCTCTTCCATCCAACCAGTCTCAATATCAATATCTCAGTATCAATATCTGCTTCTCAAATTTCTTTATATTATCCGTAAGTTGCCCAATTTGAACTGATTATCGTCGAAAATGTCGAAATTAAGTCCAAGAAATCTTGAAAAAAATGTATATTCATCACCCTGTATCTCGAAAACTAAGCCGTTTGGGACATATTAACTTTTCGTATCGAAAACTTTCGAAGAATCACCTACTGAAGTTTGTTAACGTACTCAATTAACACCCTATATATCAATCCCGGTGTCACGATGTTTGTCCAAAGGGTCAGTCTTCGAAATGAACATCTCAGAAGAAAATAAAATAAAAAATGATTGACGATGTTTTGACATTTTAATCCTTTTCAATGTTGGGGCAGGGCAATGTCTGCCGAGTCCGGCTAGTACATGATAAAAATAACGATGTTTGGGTCCATTTTTGAAATAACCGAAAACTACAAAAACTGAATACTGCAGATGAAACGAGATTTACGAGAAACCGTCTACAAATTTTTCTGATAAATTGGTTCAATAGTTTCTTTCATACCAATCGACCTATATCGTCTGTAAGGAACTGATATATGAGATACACCCTGCAGATTCGACTTTCCTTATATTAGTTTGAATCATATTGTATCCTGAAGTATTTTGAGACAATTTTTCTGCTTGTGTTGAAAATATAACTAGGTTGATATAGATAACAATTATTACTTATAAGGAAAGTCAAAGGTTATTTATAATACTGATAAATGTAAATGCTAGTCGATTTTCAGAAGTTAACAGTGATTGTTCTTGCAAAAATGGTTTTCGAATTAGAAGGAAAAGTTGCTGTGATTACCGGTGGAGCCCGAGGTCTAGGATTTAGATATGCCAGGGAGTTGTTGGAAAATGGTGTGAAGGTATGGCATCCCAAAAAAAGTTGTTACCGCTCACTAATAACTAGTTTTCGGAAGTAATGAAATAAGAGAAGCGCTTTTGAAAAAGTCTCTCATAAAATGAGAAGATAAGTTTTTCTACATTTTACTCTTAGATCAAAAATATTTTTCGCGTGGAATTCAAATGGCTACATTCATGAAATATTTCTTAAAGTGGTTATATTTTTTCCTCATCTGAGCCACTGTTTATTTCTGAATCGTTATTGGACATTTTATTAAGTTCGTTCATCCTTTCGGTTCATGAAGATAAGAAAAGAGTATCAATGTTTGCAGATCACAGCTTGTGACTGTGTATCGAACACTACCAATACAGGATTGGTGCTCCAAAAAAATCAATTCAGGAAAGCTCGCTTGACCTACTTGAAGGTTGATGACATTATTGGTAATCTGAAAGAGACGAATATCTGAGGAACATTTTCTGTCAATGTCCAAATCATACCTAGTAACGGTTCTTTACGACTTGATTGAAGGTTATGACCGCGTTCATTACAGTATTTTATCGAATTGAATCATTTATATCATTATGGTTTCAGAAGTGTTTGACTAAGGCTTATGTGGAAACGAGGACTCTATACGAATCCCCATCCTATCAGAACAATGAATTTTTAATTATACTATCGAGTGAAGAAACTCTCATATATGGAGGAGTACCTCAATCATCATATTTGGACCAACATTTTTCTTGCTTCATCTCGAAATTTTTTTTATTCACCAATTATAGCAGAATTTTGAATAGATTATCACATATCATACATCACAAAACAGAAACTCAAGAGATGATCTTGATACCATGAGCAATGAGCTCATTATCAATTTGTCAGCGTTTTGTTAGCAATGACACTAAGGTAAAACACGATTAAAATTTCCACAAAATTTATTATCTTTGCGACATGTTTCGATACACAGTATCTTTTTCAAGGTATTAGCGATAATTATAGGTAGTCCCTAATGATGTTGATGGATAAGAAATGTATTTAAGTATTTTTCAATGAAGAATAATTTAATGTACTACATTCGCTTGAAAAAGATACTGTGTATCGAAACATGTCGCAAAGACAATAACATTTTTTCGATAACCGTCCGGAAAGTGGGTGCTTTGCGGACGATTTTTTTTTGAGAAAGTGGCATTTTCCTGGCCTAGCCTCGGAAGTAAGTACTTCCCGGACTAGGCCGGGAAGAATCACATCGTTGTTGTCATTGTAAATATGAAAATCTTGGTAGGATGGTTTTGATAAATGCAGTTGATCATTACCATAGCAACGAAATAACGACTGACAGCTATCTGACATGAAATTAATTAACATTTCAATTTTTGAAAGTTTGCTTGGTTTTTGGTCGCAATTATCGCAATAAACAATACTATGGAAAACAGCAGCGATAGTGAGTTTGAAAATGTGCCTTACGAAATTTCCAATGTTGTTGTTCACGAAATAGATAGATATGGAGAAATGAAAAACTATTACAGAGGATGTAACTTTGGCTTATTTGGCGCAAAAATCTGAAACTGTCAAATCCTGTACACTGTGGAGCATGTTCTCTATGTTGGAAAGTACAATTTTAGCAAACAATCAATGTGAAACAGAAACTCTACCTTCCTTTTCTGACTTCAACAAAAAGCATTTAAATATACCAAGCGTTTCAAACAAATTGAATCCATTCAATGTCAACAACTGTTCTAATTTTAATATAAATATTAATATTTATAAGAATTTAAATTGTTTTAATAAAGAAATGTGTTTCTTTGATTTGTTATTCTACACGGTTGCCGAAAAAATAGTGTACACAATACGTCCGAAAACAGTTTTTTTTGACTCGCAGGACTCGCTACGCTTATCCTAGAGTATTGTCCACTCACTCAAAAAAACAGTATTTTCCGGACTTATTACGTAAATTACTATTGTGGAAATTTTAATCGTGTTTTACTTTAGTGTCATAACTATGGATTTCCATCAAGTAACGGCCACGTCAATGCAAAATTTTATTAGCAAGTGAACTCTTCCTAATTTCCACCATATGAATTATCAATATTAATGCTTCTGCTGGAAATTGTGTAGTTGATCTATTTCTAGAGTGTTTTTAACTGCGGGGTTGAATTCCACGAATTTTTAGTAAACTTGAACACAACACTCATCCTCCTCTATGCAAAAGTTATTCTTCACACTTGAAAGTTTGTGTGGATCACAGGTGACTAGATGCATCTGAAGATTATTTCAGTTTGAATAGTAAGAAACATTCTCTCTTTGGAGTTCTCTAACGGAAGTTTGTTTGAAACCTACTAGTGTGCGGTATCAAATCTCTGAGCTATTTGCTATTAGAAACAAATCAGTAATGAAAATTCAAATATGAATTTTTTATAGAGAATAAATAGAGAATTTGAATATTGAATGTTTGTCACTGAGTCCCTAGTCAAAAAATTCTGTTTCATGTTATATACAGGGAATGAGCCTTTCTTTTTATACAGGGTGTAATCTAAGCTCTTGCACTCCCGTGAAGCATGTGTTAAAATTTGATTCGCTTTTAAGATATAGGGTGTCAAATAAAAAAAAAATCAGTTATTTTTATCAGGTTTTATTTAGTTTCACCTGTCCCGGTGTCTATGTGTAATCAAGTATTTCTTGCAAGTTAAATATGACACACTTCCAATCGTCCCATTGATTTGAAATTTGACAGGTGTACACAACTCTGGTAACAATGTATCACGAAATTATTGTTGGAGAAAAAAAAAAAGGGGGCCCGAAAATGTCGGACGAGTTTTGTAATTATGAGCCGATTGTAATTATAGTCCAATTCTATTCAAAATTTGTATGGGGGTTTTCGGGGTCAGATATTGTGATTGTGAAAATTGGAAAATTCGAAATGGCGGCTTCAAAACGGCCGGATAGTTTTGCGATTATGGTCCGATTCGATTCTAAATTGGTACGTGGCGGTTTTCGGGGTCAGATATCAATAATATTTTTGCCAGAATTCAATATGGCGGTTCCAAGATGGCGGACGAGTTTTGTGATTATAGTCCGATTCAATTCTATATTGGTTGTGGGGGTTTTCGGAGTCGGAGAATAAATTCAATATTGCTATTTCAAGAAGAAGAGTTTTGTTATTCTGGTCCGATTCGATTCTAAAATGATAAGAGGGGGTTTTTGGGGTCGAAGATTATGGATTTTTTGTCAAAATTCATACATACACGATGGCGGACGAGTTTTGTAATCATAGGCTGATTCTCTTCAAAAATAGTATGTTGGGTATTTATAGGGTCGAAGATGTTGAATGTTTTGTTGAAATTCATATGATGGCGGACCAGTGAATATTTAGGTGGCCTTTTCATTGAAGAGAGGAAATCCATAAGTCAATGCGTACTAACTGAAAACAAAAAATAAAATAATAGCTATAAAAAAAATTAAAAAGCTTTCATTCAAATGCGCAAGTTCAAATGCATAAGTGGCAAGCTTTTGAATATGTAACTCACATATGAAGGAATTATTTCTTAAATTTTAGCGCATTTGAAAAAAAAGCTTGTCTTTATTTTTTTAATATTATTTTTATTCTAGGTAAATTAAATAAACTTTTTATTAATGCGAATAAGCATACCAAGTTTCATCAAAATCGGTTAGAAAGTTTCTGAGTAATTAATTAAAAAAATAATTTTCTGAAACTTGACACCCTGTATCTCGAAAACGAAGCAAGTTGGGACACATGCTTGTATGAAGAAAAAAATCTCATTTTCACCTAAACCACCGGTAAACTGAACTAGTGGCGGTTTAATCCTTGGTCACTCTGCAGATTATTTAAAATGTATTCCAATATCTGAAAAGGCAAAAAAGTTATAGGGTGAGCCCCCTTCCGTGGACACCTGGTATAATAAGCATTATTGATGAAATCATTTATTTGATTAAAAAGTATAAGATATACATACAGGGTGAACCACCACTACTACCGTAAATTAAAAAGGGTACTAGTCTATCAAAAACGAAAGCACCGGTGAAATATGAGAGCTGTCAGTGATAAGTTAACCAATTTTTTGCACGAAATTGTCCAAGGTTGCGCAACTGCGATGCGTTAGAACAATTCAAGTTGAACCACAATCGTGCTTCCGTGTGAAGTGTCATGAAAACTGAAGCAATGCAGTGTTGCAATATGATACGATCTCCCTGTGCAAAATCGTTGTTGGTCGTTATTCATTGGTCCTCGATTTGTGCCAGTTGTCCACTCATTGCGCAACGAATACTTACTGTGCGTAGATACGAACAAGTCATTCCACGACATATCCTGTGTTCTTCAGATACTTCTATTGAGAACCCTAATCGTCCTTGATGCAGATTTAATAAGTCTGGCTCTGGCAATCGTGCACGTCCACAGGCATTCCAACATTGTCAACCGTTAGAAATATCGGTATTTGTTTATTGAAAGTAGTTTGATTTTGCTGTAAGGTGATTGCATGTTCATACTTTTATCATAAATCCCCTTACTCTTCAATATTATACAGAGTGGTCCAACGAAAAGTATGCACCTAGCTTTTATCCTTTTTGTGGAATTGCAAGCAAAAATGCTCGGACACGTGGAGTTTGTTTTTGAGGGGGACACATTTCAGATATATTTTGCAACTTGTGCCTTCAACCCCTCAGCGACGGGGTCACAACCCGAAAATTTTAAATGGAACGTGGGGTCGACTCATCTATCATTTGAACGGGCACAAAATTATCTTCCCAATGAAACCCTATTTGTTGAAATTTAATGAAGCAGTTAATGCGAAAACGGCTTTAAGAACATGAACCCGATAATGTTGGTATTAATGAAAAATACAAATAAGTTTTGGTTACTAGGAATTAGAACATGTACAAGTAGTACTTAGTACGTTTCAATATTTGTTACTTAGTGCTTTGTAAAAAAAAAACAAGCTGTTAAATTGATTTATTGAAATGTTACTTCAACAAGTGTTCAAATTGTGACCCATTTGCTTCCATACAATAATACAGACTTTGTTCAAATCTATGTCTAACATTTTGTAGCATATCAGGTGTTATGCTTCGGCACTCTGCTATAATCCGTTGGCGAATATCTTCTATGTACTCGGGCTTCGTAGCAAAACATTTATTTTTCAAGTGTCCCCATAGAAAAAAGTCCAAAGGCGATAAATCAGGTGACCTGGCAGTCCATTCCATTGGGCCTCTCCTGCCAATCCACTGTCCGGGGAACCGGTTATCTAAAAATTCTCGTACAGGAACAAAATAGTGCGGAGGTGCTCCATCTTGCTGGAAATGAAGCCGATCAGCATTATGATTTTGGTCATCTTCTATTATTTATGTGATGAAAGGATCAATTCTTCAAGCATGTTTAGGTAGATTTCACCATTTAAATTTCCAGAAATGAAAAGTGGTCCTATGATATGACTTCCTAATATGCCACACCAGACGTTTTTTTTATGAGGGGCTTGGGAATGAACCTCACGGAATAAATATGGGTTACTGTCATCCCAGTAACGGCAATTATGCCTATTCAAAGCTCCATTCAAATAAAATGTACACTCATCTGTAAAATAATTGTTACACATATCTGTAGTTTTTTTCTTACACTTATCTGCAGTCGTTTTCGACAAAATCACGCAAACGATAAATGGGGAATTTAGTTGTGATAACAAAAAATTATTATTGAAATGTTGCTTTCGGAGAAATAAAGTAATTTAGAAATGATTGTCGTTATCCTGATTCCTAGTAACCAAAACTGATTTGTATTTTTCATTAATACCAAAATTATCGGGTTAATGTTCTTAAAGCCGTTTTCGCATTAACTGTTTCAGTAAATTTCAACAAATAGGATATCATTGGAAGGATAATTTTATGCCCGTTCAAATGATATATCACTCGACCCCACGTTCCATTTAAAATTTTAGGGTTGTAAGACCCCCTCGCTAGGGGGTTGAAGACACAAGTTGCAAAATATATCTAAAATGTGTCCCTCTCAAAGGCACACTTCACGTGTCCGAGTATATTTGCTATGAATTCCAAATAAAGGAGAAAAGCTAGGTGCATACTTTTCGTTGGACCACTCTGTATATACCAGTACAATTTTCATGTTGTGATATGTTTGTAAAAGTTCATTCGTTACCAACATTCGAATATTTCCATCAACTTTCTTGGTGCAGTGTTGTGTTCTGAAGAATTGCTTTATTTTTGAAAATTCTTATGCTGAAACACAATTTCAAACCACCAGCTGCAGTGAGGGAAATGGGATAGGGCTTTTGGCTGCCCACTCAATATTTTCATCCAGGTGCGGCGACTCATAACACGTAATTTTTATTGTCCACATTTTTAAGTTTCACTCAGATTTCCACTTATTTTGGTGGGGAGAGCTCACTGTATAATTTTGGGTAAATGGTCATAAATCACCTTGTGTGGGTGATGGTGAGTAACAGGAAAATATTTTTTAGAAGTCGGAATGTTCTTCAATGAAGAGAAATTGCAATTTTCAAGAGAACACCATTGACACGAATCTACAAAAATCGTTCTTTGTCCTAAAGTATATTCCATGATTTTTCGGGTTTATGTACAAAAACGAAAGAAAAATACCCTTTCACCAATACAGGATTTTCCTTTTTGTGGAAACCAGAACTCAAAAAAAATATGATGCCTATGCATTTTGTTATACAGTGCGACCCTAAATTATGGAATAAATTAATTATTCTTGAATATAAAGATATTTCGGAAAAATCCTCGGATAGGTCGATTTTCTTTTCCGATGGGCCAATTTTTGAACCCCACCCAAAATATATAGGGTTATCCACATTTTAGTAAAAATGACTGTGGTGATATTTTTAAATGGGACACCTAGTACATTTTCCCATGTTTGGTTAGGGATCGTCATTACGAATCCAGTGATACCAGGTTTTATGGGATTATGTTAAAGGGCTGCGGAGATGTGGGCAAAAAACTTCTCCATATGCCTAATGAGTGCGACAGAGACTTTTACCTTCTGAATCGTGTGGACACTCGCAGTCGCACTCATTAGGCATATGGAGAAGTTTTTCACTCTCGACCGTACGTTACAGTGACTATGCTAATGACCCATTTCGAATTTGATTACGCAATTTGGTTTAGATCGTGATGAATGAATTGGGGTTATCAATATTAGGAAATGGCTATCTCAACGAGAACAAATATGCAGATATTATTCATATAGAAATGAAGTTGCTTATACCTTCTGAAGGTCACACATGTTGAGTGGTCTATTTAGAAAACCAAGAAAGATATGTTAACAATTAATTGTTTGCCACAAACGATAATAATCTTCGATTTTAACATATTTTGAACAGAAGTGTCGTCGTTTCTACTAGATAATAATCAATAATAATACTAACTCTGAGAAGGACTTTACCGTATTATGTTCTGGTTTAGTCACCATCCAAATACAGCAAATGATGTTCAGAAGATGCGTATTTCAGGAAAACACCCCAGCTTTCTTCTGTTCTGCATTTCCTTATTACCATTTTTCGTTACACTCAGTGAAACACACGAATACAACTGCGGCACCCCCATCAGCAACAGGAGAAATATAATCGCACATTTATTTCACATAGATATCCCCACATTACAGCCTCCATCAGTCCTCAGGAGCATGCTATCCAACTGGAATTCAAGATCGCAAATATGACATGGTTTCATCCCAAATGAGAACCCTGCAGGGCATACGGAGACGTCTCGGAGATGGAAGCATATTGATGTCGAAGAGACGTAACTTTACCTAACGCTGGAGCAACGCCGCTCCCAAAAGGTTATCACGGTTAAAACTCTCTCTGCGGAAACAATCAGCATAAACTCCAAAAGATATTACTATACCCCTATGGAGTAATAAAAGAGACTAAAGAAAAGCTGTAACAACTCGACGCAAAAACTGGTAGCATGGTGCAACGTCCTACGAGCTTCCTTCCTAAGTCTTATTATACTGTACTGGACGGCAGTAGCCTTTTGAGTGTCTTCATGACAGTATGGTGTGATGGATATAGTATGAAAACTCATCAGCATATCATATTTTTCTGCATGATATGAGATCACGAAAAACAGATATTGGAGCATTTATTTGAAGGCAGCAGTCCGGGTAGCCGATGCACTTGGTCTTGTGTTCCACACTGTACGAGTTTGTCTTAACTCTGCCCCTTGCAACTAAGGTCAAGTGGGCCAAAGTCGAAGACCAAGGGTTTTATAATAGCCTACCAGTATGGTCTATTCAACACCTTGTTGTATCTCAGTCGGGTGATTGGTATGGAAGTCCCAGGCACTAGATGCAGAGCGAGTCGTTAGGCTCATGAAATTCCTGCGGCTCCTGAGGCCACTATGCATTGGTTGTCAGCTTGTTCAGGTTATGCGATATCATTTTCTATCGACAGGCAAAATGCGGCGATACGATGTTGCTATTACCAGTTTGCTTCCAGCAGGTTTTTCCAAAATGATTTTTGTTGAAGAAAACCATGTGCGAACACTGATTTTCAGATCAAGTTTTTTTTCAGAAAAAAGAAAATGTGTTGTCCGTGGTATCATTACAGATTTTGATGCTGTCAACTATTATTGAGATAAAACACTTCCTTCCGTCGTCTTTTCTGAATTACAAACCCATTGCATAAAATTTTCAAAGGTCCCATAGCCTAGAACTGTTCTGAGTAGTGTAATTCAAAAAATTCTTGATATTGTGAAGCTGAGTAGTATCTGGTGAAATTGAGTTATCGAAGATTTTTATCGAATAACTCGAGGTGTAGTCTATCTGGGTAGAATGGAAATTCTAGATCAGAATTCTTCTAAAAAGTCATGGAGTAATGCAAGCAGCTGAAAATAAATTGCTTCATCCAAAGGAGTTACCAGATGATGTGAAGGAGGATCGAAAAGCAGGACATGGAAAAATAGTTAATGAAATGGAATGTACGGCACAGAACTTTATAGTTTCAAGAAGAACTGTGGGTAAAGCTGCAGGATGGAACATGGAAGGAGGATAAAGTGAAACTCCCAGAGTCCCTCTTCATAAATAGAATTCTGAATACTTTACCTCATGTATATTTTGATTTCACAAATGCTTGGGAGTCGGTGCCGAGAGAACAAAGAAATTTAGCAATTGCTTCGAGAAGATTAGGTTCAGTTCAACAGGAAGAACTGGAAAAGAAAACAGCTCTTCTAGCCAATCCAAAGACGAATGTTGTGTGGTCTAACGATCCCAAAAAGCAGAAACATCGAGTTCGGAGTTTTACCCGTTATGGCTGCGGTCAGGAAGGCCATCTGAAATGTAAATGTCCTACGAGGGAATCCAAAGAAATTTCTCCGGCTGATACTGCTTCCATTGGATCAATCAATATATTACCAAATTTCAAGAAGCAGATATTTGGATTGGTAATTCTGGTGCATCGCAACACATGATTAATAGAAAAAAATGGTTCTCCACTTCTGAAAGTTTCCAAAGTCCGCAACATTTTACTGTTGGAAACAATGAGTATATGAGCGTATTTAGAGAAGGAAACATCAATGTCCAGATGTTTTTGAACGGAAAGTGTGTCCCCAATTCCTTAAAAGAGTTGTGGTATTTACCAGACGCTGGCAGAAATCTTCCATCACCGCCACAGTAGACAAGGGTATGCCATTTTGACAGTAAGAAGTGACATTGAAAGATTAGGAAAGGCCTTAACATGATGCATATAAGGGTAAAACCATCTGGAAGGAGTGCAACAGCAGACATTCATCTAGCAAGAGAAGACAGTCTGCAGGTACGGTATGAACGTTTAGCCCATCAAAGTAAACGCCATGTCCAAAATTTCCTGAAATAACATGGAATTACTGTCGCCACTGAAATGAATAATGATTTTTGCGAAGGATGCATTTACGGGAAACAACATAGTTTTACTTTTGGACATGGTTCTGTCAGAGGCCAGAAGCCAGGTGAAATCATTCATGCAGATGTGTCTTCAAAGACAATTTTTCTAAATTCCGGAAAGTTTCTTTCTGGAATGAAGAGTGAAATTTGCTGAGAAACTTGAAATTTTTCTGAATGAAGCAAAAGTTTTGGGTCACACTGTAATTCAAGTGATGTCAGACAATGGAAAGGAGTTTGACAACCGTGAAGTCAGGAACATCACTCGTAAGTTTGGTTTACATAAGGTTTACATCATCGTTTTGTAATGCCCTATATTCCAGAAAATTTGTGGGTGAAAGCAGTGAATACGGCTGCTTACATTCTAAATCGGTCAGGAAGTAGGCCAGTTCCAAAGAAAACGCCAATGGAAATGGAAATCCATAAACCTATTGAATATATTTGGAACGTAATGTTTCGTGTATATCCTGAAACGAAACAGACGCAAATGGGACCGTGAGAGTGTGAAGGTTATCTGGTTGGCTTTCGCAATGAAAAAGACGGTAACAGAATCTGTATCTACAAGAAAAATTATGTTGTCTTAGGAAGAGACATTATTTTCAAAAAGGAAAAAGTTGATTGCGAGACTATTTGACCAAATCAAGCCGGATATGATGGATCTGAGGTCTGCGAAGAAAGCGATACGAGAGTACTTCGAAATAGGACGCTAGCGACAAAATTCAATGATTTTGCCATGTTAGAGGAAAATCTGCAACTGATTTCATACAAAGAAGCAATGCTATTGCACACCATTGCTGAAGAGCAATGAGCGAGAAAATCAAGGTTTGACTGAAGAATAATACATGAGAGCTTGTGTTTTTGCCAAATAATATCTGGATGATATTCTCGCACTGTTGTACCGAAAATCACTTTCATTCCCCTTTCTGCGGCTAGGCTCATCGAATGTAAATTTTCCTTCAGATCTGGTACACATGAAACTTTCATAAAAGTTATTTGAAATCCGTAATTTTTCTTCGACAACTTTAGGTTAACGTCCCCATTACCCGTGGATTTCAGAAAACCTCCACCAGCTACTTCCACTACAGATTCGTATTTGATGAATGTGACAATAAAATGTCATATGGTCAGTAGAACCGCTGTATAATATCCATGATCCCGAATATGTCTTTTGATTCACTAGATTGGATCGATGAATTATATCAGCACTCATGGATGTTGATTGTTTCATCGCTCTGAATGCAGCTCTTGATGTAGATGGTTCGTGATGATCCGATTCTTCAGCCGCAACGTTTTAACTTTTGGATAGTTAGCAATTTTTCCCTATATGTCCAATTTCTGAACATCTGTAACATCTTAGAAATTGATGTGATTGCTTGTATTTCTCGTTCACAGAAATTTACATCTCTTTTGAAGTTTGGGGTTTGTTTCTGAATGTTCTGTTATTTTTCAAAAACTTTTCATTTTTAAGGAAAGGTCGCATTGGTATTGTTGAAGCCCTGCCATTCGATTCATTTCCAGTATTGTTTTTATTGTTGATACATCTCTCCTCTTCTACTTATTTTGAATTGAGGTGGCCTATATTGAGATCATCTTCATCAGCTCTCAAATTCATGGCTAAATATTCGTATACACTCGGAAAATTTATTACTGCAAATCTCGCTTGGACTTTTTCAGTGAATTAAAAACTGGCATCTTTCACTTCATGGTTTTAATGGTATAAATATTCATTTCCGTCGACCGATGATGCATTTTAACGCACTCAAAATCATTGATTAATGACCCCTGTTAATGAATGATTTTCTATTAATCAAAGATTTGATTATATGCAACCCAACATACATTGATCTTATACATTTTATAGTGGTTAGTACTATCTGTCATTATTTATTTGTCAATTTTCAAATAAAATTTTAGAAAATGTTCATTACACCAGTTGTTACCCCAATTTATATATGGTCCCGTGGCGTAATTGTAAAGTGAACCAAACTTCGATAAACCTGAAGAGAACACCGGTGAAACCAAAGTTATCTCGAGGAAGTTAAAGAAAAAGGAACTTCCCCCCCCTATAATGGTGGAAGGTCGGCCAGGGGAAAATTATTCCCTCCTGAATAAACTATATCAGGCTGGCATCGATGTAGAAGTAAGATACACACACCTAAATACTATATATTATACCAAGAACGAAGAGCAATATTGGAAAGTAATCAACATATTCAAAAGGGAAAAAATTGAATTTTACACGTATACCCCATACAGTAAAAAGGAGCACCTCTTCATCATAAAGGGGTTAGATCAATCCCCTGAGGGCCTTGACATTATAAATGCTCTGAGAGAAGAACATAAAATAAAGGCAAATAAAATATATAGATTGAGAAAAACCATTAGACCAATGTACATGGTTACTACACCCCCAGAGTACAAATTACAATTTTTAAAAACGAATGTCCGTACGCTAATGAACACCCGTATTAGCTGGGACTTTAGACTTAATGATAACATTATCACCCAATGCCGAAACTGCCAAAGATGGGGGCACGCAGCGGGAAACTGTTTTAGGGCCCCCAAGTGCTTGAAGTGTGGCCAAGGGCATCTCACCACAGTCTGCACTAAAACACCAGACACGCCTCCTAAATGTGCGAACTGTGGATTAGATCACCCTGCGAATTTTCGTGGCTGTTCAGCATATGTAAAGACTCTAAAGAGCACAGAAGAGAAAAGAACAAAGAAAAAGTCCAAATTCCAGTTGGGAGGAATGGAAAAGAATACATGGACAAGAGATCCTCCAAGAGGCAGAATGGACAATACAAAAACTCTTCCCCCCATGAGAGGCCAGGGGGAAAGTAACATCAAACATCCTGAAGACCAAGGAAAAATCCGAAACCCAAGATCGGATGAAGAAAGAAAATCCGCGGAACCACAACCCCGGATGAACTACCCTCAGTGCGGTTACAGGGTAGGACAGCACAGCCTTCTCGTGGCACATGCTGCAAAACTTCTATACTTCCAGGTCACTGAGCTCCTCACTCTTATTATGAGTGATGGAGTGTTTCCTGAAGCGGCTCCCCTGACGGGGGCGGCGGGCGGGGGGTGGGGGGCGAGTAGATAAGAAATGAGAGAGCTTTTGGATTCAAGGTCAAAACCTATGAGAGAGCTTTTGGATTCAAGGTCAAACCCTATGAGAGAGCTTTTGGATTCAAGGTCAAACCCTATGAGAGAGCAAAAGGATTCAAGTTCAAAGGTCACAGTGCACGTGTGAGATTTCCTGGAATTTGATAACGTCCGGTTACAAGTCTCAACAAGTTAGAAAAATGTAATACAGGTTCAATGACCGTTTTCAAGGTCAATACATGACAGATATCCAGAATATTGATAATTTGATATAAAGATAAAAATCAAATTTTTCAAATGAGCCCCTCTCAATGAAACTTTTATACTACCATTAGTTTCAGAAATTTTAATAATCGTGTGACAACCTGTAATTTTCACACTACCATTAGTTTCAGAAATAAATCTTAAATAATCATGAGGCAACCCTGTATGCGATTACTAAAATGGAGCTTTTATAGTACCATTAGTTTCAGAAATAAATCTTAAATAATCATGAGGTACCCTGTATGCGATTACTATAATGAAACTTTTATATCACCAGTAGCTTCAGAAATAAATCTTAATAATCATGAGGTACCCTGTATGCGATTACTATAATGAAACTTTTATATCACCAGTAGCTTCAGAAATAAATCTTAATAATCATGAGGTACCCTGTATGCGATTACTATAATGAAACTTTCATATTACCATTACTTTCAAAAATATGTTTTAATAATTATTAGGTACACCCTGTAAATGATAACCATAATGAAATACCTCTTGAATAATTTTCATAAGTTATATAATTCAACACCCAAGTGTCTAGTGACAAAATTCCGCATTTTTTGATTCCCATGTTTCAAATATTCAGACAGAGTGATAAATAATCTGCAGACTTGCATAAATTTTTATCAAATAACATAAACATGATTTTATTTTGAGAGCATGTCTCTTCTTTCATTGTAGGATATTGAAATTTGAAGATGGTCTCAGATTGCAAGTTGCTTTGTTGCAGAAACCTATGAGAAACATAATTTTATGGAAAAAATGTTTATTCAGAATTTTGTGGCAAATATTTCATGGGAAAATTTGAGAAAGCCCTTCTACTAATGTAGACATTTACTTACTGCTCTGGGGGGAGTGAAGGAGTGTTTCTATTGGTTGAAAACTTAAAGGCAGAAGCAAATTCATTTTGAAGATGCTTCATGAAAATGGGATTATGAGGGGATAGGAATATGTAAAGCCAAACTCACTGTCTTCGATTATTAGTAAAACTTTTTTAGTGAAGCGAATTAATAATCCACTATACTTACAAAATGAAATCGCGAGTTGGAAGCAAAAGTCAGTTAGCACCAGTGAAGAAGCTTAGGTTATTGTCGCATTTTAAGAAGCTTCCGAGTGATGGGGGCTTCCGCTTAGTGAAAAATACATCAACTTCTAGTATTGGCAGTGATATTGAAATATTGGACGGAACCTTTTCGAACTTGAGGCCGATTAATGCTGCGAGGAAGGGTTTCGTACCAGCTTATACCTCAACACCAGCTGCCATATACGAGGATATAAGCGAAGCTGAGAGCCCCAGCAATTCGGAGAGTGATGATGGGGAAGACATCAAAATGGAGACAATAACCAAAGAAGATGAAGGGAGTGAAGATGGCGAAGATGGTGAACAGGACAACTCCATCCAAGAAAAGGCAGGAGATGATGGCGAACAGGGCCCGAATGAAACTGCGAACTCCCTCGAAGGCACTCAGGAGCATAACACTCATCTCGCTGAGATAAAAAATTTACTGAGTGCCTTCATAGAGAAGAAGCGAGCAAGGAAGGTAGAGTTGGAGGACCAGTTAAAGGAGAACAAGCTGGAAATTCAAAGGTTGCTCCGTGACAACAAAACAAAGCAGAGGGAGATTGACGATCTGGATCGGGCCATTACGATAGGTGTGGATAAACTGACATAGTGGACTGAGTGATATTCAAACATTTCTTCGGTGCCTATTCATGGATACATGTTTTACATTTTTTCTGACCTAGGGCGAGTTATACGAGACAAGTTCAACAACTGTTCAAGTGAACCGAGTTCGGTTGCTAAGGAACTAGAAATTTGATTGGCTAATCCCTAACAGCTAAACTTGGTTCACTTGAATCGTTGTTGAACTTGTCCTGTACAATTGGCCCAGTGAATTTAGTGATATTCAAACATTACTTTGGTGTATATTCATGTACATATTTTTATATAATATTCTTTTATACCATACCTATTTATACAATTTTTTATTATTAGCTTTTGCATATATAAAAAATAAATGAAAACTCAAAGTATCTCTATTGTTTTATTATTATTTCTAGTCTTTTATCTGTTTGGGAGCCACGTTCATTACTGAAATATGTTTTAGATAATCACAGTGTGAATTAATAAGGATCAATTTATGCACCATTGCGATAATCATAGTTTTTATTACTGGCACTGTCTCAATCATAAATGTACAGTAAAATTTGATTTTATGAGACAGTGACCAATAATTAGGACTATCATTATGGCAATAGCGCATAAATTGGTCCAATTATTTTTATAAACTCACCAAAATCAAAGTTATCCTTTAACAGCCATAAAACTGAACACTCACTTAAAAAGCACTATCTGATCAAAACAGCACTGAATTCAATTCCTTCTTGTGAACACTTAACCATTTTCTTTTTTCATAAAACTATTATCACTTAAAATGTTTGAAGAATACCTTCACCTCACACAGAAGCATAAGTTTTGCTGATTATGCAGAAATTTGCAAACAGAGTCCCTGTCTGAAAAACAGTGCATTTTTTGTAGATCTTCAACCAAAATACACTGTTTTCTACACAACTACACAAAACTTCAAAACTATTTACTTGAAAAACGAATTTTTTGATTTTCAAATAAACAAAATACAAGTTTGAAACCACAGAGCAGATAGCCCCATTCTTCTTCTTTATAATTTTAGTTTGGTTTGACAGACTGTAAAATTCGTAGTACACTGGTAGTACGAATAATACAGACATGTAGCACAGGAAGCGACATCTAGAGCCATTTGGTTGAACTGATATATAGTATATCAGGTATATAGTAGTACTGTATTTTTATTTTTTATTCTGTAATAATTGAATAACTAAAGAAGAATATAATTTTAATTGAATCAAAAAATAATAATGAATTTGGGAAATGTTCGGGTACAGCATAATTTATATCTGGGAGATATTGTGCATTACTCCTTCTTATTATATCGATGTATGAATCAAGATCTTTATTTTTGTAACCAAGCGGTTGTTTCTTGAACATCAGTTCATATAAACCCGGAGTTCCAGTGTATCTGAACTTATTATTTATTACAATATCGGCACCATCAAAACCAACAGTTGCGTTACCTATGGCAAATTTTTCCGTAGAGGCATCAAAATATACTCCAAAAGTATCGTCAAATGCATTTTTCGTATCTGAAATTTTGTCTTCTATATATGCACGAGGCAACGGCTTCGCGAATTGTTGTAAGTATTGTTGCTGTGCATTCATCACAGGTTGCATACTTTCCTCAAAATAACTCCCTTCGAAGTCGGATGGTGGAATGGTTGAATCATATTGAAATGTCTCTTCATCAGGAGTGATCTGATAAAATTCTTGAGGTGTTGGTTTATGAAATTCACGGGGTGTTGGATGGTGTAATTTTTTGGGTGTCGATTGATAACTTGAAAGAGGTGATTTAGTTTGATGTTTCAATTCTTGCTTCAATTCTTGCTTGAACTGTGTCGTTGGGGGTTGTTGAACAGCAGACAAGAATTGTTTCAATGGCTGAGTAATTGGTTCATACGTTTTTTCTAAATGTGACTGAGATTCTGCAATATCAGATTTCAAAGTTTTATATTTTCTTCTCAACGCTTTCCTTGCACTCAATAGTTGTTCTTGTAAATGACTGTTCATGATGACTGACAATCATTCCCCAATCTTGAAGTTTATATATGAATAAATGTGTCGAAACCCTTCCTGTATCGTCCCTCGTTTATAGAACAATCTTTATCGATAACGAGAAAACCATATTTATCTTTCCAACAATAAGAGCAGATTTGTTTGAAATTCTGCAAGGACATATCTATACTGACATGATCATCATATATATGTTTCAGATTTGTTAGGTCTTGTTGGAAAATTATAAGCAAATTAGCATTGTCTCTAATGAGTTGTTTGGAAATGGCCGAATAGGTTTGACATAAATAGAAACAATCTGTGTGTCTGTGACGGCCGAAACAGAAATAATTCTTGATTATGTTCTGATCACATAAGCAAGCTGAGTTGGTGCGTTCCTCATGTGACACCGAGTATTCAGGAACAACTACGATTGAATAAGATCATAAATAGCAATGTTGAACTACCTTTGAAATTCAGAAGGTGGGAATTAATCGAATATCCTTCTTTAAATGAAACAACAAGACACACTTGGGCAGTGAAAACAACTACGAAGGTTGAAACTCCTCGACATGTTATTATTGCATTTCAACATGCTAAAAAAGAAAAGCTCACCACCGATATGAGTACATTCGACCATTGTAATCTGAGTAATTTAAGAGTATTTCTGAATTCCGAACGATTTCCTTACAATGACTTGAATCTTGATTTCAAGAACAACAAGTTTGCAAAACTCTATGAAATGTATGCCAACTTTCAAGAGAGCTACTATCATATTAAATCAAATCAACCTATTTTCAATCCAAATGAATTTAAAGTGAGGGCACCGCTGATCCACATCGACTGCTCACGTCAAAAAGAAGCGATTCAGACCGGTTCCATAGTACTCAGAATTGAGATTGAGACTGCTGAAGTTACACCCAAGAATGTGACAGCTTATTGCCTTATTCTACACGAGAAAGAATTTTCATATAATCCATTGACTAAAATTGTTAAGCAATTTTAATGCGCATGCTCAACTTGTTGTTATATATAAAGATTTTCATGTTTAAAACATCAGTTTGAAGATGATATCAGAGTATCGAAGAAGATTGGAGCAGCACCATAAGAACCTAAAATTACTCAAACAATTGATTGAGTCATACAATTTGAAACGATCATTGATAAGAAAATTCACTAATTTGAAAATATGATATTGGTGATAGATGTACAAGGTTTCAAGATCGAGAACGATAAATTTTTAACCAAGGAATTTGCCGCTTTCGATGGAAGTAGAGTTTCTCACTATGTTTTCAAACCTCCATTTCCATTAAACATGCTCCCACCAAAATTCCACAGTCAAGCCACTTGGTTGATGCATAATCACCACTGTATAGATTGGAATGACGGGTTCACACCATTGCATCAATTCGGAAATATAATTAAGAAGCTCACTGAGGGAGTTGACACTATTTTTGTTAAAGGAAAGGAGAAAGCTGAATATATCAAAAAGTTCACCCATCAACCAGTCATAGAATTTGAAGAGCAACCCGGTTTACGAGCCTCTGAAGCAAGTTGTTTTCATCATAATAAAGATAATTGTATATGTGCACTTTCAAATGTTTATTTTCTATATCAAATGTATATAATGGATACATCTAAATAAATATTTCCCAAAGAAATATATTTTATTTTACAGTCTTTTATTATATGAATTTAAGTCAAGATCATTTTAGACTTGTCACGACAAGTCATGCACTTGTCTAGATACCAGATGTTGTCACATGGAAGTCATTGACCTTGCAACACCTGCGATTCATCAGAATGATGACTCATCACTTTCTAGCATCCGGTTGCCTAGACACCAGATGTTTCCCGAAAGGTCACTGAACGCTATACAGCAATGCGCATGCTTATATCAAGAGATTTATCTATTTAATTGCAGTTGTTATAGCGATTATGGTTAGTGAGGTTACTACTGAGCTGAATGAATCATGAAGTGTAACAAATGTGGAAAGGATTTTTCATCAAAAAGTAACTTAAACCGACATATACGAAATAACTGTCCTCTCAATGATGTTAGCGGTGTACCTTCTAAACGAATTAAATTGGGTGATTCATCTACAAGTGTTCCAAATTCGAGAAAAAGGTTAGATGCGAATATTTTGTCGAATGTGGACGACGCTATAGAGCAACTTCAGCACGCATTCAAGAATAGGATAGCAAGCTATCGATTCAAAAGTAGTGGAATACAAGTTGATTACTCTAACTTCATGGAAGATGTTAAACCGAAAGTTCTGAAAATCATCTCTGATTATATACAGGAATATAACAGCTTGAAAATAAATTTTGAACTATTTGGACATTATATCATACCTGAGAAAGAATTAGGTGACATGAAATCCTTCAACACAAAAAACAAAATTATAACTTGTTCCAGTGACTTGGATTGCCTCTATGCGGAATTCATGAATGAGATGATTTCAAAGGCTTCAGAGTTCCAGGAAAGAGACTCAGGCTGGTCATTACAGAAAATTTGGTATCTGGATGTCAATATAAACAAATATAATCCACTATCAGCCTCGTCGTATATTAAGTTACCCAAAACAATTAATATGAAACAAGCCGTTTTGAATGTGAAGAATTTGGATAATGCTTGCTTCGCTTGGTCCATTATGGCAGCAATTTTTCCTTCGAATGGTGATCCTTCGAGTCCATCTTCATATCCTCATTATACTACATTACTCAATTTCCAAGGCATTGATTTTCCAGTGAAATTGAAGGATATTTCTAAATTTGAAAGAATGAATAATATATCCATTAATGTATTTGGTGTAGATACGAAATTTAAGGATGGAAAAATGGTTACCAACATCGTGGGGCCCTTACATTTCACAACAAACCGATCTGCAACACATGTGAATCTTCTGCTGATTACTGAGTCGGATGGGAATAATCATTACTGCCTCATTACAGATTTGTCGAAGTTGGTTACACGACAAAAATCAAAGCATAATGGCCGTATGCACATTTGTGACGGTTGCCTCCAATTCTTTCCTACAAGTGAAAAACTGAAGACTCATCAACAATATGATTGTAATCATCTTTGTGTGATACTCCCAAAACCAGAGATGATTATCAACAAGTATGGTGAGGTTGTGCCTGGAAATATTCTTAAATTCACCAATTTCGAGAAGCAGCTCTCAGTTCCTTTTGTGATCTATGCTGATTTTGAGAGCTTGCTGAAACCTATTCATCACAGTCAGCCATCTGATGAGCACTCATTCACATTGAAAGCATACGAACATGAGCCATATTCATTCGCTTTCTATTTGAAGTGTAATTTTGATGACAAATACTCGGAATTCGTACAATATCGTGGAAGTGATTGTGTCGAGGTTTTTGTCAGGAGGTTGGATGATCTTGTCTTGGAATTATACAACAAACATTTGAGACATGTGAAAGAGATGCTGCCACTCACTGAAGAGGAAGAGAATGAATTTCAGAATTCTACGAAATGCCATATTTGTGGTGACTCCTATAAACCTGATGACATCAAAGTTCGAGATCATTGTCACTTGACTGGTGTGTACCGCGCAAGCGCTCATTCGAGATGTAATTTGCACTATAAAGTAGTGAAATTCATTCCTGTCTTTTTCCATAACTTAACAAATTATGACTGTCATCTCTTCATAAAAAAATTGGCTTCGAATAAAGAGAATATCTCAGTGATTGCCCAAAATAAAGAGAAGTATATTTCATTCTCCAAAACATACTTGGTTGAAAAATCAGAAAACCCGAAAATTAGAGACAAATTCATCACCTTGAGATTTGTTGACTCTTTCCGCTTCTTATCAAAATCACTAGATAATCTGAGTAAAACACTGGAGCCGTCTCAATGTCGGGAGGTGAGGAAATATTTTCCAGACCATAGGAAATTTAATATGATAAGACGCAAAGGTGTTTTTCCATATTCATATGTTGACTCATATGAAAAATTGAATCAACCTACATTACCAACTCAATCTGAATTCTTCGATATTCTGAGTAGTAAAGAAATTTCCGAAGAAAACTATAAACGAGCTTGTGAAGTATGGCAGGAATTCGGATGTTCAACTCTAGGAGAATACTCCGATGTTTACCTGAAATCAGATGTTCTACTTTTGGCAGATGTCTTCGAAAATTTTCGGGAGGTGTGCTTGGACAAATATAAACTTGATCCTGCCCAGTATGTAACAGCTCCTTCACTCAGTTGGGACGCAATGTTGCGTTTAACCAAAGTAGAATTAGAGCTCCTAACTGATATAGATATGGTTCACTTTTTCAAGAAAGGGATTCGTGGCGGAGTAAGTCAGTGCAGTAAAAGGAAGGCTATAGCTAATAACCCATTTATATCATCTTATGATGCTTCCAAACCTAACTCATATATTTTGTATCTCGATGCAACCAATTTGTATGGAGCTGCTATGAGTGAATACCTTCCAATGCGAGATTTCAGATGGCTTGAGCGGTATGAGCAAGAAAACTTAGACATCTTTGAAATTGGAGACACATTGTCGAAAGGATATGTATTGGAAGTTGATTTGGAATATCCACCACACTTACATGATGACCATAATGACCTTCCTTTTTGCCCGGAGAATATTAAGCCTCCAGGAAGCAAGTATTCCAAGTTGACTCCAAATTTGATGAGCAAGGAAAGATATATTATACACTATAGAAATTTGAAACAATGCTTGAAATATGGATTGAAATTGACGAGGATTCATAGAGTTTTGGAGTTCACGCAATCAGCATGGTTGAAGCAATATATTGATTTGAATACGAATCTCAGGAATTCTGCCAGGAATGAATTTGAACGTGACCTCTTTAAATTCATCATAAACTCAATTTTTGGAAAAACCATGGAAAACGTGGACAAGAGACAAGACATTAAACTATGCAGTCACTGGGAAAATATGCCAGGTTCTGTGGGAGCTGAGGGATTCATATCAAAACCTCATTTTAAATCATGTTCAGTATTTGATGAGAACTTAGTAGCCATTCAAATGGAGAAATTGACAGTTACCTATGACAAGCCACTTTATGTAGGGTTTTCAATTTTGGATATTTCAAAAACGGTCATTTATGATTTTTTGTATGGCTACATCAAAACAAAATATGGTGACAAAGCAAACCTCTGTTACACAGATACCGATTCATTGATCTTGGAGATATTCACGGAAAATGTATACGATGATATTAGGGAAAATATTGAATTATTTGACACTTCTAATTTCAAAATTGACAATATCCACAAAATTCCCAAAACAGTGTCAGTTGTCGGCAAGATGAAAGACGAATTTTATGGATCACCAATAGAATGTTTTTATGGTACAGGCGCGAAGGCATACTGTGTTAAGACAACAGAAGTCATGAAAAAAGCCAAAGGAGTTTCTAAAAATGTAATAGAGAATGCACTCCAAATTTCAGATTACATTCGAATTGTTGAAAGAGGTGGCTCTATCTTACGAAAAATGTATATTTTTACTTCTTATTTACACACCATTTACACGGAGCTGAGAAACAAAATTGCGTTATCATCTAATGATGACAAAAGATTTGTTTTACCCAATAATGTACAAACATTGGCGTGGGGTCACTATAAGTTGAGTCCTAAAGATGAAGACGCAGTGTTGGATCTCTTACTATTAATGTCAGAAAATTTAATAGATGAATAAATTTTGGATATTTAATTGGTAAATAAAACAAAGATATTGAATGATGTTTTTTATTTAAAAACCCTAATACATATCATTTCAAACTACGTAAGCATGAATAACATCTTGATTGTGGAGGTGGCGGGCCATCTACATGTTCCTCCCACTCAGGTCGATTATGATGAATGAAGCAAGGTAGCTGAACCTGTAGTTCAAACTTGTCCGTATACTCATCTGGTAGTTTGTGCCATGCTGAAAGAAGTTCCCAAGACCTAGCTTTTCGAATCAAATATTGTAACGGAAATTGCCGCAGTTCTTCTTCAGTGAACTCGTATAAGGGTTTGAGGTGCTTCTCATGTTTGGTTATAAGATCAATTATGCACTGAACACTATCCATATTTTCTGAAATATTTCCACCAATGAAGAAAGAAGGATCACTGAGGAGCACACAGCTATGTAGTAAATTAAAGAGTGAACTGTTCTAGACTCTGAATCATCTTTTATATTAGCTGATGGTGGGGAGGGATATAGCTCGATTATGTCCGTTTGTTCAGTGGAATTATGTTTTCTTATTAATAACTTATACTTTGTACTATTGGTGGGTACTGAAGTTTTGACGATTCGTACATTATTAATTTCAAGTGGTATCATTTTCACCCACTTAGATGGCCAAGTTTCATTCCACGTACCATTGCTATCGAAGCAAATGAAAATTTCTCCAACTTCACTGGGTTGGTGTATGAGTAGAACACCATGCCAAATAGCTTGTAAAATTATAAGATTTGTGAACATGTTGAATGGTTCACATGAACTAAAGTTGAAAATCCATTCATTATAGTGATAAATGAAAAAGGCAGGATGGAAGGGGAAAAGAAAGCATAAATATCCGAAAATTATTTATTTATCTGTATATAGGTATATAATTAATCCCTCTGAGTGTCGGATCCCTTGCATAACCTGCTCTTCTGTGAGTTCTATGTTCCTGGGTGGGCATGTGACTAATCACTTTTCTCCCCTAGTTGACTATGACGGAGCCTTTCCTGCCTTCTGAACCTTCTCTTCTCCGTCCTACTTGCGCCAATGGGTGGGCACCTGACGATATCCCTGTTCAAGTCAGGTATGTAGCTGGTGTAGTTGTCCTCATTCCAGCTCTCCACCTTATTGTTGTCTCCAACTTGTTGGTTTCTTTCCACCTCCAGCATGCTGTGACGGAGCCTCTCCTCCCTTGTAAATCTGCTTTTCTCCGTCCTACTTGCGCCAATGGGTGGGCACCTGACGATATCCCTGTTCAAGTCAGGTATGTAGCTGGTGTAGTTGTCCTCATTCCAGCTCTCCACCTTATTGTTGTCTCCAACTTGTTGGTTTCTTTCCACCTCCAGCATGCTGTGACGGAGCCTCTCCTCCCTTGTAAATCTGCTTTTCTCCGTCCTACTTGCGCCAATGGGTGGGTACCTGATGATATCCCTGTTCAAGTCAGGTATGTAGCTGGTGTAGTTATCCTCATTCCAGCTTTCCACCTCATTGGCGACCCCAACTTGTTGGTTTTTTTCCGCCTCCAGCCTGCTGTAACGGAGCATCTCCTCTCTTGTGAATCTGCTTTTCTCCATCCTACTTGCGCCAATGGGTGGGCACCTGACGATATCCCTGCTCAACAAGTCAGGTACATAGGTGGTGATATAGCTGTCCTCATCCCAGTTCTCCATGCTTCAACAAATCCCTAACTGGTGAGTTCAGTATTCCTCGGGGGTCGACTAGGAACCTGGTATAAATTATTAGCGGCCTGGTATCCAAACAGAATGAACAAAACCCGATTCTGAGTTTTGGTTGGCTGGACCAATAATTACTTGATAAAAAGCGAATAACTTTTCTTCTACACACACAACACAAAATTCTTTCAATTACTGAAATATTTGTAGAATATGTTGACATACTTTTACTATAATGCTATTTCATTCTTTATATATCCAAAACTAATTAGTGGAAAGGGGAATACATACTCAGCATATCTAAATTAAGTATGAGTGGGGGATACTTAATCAGCATATTTCAGGAAACATATAGTGCTGACTCCCTAACCTTGAGAGAAGCCATTGAACCAATCACAGATTTCTTTGAACTAACTAGATATGTTTCGCAAGCGGAAATATCAACAGCGAATTCCAGGAAACAAATCATTCACACATGTACTCATTAACCTTGAAAGACACCAACTTATCAGTAATGTGAGCATCTAGATGTAGAAGTTCCGAGTAAGCAGGTCATCGATATTTGTCGACGCAGGGTTACTTAATACCCCAAATGGAATTTCTACACTTTTGTATATATCTGAGGATATTGCTTTTTCGTATGATTAATCTATCAACTATGGAGGTTGACGAAGTTGACTTAGGTTTTGAATCTGAGTGCGATGAAATTATTTGTGATATGGAAGAAGTCGATGATAAAATGGAAGATATCCAAATTATTGGAAGTATGGAATTCGTGACCACAAGTGTATACCAAAGTATGTGCATTACAGAACACTACTTTACCACTATCTCAGAAAAAGAGAGAAAAATGTGTATTGTGTGTTTTTACGACTTTGCGGCAGAGGTGAATTCGAATATAGAGTGCCAGCAAGTTTCAAACCACTACTCTGGAACAGTGGATAGTGTGCATGAACGCTGTATCTCCTGCCATGACTGTGGAAGACAATTAGGCATAGTGTGTCTAACAAGATGCTGCATGGTGTGTAACAATTGTAATTTTAAATTTCCTGAATAAATTTTTATTGCATATTTGAATTACTTGATTATTTACTCCACTATCAAAATTATAAACAGATATAAATTATGCTGTACCCGAACATTTCCCAAATTCATTATTATTTTTTGATTCAATTAAAATTATATTCTTCTTTAGTTATTCAATTATTACAGAATAAAAAATAAAAATACAGTACTACTATATACCTGATATACTATATATCAGTTCAACCAAATGGCTCTAGATGTCGCTTCCTGTGCTACATGTCTGTATTATTCGTACTACCAGTGTACTACGAATTTTACAGTCTGTCAAACCAAACTAAAATTATAAAGAAGAAGAATGGGGCTATCTGCTCTGTGGTTTCAAACTTGTATTTTGTTTATTTGAAAATCAAAAAATTCGTTTTTCAAGTAAATAGTTTTGAAGTTTTGTGTAGTTGTGTAGAAAACAGTGTATTTTGGTTGAAGATCTACAAAAAATGCACTGTTTTTCAGACAGGGACTCTGTTTGCAAATTTCTGCATAATCAGCAAAACTTATGCTTCTGTGTGAGGTGAAGGTATTCTTCAAACATTTTAAGTGATAATAGTTTTATGAAAAAAGAAAATGGTTAAGTGTTCACAAGAAGGAATTGAATTCAGTGCTGTTTTGATCAGATAGTGCTTTTTAAGTGAGTGTTCAGTTTTATGGCTGTTAAAGGATAACTTTGATTTTGGTGAGTTTATAAAAATAATTGGACCAATTTATGCGCTATTGCCATAATGATAGTCCTAATTATTGGTCACTGTCTCATAAAATCAAATTTTACTGTACATTTATGATTGAGACAGTGCCAGTAATAAAAACTATGATTATCGCAATGGTGCATAAATTGATCCTTATTAATTCACACTGTGATTATCTAAAACATATTTCAGTAATGAACGTGGCTCCCAAACAGATAAAAGACTAGAAATAATAATAAAACAATAGAGATACTTTGAGTTTTCATTTATTTTTTATATATGCAAAAGCTAATAATAAAAAATTGTATAAATAGGTATGGTATAAAAGAATATTATATAAAAATATGTACATGAATATACACCAAAGTAATGTTTGAATATCACTAAATTCACTGGGCCAATTGTACAGGACAAGTTCAACAACGATTCAAGTGAACCAAGTTTAGCTGTTAGGGATTAGCCAATCAAATTTCTAGTTCCTTAGCAACCGAACTCGGTTCACTTGAACAGTTGTTGAACTTGTCTCGTATAACTCGCCCTAGGTCAGAAAAAATGTAAAACATGTATCCATGAATAGGCACCGAAGAAATGTTTGAATATCACTCAGTCCACTATGTCAGTTTATCCACACCTATCGTAATGGCCCGATCCAGATCGTCAATCTCCCTCTGCTTTGTTTTGTTGTCACGGAGCAACCTTTGAATTTCCAGCTTGTTCTCCTTTAACTGGTCCTCCAACTCTACCTTCCTTGCTCGCTTCTTCTCTATGAAGGCACTCAGTAAATTTTTTATCTCAGCGAGATGAGTGTTATGCTCCTGAGTGCCTTCGAGGGAGTTCGCAGTTTCATTCGGGCCCTGTTCGCCATCATCTCCTGCCTTTTCTTGGATGGAGTTGTCCTGTTCACCATCTTCGCCATCTTCACTCCCTTCATCTTCTTTGGTTATTGTCTCCATTTTGATGTCTTCCCCATCATCACTCTCCGAATTGCTGGGGCTCTCAGCTTCGCTTATATCCTCGTATATGGCAGCTGGTGTTGAGGTATAAGCTGGTACGAAACCCTTCCTCGCAGCATTAATCGGCCTCAAGTTCGAAAAGGTTCCGTCCAATATTTCAATATCACTGCCAATACTAGAAGTTGATGTATTTTTCACTAAGCGGAAGCCCCCATCACTCGGAAGCTTCTTAAAATGCGACAATAACCTAAGCTTCTTCACTGGTGCTAACTGACTTTTGCTTCCAACTCGCGATTTCATTTTGTAAGTATAGTGGATTATTAATTCGCTTCACTAAAAAAGTTTTACTAATAATCGAAGACAGTGAGTTTGGCTTTACATATTCCTATCCCCTCATAATCCCATTTTCATGAAGCATCTTCAAAATGAATTTGCTTCTGCCTTTAAGTTTTCAACCAATAGAAACACTCCTTCACTCCCCCCAGAGCAGTAAGTAAATGTCTACATTAGTAGAAGGGCTTTCTCAAATTTTCCCATGAAATATTTGCCACAAAATTCTGAATAAACATTTTTTCCATAAAATTATGTTTCTCATAGGTTTCTGCAACAAAGCAACTTGCAATCTGAGACCATCTTCAAATTTCAATATCCTACAATGAAAGAAGAGACATGCTCTCAAAATAAAATCATGTTTATGTTATTTGATAAAAATTTATGCAAGTCTGCAGATTATTTATCACTCTGTCTGAATATTTGAAACATGGGAATCAAAAAATGCGGAATTTTGTCACTAGACACTTGGGTGTTGAATTATATAACTTATGAAAATTATTCAAGAGGTATTTCATTATGGTTATCATTTACAGGGTGTACCTAATAATTATTAAAACATATTTTTGAAAGTAATGGTAATATGAAAGTTTCATTATAGTAATCGCATACAGGGTACCTCATGATTATTAAGATTTATTTCTGAAGCTACTGGTGATATAAAAGTTTCATTATAGTAATCGCATACAGGGTACCTCATGATTATTAAGATTTATTTCTGAAGCTACTGGTGATATAAAAGTTTCATTATAGTAATCGCATACAGGGTACCTCATGATTATTTAAGATTTATTTCTGAAACTAATGGTACTATAAAAGCTCCATTTTAGTAATCGCATACAGGGTTGCCTCATGATTATTTAAGATTTATTTCTGAAACTAATGGTAGTGTGAAAATTACAGGTTGTCACACGATTATTAAAATTTCTGAAACTAATGGTAGTATAAAAGTTTCATTGAGAGGGGCTCATTTGAAAAATTTGATTTTTATCTTTATATCAAATTATCAATATTCTGGATATCTGTCATGTATTGACCTTGAAAACGGTCATTGAACCTGTATTACATTTTTCTAACTTGTTGAGACTTGTAACCGGACGTTATCAAATTCCAGGAAATCTCACACGTGCACTGTGACCTTTGAACTTGAATCCTTTTGCTCTCTCATAGGGTTTGACCTTGAATCCAAAAGCTCTCTCATAGGTTTTGACCTTGAATCCAAAAGCTCTCTCATAGGTTTTGACCTTGAATCCAAAAGCTCTCTCATTTCTTATCTACTGGGGCGCCTACGGGGCCCCCCGCCTCTCCGCTCGGTGCTCCCGCTGGGGGACGCGGCGGAAGGGGAGGGTGATCTGGAAAGTAACAACACAACACGAAACACTACACAAACATAACACACGTCATAAAATAACTACTTCAAATAAAAAGCATGCATGATGGAATCGTAGTATCGGCACAAGCTTATGAGGAAATCATGCATGCAAATAAATAAACAAAGCCATTATCATAAAGCAGGTTTTTTCTAGCTTTTCCTGCTAAGAACCAAATAATTATAAAAACATCTCATAAAATCACACAAATTGCATTATCATACACACATTAACACAAATGCCAGCATGAGCTTTGCAGGAGGTTGGCGCTGTTAAACGTTGCAACGCAGTGACGGTAAAAGTCTGAGTTAACAGCCAGACCATCGGCTGGGTTGTGGTATAAGTTTCCCATTCAAGTGGGGAACAGCTGCAGCCGTCTCTATATATTTAAATATATATATATATGAATAGATTTGTACATGATCTGTAAATATGAATTATGAATTTAATCAATAAATATTTTTGAAGTTGAAGTTGAAAGTGAACCTGGCTTGCAACACTGAGTTCGAGAGTTCAAAACCCACCAAGGGTAATTTTTTTTTTATTTCAATTCAAAAATAAATAATAAAAAATAAAACTACCACTGAGAAAAATTAAGCTATCTTTGAGTAGAGTTAATATAAATAGGAAATAGTGATTGTTTTTCAAATAAAATTTTAGAAAATGTTCATTACACCAGTTGTCACTCCAATTTATATATGGTCCCGTGGCGTAATGGTAAAGCGAACCTGGCTTGCAACACTGAGGTCGAGAGTTCAAAACCCACCGAGGGTAATTTTTTTTTTTTATTTCAATTTGAAAATAAATAATAAAAAATAAAACTACCACTGAGAAAAATTAAACTATCTTTGAGTAGAGTTAATATAAATAGGAAATAGTGATTGTTTTTTATCGTAACGTTAAATAAATAAACATTGAAAATAAGATATCTGTATTTTTGAAAACTTCTGTCGACGGAAAAGTTTTGTAACAAACTCGTGAATTAAAATGGCGATTAACAATCTCAAACATTAACGCGTGAGCGGAGCGAGCGCGTTAAAATATCTCGATTGTTAATCGCCCTTATTAATACACTTGTTCGTTAAATAACTATTAATGGATTCGTCGTCTTTATTACAAGTATTAACAACGTCTTTCAACAGTAAAAAACCATGCCAGGTAACATATCTGGTCTGCATTTGTTTCAGCGTCTCCCATACTTCTTTTGTTGTTTTACAGTTCATTATATAATCCAAACTATAGTTGTTTATGAGCAGATATAATATAGATTTGGCACTGTGATCGTTCTTCTTGTTAAGGGCTGTTTTTAACTCGTCTGTACTGAATCCTGGATCAATAGCTTGGCTGAGATTTTTAACTTCCAAAATACTTTGAGCACTCATCTACCAGTATCTATAGTTTTCGGATTCAATTTTCTTGGCCCTAAAATCGTCCATTTTCGTCTTACAGATGGTTGTACTATATCTCCTTTGAGCAATTTATTTCACGTCGTCGTCGTCTGCTTTTACTAACTGTTTATGTTACGTCGTCTGCTTTTTCTGATTATAAGTCTGGGCCAATAACCTGTTAAAAAACTTCCTCTAACAATTTCCACAGGTGTTGATGTGGGATTCAGAACAGTTACAGCCTGCTCCTTCAGCTGACTGTCCGGGAATAGGACGTTTCAGTGCCGCCATTTTAGCGCCGTTTCAGTGTCAGGACCTTTCAGTGCCAGGACGTTTCAGTGCCATGACGTATCAGTGCCGGAACATTTCAGTGCCAGGACGTTTCAGTGCCAGGACTTTTCAGTGCCATGACGTTTCAGTGTCGGGACATACATTAAAAAATTGAAATTCTACTGGCGATATTAAAACTAATGGGAATGCACACATTCACAAAAACTCAGGCATAGCCTGTGCGGGTAGAGGAGGGCTATTATTATAATTTGCCGTGGCGCTCATACTTATTAAAGTTTGTTTTTTTTGTTTGTTATTTCAGAAAATATGAGATTTATTAAAAAACGATTTAGATAGGTTGACAGATAATTCAATTCTCCACAAGAACGATTTTAAGTAATACCTTATGAAATACGCTCGTTTTCTCAGAAAACGTGGTTTAACGCCGACGTCATATTTCGTGCTCGCGCAAACCCGCCACTGCAAGTTCATGCCAAAGAAAAAACTGGGTTTTACTTCTGACTCAGTTTTCAACTCATCCCTAATCCCGGCAATTTCTTCAGTATATGTTGAAAATAATCGCTCATACACATCAAAAAAATGAAGTATGTGATTTCAAGCTTGGGGTTTGCACTTCACAATTATATATTATATATATATATATATATATATATATATATATATATATATATATATATATATATATATAGAGAGGAAGTCTTTGCTGACCAGTTAAGATAAAGCTAGGAAAACTTGTTGGGTACGCAGCATGCAGGAAGTATACTCTTATAACACTTGTTCCAATATCTATGCACATAACCTCACCGACACTGTAAGTAGTTTTGGAATCCACTGTTAGTCATTGTTTCATTGTATTTTAATAATATTGTAGCTTTCCCTGAGGATGACAATAAACGTTGTCGAAATATTGGAACAAGTGTTATAAGAGTATACTTCCTGCATGCTGCGTACCCAACAAGTTTTCCTAGCTTTATATATATATATATATATATATATATATATATATATATATATATGCACTATATGCACTATATGAATGAGCGATTATTTTCAACATTTACTGAAGAGAATTCCGATTTTATGGGTAAGTTGAAAATGAAGCAGGACTAAAACAAAGTTTTTTTTGGCATGTATAAGTGTGACCTGTCACACTACTCTAAAATTGTTGTATATAGTCCAAAGAGGGTATGGGTTGCTGCTTCCGTATAATAATTCCATATTTAGTAAATTATTCATGATTTTTGGATCATCCTCAAACATATCCGTGAAAGGCTACAAAACACATTTTAGATACTCAAATACTTGCATATTATATTTGCATGAGAAGGTAGGAGTCTTCAGAAACGATATAATTTTTTTTTTCTCCGATCATTTTTAGCAGAGTTATGACCAATCAAATATTCGGCTCCGCCAGAACTTTCAGCGGCGCGTAAGGGTGAACCTGAAATTTTATGTCGGCGTTCAATCTCGTTTTCTGAGAAAACGAGCGCATTTCATAAGAAATTACTGGGAATAATTTTTGTGGAAAATTGAATTGTTTTTCGCCTTTTTGAGTTGTTTTTTTAATAAATCATATACTTTCCAAGATTACAGCAAAAATCTATTTATATATTTTTAAACGAAAAAAAAAATATATGTTCCACCCCTGGAATTTTGGTAAACTATTTGTTTTCGTGTTTTTCATGGTTCCAACTACTAGCATACCAAGTTTGGTGGTGCTACAATCGATTCTTGTCTCAAAACCCAATCGTACTGGATTATGGCCAAAGACGGCTGATGTCGAGTCACAGCCGCTGAAAGCGTGGACGAATGATATGATGTAGTGGCTTTCAGTTGATGTTGAGGGAGCTGAGTAAAAAACGTCTTCCGTTATTCTTCGCCCACAATTTCGAAAATACACGATTCTTGATGGTCCAACTAGGCCATTGAATATGACCAACAGGTCTATATCCTTTCCTGCTATGATGACCAGGTCGTAATCACTGGCCTTGGCAAGGGCTGTGGTAACAATCAGCCTATCCAAACTCTCAACCCATATAAAACACTTCGTGTTGAATTATTTCAACATTTGAATAATCACACTATATATATTTCATGTTATGAATAGACTGTTATTGTCAGCTAGATAAAAAAATGAGAATAGTTGAATTTGTTGATTTAGTTGTCAAATAGTATTTTTCAATTCGTCTTACTGTAATTTTATATTAAATAAAATATCCATTTCACAAGTCCTCCAAGGTGTTGAGTTCTTTGGTACAATCTGCTTGATTCACGACCGTCAACAGGTTATGGGCCCAGATCAGTGATCTGTACTACCAACGTCTCTGAGTTGA
This sequence comes from Chrysolina haemoptera, assembly GCA_958298965.1. Classification (NCBI taxonomy): domain Eukaryota; kingdom Metazoa; phylum Arthropoda; class Insecta; order Coleoptera; family Chrysomelidae; genus Chrysolina; species Chrysolina haemoptera. The sequence continues at coordinate 22,550,610 of OY282597.1, read as the reverse complement.
AACCGAATTTGTTTCATATAATCGACTCATTTAACAAGAATTAGTTTCTGTGGACCTTGGAGAAGAAACTTTTGAAGAGAAAAATGGGAGATAAGTTAGACGTCGGAAGCATCAATAAGTTTGATGACAAAAACTACCGTCAGTGGAAGTTCCAAATCAAATGCGCTCTCCGAGCCAAAGGCATATTCCACATCGCAGAAGGATCAACTCCGAAACCAAGCATAGAAAACGTCCAAGAGCTTGAAAAGTGGAACAAGCAAGATGCCATAGCCATGTTCACCATCACTGCTGCTATGGAACTGTCCCAGATAACCCTTATAGAGAATTGCTCAACTTCCAAAGAAATCTTGAATAAACTCGATTCCATTTATCAGCAGAAATCCGAGACAAACAAGATGCTGGTCCATGAAAAATCCCATCAATATAAGTTCAGCCTGAATGATTCAATGGCCCAACATATTGTAAAAGTGGAAAATCTCGCAAGAGAAGTGAGGGAGTCCGGCGAAACAATCAGTGATGCTGCAATTATTAAAATTTTGAGCACTTTGCCAATGAAATTCCGCAATGTGAGACAAGCATGGTTATCACTCGACGAGACGAAACAATCCATAGCAAATTTAACTTCACGACTTCTTGACGAAGAGGCGAACCTAACAGCATGCGAGGAAGCAGAAACTGCCCTATCTACAATGACAGTTTCCAAGAAAAATGTTCCTGAGAAAACCAAATATGTTAAATCCAAATTGTTCTGCTACGTCTGCAGAAGAAAAGGCCATCTTGCACGTGAATGTCGTAAAAAGAAGAACAGAAAAGATGAAAATAAAAGTTCTGAAGTAACTCCTCAAGAAAGTTGTAGAGGGGCCCCATCTACTGCATTCATGGTAGGTGACAACTTTACTAATGCATGCAACGACCATTGGATCATGGATAGTGGTGCTTCTGCACATATGACCAATCATCGAGAGTATTTCTACACCTTTGAAACCATGGACAATCCCAACGCAGTTGTGCTTGGTAATACCCAAAGTTTATTAATAAAAGGAAAAGGTACAGTCCAGATCCAAAAGTTGATAGACGGAAGATGGCATGAATCTACAATGTTCTCTACATACCAGATCTGAGAAAAAGTATGTTTTCGGAAGGGGTTCTAGCAGAAAAAGGAATGAAGATAGTGAAGCAAGGAAATGAAGCTGAAGTATATCTCAAAAATGAATTAGTTGCATGCGCCGTTCGAGAATCCAATAATCTGTATCGAATGCTTTTCCGTACTGTAGTGTCGCAGGTCAATATTGCTGAAGAACATAGCCTCAAAGTATGGCATGAACGTCTAGGACACATAAATACAAAATCACTCAAAGATTTAGTGTCAAAAGAACTGGTGACAGGATTAAAATTTGGTGATACCGACAAGTTCTTCTGTGAAGGTTGTGTCTACGGAAAACACCAAAGATATCCTTTCGAAAGAGGACCTGACAGAAAAATGAATGCTGGTGAACTAATCCACAGTGATTTATGTGGACCAATGGAAACACCATCTGTACAAGGATCTAAATATTTTGTATCCTTCAAAGATGACTTTTCCGGATATAGAGTGGTGTATTTCATTAAACACAAAACAGATGTTCTGGACTGTTTCAAAACTGTTTCTGCAACCTATCGAAGAATAAATTTGGGCACCCTGTTAAAATACTTCGAGTAGACAACGGAACTGAATATTGCAACAAAGACTTTCAAAGTTACGTCTGCCAGCAAGGTATCGAAATGGAGAAAACAGCCCCGTATACTGCACAACAGAATGGAAGAGCCGAACGTGACAACAGGACAATTGTCGAAAGTGCCAGAGCAATGTTGCATGGAGCAGGAGTTCCAAAATATCTTTGGGCAGAAGCTATTAATACTGTCGTTTATATTTTGAACCGCACTCCAACGATTCAAGCAATCAACTCCACCCCATTTGAACTATGGACTGGAAAGAAACCAAGTCTATCTCATGTCAAAATATTCGGAAGTGAAGCTTTCGTCCACGTTCCTGATGTTAAACGGTCAAAGTTGGACCCCAAAAGTCGAAAATTAATATTTGTTGGCTATGAAGGTAACTCGACAAACTACAGACTTTTTGATCCAGTGTCCAGAAAGATAACAGTGTCACGAAATGTCATATTTAACGAAAATGTCAAAGGTTTCGTTCATCTTGAAAATGTAGTTCCTATTTCTATAGAAAACGATAATGATGTCACAGTCTGGCCAGAAAATCGTGAAATAAAATGTCAAGGATCTGAAGAAATTGAACAAGAACAAGAGCCCGCCATGCGTCCAATTAGAAATAAACGATTTCCACAAAGGTTTGACGATTATGAGATACATTATGTAGATGCAGATGTTCCTGGTACATACGAAGAAGCCATACAAAGTAACGAATCACATCACTGGAAAAATGCCATTAAAGAAGAACTTGATGCTTTAGAAAAGAATGGCACCTGGGAGTTAACCGAATTACCATCTAATAAGAAAGCAATCAGCTCAAAATGGGTTTTCAAAGTGAAGAGACTTCCTGATGGAACCATATCTCGTTACAAGGCAAGGTTGTGTGCAAAGGGTTTTGCGCAAAAGCAAGGGGTTGATTACCATGAAATCTTCTCGCCGACAACAAGATATGATTCAGTCCGTATCTTGTTAGCCACCGCTGCTAAACACAAATATGACATGATGCAGTTCGACGTCAAGACAGCTTTCCTGAACGGTGAACTAGACGAAGAAATATTCATGCAAATACCGGAAGGATTCAATGTTTCATCAAACCTAGTATGTTCTTTGAAGAAGTCGCTTTATGGGTTAAAGCAGGCTCCACGCTGTTGGAATAGAAAATTCAATACCTTTTTACGAAATTTGGTTTTTGTCCAAGTAATGCAGACAAATGTGTTTACCACACAGAATTGGATGGTGCCAAAGTTTTATTGGTCATTTTCGTAGACGATGGGTTGATTATTTCCAAAAGCAAATCAGCTATCGAAAAAGTTTTGGAAGAAATGAAGACAACTTTTGAGATAACGAGCAGAAAAGTTGATTACTTTATTGGTCTGCAAGTACTTCATTATCCAGACGGCAGTATTTTCATACATCAATCTGGTTTTATCAAGAAAATAATCGAGAAATTTGGACTTCAAGAAGCTAATCCGTCCAAAATTCCTGCCGATCCAAACACCAACCTTTCAGTATGCAAGGAATCTATTCTACGAGATGGTGATGTTCCGTATCGTGAAGCCATAGGTTCTCTAATGTTTGCTGCTATCGCCACTCGACCAGATATTACGTATGCAGTGGGAGTTTTGAGTAGATACCTATCGCAACATACTCAAGCCCATTGGAATGCTGTAATACGTATATTCAGATACCTGTCAGCCACATCAAATTTTGGAATTAAATATGACAGCTCAGGTGACAATCAAACACTAATCGGCTATTCTGATTCTGATTTCGCCAGCGATGTCGATACTAGGAAATCCACTTTAGGATATGTTTTCAAAATTTGCAATGGAGCTGTGAGTTGGGCAAGCAGAAGACAACAAAGCATAAGTTTGTCAACAACGGAAGCCGAATATATTGCTGCGTCTGAAGCAACGAAAGAAGCTCTCTGGATACAACAGTTACTTCGAGATATACAAGAAGAAATACATCATCCTACTGCAATACATATAGATAACCAAAGTGCTGTGCGCCTTATAAGAAATCCAGAATTCCATAGGCGTACGAAGCATATTGACATACGCTATCATTTTGTACGCGAAAAGTATGAGAGTGGTGACATCGATCCAGTAAATATATCTACACACGATCAAGTGGCCGATATATTTACTAAAGCACTAGCAAGAGAGAAATTCGAACAATTTCGGAACTTGATGGGAATGAAGAATCTTCTAGAAACATGAAGCAATGGAATATGATTTTTTTTTGTGATTTCAAATATTGAATTAGTGGGAGTGTTGAATTATTTCAACATTTGAATAATCACACTATATATATTTCATGTTATGAATAGACTGGTATTGTCAGCTAGATAAAAAAATGAGAATAGTTGAATTTGTTGATTTAGTTGTCAAATAGTATTTTCCAATTCGTCTTACTGTAATTTTATATAAAATAAAATATCCATTTCACAAGTCCTCCAAGGTGTTGAGTTCTTTGGTACAATCTGCTTGATTCACGACCGTCAACACTTCGACATACTGATATTTCGATATGAAAGACACCACTATTTTTATTGAACTGAGGCGAGTATCGTCTGTCATCAACTACTTGATATTCTTCGATTTCTGGTACTTATACAGTATCGGAAACTTTTCAACTAGGGTATAGACAGAAATCTACGCTAGCAACAAGGAACGCAATGATATGACAATACCACATAAATAAGAGAGATGCACTACTGCGCGCCACTCCTGCTACCACATCCGACCAATTAACAGAACACTTGTATGAATGAAATATATGTTTTGTGACGAATGTCCGCCGTCTTTGACGTGCCATACCAATTAAAATAGGAATAGAAGCCCGGATGGCGAACGGATTTCCCACATGTCCATATTGCACCATACAGTTATCAGAAAAGGACAATAAATGATCAAAGAGAGAGAGAGAACATATAGCAAGGTATTCTCCACGCTCTCATGAAACCACCATACCCCAGATGAAAACTTTCCGATACTGTATATGACAATTCTAGGTGTTGAATGGTCTCCTAATGGGTAATTTACTTCTCAGGTACAGGTCTCGACTTCCCCTTTCATTGGTATCGTTGAATACTGGTCCCCACCGGTAGTATGATATTTCTGAAGAGGGGTGGAGACCTGTACCTGGGAAGTTAATTACGCATTAGAAAGCCGTTGAAAACCTAAAACTGGCATACATGCCTCCTTTTCCCTCCAACCCAGTCCCCTCACCAACACATTTTTGAAATCGCTAAACCATGTGAAAGTGATTTATGATGTTACGAATGTGATGAAGTTAAAAAAAAGAAATTGCTAAAAATTTTCAAATTTGAAGAAAGCACCAATTTTGAAAAGCTGTATCTAAGAAACGATTGGGCCTATGGACACATAAAAATAAATAACAAATTTTGCAAGTTGCATCTTGTTTAAAAAAAGTATCCATGGTCATTGTCGAAAGATCACTCCTTCGTGGTCAAAACGGCCAAAAAGTTCCGGAGGGGCCTGGAGGTCGAAAACTTGGTCAAAGTACCACCACATCATCTAGAAAATTGTGTGAAAAAATCGAATGTCATATTTGACTGAACTAAAAGTAGTCTGTTACTTGGTTGGAATGAAAAACCGGTATGCTCGTGGTTCCTTGCGCTCACCTCTTGGCTTGCTCTCCAGAACCTTCCACTCGTCTAGAATTTTCATCCTAACCTTATAAAAGGATATTATACTTTTCTGCAGTTTCCTAAGAATTCTTGTAGAATTGGGATCACAATGGCGTGCAATTGTCTTATTAGATACGTTGATGTGAACTCTCAAAATTATTTTTACTTACACTGTGATAATGTTTCTAATGTATATACAGCGTGACCTATTTAGGATAGAAGCAGCCTTATAAAACTTAAATTTTTCAACCGATTGGAATTATCATTTTTTGTTAGGTAGACATTTAAAAAGTCCACTAGGACACCAAATTTCATGAATAAATCTCCAGGGCCAACTAATTTAAATTTTCAAGGTCATAATTCTAAAAAAATTACTAGCGACATTTTCTTCATTCTCGACATTTTTAAATGGTTCATATGTAAATTACGTTGAGATGCGTCAATCATTAGAAAAGTTATAAGGGAATGAAATTTGAAAATATGCCGTTTGATAAACAAACCAATTCAATTCAAAAAAATTTATCAGAACTTTTACTACACCACTGGATTCAGTGAGTCTCGAAATATCACTGACTGTAATTTCATCAAAATCTGTTGATGAATAAAAAGATTTGAAAATATGAGATAAAATGACGTTTTCCTGAAATTCCATCAACATATTTTTCAAATTTTATTATCTCATGATTTTATTATTTATCAACAGATTTCGAAGAAATTTCGGCCAGTGATATATCGATACCTCCTTAATCCAGTGGTGTATTCCAAATTCTGATGAAAATTCTGAAATTGAATTGGTGGGTTCATTGAACGGTATATTTTTCAAATTTAAGTCTCAAATAACTTTTTAATTGCTTGACGCATTTGGACGTAATTTACATATGAACCATTTGAAAATGTCGCGAATCCAGTGGTGAAGTCAGAAGTTTGCTAAAATGATCGCTAGTAATTTTTTTAGACTTTTTACCTTGAAAAATCAGATGAGTTGGTCCTGGAAATGAAGATTTATTCAGGAAATTTGGTATCTCAGTGGACTTTTTGGATGTCTATCTAACGGAAAAAAAATCATTTCAATCGGTTGAAAAATGTAAGTTTTATAAGGGTGTTTCCATCTCAAATGGGTCACACTGTATAGCGCGAAATCAAGTTTATATTGTTTCTAGGGGGTAACTATTGCCGACTTCAACTCTGTTGATGGAAACGCAGCTGCAGAAACTCTGAACAAGGAATTCGGTAGCGGCAAAGTTATTTTCATCAAAACTGATGTTACTGACATAAAACAGTTCGAAAGTATGATGAATGAATTTTTTTAATGGTGCTTCTCAAACAACATTTTTTCAGATGCTTTCGAAAAAACCGTAGAAGTATTCAAGAACGTTGACATTCTCATCAACAACGCTGGTATAATGAACGATGCAATTTGGGAGAGAGAGATAGCTGTTAATATTGTAAGTAATGAAGATCATGAAATCTTTTCAGAAACAGAATATGTACAGTGAAACTAATTTCATTATGATTTTAAATATTATGAGTTGCGCGTCGGCTTCCCAAGTAGAACACTCATATTGGGACAATATTGGTACAAAATTGGCAAAATATTCAAATAACAATATTGGCGAGAAAAAAAATGTGAAAATTCGGCGATATTGGTCCAATATTTTAAAATTTATATTGGTATAATATTCTCGAAGCCATATTGACCTCAAAATATTAAGCGATATTGGTACAATATCGCTGTAGTACACTTACAATGGAATAATATTAGTAAAATATTGGCAAAATCTTCAAACGTAATATTGGCTATATAAAATTATAATTATTTCGGGATATTGGTACAATATTACATGGATATTATACAAATAATAGCAGTGAAATATTGTGGAAGCAATATTGGCCTCAAAATATTCAGCGAAATTGGTACAATATCATTTGTTTATATTGGTAAAATGTTAAAATTAAATTATGTTGCCTTGGAATGGAAGCATTGATGAAGTATTTCCAGAAAATGTCGAATAATTTGAATATTCTACAATTTCATTTTTTCTTCAATTAACCACTGAGTAGATTGACTTGTAAACGCATTGTGAGAAGCCTTATTTAATATATGTTACTATGATTCAGTTGTCGTTCTATATGTGGGGCCACCTACCGGTTTCTTACCCAAGGTTAATCATAATTCATTTCAATATTATTTATTGAATATTCGGCCAATATGCAAATTTCAATGATAGTGATAAATTTATTTTGTAATATTGCATCATATTGTCTTTCAAATATTGGCGTGAGGTTTCCGTAACAAACTCAATCAATATAGGGTCAATATAATTTTTCCAATATTGATGAAATAATATTCCACGAATATGCAATCAAACTTGGATATACAATATTGTTTTTTATCTCTAAAATCGATATAAGAGGAATATCGAAACCGCAATATTGGAGCTAGATGCTGGAAACAATATGTAGCCAATACCGTTCTATGGATATTGGTGAAAATTATTGAACCAATATTGACCCAATATTTTATGAAACAATGTACATTCAGAACAGGTTGAACCAATATTAAATCAATATTATTGATGAAATATTGTTTTTCCAATATGCACCCATATTGGTTCAATATTATTTTTACATTTACAATATATCCATATATATCCAATATGAAAACAAGATTCAGCCAATATGAGATGCTACATGGGTTATGTTGAGTGTTATCACTGGATATATTGCCCGACAAGAACGCAGCAAGTTATTCCGTCTAAAGCTAGGTTGGTTTTATTGTACCTGCGACTCATTCACTATCCATCCTGAATATCCACAATGAAATGAAGTAATTTATGAATATGTCACTGATGATTCTAAAGGTTATTAATTCACCCCTGTGCAACAACTACCCCATCCTTGAGATATATCCTACAGTACATAAAATTACCTTACAATCATGTAACGGGTGGCCAATACTCATGGTTGTATATTTTAGTTGTCATTCAAAGTAGGATCAATGCCTGAAATGTATATTGTCAGAACTACAGTTTTCAGATAATATCAAGAACTCTAGATCCTTTTCAAATTAATTTCTCAAATGATTATCGCCTTACTCTCTGCACGTTCAAAACCTTCAATACATTTGTAATCTGCATTACCACTATAATAAAAATTGTAATTGTATAAAAACAGACCATTATCATTTTTAACCAATAATGACGGAAGGTCATGAAAGGTTTTCAAGAAATACCAATTAGGTAAGTATATAAAACATTTGAATTGACTTTTCTTTTTCATAAAAAAAGGTTTCGTGATGATTGGAGAATATAATATTTCGAAAATCGAGACGACCATTTCGTAAAGCAGTTTTAACAGGCATCCATATAAGAAATTATGAAACACATAGGAAAAATTAATGAGGTACTCTAGTCAATGACAAGAGGAGGTGAACTAATACCAGGAATTTATAATAGGATCAATAAAGTAACATAGCGTTGATACGAATAAAGCCGTACAATTCAAATATACAAAAACAAAATTAGGTACAGTACAACAAATATAGCAGAAAATGTAATATTCTGACTTCATGCGCAAACAATAACGTGAAAAGGTATTCGGAAGAAAAAGGATAGACTGTACGCTCGGGTCATTGCGAAAAAACAGGTACAATCGGATACTTGAATATAGGAACCATTTCATGTATGTGAAAGAATTAACAGAATAAAAAAAATGGATACAAAACTTTTTCCACTATATTTGTACATATGTCGCAGGAAGTCTACTCAAATATTGAAGAATAGAAGGTTAGAATTTAACTTGAAAATACGGACCAACAAATTTGCGAATTTGATTTCTCCAAATCATATTTCTTGTCCTATAAAAACTTACAGTCAAACATTCACATGGATGTATTTTGTACAACCCATATAATCATAATAGTTATTTGTGATACAAATTTGTAAAGGATGCCTTTTTTGTATTAGCGTGAACTTTGTTGAACCAGGCACAACCAAGTTCTCTTTTGACAAGCTTATTATGAACAATGCATGCAGATTTCTTCAATTTGTATTTGTGGTTAAATTAATCACGCAAGTTCCAGGTATTGCTTTGGTTGAGGGGCTGGAGTTCAGATGGCGCCCGTGGTTTAGTGAACGCTAGGCTGCGGGCGGTGTCTCAGCTTCTGCCTTTACATGGAGAGTTTGCCGAATCATTTGTTGCAGACATTAATCGATCTGTAGGGTAGTCCAAATGTTTCAATGAACATTTCCATGCAACTAGCAATTGCGGGGAGACATCCTTGTAGAAATTCTGCACGGAAATTCATTAGATTCTTCATTATTCTTATTGTACAGGATTATGGCAATAAGCGTCGTCCTGGTAGTGCAGGACCTCTTGTTTCTCTCACAACCAAGTTCAACAAACAGGCGACAGGGCATTGAAAAGGAAATTTCATTATCTTTACAACCATCTGATTTTTTTTGAATTTCGTAATATTTTTTTTGCAATTCAAAATCGATAGGTATATCAAATTAATATAAATGCGGATCTGAATAAATTTGAACGGTTTGATGTGGAACAATGAAACCAAAAATGTTTTGAAGGGTATTACCAGTACTTCTTTTCGTGAGAAAAAACATTGCAATTACTCGACAGATGGCGCTGGGGGCACATTAACTCAAAAATTTCGAAAGGCATAAAAATCTAAATTGGGAAAAAAATCATGAACAAAATTCAAAAATATTTTTTCTACGTTCATGCGAAAAACAAAACTTTATTGAACTATATTTGATGGAAAAACTGTCTCTTTATTGCACTCATATGTCATTATACTATAGCGTTCTGTCATCATGACAGACATAAACTTTCAAATCGACGCCAAATTTAGCCCATTTTCTGTGAGATTGTATTACGTTTCAAATAGTTGCATGTTTCATCATATTCATTATATAATGGACTATGAAATTACTAGAAAATACAATTTGTTAAAAATAAAATAATTTTCTTCGAATATGATCTGAATTACACAAAATGTTTTTGAATTACTTTTAGCAGATAGATTTAAACAAACAATGTCTTCCTTACAGTTTAGTGCCACCTAAATAAAACATTTTCTGGTTTTTGCATGAACGTAAAAAAAATATTGTATGAAACTCGTGCAAAAAGAGTTTATTGCACTCGACGAATTTCAGGTCGAGTGCAATAAACACCTACTTTTTGCACTTGTTGCATAAATAACTATAAATGGTTGTAAAGAGAATTGAACCCTCTTTTCAACGATGTAACACTTGACCTTCCATGCCTTTTAATAATTTTGAGTTGATGGGCCCCCCCGCGCCCCCTGTCGAGCAATCACCATATTTTTCAATTCAAAAAGTGATATTAGTGAAACCCTCAAAACGATTACTTTTTTGTGTGTCTACGTGAAACCGTTCAAAAGTTACAGGGGGGTGGACTATTAAAAGCCGCACTGTATATAAAATTTGACCCAAATCGTAATGGTCCACAAGCGAGGAGCTGATTTCAGTCAGATATTTCCTCCCGGATGACAACTTGTGAAATGCTTCAGAGAGTTGTGTTATTAACCCTCGTCAACATCAACTGCGGCTGCGTGGGTAGGTTGAGAAGTGGCAGCCTCCTATTCACGTAGAAAAAAAAATATTTCAGGCATTTCCTCCCGATCGAAAATTTAGTATTATACCAGCTGGCGAGCACCAATTTTTACGACAAAAAAAAAACAAAAACAAAAACTACGGGATATATCCGAATGTCGTAAACGGTTGCAGATTTTCAAATTTAACATGATTCCTTTATAAATCGTCTTCAAAAAATCTACAAAAAAATATTACTGCATTTTTTCCTTAATATGAATAGTATAGGTAAAATTAAAAAAAACAGATAATCGAAATTTTGAGCAACCCAATGAAAAAAATAGTAATAAAAGAAATTTATTGTCGTTGAACAGGACTACAAAAACTTCAATTGAAGTTTTTCCATTACTTCAAAAGCATATGAGAAAACAGTTAAAAAAAAAGAATCACCAAAATTTCGAGAAGCAAAGAGAATATCGACCAATTTTATATAAACAGTTTTATTGTCCTTAAACAGTTCTACAAAAAGTTCAAATGAAGTTTCTCCATTACTTGAAAAATAAACGAAATAACAGTCGCTTAACTAGTAGATATTTTTTTCCTACGTATTTGAGAGACTTGCTCATCTCAATCACAGAATCGCAACTGACGTTCACGATACATCATGACACCGTCTCTGGAACATTTCAGTAATTTTTTTAATTTTTGGTAACGAAAACGTGTTGCTGGCTTGTGGTGTATTAAATCAGTTTCCGAAATCGAAGAAATACATGTATTCATATATACAGTATCGAAAACTTTTCATCTGGGGTATAGACAGAAATCTACGCGAGCAACAAGGAACGCAATGATATGATAATACCACATAAATAAGAGAGACGCACTACTGCGCGCCTCTCCTATTGCCTCGCCCGACCAATTAACAGCTCAGTTGATATCCCTTCCTCGAGCGAGTAGAGGAGAAATTGTAATGCTCTCTCAATTCTCTATTCGTATATCCATTTTCCACGGCTACCTACGACCAATTGAAAAGTGAAAAATTAGGAAAAATATACTAGGCATTTTTTTATCGCAAAAATAACACCAGGATCTGTTTCAGAACACCCTAAAACCCTCAAATCTCTGTGATAATTCGTTAAAATATACAGGGTGTCATTTGTAACTAATAACATTTTTTATTTGTTATTCAATGTTTGGTAGTTTTCGATTTTTTTCCTTGGTCACGAAGTACCTGAAAATGTTCAAATAATGCTGTAGGGAATGTTCCAATATTACTTTTTCATGGCTACCTGCGACCAAATTGAAAAGTGAAATATTGGGAAAATTATACCAGGGATTTTTTTATAAAAATAACACTGAGTTCTATCCCAGAATACTCTGAAAGCCCCAAATAGCAGTACTTAATTATTTAAAATATACAGGGTGTCACCTGTAACTGACATAGTATTGATTTTTATTCATCCGTAATGTCTAGTTGTTTTTGATTTTTTTTCCATAATCACTAATTAAATATTCAAATATTACTTTTTCATGGCTAGTTATGACCAGTCGAAAAGTGAAAAAGTGTGGAACACACATCAAAGACTTTTGTAGCACAAACGTAACAGCGGATTCTGGTTCAGAAGACCCTAAAATTCCAAAACCCCAATTCTTGAATCATAAAAATATACAGGGTGTCATCTATAGCTGGCAGAATTGATAACGCTCATTTATTCGTAGCGTTTAGTTGATTTACAAAATTTCTTCTCGAGTCATAAAGTACCCAAATAAGTTCAATTGATGCTGTACAAAATACCAAATACTTATTACTTTTTGATGCCTAGATATGATCAGTTGAAAGTTGAATTATAAAGGAAAACATACTGAAGATTCTTTTGTCTCCGAGCTAACACCAAATTCTGGTTCAGAACACCATAAAGGATTCTGTTGTTCGAATCATGAAATTACATAGGAAGTCATCTGTAAATGGAAACATGTCTAACTCTTTATTAAATCAATTTTGTTGCTAGTTTTCCAGATGACACCTTGTATATTTTAATGATTTAAGTAATTAGATCTGAGTGATTTAGATTGTTTCGAACCACAATTAGGTTCTGTGATGAAACAAGCTCTGAAATGTTTCCCAGTTTTCCTGTTTCTGAATATTATAAATAAAAATATAATCACGAGTATAATCATTTCTTTCACAAAACTAACACTGGATTCTCGTTCTCAACAAGCTTAACAAGATTTATGACTAAAAAGCGAGATATGTCACCATTTACAGGATGATATCCTGTATAATTTCATTACCCGGGCAACGAATTCTGGAGGTTTTGCGGTATATTCTGAACCAGGATATGTTGTCTCGGTAATAGAAGGATGTTTACCACAATTTTTCAATTTTCAACTGGTCATATATAGCCATGGAAGTATAATATTTCGTTATTTTTTTACACAGTATCAATTAAATATTTTGGGTGCTTCTTGATTGGAAAAGAAATATTCAGAAACAATTCAACATTACGGATAAATAAAAGTTATCAAATTTGCTAACTACAGATGAAACCCTGTATATTTTTTGATTTAAGTATTGATTTCAGGGTGTTCTGATCCAGAAATGTTTGTGCTTGAAGTATCCTTAATGTATTTTCCCCATTTTTTCGTCTCTCAACTCGTCATAGCAAGCCATGAAAAAGTAATATTTGGTTATTTTCTACAGCAGTAATTGAACATTTTAGGTACTTGGTTACTATAGAAAAAACCAACAACCAAATATTACGGATGAAAACAAATTGAAAATGTAGCTATTCTGTAAGACACCCTGTATATTTTAATGAGATCTGGGGGTTTTAGCAAATTCTGAACCAGAATCTATGTTAGTTTAGAAGTAAAAAATCTTTTAGTATATTTTTCCCAGTTTTTCACTTTTCAACTGGTCATAGCAAGCCATGAAAAAGTAAAATTTGGGTATTCCTTATACTCAGCATCAATTAACACGTTCAAGCTCTTTGTGACAAAAAAAAAATCGAAAGCATCCGATCATTTCGGATGAATAAAAATTAATAATGTTGCTAGTAACAGATGCCACCCTGCATATTTTAATGAATAAAGCACTTAGATCTAGTGGTTTTAGGGTGTTCTGAAACAGAATCTGGTGTTATTTTTGCGATAAAAAAATTCCTAGTATGCTTTTCCCAATTTTTCACTTTTCAGTTGGTCGAAGGTAGCCGTAGAAAATGGATATACGAATATTTCATCAACCACAAGTTAGATATTTTTGGGTACTATATGTTATGAAAAATAACTTTTGATTATCACTGTACTGTCAAGAAAATACGAGGGTGTGGCTGCTCAAAGTATTAACTTATCTTCTTCGTGTTTAGTGGGGAAGGCAGTCAAATATTCAGTTTTAGAAAATAATTTTATTAGCAATATTGCCAAGCAATTTTTATGAAGAATCAAACTATCTGACAAATGTATAATGAAGTTTCTATATGGTGCAAACTTTTTCAAACTCACTGTATATACAAGAAGTGCTCTTTTAAAGATATAAGATAAATCATATAACATGTTATGATATGGTATGAAATAGACCATGATTATTGTGAAATAGGTCTTTGGACGTGTTTGTGTCCCTCCTATTTCTATTTATATAGAATTAAAACAATATCCTAAATTCAGATGACAAAACATATATTACTTTTTTGACAACCTTGTTTACTATTCTGATGAAAAACATTATTTTAACAAAACTGAACATCGCCATAGCTCTCGATGAATGCACAAAGTGGTAGCGACTGCATGGTCGCTACAAGGTCAATTCTACAGTATATTAAAACCTGGTTCAAAAACCTATTGTGGTACGATATTACATCTGAAACTTATTGCGAAATTTTGTTGCATTTACAAAGGAATGGAATGAGAATAATCATATTACTTAATGGTCGGTATTCAATAGAAAGGTGAAATTGAAGGAACAGTTACTTATACTTACTAAAAGTAATTGACTACTTCATAACGACGATTCAAATGAGGTATCATTCGACCCCCAATGCCATTCTAAAAAATTTTCAAAAACGGCGGCCCGACGCCATAATGAAAATAGACAAATATTCAAAAAAAAATTCCGTTCCGTTCAAATGTTAACAGGGGTGGGGTTACTCAATAAAAGTTCTAATTGTTTGGGGTGAATATTTTTGTTTGAAACTTTGCTGTTATATAGAGATTCAAAAGTCGTTCTGAATGAGATATCACTCGACCCACCATGCCATTAAAAAAAATCATGACAAAAAGTAGCTTACGAAAACCGTATCATATGCGAAAATCCCAAAGAAAAATTCAAAAGTACAAAAGTTAACAGAGGGGGGGGGGGTACTGTATGGACTGATAACACATTGTAACTGTGATTCTTATACATTCGGAAATGATTATTGAAATACGAAATTCATTAGCTCCCGTACTATATTTTTAAAGGGGAATTGTTTGACGGTAGGTTGCACTATATCGTTTACTTGAACTATATGCTACAAGTGGGCATGTCATCCGATTCGCATATAATTATGAAATAAAATGTGTTTCCATAATTATGAAATATTCTAAGAAAAAAAATCATAGAATTACATACTGCATTTGAGATGTTTGAAGCACTGAACTGAGCTCTCTGTGTCCTAAGTATCGTGGTGTCGAATCACAATACTTTCTAAAATCATCCAAAAGATATCAGATTTGTCATAATCTACAAGAAAAGGAATATATGATTCATTCTTCTGACTATCTAGCTGTAAATTATTGGACTTTATAATATGCTGTGAGATTTCGTCAATGAGTTGTACTATTCCAGACCAATATTCGTTCATGGTTCGCTGTTTCATTTCTTGCAGAATAAAGAGTCAGAAGTAGTATTATTTGTGGCGAGGCTATACTATAGCAGCTAAGAAGCCCCCCTTGGTCATCCTGTGCTAGCTCTCCTCATGCATGCTTTGTTGCCTGCCTACGGAATACACCTGACCTCCTTAGAGTCCATTGGGATGTACTTGGAAGACTAGGCAGCTTGTTAGGGGATCAAGTTCTTCAATCTACCCCAAGGCCCCACTTGGCTTCCATTTAATTTTGAT
Source organism: Chrysolina haemoptera (assembly GCA_958298965.1). Classification (NCBI taxonomy): domain Eukaryota; kingdom Metazoa; phylum Arthropoda; class Insecta; order Coleoptera; family Chrysomelidae; genus Chrysolina; species Chrysolina haemoptera. The sequence continues at coordinate 22,534,585 of OY282597.1, read as the reverse complement.
TTTCCAGTTTTCTCTGCGAGTGATTCGATTTTATTTTATCATGAAAACTGTTTTTCAACAAATTTTGAAAACCACTCGATTGGCTTCGATTGTGATGTTGAAAACTGCCACTAAATGTTTCCAACCATCCCTATCTTACATTCTGTATGTCCTGATAATATACAAATATTCTATTTCACCAAATTCAACGACTGAAATTTTCAAACAATCTCATCCACCCTTAACAATTTTCTGAAATAAAATTAGATAATTTACCAAGATAATTATTATGATGAGTATAATGAGTTTACTTTTCAATACTTTCAAGAATGGTGTCATTCATGGCATGCTGCTAGGCTTCGACAACTACTTGAAAAATTTCAAATCAGGCGAAGAAGGAATTATACTCAACGTTTCGTCCATAGGAGGTATCAGAGGATATGGGCACATACCGGTATACGTAGCTACTAAATTTGCTGTGACAGGTAAGAATGTTTTGTCGTTTGGATATTTTCGTAAAAAAAATACCATGGTGTGGAAAAGTCTACCATTTCTTTTATCTTTCACTCTTACCCACTGAGACGTTGAACAGAGAATTAAAATAGACCTTCAATGCAATATTTTTGGTTCTTTGTTGATTATAGAATTTCTCCAAGAATGCAGAAACTATTGAGGATATCACATATATTAGCAACTATCTTCTTCATAATCAAATACAATGGCTTGGCCTGGATGATTAAAATTTTTCAGAGAACCAATTTTTCGATAATAGTTATTTACTTATCTAGTGCGCGAAATGCTGCTTTGTTGATCGTGAACTGATTTTTTTTTTAACGAGGCCAAACAAAAGTATTTTGCGTACGGGATGCAAACAAAATTTGTTCTACAAACGTCAAAAAAAAACAAATAGGTAGTATAAAATTTTGTCACAATTAGAAAAGTTTGAAAGAGCCTTATTTAATTATTGTTGAACATTCAGAAATAAATGATTTTTTGGATTTTCGCTTTATTGAGGACGATAAAGTTAGAAATGAATGATTTCTTGAATTTTTTGCTTGATTAAGGATGAAAGGTTAGAATAGGAAAATCCTATATAGTTTACAGTTTATTAATGTAAAGTACACAAATAAAAAAATTAAACGAAAGTAATACAAAATATAAAATAACAACACAAATTAATTGGCGCTCCGGGGCGACTTGATTGATTCCAGTGGCGCATTTGCTTTTTCAGCTGCAGTGAAACCCGGAAAAACCTGCAGCACCACATCATCTGAAGACCCCGATCTGCCAATGTCCTCTATCTCATAAAATAAAATGTAGGGCATCTCCAGTGGCTCCAATAAATTCAAGACATCGTCAGAACATTCAGTGACACCCCAAGTAACAATTTCAAGAGAGTTTTCATTTATTTAGGTTTTAAAAATGCTTTAATATGTAACCTCAAGATAAACTAGAAGTACCTAAAGACCACTTATTCTTAAACGAAGAATTAATTGCACTCTTTAAAGCAAAATAAAAATGCTATTTGCTCTTAATGTCTTATTGATTTTATACTGGTTTTATGTTACTCTTAACATTAGCTATTTTAAAACTGATTTGCTAGTATTAGGAATTAAACAGTAAGTTGGTTTTAAAACAATCCGTTCGGGGAAAAATAGTTTTAAAGCAGTTTTATGGAGTACCCTTGATGCATTCTTTAAAACCCATTAGGAAAGCTATTTTATCCCAAGACTATACATTCAATATAATACCACATTAAATCCAAAAACACAATTTTTACGTTTAAAAGAGTATTATAAAGTTTAAAGATTTTAATTTAGTCAATTTGGTTTAAAGAAATACCTTTTGGTTGAAAAGGGGAACATTCTCCATGAAGATTGAAAAATGTGATTTATTTGTAATATCTAACAGAAAACAACTACTTCCCCGTCACAAGTCACGCTGGACATTGAACTACATCTGATAGATATTGTGAAAAGAGTCTAACTGAAAAGGAAAGAAAAAATCTGAAAGTGAAAATTTACATTTTCATTCAGATAGCTGACTTTTTTAATTCTTTCTAGTTTTCCTTGGAAAAAATCATTAAATAAAGCAGATAAGGAGAATGTTTTAAAAAAAATATAACTCAAAGAAATCGTTCATTTCATTGAAGCAAGGTTCTCTTCTCTCGCATTTGATCCCCAATACATTTTGGTCGACAAAAATCTATTTCGCTTTGCCAAGCTCTTCAGGAGGATTGATATAGGATTGGAATAAAACAGGCTCTTCAGAAGCATACACATCAGGTATTTGGACGACTTCATTAAAACTAATTATACCCCCTCCACATACGGATTAAACGCCATCTTGTCAAGAAGCTATTTTAGTAAACTAGTGCTGTCCGCATGTTCACATGTGAAATAAAACACAATGTAAGTAACGGAATAATACTAATATGCAAAACTTACCTTGTTTTTTTTAATGAAATTCGTCAAAGATGAAAATGCACCACACGCTTCAATCACAAAACCGGCAAAATTTGTGAGTTTAGGATTCCATTCGAGAGCAAGACCACTTTAAATCGATAAGGTCACGAGTTTTAACACATTAAAGCATATTGGTTTTAAAAGGAAACGTGAACAAAGTCCTGCGAGAGTCATTGGATTTAAAGTGGTAAATAAAACGCAGTTTTAAATCTTGTGAGATTTGAAACATCCAATAAATGAACAATTAGTTTTGATCTAGATCACGTCATGTTTTACTGCAATAAAGACTCCGCCATTTTGGACTTTTTCAATAGTAAACGAAAAGAATATTATTATTCAAATAATTGCGTCTTGGATCTTATTGGATGTGTCGAAATATGCCATTCAATTAAAAAAATGCATTCGGGTGCTTAGATGCAAAATAAAATTTGATTACATTTTTTTAATATTTTTTAACTAAGAGAAAAATACATTAAATTTTGGCGCTCGAGTTATATTGAAGTACTTTATAACATTTTATCAGAAAAGTGCCATTCGTTGGTGATTTTTTCAAAATAGTTTGCTTTCGAATATTATTTTATGATATGCTTAGTATAGCTATGCGGTTTAAAATATTACCACTCTGCCGGCCATTATACAGACTTAAAAGTTGTCGAGTGTTAGTAAACAAACTAAAACTCTTTTAGGATTGAATAATTATTTTTAAGTTAATTCAGTCCGCTGTAAATACATTTTAAGATCAAAACGTCAGATAATAAGTTTTAATTTATGTATTTAAAGTTGCCTTGGAGAACTCTTTAAGAATATAGAATTAAAACTTAATGGTTTCAATACAGTTTTAAAATGTTTAACAATAATTAAGGCTTTCTAACACTTTTAAAATTGTGACAAATGAACAACCTAATTTAATTTTTTTATTTTAAGCTAAGCATATTACTTATTTTAAAACAATATTTTTTTATGTTTGAAGAAAACATTTTGTTTGCATGTCGTGCGTGAAAAACTTTGGTGATCTCGAGTTTTTAAAAAAAATCACTTATCGTTCACCAAAGTAGAATTTCCCGCACTAGATACAAAATAACTATTTTAGCCCATTTTAGATATTACTTAAAATTATTCAGGATATTCTGCTGAAAGCAACCCCTAACTTCGATCATTCGTTGCTAGAAATTCATTGAATGAAAGAAAAAAAAGTATGGGGTCATTTTTTGTAGGAAATTTTATGCAACGCCATCGCAATGCTTTTTAGTTCGGTGGTTTTTGGGTGTGAAGCTCACACTTTACCTTGAGAACTGTTTTGATTTTAAAAAGTCTACTTTTTGTGCAATCTCAATATATAAAAACTTTATAATTTTTTTCCTTTAATTTTTGGTGTATCAATGGATTGTAATATTTTATCTGTTTGGCATGCATGCTGGGTGTTAATTAGGTACGTTGACAAACTTCGAGAGGTGATTCTTTGAAAGTTTTCAAATACTGGGTTTATATTGGGCAAGTACAATCCATTCGATAGTACACACCATACAAAAAAATTAAATTCTTAAATAATTCACAGGGTCCTCATTTTTTCAGAGTCAAACATCGTTCAAACCTTCAGAATTTTTTTTCCGCCGTCACTGACATATTATGAGACAGGATCAATGTCGTTTCATGTAACATATTTTTGTTCACTTGAAGTTTTTCATTTACTTGAACAGTTCAGGATCTACAATGAAAATATTAATGTACATAACATAAAAAAATTTGAGAAGAAAATATTCTCACAAATTTCGAAAGGTGATTCTTTGATAGTTTTCAGGAAGAAAAGTTCATACAAACATATGTCCTAAACGGCTTGGTTTTCCAGATACAGGGTGAAAAAAATAAATTTTTTGCAATATTTTTTGTAGTAGACTTCAACATTTTGGACAATAATCAGTTCACATCAGACGAGTACAATTCAATAGTACACACGATACAGAATATTTCGTTTGAGGGTCATAGTTTTCTGTAGGTATTAAATTAAATATCTTCCTGTAAAAGATTATCTATTTTGTAACCGCGGAAGCTTTTGAATTTGTTACTCACAGAATAATCTAGATCAAACAATGGAAGAAATTATTTTTTCATTTTTAGTGCATTTGTATAAAAGCTTGTCTTTATATTTTTTATTCTATAATTTTTATTCATCGTAGATTTTTCTATTTCTGAAAAAATATTTCTTCCAATTTACAATAATTGAGAATGTTTTATTGTAAAATATTTCTAATGTTATAGTTCATGAACCGTACGAGTTGATGAAAAACTTCAAGAAAACAGAATGATGATGAAACATTATTGTTCTGTCACTGGTGGAAGAACAAGTCTTAACTCTGAAAAAAGGAGGACCCCGAGAATTACTTACTTTTCTAATCCAGTACGATTGGATTTTGACACGAGGATCGATTGTAGCACCACCAAACTTGGTATGCTAGTAGTTGGAACTATGATAATAACAAAAAAAATTGTTTACCAATATTCCAGGGGTGGAACATATTTCCTTTTCGTTTAAAAATAAATCAATAGATTTTTGCTGTAATCTTGGAAAGTATATGATTTATCGGAAAAACAAGTCAACAAGGAGAAAGAAAATTCAATTCTCCACAAAAATTTTTCCCAGTAATTTCTTACAAAATGCGCCCGTTTTCTCAGGAAACGTAATTGAACGCCGACATCAACTTTCAGGTTCACCCTTACCCGCCGCTAAAAATTCTGACAGAGCCGATTATTTTATTAGTCATAACTCTGCTGAAAATGATCGGAGAAGAAAAAGGAAAAGTTCATATCGTTTCTGTATTCGAGTATTTAGGTACAAAAATTGTGTTTTGTCGCACTTCACGGAGATGTTTGCGGATGATCCGAACATCAGGAATAATTTAGTAAATATGGAATTATTAAACTGAAGCAGCAACCCATACCCTCTTTGGATTATATGCAACAATTTTAAAGTAGTGTCACAGGTCCTACTTATACATGCCAAAATAAAAATTGTTTTACTCCTGCCTCATTCTCAACTTACCCATAAAACCGGCATTCCCTTCAGTAAATGTTGGAAATAATCTCCTGCATATATGTTTAATAAAACTATTGTGTAGTGCAAATCTCAAACTTGAAATCACATACTTCATTTTTCATGAAGGATGTGTACGAGAGTTTATTTTCAACATTTACTGAAGAAATTACCGGAATTATGGGTGAGTTGAAAGCTGAGGTAGGAGTAAAACCGAGTTTTTTCTTTGGCATGTCTAAGTGAGACGTGACTCACTTGTCTGAAATCGTTGCCTATGGTCCAAAGAGGGTAGGTACAGATCCTTCTCCAGTATAACTATTTCATATCAAATAAAATATCCATGACTTTCGAATCCTCCGTAAATATCGTAGAAGGGTTATGTGAAGTGGGACAAAACACATTTTGGATCCTCAGATACTCAGATGTTATTTTTGCATGAGGAAGTACAAGTCTTCAGGAACGATTAACGCACTTTTTCTTTTTCTTCCACTATAATTTTCAGCAAAGTTATGACAAATATCATTTTCGGCTCTGCCGGAAATTGCAGTGGCGGATTAAACCGAGCCCGAAATTTTATATCGTAATTGAATCAGATTTTCTCAGAAAACGAGTGAATTTTCTCAGGAATTACAGAAATTACAGAAGTCATGTGCCGAATTTCAAAGTGCTGCGATTCATTCTTCACTTGTGGCATACATTTCTCTGTGGTTTCTGTACTATTCTTGAATATCGATATTTTTATTGATTGTAATCTCACCATTTTCACCTAACAGGGATGGTTCAATCTTGGAGCTACCCTACTCATTACGAAAGATCGAAAGTAAGAGTTATCGGACTATGCCCAGGAGCGACAGATACTGATCTGAACGACATGCAGGACAAATTCATAAGCCCGGACTACGAGGACACCATAAAAGACATCCCAGTGGAACAGTTTGTATTGCAAAGGTGAGAGTCCCAAATCCTAAAGTATTTTCCAGTATCACAATATGCTGAAATTAATGTAAAGGATCTCGCACGGATGTGGCATAACCCTTAGGATTAGAGTTATTAATAATGCTGGATGCCATCCAGCCGATTTGTGTTTTATTTTTCATTTTGTTTGTTTTGCGTACTGGCCGACCCAATCGGACATTTTCTTTCCACTTTCGTCTTGGCGCCATCTGCGTTCATATTCACGACTCAACTACATTCAATAAGTACTTAGTGGAAATCTGCATTTTCAACCTCGGTTGTTTTTTCTTCCACCCGATAGGTGTCGCCAGCATTCAGTTTTGGGTAAATTTAAATCTTTTGAACGATGCGTAGTGAATACGAAGAAACTTCTGTTATAAAAAAATACCTAAGAAACAGTAAGTTGAATTCCTTGAGAAAAGCACTCTTTTTCGTTTGATCGTTCGAGGGAGACAGTTGTTTGTAGAGCCTGAATGGTCTTTGTTGAATCACATTTATTTTGGGTTTTGCTGCCTGGTCTAGGTAAGAAAAACTTTTGTAATTTTGTTGAATTATTTGTGAGTTCGGGAAGTTGATTTCTACGGTATTTTAAGATCTCAGAAACTCAGACAAACTTATGAACATTGAGCAATAAACCGTTTGGAATCCTGTTCTTGCTGTTTTGGTGGTCGAACCTTTTATCCACCCCTGTTCACTGAATACATGGGATTTTGGTTGATTGCGGAGTTCATTGAAACTCTGGTATGTTCTAGATCTGTGGGTAACACTTCAAATGGACGAATGGACCATAACCAAATCGTATGATTAATTTCTGAGAAACTTGGTGGTTTAAAAAGTAGTTACAAAAACAGAAAATAAAGGTAATTTATCATATTTCTAGGTTATTCTCGTGATTTGGTCAAAATATGTCATACCTTTGGAAACATACCACTTTTCTGATATAAAACAGTATTTAGTTTACCGGGGTTGTTTATCTTACTTATTAGAATTGGGATATTTTCTTGTTTGATTTCGAGATTTGCCTGAGTAATGTTGACAATTTGAAAAAGTAATACTATTTTGATACAAACACGGTATTTTTAACATGTCGTGGTCAACAGAATTAATAGTTTATTCTGTGTTGAAATAATACACTCACCATTATTTCATAAGCGAGATCTTGGCATCTTTGAAATGGATTATAAAGGAGAGTTGTTGTTGATTTTCAGTTTTGTAATTGCCATATTTTATGTGGCACATACTTTGGAATATTTTGTCTTTATTTCCAATTGAACAGTATTTACAAAAGTTTAGTATAGTTCATCCAATATCAATTGCAACAACTCGTATAGATTCAAAGCAAGCGCCGCGGCCCAGGTGGACTTTATTTACGTGCGGCAAAATGCAAAGTCTTTGGCTGGAGAGTTAATCATCATTTAAAGCTTTGAAACGATTGTAATGTTCTGCAATTGATATTGGAAAGACTATACCTTCCTCCATCATAACTCATCATTCTGTAACAAGGTTAGAATGAAAATTCGATGCGAGTGGAAAGTACCGAGCGCGAGCTGAGAGCGAGCGTGAGGAAACACGAGCATCGCGAATTTTCGTTCTAACCGACTAACATACTGTGATTACTACACAATCACGAATTCTACATATAATCAAATGAAAAACAAACGAAAATTTATTTTTACATTTCAATTCATATCTTGTCACTATAATGCCAGTCAAGGCTAACGTTATTATTGCTACAACGGAGTTAAAATATTCATTCACTACCAAGTGATGGAATGAAATTCACGCAAAATGCATAAGACAGCAAGTGTTGCAGAATATTTGTTCACTATATCAAGAGCGAGAATGTTACCATTCTGTTATCAAATTTTATTTCAGAATTAGCAAATTCTGTGACGGTTGTAGAGAAAATTACTTGAAATTTTCCTTTTCCGATGTAATTTCTTTCATTCTTTCAATAGATTTTATAGATCCCTTTTGTTCAACGTTAATATGTGAAAAACCCAAAGGGGAAACCGCTGGGGAATTTTGGTTTACATGTCTTGGGTATTAGTGGCATTACTGGGCATTAGTCGGGAATTAGTGGCATTACTCGGGTATTAGTTGGGAATTAGTGGTATTACTCGGGTATTAGTTGGGAATTAGGGTTATTACTTGAAAATTATTGGGCATTACAGATATTACTGGTGTGTAACTCGGGCATTACGGGCATTAGAGGAATTGGTTAAGATTTATTGGGTATTACTTACTCGATGGGTGAAAGCCAAAAGCCAAAAAAAAAGGTCTTCAAAACATGGGGAATGGAATTTTCTGAAAAATCAGAGAAATCCGAATTGTGCAATAAAAAAAAGCATCCGAATAGTACTTGCCAACAAAAGTAAAATTGAGACACGATTTATATTTTTCTTACTTTCTTGACTGGCACTACTGGCATTACTTGGGGGTATTACTCTGGAATTACTGGGTATTACTCGGGAATTACGTAGTATTAGTGGAATGGATTTTTGGGAATGAGTGTAAACAATATTTTCAGCGGTTTTCCTCTCGGAAAAACCATCAGCCAAACTTACGTCATTAAAGTCCAAGGGTCCAACAAAAAATGTTTTTGGACAATTCACATGTGGAGTAATTACCCCCTGAGCTCCTTATATTTCTTTGGAGTTTTGCTAAAGATTCGCCTGTGGCATAGTTTTTTTACGTCACCTTTTCCACAATGTTCGCCAGCGACGCTACTTTTTCCGGATAATTATTTACGAGAAATATCACAAAAGCGCACACGTTTTGGATAAACACCTACCTCCAATTTTTGTCATCCACCCTATCTACAGATATATCTATCACTGATAGTAATTATAATAAACCTCTGAAAATTGCGCCACTTGCGAATTTTTAGAGTAAGTCCAAAGATTTATTGTCGCCGAGAAACATTTTTTGTAGGACCCTTTTATTTTAAAAATGTGAGGATGGCTTGAGATTTTTCACGTATTTATATAACTTCGGAGTAGGATATCTTTAAGTTCTTTTCTGCCCCCGACATGGTTAAAATACTGTGTTTGTATAAAATAGTATTGGTGTTTCAAACAGTCATTAAAAGTCAGTGGTGAGTTTCCAAAGGCATGACATATTTTAGCCAAACCACAATAATAAACCAGAAATATTCTTAATTGGCGATAAATTACTTTTATTTTCTGTTTTTGTAACTACTTTTAAAATCACGCCGTTTCTCAGAAACTGATCATAAGATTTGGTTTTGGTCCATTTAAAGTGTCACCTACAGAATCTGATCTACAACATACCAGAGTTTCATTGAATTCCGCAATCAACCAAAATCTCATGTATTCCGTGCGGGGTCCTTTTCTATATATCTATGATTCGGTGGTGGCATGTATATATATTTTTATTTAAATGAATGAAAGAAACTTGGGGTGCGTGTTTGGGAGCTCTAACACCGGAACAGATTTGATTGGTGCCCTATACCTAGACAGATAATTTAATGGTGTTTTATACAACTTATTTCAATAGGTGTACAGCTCAGAATTTTTAGTATTTTAGTACACCCATCATCAATGCCAGTTTCTCTCCTCAGTACAGTCTTTCAGTACTTTTCAGTACCTCATTCAGTCTTTCAGTACCATATTCAGTATCTGATATTTAATTATGGTGTAAAAAATTGGTCCTAGTTGTTACCCCCTCGGTTTTATACATCATACAGTATTCACACAAAGGTCAAATATATATTTTTTTGCACTTCACTGTTTGAAACCTTTGGTATAGTAAGTAATTATTATTTTTTTCGTATGATTTTCAGTCAATCGAACTGTCCAATTGAGTAAAGTTACCTAGTACAATTTGTTTACACAAATGCATATTTGGAACCTTTGGTCTGAATGCAATTCAAGAAATAGAAGTTACCCAAAACACCAAAACTACGTCACTTTCACTCGACGCGCGTTTCGCTAACAATATTAGCATTCTCAAGAGCTATACGCTTACGAGTACCAGTAAGCTTATAACTGGTATGGCGGCATATTGAAAAAAATGACAAATCGAAGGACAAGGAATGACTTGTCCTTCCTCTTCGCTTTTACAAAAGCCACATGGTCTGAGTTCTAACATGCTTTTCGTTAGTTCTTATTCAGTATAACATGATATTGTAAATTTAAACAATGTTTTTTACATATTTCGAAACTTCCTGTTGCCTGACATGTAAGTACTCACATAAATTTCGTAATTTTCAAAATTTCATAACCTCTTTTTTTAAATTCAATTTCGGTACCCTCAACTGAGAATTTACTTTCAGGAAGCACTGAAGATGACGAAAGTCGAAAGCGCTTTGCAATAAAGAGAATTTATACACTTTTATACAAAACTTCGCTTCATTTATAAATGATTTAGTCCGTAACTTAGAGAGTCTGTGATGGGAATAGAGAATTTCTGGGATTTTTTTGCACATCTCAGATGATTCAAGTGCGGCTGTCATTCCACCTATGAAGATACTGCAATTTTGTGGAATACGTAAAGAAAAACTCTGATTGCCGCTTTTGCATGTCCTTATGCGGTCTCAGATGCGTCACTGAAAAGATGGAAGATGGAAGAATTTTGATTTTCCAGTAGGGGTGATTTGATGAATTACTGATGATCGAGATAATTTAATTGTTAAATGTTATGACCACTGCGTCTCATTTCTCTCTATACTACAACGTAATACATTCTTGAAAATAGTCGAGAAAATTTAATTATTGTAATCGAGGACGTTTATAGTACTAGTTAGATGATATTTTACTATAATATAATTTAATTATATTAGATTTTTTTGTGAAAATAACCATTATCAAAAATTCGAATTCTGTTTTCAGTCCTGAATTCGTAGCAAGTGAAATGGTAAAATTATTGAAGAAATCGAGAAATGGAGCCATATGGGTTGTGGAAGCCTCTGCACCAGCTTATGAATTTGTAATTCCCGAACGAGACACTTTCAAAAACAATACATTGTAAACCTTGTAGAAATTGAACGCCTCGATGCAAGAGGAGCACAGCTCCATTTTTTCAAAACTTCAAAACTTCTAAGAAACATAGAAAAAACGTTCTAAAAATTTATTTTTAAAGATTTTAATTTTATATTTGGCATTATTCAAGACTTTTGGTATAGGGTTTATGTCTAGGAGTTGTCCTGTTTTTGCTTCAATTATATGGTGGTTTTTAATGGTTTCTATTAGTTTTTATTGGCTGTCCCTTTCTTCCCCCGAAATACGGACTGTTACAACTTCTTTTCTCCAATATGTTATGGAATTGGAACTGTATCGTTCTACAACACAAACATTGCGAATATTTTTATCAATATATATCTATACAATACAGAAATCCAGCACAAAGTGGAGCTTTCCCCTTCTTGCACCAAGGACTTCAATTGCAAATATTTCAATTGTAATAGTTAATTGATGAGAAATTTTGTTCATTAGTCAATAAACAAAACAGCCAATATTTAATGAAATAGCCCAATTTGCGTGTTCCTACATTGTCTAGTTTTGTATTTTGTTACTTATATTTTCTTGTTCAATTCTATAATAATATGGTACGTTTATTGAGAATATTAAGAAGTCCGAGTAGCTATATCATAGTAAAAGTAATAAATATTATTATTTTTTTCATGAAAATACATCAGATTCGTCAATAGGCTATTGCGCCACTTTTTGTTTAAGGGCGGTGGAAGAACGATGGATTTCAGTCGTTAAAGTTAACCCTTTGCGGTCCAATTATATTGTCATGACCAAGGAAATAAAAATCAGTCTATTCAAAATATTATGCAGAAGGAAAAACCACGGTCAAGCCTAACACAAAAACGTAGCGACTTCTACCCGGCATCGGACACCCGACATCGGACTGGAACGTGATACTGTCAGGGATTGACTGATATCGGACCCAAACGTTAAAATTTTAATGGCGTAATGGCGGGGCTGTCCCGACAAAGGTCCGCAAAGGGTTAAAGAAAATGTGAAGGTGAAAGTTGTTATTTTAAGCGGCTGAAAGCTATAGGGCAGAAAATGATACTTGACTGAAATAGTTATTTACCTAACAAGTGCGGAAAGTAGTAATTTTCCGCACGCGACGGCAGTTAAGGGCGGAAAAGACATTTTCCGTAAGAGTTAGGTACAATATTTTTCCTACGAGTGTTTTTGTCCATCTTATTTATGAAAAAACAAGATTTTTTATAATAATGCTACAAAATGACTAATAAGACAGAATAGTTACATAGATCATTTACTTAGTTAGTCCTAAATATCATAATTTTCAAAAATACAAAAATCGTGCGGAAAAGTTAAAATCGTACGGAAAAGTAAAAATCGTGCGGAAAAGTAACTTTTCCAAACGATTTTGAATCGTACAACTTTCAAAACGAAAAATCGTGCGGAAAAATTACTTTTCCGCACGCTCGTAGGAAAAATGTTTTTTTGTTGAATTTATTCACAATTTATGAGAATATATTATTGTGTAATGGAATGGTGAAACCATCAATGAACAAAAATCAGATCATGCTAAAAGACTTACCCTTATAATATCAACCCTTGTATGATCAAAAGCTCAATCCGATGCTGATTCTACCCTAATTTACAGGAAAACATGTATCGGTCTGACTTGCGACATGGTTTTCAGCTGGTTCCTTATATTTGCGGGAACATGGAATCACAATTTACTAAAAGAGTAAACTTAAATGAGAATTTTGTAATTTGAAATTTGAAAAAATGAAAAGTGTTATAAGAAATATTATAGAAAGCACAACAAAATGAGAGATGATTGTCAAATAGAGATAATGTAAATATATTGAGGACATTATAAAGAGTAGGTAGTTTATAAGATATTTTTGCAACATATTTTGAACATTCATGAGTGTTTTTGCCTGGTTGTCAAGAAGAAAAAAATCAATAACTACGAATCAACAAGCTATCGAGTGAATACGAAAATTTTTCGGAAGAACAGAAAAATGTGGAAAAAGTTACAAAAATATAATAATTCCTACCTGTCATGCAATTCACTTTGGTCAGTCACAAGTTCCAGCTACAAATAATAAGGTATTTCTATAAATTTTTATCTTCCAACTTTCCATGGAGTACCAGCCTGTTGTTCACATTGTTCCTGAATAGTATCCTGCAGAAATTATCGATTTTACATTGATTTCGTTCCACAACAAACTTTTTGAATGATTTGTGCTACCATTGTCGCGTATTATGAACTGAACTGAATAAATGAAATCTTATTTACCGATATTTGGTTGAATAGTGTTCAACAAGTGTTATTGCATTATATTTTCAAAGACAATTTACGAGTTTTAACCTCTATAACCTAGAGGGCAGCATCTCATATGGTTGAGAAATTTTGGATAATTTAATTATATTAGTTATATAATTAGCAAAAGGAGTAGGGTATCTTCCAGGAATATTTAGTAAAAATATTATGATTATTCTTTTCTTTCTTTTTTTTTTTCTTTTCTTTTCGAAATTCATCATTTATTAAGATATACAGGTATTATTGGAAAGTAAGTATAATTTAGTTTCTCCTAAGATCCACCCACGAGAAAGAAGTCCATGTGCGAGCTGATGTATGAGCTGAGCTGAAAATAAAAAGGTTTGTTATTATATGGCAGATTTCTTTTTCTTTGATGTCTGGAAAATAATTCAAAGATCTGAAGTTGTTCATTTTGTTATATATAAAAAAATAATATTAATTTTCATACAACAATTTTAATACTACAATATTTAGAAGTTGAGCTATCTTGGGAAGAGATTTACAAAATTATACAAAACTATTTTTTTTCTACTTACATAACTTACAATACATAACAATATATGTATAGCTTGGAATCTGTATATTAGAGTACTCTTATTGGCCTGCTGCATATCCCAAATATTAAAAACTCATTTCCTAACTAGTCAGCAAACAAGACTACCCTTTTCTATATATATATATATATATATATATATATATATATATATATATATATAAGAACTGGTCGTTTAAAGATATAAGATTTTCACTTAGAAGTTCCTGTCTATTTGCGACCTTACTCCAAGCGTTCTCCTTACGAATGTTGTCGTGGTAGTACCTATTTTATTTTGGGGATCATACAATATGATATATTCGCGGACATTTTCAATCAATAGTTCATCCGACATCTTTGAATTTCCTGCTTCGTTTTGTCTCAAACACCGTACAAGCACTGAGAGCAATCGGCAGTTTTTGACTCTTCTAATTTTCTGCCGATGCCGAGATGATCCGGTCGGTCTATAGCTGACCGAGCCGAATCTGTGCGCGGCGATGCATTAAGTTACATGCATTGCAAAACGTGCCGACCATGCCGAGCCGAGTCGACCGATACGAGTCGATTCAGTGCGCGTCTTATTTGCAGATGCCCCAATTTTCGACAACTGAAAAAGATCAGTAACCAATTGCCGACATGTATGAGTACTATTTTTCGACACCATGAGAAAGCGAAAACTAGTATCAATAATAAACTTATATTTTCATCTATTGTGAAACTATATAACAAAAAATCAATTTTTATTCATATAATAAAGAACACATAGAAGTTTAAAAAAAACAACTAATATATAAATTCTCGAATAAACTTAAAAGAAAATCTTTGGTACAGTATCAATCCCTAGGAATTTTGGTGTACTTACATGCCTTGGGTATTAGTGGAATTACTCGGGTATTATTCGGGAATTAGAGTTATTACTTGAAGAGTATTGAGCATTACATGTATTTTAATGTTGTATTACTTGAGCATTAGATGAATTAGTTAGGAATTATTGGGCATTACACGGGAAAAAGAGGTATTAGTCAAGCATTACAAGGGTATTACAGAAATTATAAAATTATTCGGAAGTGAGAACAATTACTACACATAATAATCGTTGGAATCAGAATTGTCCGAAAAATTAGAGAGCAGTAGCGGAAATGAGAATTGTACAATGAAAACAAAAACATGGTCATTAGAATTGTACTTGACAACAAACCTAACATTAGGACACAATTTTATATTTTTATAAACTGTTCTGACGGGCATTACTCGAGCATTACTTGTAAAAAATGGGTAGTTAAAATTAACTACAACTTGTTGCACAGATAGATCCACTAACCTTATTTAGTTAAATAAACAAAATACATTTTAGTCAAAGGGATATTGTTGATATTTGCAATAACTTATTTGACAATTAACAACATTTACTCGCGGAAAGGAGCAATTCATCTTGTCAACTTGATAATAATTTGGGAAAAAGACAAAAAAGCAGTTGTTTTTCTAACAACAAACATTAGTCATATTGATATAATGCCATCAGAATACCAACTCGATTTTGTTATATTTACGTTTCTTCATGTTGATAACACAAATAAATTTGTTGAAATCCACATGGTTTTTGAATTTTCATCGAATTCTTTGACTCAAATCGACAATTTTGCTTGAAACTCTTGCAAAATGCTTTTGCAAAGTTAACAAATTTACATTGTAATTGTGACAACAACTTCGGCTGAAAGTATAATTAAATCATGGTGATTCAACAGTGCAAGTTGGCTTATAAGAACTAAATATAATTGTGAATTATTATATTGTTTTGTAGATTCAACAATTAGCTATTGCTAATTCATGGAATATTTGGTTCAATTAGAATGAATGTATATATTAAAAATTACAACTAATAATGGTAATACAACGAAGAAGTTTGCTTTATTGACTAACATAATTAGTGATTGATTACTATGTTGTTTTGTTAGGTATATATATATATATTTCTTGTTACTTCAACTATTACACATTTTCAATTTAACAAATGGTTTGGTATAAAAACGTATACATTCATGCTAGTTTAACAAAATAATGAAGTTTTTTAACTAATATAGTTAGTGATTGAATACTATATTTCTTTGTCAATAATGTATTTTTTTGTTACTTGAACAATTAGAATTTGTCTATTCTACCAATGATTTGGTACAAAAACGAACATATTTTTGCATGAAGCTCAACCAATAATGCTATTTCAACTAAACATATTGGTTTAATAACTGACATAATTAGTGATTTAATACGAATTATCTTGGTGAATTATAATTTAGTCTTGAAAATTGTTCATTCAAGAGATAGTTTCGTATAGAACCAAATGTGCCTATACAGTGTGACCCATTTAAGATGGAAGCACCCTTAAAAAACTTACATTTTTCAACCAATTGGAATGATTTTTTTTAGGTAGACATTCAGAAGGTCCACTAGGATACCAAAATTTATGAAAAAATCTCAATTTTCAAGGCCAACTATTCATATTTTTTAAGGTCAAAAATAAAAATTCTGACTACAGCCACTGGATTCGCGACATTTTCAAATGGTTCATACGTAAATGGGTCACACTCTATACGAAAAAAGAACAACCAATGTTGTTTGCTGCTATAGACTATGATATAAAAATTCATATGAGAATTTTAACGGGAAAGGTATAAGGCAAATGAAATAAGATCCAAAATATATTTTGATGATTTTATTTAAAGAACAGAACATTCTTTCAATATGAACCTAATACTATAATAATAAAGTAACAAAACTACTGATTTATATTACCTATTTGCTAACTTCGATGGGATGAAAATCATTACAGGAAGAAAGTTAAAATTTATTTTGGTTAATCTTTATCTTTGAAAATATTTGTGTTTGATATAGCTACAGTGCGGAAGTAAATAGTCCTACCCAGTATAAACTTTTGAAACAAACAATATGGTCCAAGTCATTGGACAAATACTGGGTTGAATTGTATTTGATAAAGAAATAAATGATGAACGTCCAAAAGTAGCCATTAAAGACCTATCCACTCTTTATTTTTTTTTACATACAAAACAAATGAACAGAATGCTACTGGATAGTGTGTATCTTGAGTTTTAAAACATTATAAAATCAAAGATTATTTTCCTTCGAGGTATCATCACCTTTATTCAGATAGTGGAGAATTTTGCCCCTTAGTTCTTTCATTCGGCTACTGAAACAAACAGTCTCTTCGTCTAATTTGAAAAATAGCACTTGAATAAAGTTATAAAAATTTTGCAACTCGTGACAGAATTCAACATTGAGAACAAAATGTATTTTAAATAATAAATCGAATGCAACCAGCGGGTTCAAAGGGTCCTCAGGCGAAATACTACTTACTGGTATTATTTCATTTTCAGAAATGATGTAGTAAGCATCAATGGATTTTTTGTTAGCTCCAGAAGCCAATAAAAATGGCTGCTTGTTTTTTCTATTCTTCAGTATAGATTCCAAAGGAATGTCCGACTAGAATAAAAAACAAAAAGGTCATTAGGATGAATCAGGAATGTAGTCAATTTCAATTCATGAAAAGGAAATGAAAAAGAGAGCAAGCAAGGAAAAACAGAATTGTAATAAAACACTCACTTTGAAGAAAGTTAGCAGATAATCTTGTGCAGTTAACCCTGTTTCCCTATTATGATATTTGAGATATCGTCCTCTGGCTGTGGGCGGTAGCATATGGAGTAACCCGAACAATGATGATGGTTTTACACCATACTGAAATTTCACAATGATTCATTATTAATAAATAAAACTTCTATAATTATATATAAATTTGTAGTATTTTTGAGGTTGCAGTTGAGTAATTGGGTTAATTCAAAGAAAACTCTTTGATAGTGGTGTCAGGACAACTAAAAATACGCAAATACACAAGATATGTAGTTATGAAAAGGTGGAGTACTTACTAACGTTAGAATTGGAAATGAAATTGGCAAAAAAAACGAAAATTGAATGTAAATGGAACATCCTTATAAAACATTTGCATCCAATTGGAATGATTTTTTACATAACGTAGGCCTTCAAAAAGTGCGCTACTCTCCGAGACGGATATAATAGTCAGTGACGTCCTAATTACGACTTGGCCGCATCAATAGTGGGCTCCGCATTTGATACGGCCAAGTCGTAATTAGGACATGCTAATTATAATTTCATTTATTTTTATATTTTTGTAATATTCCAAAATAATTCAACTTTTCCACCATGAAATTTAATGATCTCTATGTAAACCCTCTTATTTACTGAAGATGAAGGATTAACCCTTCGAAACATATTTCTATGTGTGTCTCTGGATTACAATAAAGATTATTTTGGTGGAGTTAGATTGGAAAATTTTCACCAACACAAATATATTTAAAGTAAAGAGAGTGTTTTTGATTCAATTCCGAGAGTTCCATCATCCACCCACACCTGTTTTGTGGTTTCCCACTTTTCAGGGAAGCGTTATGGAATCCCTCCAAATCAAAACGAATGCACTCTGAAATGAATACCTTACGGCAAAGATAGTATATAAATAAATATCTTACCATCACCATCATCAGAAATGATGTCTTGACTAGGTTTTTTTATAGTCACAATATAAATTTCCAAAATGTTCTCTACACATTTTTCATAGGACTTCACAAAATCTGTCGCATTTGGTGCAATGAGCGAAAACTCGTACGAGATCTATAAATAATAAAGTCGTTATTATAATTGACTACACCATTCAGGTTTAGGTATTTCCGTTAGTTTTTAACTAGTCAAGAAAATATTGGTGTATGTTAGTGTTACACTCTGGGGTACTCACCAAACCTTTGGTATCTAAAAACCTAGGGAAAGTCTGGAAATCACACCCTTTCTTCCTTCGAGCTATAAATGTTTTCAAGACATATTTTTTTATCGATTCAATTTCAGAAGGATTGGAAATCTTCATATCGTTGATGGCCTCCTCATATCCAGTTTCTTCAATTTCATCAATATTCTCTTGGGTATGTAGTTTCAGTCTCTTATTTTGTGATGAGCATTCATCTGGAGTTTTTTTCCTCAGAATAGTTCTCAATCGTATCGTTATGAAGCCCTTTTTCGTTGATGGATCATAATACGCCTCCTAAAATATAACTGCATGAGGTATTTTCAATTAAACATGTTTCTAGTTGTGAAAAATGGATTAAATAATTATCCAGTCTTTCACTTTAACCTATATGATAGCTATATTCATCGGAAAGTCTCCAACAAAAAACAACTACTGTCTCCTAAGACTGATAAATTATATCTGTTAGATGCTTGGCAAAGTTTTCTACAAGAAGACTTTTACAATGCTTTCAAAATACCAAAGATGAAATTGTTTTCCGGTTTGAATGGGGGAACACCCACTTACCAGTGTCATGGTTCTAGCCATTGAATTGAAAAATTACTTCAGCTTTTTTTGAGAATTCCTAAGACAAACACTGAAGTATGCAATCATACTTCAGTGTTTATCTTAGGAATTTCTAAGGGAAGCCGAGGTAGTTTTTCAATTTAATTGGAAGAATAAACTTTTACTGATGAGTGGCAAGAACCATGAAACCGGTATGCAGGTGTTCCCCCATTCAATAACTATTTGAGAATGTATGCAACATTTGCAAAAGGATATTTTTTGCACTTGGCATTTTGGTAAAATGCATGCTTTTGTGAAACAAATATACAGTTTTTGCACTAGCTGCACATAGAACTTTTTTTTTTCAATATGGAGAGAAATTTTTTATCAATCCTGTGCTAAGTCGTATTGATATGATTTTACTCACAAATCCTTTAGGTGCACCAGGGTCTTTGAGTTTGGGAAATATTTTTATTATAGCTCCTGCTAATTGCTCTCTAGAATAGGATGAAAGCATAACATTTCTATCGAAAAGCGACAACAAATAATCCACACTGAGATTAATGAGTCTTCTTCTAAAACTGTCATTGAGACACTCGTGTGTCTTATAATATTTGAAAACTTCTCTCCCTTCTCTGGTGCTCAGGATAAAATTTCCAAGAACCTATAAAAATTTGTAGATTATATTCAGTGCTCACCACAAACTCATTCTATTGGATTCTTATAACTTGGTAACAGGCTTGGAAAAAATCGAATAAAGCACGATTTTTTGAAAAAATCTTTTGAAAAAATCCTAATTAATCACGATTTTTTCATTTCATCTTCAGTTCAATTATATTTTTGCATAAGACGTAGTACTTAATGTAAAACGTTAATTAATCGCAGCTATTTAATATACAGGATGTATCTTAAATGATGTAAATAATTTCGGGTGGTGATTCCTTGTCTCATTTTATCAAAAGAAATTCATATAAACGTGTGTTCTAACTGGCTTTGTTTCCGAGTAACGGGGTGTCAAAAGTTCAATAAAAAATTGTTCTTCCATGAATTATTCAAATTTTTTTTTGCCGATTCTGATTAAACTTTGTGTGTTTGTTAATAATAACAAGGGGCTCTTTTTCATGAAATTAGATTTTAAATTTCAATGCCAGTGGCGTCGCAGTTGATACCCCGTTTCTCGGATACGAAATGTGACAAGGAATCACCGCCTGAAATAAATGATATTATTTAAGATTCACCCTGTATGGCCAACATAAATAAATGAAATAAAAACAAAAAAAAACCCATTTTTATCACATGACACATTCAGATCGCGCGCCACTTTTCCAACATGGTTGCTATTTTTGGAAGGACGTAATTTTGTTTATTATACTAATGATATTGATTTCTCAGATGTAAAAGACCCTAGTCTATAAAATATAATTGTCTGATTTTATGTTGATTTATGTGAAAGAAAATAAAATAAACACTTTTGATTAAATCACTGATTTTTATTGAAAAAATCATTTGATTTAAATCGCGATTTAGATTTAAATCGCGATTTAAATTTAAATCATGGTTTAAATCAAAATGATTCAATCGTGCCAACCCTGCTTGGTAACCGACACCATAATATCAAATCAAAATGTGTTTACGTTTGAAATAGAAACATGAAAAATTTTATGACATTATTTGAGAATTTTCTAAAAATTTCAGTTTCAATCCAATCAATGAGTATATCGAAACTGGGGTGTGTATAATATTTAATCATAAATACATACAAACCTCTGCTGATATATTAAAATTTGATTCGGATGTTCTTAACCTCCCTTTTATCTTTTTAATATCTTCCTCTTTCTCTATATTTCTCTATTGTTCATAATCGGATGAGGGTCCTGGCTCAGATTCAGCTGAGGATTTTCAAGTTCTGCAGAGAAATAAATGTCTACCTATAATTCCTACTTTCATTAAAAAATTTTAAAATGAAAAAAGGGTAAGAATTCTATTTATTTGGAGAAAGCTAAGTAAAACTAGAAGTTGTTCCTACTAAATATATTTAAACACCAAATGGGAACGGGGGATGTTGTCAAATCAGTTCTTCAAGTCAAAAACATGTTTTCGAGCATAGTAATGCTCATCTTCAGTTGAGATAAAACAGGAGGACAAATTAAAATGGCATGAGAGCAGGAAAGCCAACATTGCGCCAAATTTTGTATTAATATAATTTAGTTTTTAAAATTTGAACTTTCTCCCATGCCGTTTTTAACTGAATATGAGCATTACTATACTCGAAATCATGTGTTTGACTTCATTGCCAAAGCTGTTTTGACAGCATCCACCCGTTCCCACTTGGGGTTTAAATAGATTTTGTGGAGACGACTAGAGTTTTACTTAGCTTCCTTATACAGTGTCACACAAGTTCGCAACATTTGGAAGTTTTTTTTATTAATAGATATAATGAAAATTTGACTTAGCAGTTAGTTTGTTCTTGAAAAATGAGTAACAAACAGCCTCTTGCTAATCTAAATCACTTAAACTATTTTCCAATTTTTTTATTTTTCGCTCTAGCGATTCGAACCGAAACATGATTAAAATTTCATAATTTTGATGGATACGAGACTTCAATGTCATATCTTGCCCAGAAAATACCCACACTGGACTGTTACCAAAAAAAAATACACCTCCAGAAATTCGTTTTGGTTGTTGCAAAGTACATCTAGTTTTTTCATTTCATAAGAATTAAGAGAAATTCGTTTATTCTATTACTGACATATTAACGTTCATACAATGAAAAATCCGAATCAGTTTAATAATGACACGTAAAAAACTAGATGAATTTTAATGACACGTAAAAATCTAGATGAATTTTGCAACAACGATGATGAACTGTCCACAAGTAAATTGAATAAATAATTGAAAACAGAAAACCTGTAGTAAATGAAATACGTAGAGTAGACCTAATATACTTACTGCAACTCCTCTTGGAGAGAATTTAATGAATGTCTCCAAGAAATCCGACCTCAAAACAGTCCCAAGCTCATCTATCAAAACGAATTCCTCATTCCCAAGTGTTGGAAATAGTTGTCGGACTGAAAAAAATGTTTATGTTACAATTCAAACAGCTGATTAATATTAGGACTTCGACAAATGACAGTAACAGAAATATGTCCAAAGTTTTTAGGTTTATTTATTTATATAGTTTGAAATTATTCGTAGAAGTAAAGATATGGATAATGGATTACTATGATAATCAAGCATTAATCACACCGGTTTCTGGTTTTTATCACAGAATATGAGAATGAAGAAAGTTGTCGAATGTCATTATTGACATTCGCCAGGGTACTGACGTCGTTGTCGTTGTCCTAAGCATAACAGTTGGAAATTGGGAACTGCTAAGGTCACGATTTTAGGACTCAGACTTGAGACTATGACAAAAAGCATTGTTTAAATGTTCTTATCTCAATATGTAAAATCCACTTAGTTTAGAGATTAAAATTAGAACAAAGAATGAGACTGAGACAAAGACAAAGTTGACTAAATAGACCCTTATTGACTTGTTTCAATATAGAGTAGGTATATCTCAGAATATTTATTCTCAATGGTAAAATATAGAACTTTTGATTAAGTAGATATATCTGCCGAAGGTTAAAACATCCACAAGATCATTTTGAAAAATTACTGTTTTGACAAATAGCGAAAGAAGCATTCGACTATGCCATTTTTCATATATTTGAAAGTAAAACTCCACGCTTATTTCATACTGAATAATTTATGAAGAACCCTGTATAATGCAATATTTGGTGTAACATGGATATATTATTTTTAACATAATGTCCAATGGTATAATATCAAAAAGAGTGAACATATTATTCTAAAATGAATAAATAACCCACAAAAAAATGGATGAACACAAAATGTTTCTTTTATTATGTTACACAATGTTTAGGCCGACACCGACCCTGTTTGTTCCTAAAGAAATAATATCGGAATCATTCGGTTGGTAACCACATCTGCCAATTTTGAATTTGCGACATTTGCGTCGCAGAAATAAGAAATGAGAATGAGAACTTAAAATGTAAGGAAAGCGACTCGGAGTGTTGAAACAGGGTCAGGGATACATCAAATTCAACAAAATTTTTAATACGATTGAATTTTGTTCTAAGCTTTTTTTTTGAGAAGTAGGTATTCATTGTATAAGTTTGTTACGCAAGGTTACAGATTTTGAAAGAATTAGGTAGGTATACCTATTTTAATTCTGCAGATTGCAGAAGCAGATGGAAAACCCACACATAATTTTCCGTACAAGTGTGTAAACACTTTTTCTTGGGGAGAAAATATACTGGTGTAATTGTAAGCATTTGCAAACAAGAATGTAGGGGAACCTATATTACTTTTTTGGATAAGTAGGTAGGTGTAGGCACAGAAGAGAGAGGGTCAGGTTGTGTAGGTAGGTAATAGGTATAGGTTATTCTGTTATTCGCGTGAACATGAATAACGTGACGTGAATAACCTGTATAGCCTGACATAAAATAAGGTTTATGGAACTTATAAGTGGTCCATTGTCTATCTACTAACAAGAGCTTATTGACAAGGCGGTTTCGTGGATAAAAGTGCGTAAAAGGACAAAATCGTTTGATAAAAAGAAAAATTGATTTGTTATATATGCTTGACAAGTAGGTAGGTACCTACGTTTTGGATGATTAGATTTTGGTTTCTGTCAGTTATTGACAAAACAATTTAGTTTTGTCAGTGAAACAAATGATAATGGCAATTCACCTACATTTTTATAGAAATTGAATATTGGCTGCTAAAATCGACAACAAATTAGTATAAAATCATTTCAACTTTGTTTATATGGGATTTCACTGAAACTAAGTTTTGTTGATTAATAATTGAGTTGTTGTGAGTAACAAATGAGTACTTATATAATTATTTTACCTTCGTTTATTGGTGATTTCACTAAAACTCGTTGACAAATCAATAAAACTTTGTCAAACAAACTAGATGAATAATTTGTCAAGAATGACAATACCGTTTCGGATTATTTTATCATGGTTTTTGTCAATTCCCCTATGAGATGTAGTTAAAACTGCTTTGTTTTAGAGAATTAACGAGTGAAGTTGGTATTTTTGACTAGAATAAAAATGTCCAATGATGAATAATTGAAATGAATAGGTAATTTGTCAAAAACGAACTAGTGAATTTAGTATTTTTCACTGGAATAATTGTTGCATGATGAATAATTGTGATGAATAATTTGTCGAGAATGACAATACCGTTTCAGATTATTTCATAATGGTTTTTGTCAATTCCACTATAAAGTTGTAGTTTAAACAACTTTGTTTTATAGAGTTAACTAGTGAATTTGGTATTTTTCACTAGTATAATTGTCGCATGATGAATAATTGAGATGAATAATTTGTCAAAAATGACAATAGCGTTTCAGATTATTTCATCATAGTTTTTGTCAATTCCGCTATGAAGTTGTAGTAAAAACAATTTTGTTTTATAGAATTAACTAGTGAATTTCGTATTTTTCACTAGAATAATTGTCGCATGATGAATAATTGTAATGAATAATTTGTCGAGAATGACAATACCCTTTCAGATTATTTCATAATTGTTTTTGTCAACTCCACTATAAAGTTGTAGTTAAAACATTTTTGTTTTATAGAATTAACTAGTGATTTAGGTATTTTTCACTAAAATAATTGTCGCATGATGAATAATTGTGATGAATAATTTGTCAAAAATGACAATAGCGTTTCAGATTATTTCATCTTGTCTTTTGTCAATTCCACTACGAAGTTGTATTTAAAACAATTTTGTTTTATAGAATTAACTAATGAAGTTGGTGTTTTTCACTAGAATAATTGTCGCAGGCGTTTTTGACTACTTGTTGTAGTTAAAAGAGCAAAACTTACAATTAACAAATTCCTCAGATAAAGTATATGCTAATACTGACAAAAGTTTTGTGAATATCAACATATTTCTAGTTAATTTCAACTACACTGATATTAACAACTAGAAATTTTTTACTGTGATGGGTATTACTCCGGAATAACTTGGGTATTAGAGGCATTACTTAGGATTTTCAGGAATTAGTGTACAGAATTTCCTCAGCGGTTTCCATAAAATTGTAAATCAAAACGTATGTACTGAGTCTCAGTCATCGACAGCAGGTCACACCATTTATCGACATAGAGATGTACGTATTATCGACAGCAAGATTATTTGTGCTACAATTTGATAAATCGAAGAAAAACAGTCTATCGATAATTGGTACACAGAAAATTTGGGGTTAGTTGAACATACCAACGAAATAATTTTTTGGAGGAACATTAAAAGTGATTTTAGTTCGAAAATATGAATACGGCATTCATAAAATCTGTTGTGGAATCAGTTGTTTTCTGTTAGATATTATAAATAAATCACATTTTTCTCCAAATGACATTAAAAGCGGCCTTTTAATGACACTTGGCAGGCTTAGAAGTTGTACTTTTAAAGAAAAAGTTAGTTGCTAGGCAACCTTCCAAGTAATAATTTAAATCAAACTGGTTATTAAAATTGACAATGACATTAAGAAAACTCAAAATGATGCTGATGATAATAACCTGGTTTTATTGCATTAAAACTACAAACTACAACACGAAATTTTTATTTATTAGATATATTTATGGTGAATTGTGAACAATTATTTAATACAATTGAACTCTGTCCACTTCCCTCCTTCCCAGTAAAATTAACAACTTTAGTATCAACACTTGATACTCCGGAAACGCCAGAAAATATTTTATTGCCGATGTTCGACTTATTGGCTAGCGAGTCCTCAATATAGCCCTCCGCGACAGCGGAAGACTTCCATCCTCCATGTTGCTTCAACATTGTTATGTCCCCACCAGAATGCACCAGCAATGTGACCGAAGTTCTGCGAAAGTAGTGCCCGGTATACTCTTTCGCATGGGATAGTCCCAGAAAAGTAGCAATTTCTTCTGGCATTTTACCGAATTTAAGAATGCCAATGAATTGATGATGTGCTTTACCGTTCGCATACTTATAAAAGACACGCCGATTATTTAAATTCGAGGGTCTGGAGCTGCATATTTTCTGTAAACGCTTAAATATTCCGTTACTACAAAAGATCTTGATCTTTTGGTCTTAGTATTTGGTAGCATAATTAGCAATTTGTCGCCCATATCATTTATATCATCTGTTTTCGTTTGCAAAAGCTCATCACATCTACAAGCCCCAGCGACTGCAACAATAAGTACAACCTAAAATATAAATTGAAAATTAGTTCTTTAATCCACAATAGATCATTTTCAATATATTCCTACCTTCGTACACAAATACAGTTCATCTGGGGCATCTGATACAAATTTCTCGATTTCTTCTCTTTGAAAAACTCGGGATTTTTTTGCATGGAAACCGTCTGAGTGGCGTTTCAAAAAAGCCCGTAACTTCAGTTATTTTGCCAAATCAATGTTATTTTTTCATGTTCATGTTCATGTTCATGTTCAGGGTAGCTTTCAACATCGAATAGGTAGACCATAACGTCGAAGGCTTCATTTTCTTTGAAAGATCGGAAATGTAGACAATCAGCACATTTTCAGAAAAAGATCCTATATTTTTCTTCTGTCTATATTCCATGAATCTGCTGTATGTGAGTTCATATACAGTTCTTGATTTTTCCGGTAAAAGGTTAAATTCCACATCTCGCGCCTGGTCTCTTATCTCAGGTGGTGTTAATTGCATCAATTCATCCTCACTTTGCAGTGAATCCATTTCTAACATGACAACTTTTCATAATTGACAATGACAAAGTAAACAGTAAACAAACAAATTCAACAAACGTCATCAGCGGTAAACATAGTAACGCAGGGCCCAGTTACCGTTGATGAAATAATTTAGTTATTTGGATATTGATAATGAAACGCAATTCAAAAATGAAAAAGTCGATTTTGCGTGGAATTGGAACAAATTTGAAGAAAAAATTATATGTTTCAAACGGCAGAAAAACAGATTTAATGCCTAGTAAAACAAATAACTATTTTCACTTTTCAATTTTCATGGAGAATGTTCCCCTTTTCAACATTAAAAGTTAGTTTCTGACAGAAAGTCTTAAATCATCTTGCGTGACCCTTTTAT
The DNA here is from genome assembly GCA_958298965.1 of Chrysolina haemoptera. Classification (NCBI taxonomy): domain Eukaryota; kingdom Metazoa; phylum Arthropoda; class Insecta; order Coleoptera; family Chrysomelidae; genus Chrysolina; species Chrysolina haemoptera. Next base: position 22,506,857 of record OY282597.1, on the reverse strand, counting down.
CAACACTTATGTCGATATCTAGAACGCAACATGTTTTAGATGTACCTATTATCGACACTCTAATTTCTCATGGAATATCAAGTAAATAATTTCGTTTTCATAGAAATGAAGACAAACAACAATATAGAAATAACTTTCTGTTCAAAATATCATACTTTATTAACATTTTGTGGATTTAGGGAAACATAAGTGTGCGCACATACCAGATCAGCAAGAAAAACAGCGTTCAACCGACGACAACTGACACTCGACTGATTAGCATCAGTTGTTGTGATGAGGATGCTAAGAAGAAATTGATGGTAGACACTGCACACTTTTATAGGGAAAGTGACCCTCTGTCGAATCGGCTGAATTTTTGATATGTTGTAGTCCAAGTCATTCCTAACAAAAAGTCCATGGGCATAACTTTTTCTATAGGCTAGTTTTGACGCTAGAGGGCGTTGAAAATTCAAATATTTTCTCTATTGTTAAACAACAAAAAAAGTTACCCTGAATAATTTTCACTATTCTGAGTAATCAAGATATAAACATTCATCAATATAAGATAGTATTAGAAGTATTTCTCGTTGGTGTCATTACAGATGGTCAATTATACAGTGTGTTCCATTTGGTATGAACAAAGAAATAGTTCGAGTGGATGATGAAACTCGAGGAGGATGTTATAGAAATAGGTCTAATTAATTTATATTTGATTATTTTATTGATGCTCCAAGAGTATGATGGAGAAACTCCTCCTGGTGGGTCAACTAAGCCTCCATCCACACATTTAGCATAAGTATAATATGTAGACAATGATGGGCTATAACTCAATATATTGTATGTTACATTTAACGTACCTTTCGAACCTAGTATCGTTGACCCTAATGAAGCACCGCCGAATTAACCCTAATAATAATTTACAGGGTGTGTCATTTTGGAACATATCGATACGATCAAAGAAACTGACATTGTAGTTGATTCAAAGTTGTTATTTAATACTATTTCGATGGCTAAATTTTACTCTCATCCTCCATAGACCTGGAATATCAATACGTTCATCAAATTCTAATAAAATGTTCCTCAAATCCTGCCTTTTATCTTGTTCATGAGATTGGGGTTTATTAATTTCATCGGTTTCTTCGTACTCCATTGTATTCTGCAAAATTATACGACATATTCAACTTTACATTGACATGAAGTCACAAACAATCAAAACATTGCCCAATGGAAACATTTTTGTTTTTTTTTTCTGTGGTGAAGGGATGCAATGTTTTCATATTATCCAGAACCCCATTCTTGAAAATGATTGAACAGTTTTCAAAATCTAAACTATAATATTTTCATAATGCGTCAAAGTTCAATTTCCCGAATACTGTTGTGATATAGAAATAAAAACGAAAGTTAACCAAACAACAGAATCCAGAACAAGAATTTATTGCCTCATATACAGGGCAATACGAAAAAACATAGGGTTGGATGGTGGAACGCATTAAATTAAAATAAAATATTAGTTATAACATCTGCGTTACCTTCACTCACCTCTCTACTACTATTATTTGTCTCTGAATCAGATGGAAGTTACGAATTTTTGGTCGAAATAAGTCCATTCGCAAATGTAAAAATCCCTGACGTTACAATGATAGATTCAGAAAAAAAAATTTCTACGGCTATTTTATTGAAATATTTTTAATATTTCTTGTTCTTTCTCATGCCTTCAAATTATACAGGATTGTCGAAAAATTTTTTTCAATACGGAACTTTTCGAATTCAACTATCGCTTTCTTTTAAAACAAACACTCGGTATAGTTTTCAACTTTGTGATGTAGAAAACGGCGTAGAATAAAATTCATAAAGAGTTTTTGACTGTAGATCCCTAAGGCGATTTGTAACCATTTTTGAATTACTGAACTTTAGAAATTGTAAGTAGCTGGAACACACTGTATAATTGACCAACTGTAACAACTGCAAAGAACAATTCTTGAAAAAATATCTCATATTGATGAATGTTTACATCTTGATTGATTATAATGCTGATGATTATCAAGGATAACGTGTTGTATTGTAAGACAATGTAGAACAAATGAAGGTTTTCATGGGCCTCTAGCTCCAAACCAGCCTAAAGAAAAAGTTGTGACCATTGGACTTTCTGTTTGGAATGACTACGACTACAACATATCAAAAATTCATCCTTTCCGATAGGGGGCCATTTTCCCTATTAAAGTGTGCGGTATCCTTTAAATATTTTCCGAAAACTAGAAGCTACAAACTCGTCGAATACAAATTTTTATTATATTCTTCATCTTCTTGTTATGATTGGGTCTCTGTCGATAATTCGTACATTTACCTTATATCCAGCTATTTCTAATGTTCCTTACCGTTGCAAATCGTTTTCCGTTCCGTCACTGAGTCACCCGATTCAATGATGACCCACTGTCTGACCCACTGTCACTCAGACGCTCGGAAACCTTGTTCCAAATGAACACAGGCATTTTATCTCCATGATTCCTCGTACTACACTACGAGTGCCGATGGTTTTTATGCCAGAAACCATCTTGCCATTTCTGTACCTGATATGGCTTGCAAGACCTATGATCGCGGTCTTTTCTACATCAAGCCACAACCAAGTGGTGTTCACCATTCTCCAGATTTGCCGTTAAAAAACAAACTGTTTTTATTCTACACTACCAGTCCAGCAAGGGGATAATAGAAACCATATTGTCATTTCTATACCCGATATGGCTTGCAAGACCAATTATCGCGGTATTTTCTACACCAAGCTACAACCAAGTGGTGTTCACCATTCTCCAGATTTGCCGTTAAGAAACAAACTGTTTTTATTCTACACTACCAGTCCAGCAAGGGGATAAGAAACCATCTTGCCATTTCTGTACCCGATATGGCTTGAAAGACCTATGATCGAGGTATTTTCTACATCAAGCCACATCCAAGTGGTTTCACCATTCTCCAGATTTGCCGTTAAGAACCAAACTGTTTTTATTCTACACTACCAGTCCAGCAAGGGGATAAGAAACCATCTTGCCATTTCTGTACCCGATATGGCTTGCAAGACCTATGATCGCGGTCTTTTCTACATCAAGCTACAACCAAGTGGTGTTCACCATTCTCCAGATTTGCCGTTGAAACAAACTGTTTTTATTCTACACTACCAGTCCAGCAAGGAGATTAGAAACCATATTGCCATTTCTGTACCCGATATGGCTTGAAAGACCTATGATCGAGGTATTTTCTACATCAAGCCACATCCAAGTGGTTTCACCGTTCTCCAGATTTGCCGTTAAGAACCAAACTGTTTTCATTCTACACTACCAGTCCAGCAAGGGGATAAGAAACCATCTTGCCATTTCTGTACCCGATATGGCTTGCAAGACCTATGATCGCGGTCTTTTCTACATCAAGCTACAACCAAGTGGTGTTCACCATTCTCCAGATTTGCCGTTGAAACAAACTGTTTTTATTCTACACTACCAGTCCAGCAAGGAGATTAGAAACCATATTGCCATTTCTGTACCCGATATGGCTTGAAAGACCTATGATCGAGGTATTTTCTACATCAAGCCACATCCAAGTGGTTTCACCATTCTCCAGATTTGCCGTTAAGAAACAAACTGTTTTTATTCTACACTACCAGTCCAGCAAGGGGATAAGAAACCATCTTGCCATTTCTGTACCCGATATGGCTTGCAAGACCTATGATCGCGGTCTTTTCTACATCAAGCTACAACCAAGTGGTGTTCACATTCTCCAGATTTGCCGTTGAAACAAACTGTTTTTATTCTACACTACCAGTCCAGCAAGGAGATTAGAAACCATATTGCCATTTCTGTACCCGATATGGCTTGAAAGACCTATGATCGAGGTATTTTCTACATCAAGCCACATCCAAGTGGTTTCACCATTCTCCAGATTTGCCGTTAAGAAACAAACTGTTTTTATTCTACACTACCAGTCCAGCAAGGGGATAAGAAACCATCTTACCATTTCTGTACCCGATATGGCTTGCAAGACCTATGATCGCGGTCTTTTCTACATCAAGCTACAACCAAGTGGTGTTCACCATTCTCCAGATTTGCCGTTAAAAAACAAACTGTTTTTATTCTACACTACCAGTCCAGCAAGGGGATTATAGAAACCATATTGCCATTTCTGTACCCGATATGGTATGGCTACATCAAGCTACAACCAAGTGGTGTTCAGCATTCTCCAGATTTGCCGTTGAAACAAACTGTTTTTATTCTACACTACCAGTCCAGCAAGGAGATTAGAAACCATATTGTCATTACTGTACCCGATATGGCTTGCAGGACCGATGATCGCGGTATTCTCTACATCAAGCTACAACCAAATGGTGTTCCCCATTGTCCAGATTTGCCGTTGAGAAACAAACTGTTTTTATTCTACACTACTAGTCCAGCAAGGAGATTAAAAACCATATTGCCATTTCTGTACTCGATATGGCTTGCAAGACCTACGATCGCGGTCTTTTCTACACCAAGCTACAACGCAGTGGTGTTCACCAATTTCCAGATTTGCCGTTAAGAAACAAACTGTTTTTATTCTACACTACCAGTCCAGCAAGGGGATAAGAAACCATATTGCCATTTCTGTAACCGATATGGCTTGCAAGACCTATGATCGCGGTCTTTTCTACATCAAGCTACAACCAAGTGGTGTTCACCATTCTCCAGATTTGCCGTTGAAACAAACTGTTTTTATTCTACACTACTAGTCCAGCAAGGAGATTAAAAACCATATTGCCATTTCTGTACTCGATATGACTTGCAAGACCTACGATCACACCAAGCTACAACGCAGTGGTGTTCACCAATTTCCAGATTTGCCGTTAATAAACAAACTGTTTTTATTCTACACTACCAGTCCAGCAAGGGGATTATAGAAACCATATTGCCATTTCTGTACCCGATATGGCTTGCAAGACCTATGATCGCGGTCTTTTCTACATCAAGCTACAACCAAGTGGTGTTCACCATTCTCCAGATTTACCGTTAAAAAACAAACTGTTTTTATTCTACACTACCAGTCCAGCAAGGGGATTATAGAAACCAAATTGCCATTTCTGTACCCGATATGGCTTGCAAGACCTATGATCGCGGTCTTTTCTATATCAAGCTACAACCAAGTGGTGTTCACCATTCTCCAGATTTACCGTTAAAAAACAAACTGTTTTTATTCTACACTACCAGTCCAGCAAGGGGATTATAGAAACCAAATTGCCATTTCTGTACCCGATATGGCTTGCAAGACCTATGATCGCGGTCTTTTCTATATCAAGCTACAACCAAGTGGTGTTCACCATTCTCCAGATTTGCCGTTGAAACAAACTGTTTTTATTCTACACTACCAGTCCAGCAAGGAGATTCGAAACCATATTGCCATTTCTGTACTCGATATGGCTTGCAAGACCTATGATCGCGGTCTTTTCTACATCAAGCCACAACCAAGTGGTGTTCACCATTCTCCAGATTTGCCGTTGAGAAAAAAACTGTTTTTTTTCTACACTTCCAGTCCAGCAAGGAGATTAGAAACAATATTTCCATTTCTGTACCCGATATGGCTTGCAAGACCTATGATCGTGGTCTTTTCTACATCAAGCTACAACCCAGTGGTGTTCACCATTCTCCAGATTTGCCGTTAAAAAACAAACTGTTTTTATTCTACACTACCAGTCCAGCAAGGAGATTAGAAACCATATTGCCATTTCTGTACCCGGTATGGCTTGCAAGACCTATGATCGCGGTCTTTTCTACATCAAGCTACAACCAAGTGGTGTTCACCATTCTCCAGATTTGCCGTTGAGAAAAAAACTGTTTTTTTTCTACACTTCCAGTCCAGCAAGGAGATTAGAAACAATATTTCCATTTCTGTACCCGATATGGCTTGCAAGACCGATGATCGCGGTATTTTCTACATCAAGCTACAACCAAGTGGTGTTCACCATTCTCCAGATTTGCCGTTAAGAAACAAACTGTTTTTATTTTACACTACCAGTCCAGCAAGGGGATAAGAAACCATCTTGCCATTTATGTACCCATTATGGCTTGAAAGACCTATGATCGAGGTATTTTCTACATCAAGCCACAACCAAGTGGTTTCACCATTCGATTTGCCGTTAAGAAACAAACTGTTTTTATTCTATACTACCAGTCCAGCAAGGGGATAAGAAACCATCTTGCCATTTCTGTACCCGATATGGCTTGCAAGACCTATGATCGTGGTCTTTTCTACATCAAGCTACAACCCAGTGGTGTTCACCATTCTCCAGATTTGCCGTTAAAAAACAAACTGTTTTTATTCTACACTACCAGTCCAGCAAGGGGATTAGAAACCATATTGTCATTTCTATACCCGATATGGCTTGCAAGACCGATGATCGCGGTATTTTCTACATCAAGCTACAACCAAGTGGTGTTCACCATTCTCCAGATTTGCCGTTAAGAAACAAACTGTTTTTATTTTACACTACCAGTCCAGCAAGGGGATAAGAAACCATCTTGCCATTTATGTACCCATTATGGCTTGAAAGACCTATGATCGCGGTTTTTTCTACATCAAGCCACAACCAAGTGGTGTTCACCATTCTCCAGAGTAGCCGTTAAGAAACAAACTGTTTTTATTCTACACTACCAGTCCAGCAAGGAGATTAGAAACCATATTGCCATTTCTGTACCCGATATGGCTTGCAAGACCTATGATCGCGGTCTTTTCTACATCAAGCCACAACCAAGTGGTGTTCACCATTCTCCAGATTTGCCGTTGAGAAACAAACTGTTTTTTTTCTACACTTCCAGTCCGGCAAGGTTATTAGAAACAATATTTCCATTTCTGTACCCGATATGGCTTGCAAGACCTATGATCGTGGTCTTTTCTACATCAAGCTACAACCCAATGGTGTTCACCATTCTCCAGATTTGCCGTTAAAAAACAAACTGTTTTTATTCTACACTACCAGTCCAGCAAGGGGATTATAGAAACCATATTGTCATTTCTATACCCGATATGGCTTGCAAGACCAATTATCGCGGTCTTTTCTACATCAAGCTACAACCAAGTGGAGTTCACCATTCTCCAGATTTGCCGTTAAGAAACAAACTTTTTATTCTACACTACCAGTCCAGCAAGGAGATTAGAAACCATATTGCCATTTCTGTACCCGATATGGCTTGCAAGACCGATGATCGCGGTATTGTCTACATCAAGCTATAACCAAATGGTGTTCACCATTGTCCACATTTGCCGTTGAGAAACAAACTGTTTTTATTCTACACTACTAGTCCAGCAAGGAGATTAAAAACCATATTGCCATTTCTGTACTCGATATGGCTTGCAAGACCTACGATCGCGGTCTTTTCTACACCAAGCTACAACGCAGTGATGTTCACCAATTTCCAGATTTGCCGTTAAGAAACAAACTGTTTTTATTCTACACTACCAGTCCAGCAAGGAGATTAGAAACCATATTGCCATTTCTGTACCCGATATGGCTTGCAAGACCTATGATCGCGGTCTTTTCTACATCAAGCCACAACCAAGTGGTGTTCACCATTCTCCAGATTTGCCGTTGAGAAAAAAACTGTTTTTTTTCTACACTTCCAGTCCAGCAAGGAGATTAGAAACAATATTTCCATGTCTGTACCCGATATGGCTTGCAAGACCTATGATCGTGGTCTTTTCTACATCAAGCTACAACCCAGTGGTGTTCACCATTCTCCAGATTTGCCGTTAAAAAACAAACTGTTTTTATTCTACACTACCAGTCCAGCAAGGGGATTATAGAAACCATATTGTCATTTCTATACCCGATATGGCTTGCAAGACCAATTATCGCGGTCTTTTCTACATCAAGCTACAACCAAGTGGAGTTCACCATTCTCCAGATTTGCCGTTAAGAAACAAACTTTTTATTTTACACTACCAGTCCAGCAAGGGGATAAGAAACCATCTTGCCATTTCTGTACCCGATATGGCTTGCAAGACCTATGATCGCGGTTTTTTCTTTATCAAGCCACAACCAAGTGGTGTTCACCATTCTCCAGAGTAGCCGTTAAGAAACAAACTGTTTTTGTTCTACAGCATCCTATTAAGCCCAGAACTATCCAGTCGATCAAATGACTCGCACCTCACAGTCAGGAAAAAATTGTTGAAGAATCCTCTGATTATAAGGGTATTGTTATAAGAAACAGTTGGATCAGGATGTGATGGTTCAGATAAGGAATTCCTTATCTAAATTTATGCGATTCATATAAGTTTTCATACAATTCAAAATTACTGAGAATTCACAATTGTCGATAAGAAAAGAACAATACAAAGTATAAGAGTTTGTTTTAGGCAGTGGTGGTGCAAAGAGACTATACACGATTCGATCAGGTATTCCAAAACGTCAATCACAATAATGTTTTGAATGAGGATAAAACTCAATTTTCTTATGCAGTATCGTATAAAAAATTGGGTTCGGGATTTGATGATTCAACCTGTATTTGGAATTCCATAACCAATCTTATGCGAATCCTATGATATTTCATGAGATCCAACAGTAAGAGCATTACGAAACCAAATGGAATATTCTAATAGAAATATTCCTAAGAATATTACCAATATATTTAAAAATATCACTTTTTTTGGTGTTTAGGTATCGACTGCTATGGTCGTTAGCCAACGAATAGATTATTATTATAATATCAAGCCAAAATATTTCAAAAATATTTCAGAAAAATCACACCAGGAAAACGTTTATATTTCAAAATGACTTCAATTGCGATTGATACATTTTTTTTATCATAATCGGATCACCAAGAATGAATTCATCTACTTAGTATTTCACTAGCATGTAAAAATGTATTCGATTGATAAACCGTTTTCGTTTCTTTTAGAATGAACTGCATGATTCTTTTACAGTCGTGAGCACAAATCCCTAAATGTCCGAATGTATGAAATGAATTTTTCCCTACCGGAGTGCTTCTACCTCTACTCGAAAGATGGAGCTGCCTAGATTACATTTTATAGCGCGGGATTAGAATAGGCAAATAGCCATAGTGTCGTCGAGGCTGGACATTAGTATTGGTTAAATTTCGAGCTTCGGCTTCGAACCCGATCCGACTAGCTCGGCGTGGGTCGACTTCTTCAGCCTGACGCAAATTGTTTGAATGCATTTTAGAGTGAAATTCGCTCTCTGACGGGGACAACGATCAAGATAAGAGAAATTTGTTTTAAACTCGTGAACTTGCACCTACGTTCAAGTTCGAACGAGAACGAGGTATTTGAAGTGGAAAATTTACAAGCACAATTCTTAATAGTTTTTTTTAAAAGCTCACAACAAATGGGTACGGTAGGCTCTCTCGAGGATACCAATACCTTAGATAACAGAAATAATATATTTTACTTGTAAACGGGGAAAAATAATCTAATAACTGGACAGTCGTTACACGAGTCAATATCACTGGCAAATAGTCAACGATGAGATAAGGGAGTTTAACTAATGTTCGACTCAGTTGTGTTTTTGTCGCACGATGATCGAATTCTCTTGTTTATCGTTCTTTCTTTTGTGAACGGCCCTAGACAGGGCAAAAAGGGGGTAAAGGAGGACACAACTGAGACCGACTAACACTGGTAATATATGGCCATAATTGCTGAACAGCAGGCCGACACAATTATAAACAAGTCAAATCACAATGTGAGTGTGTATGTGGGATGTTAGCCCTGGACACTCAATATTTCAATAGCGATAGAAACAAATTGTCAACTAAATATTAAAGCACTGGAATACTTCACAGGCATTAGCCCAGGTATTCAATTAATGAGCACTTAGAAAATCACTGAGCAGTGTATGATCGTATCATATACTAGTTAGATAAAACACTAATAGTCAAGTTTGTTTGTTGCAGAGTAAAACTCTTACCATTTCCAATTTCCACCAGCTGAAAGACAAGGTGGACAGGTGCAGCAAATGAAACTCACGATGACAGGGTAATACAACCCCCAGCTGGATCACAGGTATGGCTAGTCTGCGGATTGCTAGCCGTAGATTTCCTTATTTCAGTTTGAACAAGAAAGAAAACTCTTCCCAAGCTTCAGCCTCAATCGTCGACAACGAAACAGCTCTGCTCGTTATACCGGACGATGAATACAGGAAAACAGGTAAGATATCGGTTTCCAGACAGTACACTGGCTAGACTATTACAGCACAGCTCTTACAAGGAGTCTGTACTCGAATCAAAGGTGGCTTTTATTAAAAGCAATAAAAATATTAATAAAGAAATTATTCAATATTAAATAGCCACAGACACTACGATGTATATCAATCGATTTACAGCGTATTACTGAACGAAGTTCAAAGTTTTCGCGTTCTTTTATAGAAACGCGATGGTGGGCGTGGCCTGCCAGTCAGAATTCTGCTGGTCAGAGCCAAAACCCAAGAAGTGGATTCGCAGGGCGGGGCCTATTAGAGCGCCTCGCTGCGAATGACATGAAAATCGACTTCATTGTTCGTCCACTGACGAACCGAAATAATAATTTTAATTTTTAATTATTTCTCATGGAAAAAAAAAATTCCCTCAAAATTTTAATACTTGGGCAAGAGTTTCTGAAGCAAAAATCGTCTGAATATATAATTCTTCGGCGATTACAACATGCCCCCCCCCAAGGAAATCGCCAGCATCCGCAGAAAAGGTGCCCCTGCAATCGAGCATGGGGATCCACATCTGTGGTTTTATTCAGAAAAGTAAAGAAAAATGTCATTCATTTTTTTTTCATTATAACAAATGGACAAAACATTTTAAACTTATGTCTTAGGACATACCCTAAAGACTAAAATAACATATATACAAATATAGAACAAAGACAAAGCAAACCTAAAACTACAGGGATACAGATGGTTAACCTAGTGGTTAACTCCACTACATGAATCGACACGCAGGTCGTAGTGTAAAGAAAACAGGAAAAAAAATGAACAATATGTCGACCAACTGGCCGAACGTACCGGGAGTCTACACGCAGGTAGGGGTACATAATATGGGGAATGGTAACCTATTTAGGGAGCAATTTCCCTGAGCCTCTTGTACCTCTAAGGGAACTTCCAGAAAAGGACTCAAAAATTCTCCACCTCAAAATGACATCGGCTCACAAGCTAATGTATATATCTACAAGGGAAATAATAATAATATATATTACTTATCTAGGCCTCAACACAGGTGCGGAAGAATCCTTCTGTAACACGTTTTGTAACTGAGGTCCCCGCACCCCAAGAAGGGCTGCTCTCATCTAATCCTGTCCACGCGTATTATAGTGCTGCAGTCGGGTTCGGTGATTTTTTTTGTTTAGGACCTGGGAAAATCGTCTATATTCAGGGCCGATACGTGGTTCTCGATTTCAAGGGTACAATAAGAATAAGTCATGGGCGTTTGGTTTTTGCGGTCGGTCTTGGGTAATTCGTCATATGCTTGGGTAAATCGTCGAATCCAGTAAAAGATATTTCGAAACAAATTAATCCTCTTCCTCATCGGAGGAAGGCAGAGGGGAGCGAGGATCTAGGTTTTCCTGGCCTTTTCTAGGCGCAGGAGCTAGCCTAAGATCATCCACATGGATGTTCAACTCTCCCCCTCCTTTATCAACAAGATAGCACGTGGGCCCTACTTTTCGGAGTATCCGGCAGGGACCCACCCACGTTTGTCCGAAATTTCTTTGTTCTCGTTTGTTGTTGCGACATAACACCCACTGACCAGGTCGAAAACTGACCGGTTGTGGGATGTTTTGTCGAGGAAAGTGCTTTCGCTGGTAGGATGTCGAAGCAACTGCCGCATCCGCGATCCGCTGTTCTCGGTTTCGATTATGATTCTGTCGTCTGGCTTGCTGGGGCATTGCCCAGTCGCCAGGGCGCGGCAGCTCATAACCAAGGAGAAGATTGCTAGGACTCATACCAGTAGCGGCATTCACCCGTGAGCGGAGGTTATAAAGTATGTTAGGAAGTTCATCTTCCCAGGCGTGCTCTTCTTTGTTAATTAGAGCAGCACGCAACATCTTCTTTATTTCCTGAGCCCTACGCTCTACGGGATTTGCTTGCTGATGATTCACGGAAGAAAGTTTTAGGGTTATGTGATTACGCTCTAAGAAATTCTCAAATACCTCACCTCGGAATTGGCTACCACTATCCGAGATCAAAGTAGAAGGATATCCCCAACGATTGAATACATCCTGTTGGAGGAAATTTGCTAATGCTAAAGCTTTGGCTCGGGGTACGGCCTTCGCCTCCACCCATTTGCTAAAGCAATCCGTCGCTACGAGCAAATAACGATTCCCCCCAGGACGGTAGGGATACGGCCCCATTACATCCACCGACACAACCTCCCAGGGCTTAGTGGGAGTATTGGGGCGCTGTAAGGCTGCCTCTTGCGGTTTAGTTCTTTTAGTCGTGGCACATACAAGACACTTAGTAACGTAATCATTTATTCGGGATTTCAACGGGTATAGCTGAAAATGCCGACTAACTTGCCTGTGGGTTTCATCCACTCCTGGATGGCCCACATCATCGTGATACCTCTTGAGTACCCTAGGAAAAAATTTCTTGGGAATAACTAGGCGTCTTTCGTTATTATCCCGGCCAACGAAGAATACCAACCCATCATCAATTTCGAATTCTGTTCCGATTCGATACTCATAGTCCGAAGGATCATTCGACTCTCGGGCTCTAATGATTTTTTCGATGAAACGTTGCACATCGGGGGCATCCCTTTGTGCAGCGACAGCTTCATCAAAAAATGTTTCAATTTGGTTCAACGTTAATCCAGGACTCAATGGAAGAAGGACTTCGTCCTCTTCAACAGGGGAGCTTTGCCCCTCGACACTTGGAAAGAACATCCTTTCAGTGTCCTTTTCCACATCTTGCCCGGTTTCCTGATCGTCAGGATTCCGGGAAAGGAAATCCGGTAACTGATTCAGTCTCCCAGGGACATGCACAATGTCGAACTCATACTCCTGTAGGAGCAGGGCCCAGCGAGTTAGCTTGGCCTTTTCGTCACGCATCTTATCTAGCCATAACAATGCGGAATTGTCCGTATAGAGGGTGAACTTGCGGTCTTGGATAAAATGTTTATATTTCCTCACCGCCCAAGTAATTGCCAAGCATTCAATCTCGTTAATGTGATAATTACGCTCCGTTTTATTTAACTTGGCACTACTATAAGCGATGATATCTCTGGTCTTGTCAGGCCTTTCCTGGAATAATACTACTCCGACCCCCACGGTGCTTGCGTCCGTCTGTAAGCAGTACGGCCGCGAGGGGTCGGGTCGTGCCAGTTCCAAGGGTTCCGCCACCAGAGACTTGACCTTATTAAACGCCACCTCAGCTACAGGGTTCCACTTAAACTTTCTATTCTTGTCAATGAGGTCCGTCAGGGGGGCTGCAATTTCCGCGAAATGGGGGATATACTCCCGCAGCCACCCTGCCGTACCTAAGAAGGCCCTCACCTGCTTTATACTTTTAGGAGTAGGGAAGCCCACAACATTTAAAACATGTGACTCCTGTGGTTTATTCCCGGTTTCGGAAACCACACGTCCTAAGTATTTGAGTTCCTTACAGGCAAATTTGCACTTTGATTGTGACAACCAAAGCCCATGAGAACGGAGGCGTTCCAGCACTCTTCTCAGGTGTACCACATGTTCCTCTAAGTTTTCGGAATAGACAATTATATCGTCGAGGTACACCTTACAAAACTTGTCGGTGTACCCCACGAGCACGGAGGACATTAGTTTCTGAAAAACGGCTGGGCCGTTTTTCAAACCAAAACTTAGAACTTTGAACTCGTATACTTGGCCGTCCGGTGCCCCGAATGCCGTATATTTCCATGAGTTCTTTTTTAGAGGTGCTTGCCAAAAACCATTCCTGAGATCCAGGGTGGTGAACACCTTGGCGGTTCCCATCTCTCTCACAGTCTCCTGTATGGGTGGTAAATTTGGAGCTTCCGGAATAATCAACTTATTAATCTGTCGGTAATCGACACAAAATCTTAACTTCCCATCCTTCTTGGGCACCAATACCACAGGACTGCAGTACGGTGAGGTACTCGGGACGATTACACCTGCTTCCGACAGCTTCCGAATTTCTTCATGTACGATTTGTTTACGGGATTCCGACATCTTATCGTATCGGAACTGTCGGAACGGTTTTTCCTCCCGAACCCGTATCTCATGCACCGCAGCCTGGGTAATAGGCTGTTTCACAGACTCCTCGAAAACATCAGGGAAGTCCGAAATAATATCAATTATAGCGGCCTTAGTTTCAGGACTAAATTGTTCCTCCTCAAACTTCGGCAGATTCACGGTTGTAAATTTCGATTTTATTGGCTGACTCCAGAAAATTGTTTGTCGTGTCTGCGTGCCCACGTACATACATTTTCTTCGGATATCCAGCATCGCATCATGGGACAAAAGAAAGGGTATACCTAATATTACGGATTCATTTAAGTCCTGTAAAACAGTGGCTTTGAAATCATAATCAGTCTCTTCAATTTTTAAAACTACGTCTAGATGCCCTAGACTATAGCTTTGATGATCAATGCAGCCGAGCTGCACCGAATTTGGATTTGGCAAATTACTCAAGTCCATATTAGGGAATAATTCTGCTTTGACAAAATTTGCGCTGGCCCCTGTATCAATAAGAGCCAACACAACTTTGTCCAAAATTTTTACTGGAATTCTAGGCAATTGTCTCCCAAATTGCCTAGATTCATCTAGAACAATAACTGTTTCTACATCAGGGGATAACTTTGTGGAAAACGAATTTTTTTCCTCAGGAACCCAGGATCTATATATACTGGCTTCTTTCATTCTGGGTTGAGATTCGTGGATTTCGGGTTTACTAACTCGACGGCTGCTTACTCCGACAGGCGACTCACCGCCGCCGATGAAGCGCCTTCCTGGGAGTTTCCCGAATATAGATGATCCAAATTCTCTTGTATTGTGTTTAAGTGATTTGGATTATTTTGTGTGCCTCGATGGGCCGGAGGAGGCTTGGATACATCAACAAACCTACTCGCATTATTATAATTCGCATTTGAATTATTAGTGCGATTATTATTTCTCCAATTTGGATTATTTCGATTTGAAGAATTACTGTTATTAGAAGATGAACTAGACGGATCGTTCGTCTGCAAATTCTGACGAGGGGGCGGAGCCCTATTGTCAGTAGGCGTGGCTTTGGGCAAATTCAACTGTGCATTTGTCATGTCCATTTCAATGCTTTCACATAGCTGTCGAAAGGATTCTATGGATGAAAATTTCCTTCCCCGAAGGTAAGGTTTTAGTGTAGGAGAAATTAATTCAAAAATGAGCCTCACAACTCCTTGAGCATCGAGGTATGGTAGCAAACGATTTATCACAGCGACTTTATTCGTTATGAACAAATCCACTTTCTCACCTTTAGCTTGTTTGCGACCGTACAATTTAGATAGGAGCGAGGCTCTCAATTCGGCATTGTCGTATTTAGACAAAAACCGATTTATCATGTCTTCCCAAGACAATTCGAGACCATTGTACAAATTAGCCCAACTCAGGGCTTCGCCCCTGAGCTGGCCTTTGAAAATGAGGACCCACTCGTCTTTTTCAATACGAAATTTTTGAAAATCATTTTTCAATTTTTTCAGAAAAAAATGCGGATTTTCAATATCGATCCCAGAAAAAGTTGGTAGGCGTTGCCTATCGATTTTTCTAGAATTATTCTGATTTGCCAAATTTAATAAAATTTGAGCCAACTGGGTCATAGTATCAGGCTCAGATTTTTGTGTGTTATACTGATGTTGTATAACCACTGGATTATTTTGTGAATTATGAGGAGGGAAAAATCCAGCAGGTTGCTGGAATCTAACCTTCTTATTATTTTGTAGATCTGGGCGCCACCGATCTCCCGGGTCCGAAAACTCGGCCTGGGGGACTGGAATTGAAGAAAAATCTATTTCGAACGGATTCATAGACTGAGAATATATTGAGTCTCTAAGAGACGCTGTTGTAGCATCCTCTTCTCGGTTTTCGATAATTTCTTCGGAGACCGTTCTCCAATCAGAATTATCTAAAACATCAGAGATTCTTGCTCTAGCCGACAGAAATGCAGTGTTTGCAGGGGTCGACGTTTCGGCACTACTGATGCCCCCATCAGTAAATTCGAATTTTTCGGGTAATAACAACGGAGTTGTATCCTGATTAATATCATCCATCCCGGATGAAAAATCGAGAAGTGGTCTATTATTTTCTAGAGTAGCTTCGAACCCACGAAGTTCCCTATACATGGAGGGAGGAAATGAATTTTCATTTACAAACGGATTTGTAGAATTGCTACTAAAATCTAGACCACTCTCAGGCCCCACGTTGGGCGCCATGTCGTCGAGGCTGGACATTAGTATTGGTTAAATTTCGAGCTTCGGCTTCGAACCCGATCCGACTAGCTCGGCGTGGGTCGACTTCTTCAGCCTGACGCAAATTGTTTGAATGCATTTTAGAGTGAAATTCGCTCTCTGACGGGGACAACGATCAAGATAAGAGAAATTTGTTTTAAACTCGTGAACTTGCACCTACGTTCAAGTTCGAACGAGAACGAGGTATTTGAAGTGGAAAATTTACAAGCACAATTCTTAATAGTTTTTTTTAAAAGCTCACAACAAATGGGTACGGTAGGCTCTCTCGAGGATACCAATACCTTAGATAACTGAAATAATATATTTTACTTGTAAACGGGGAAAAATAATCTAATAACTGGACAGTCGTTACACGAGTCAATATCACTGGCAAATAGTCAACGATGAGATAAGGGAGTTTAACTAATGTTCGACTCAGTTGTGTTTTTGTCGCACGATGATCGAATTCTCTTGTTTATCGTTCTTTCTTTTGTGAACGGCCCTAGACAGGGCAAAAAGGGGGTAAAGGAGGACACAACTGAGACCGACTAACACTGGTAATATATGGCCATAATTGCTGAACAGCAGGCCGACACAATTATAAACAAGTCAAATCACAATGTGAGTGTGTATGTGGGACGTTAGCCCTGGACACTCAATATTTCAATAGCGATAGAAACAAATTGTCAACTAAATATTAAAGCACTGGAATACTTCACAGGCATTAGCCCAGGTATTCAATTAATGAGCACTTAGAAAATCACTGAGCAGTGTATGATCGTATCATATACTAGTTAGATAAAACACTAATAGTCAAGTTTGTTTGTTGCAGAGTAAAACTCTTACCATTTCCAATTTCCACCAGCTGAAAGACAAGGTGGACAGGTGCAGCAAATGAAACTCACGATGACAGGGTAATACAACCCCCAGCTGGATCACAGGTATGGCTAGTCTGCGGATTGCTAGCCGTAGATTTCCTTATTTCAGTTTGAACAAGAAAGAAAACTCTTCCCAAGCTTCAGCCTCAATCGTCGACAACGAAACAGCTCTGCTCGTTATACCGGACGATGAATACAGGAAAACAGGTAAGATATCGGTTTCCAGACAGTACACTGGCTAGACTATTACAGCACAGCTCTTACAAGGAGTCTGTACTCGAATCAAAGGTGGCTTTTATTAAAAGCAATAAAAATATTAATAAAGAAATTATTCAATATTAAATAGCCACAGACACTACGATGTATATCAATCGATTTACAGCGTATTACTGAACGAAGTTCATCATCATCATGCACCCCCTAAGGTTGAGGCCCGGAAGTTGGAGTCCCCCAGCACTTACACGTGCTCAGACACTCCCTCCCCCTTTCCACCACCCCCGCTCTCCTTGAGCGGATCCTCATCCTGTTGATTGGCGATCAGCAGAACAAAATCTGATCGTTTGATATGGAGTGCTCGGCTTCTGTTGCCTGAAGCTCCCTTATATCCGACATGAGTTGACTTTTTACTTGGCATGATTTTTTTTTTTTTTTTTTTTTTTTTTTTTTTTTTTTTTTTAAAGTTTTCGCGTTCTTTTATAGAAACGCGATGGTGGGCGTGGCCTGCCAGTCAGAATTCTGCTGGTCAGAGCCAAAACCCAAGAAGTGGATTCGCAGGGCGGGGCCTATTAGAGCGCCTCGCTGCGAATGACATGAAAATCAACTTCATTGTTCGTCCACTGACGAACCGAAATAATAATTTTAATTTTTAATTATTTCTCATGGAAAAAAAAATTTCCCTCAAAATTTTAATACTTGGGCAAGAGTTTCTGAAGCAAAAATCGTCTGAATATATAATTCTTCGGCGATTACAACAATAGTAGGATGCAAAGGATGCGAGTTGTGAGCACAGAATACCCACACATAGAAGTGAAAGTTAAATGCCATCACTTGGTTATAGGTTACGCGGGTGCCGAACCATAGATGGCGCCACTATTAGAGTTTTCTCGAATGGGCCTGCGTGCCTTTCTGCGTGCGCATCATGTCATTAATGTTGTTTTGAATTTTGAAATTTGAATTTTGGTTTTGTACATATATAAGTTTTTAGTTACATGTTTTACTGAATAATATTTACAGTGAGTTTCAAAAAGTTTGCAGCATATGGAAAACTTTTTTATTATTCATTTGCCTCTGCTTATAAATTAAAACTTGTGAGAAAATTATTCATCCAAATGGTAAAATGGTGTTTTTGCTAGTATTGTCTTAGCTTTTGCTCCGAACTTTTTATTACATTCAATTTGTTTAATGTCATCTGCCATATGATTATATATTTTTGTCCCGGTATAAATAATTGAGTCCTTGATCATAGCGGTGCGGGGTTTTATCAACTTAACTTGGCCAGATACTACTACTCTTTATGAGACTAGAACCCAAGTACAAGTTTTTCGCAATGCACCAATTTTTATGAGAAATACAAAGTGTTCTGACAAATGGAAAATATATGGTGCTAACTTTTTGAAACTCACTGTATATATGTATATAGATTATTATGAAGTTTTTATATGTATGTATATTTTTTCCAATAAATTTTGAACTGAGTTCAAACAGTTTCATTACCACACATTTTTTTACTGAAAATCATTGTAATCATATTTTGGGCTATTCAGTTCACAAATTTATTGTTGCTTCACTTATTGATTGACCAAGTTTTTTTCCACATGATTTCTGTGGAATAAAAACTTGGTCGATAATAAAGCAACAATAATAACATTAACAACAAAATAAAAGGGATAAACCCAGTTTCAAATTTCGCGCTATATCTCTTAGCTTCGGCTGCCAAACATTGGAGGCGCTGAGAAAAGTGGTTCTGTGGTCTATATTGTACTTTCACTTCTATGTGTGGGTATTCTGTAGTTGTGAGAGTACGTACGACTACGAGGAACAGATGGCATTAAAACTGTCTGCACAGATCTACTCTACCTCCTTTTCCATTTCGTTTCTGTTACACATGAATGTGTAATTTACATATTTTTCTTTTAGTACTGCCACAGCCGACTTAATCTGCCGAGCCGTAGTAAGAAAATCGGCAACACCGCTAGGAACGCAATTTGACGTCCTACTCATTAATTCTTTAATGTGAATTTCTCGACCTATTCGGAAAACTAGTAAAAAACATAGTAGAATGAATGAATACAGAAAAGAACGACGATTAATGTGGTTATTTAATTTTTTTCATCACAAACGGGAATCGCAATATATTCAATTTCTTAGATATGGAAAATCTGTCAAGTTTGGTTATTACATGCCCTAAAATTCACATTTCGAGAGATTTTTTTTTAAATATTTTTTCTGATAAGTGCAGAAACCACTTAGATGATATCTGATTTTTTTCAGAATTTTTAGTTGCAATGTGACAGACGAAAATAATATGTTTCTGGAAGGTACCTACAAAATGTGCCAAACTACCTGAGTTTGGTTCATTCTTTATAATGTACCTTCCAATAACTTTATTTTCTTCAGTCAGATTTCAAATAAAAAATCTGAAAAAAATTAGGGATCATATATGTGGTTTCTGCACTCATCAGAAAAAAAATTAAAAAAATCTCCCGAAATGTGAATTTTAGGGCATGAAAAAAAAAACAAACTTGACATATTTCACATATCTAAGAAACTGAATATATTGCGAATTCAGTTTGTGATGAAAAAAATTAAATAACCACATTAATTGTCGTTCTTTTCTCTGAAAGTTCATTCTCTTATGTTTTTTTCTTAGTTTTCCGAATAAACCGAGAAATTCACATTAAAGAACTAATGAGTAGGACGTCAAATTGCTTTCCATCTCACCACGGCTTGGAAGAAGTCGGCTATGGCACTGCTGATATGAAAATATGAAATATATAAGATCATACAGCAGTTGAAAAAGACTTTATTTTTTCTGTATGTGCGATTGTGCATATATACAGGGTGACCCAGGGTTAAACCGCCAAACGTTCAGTAACGGTTTTTTAGGTGAAGATATTTTCTTCATACAAGCATGTGTCCCAACTTGCTCCGTTTTCGAGATACAGGGTGTCAAAGTTTTTAGAAATTTTTTTTTTTTTTAAATTCTAAGTACATTATAATGAATTTTTCATTGCCGCAAATTAACTTGCCAAGTTTTATGAAAATCAGCCAAAAGGTTTTTGAGGAATGAATAGAAAAACTATTTTTTTTTTTAAATTTGACCCCCTGTATCTCGAAAACGAAGCAAGTTGGGACACATGCTTATATGAAGAAAACGTCTTATTTTTACCTAAAAAACCGATACTGAACATTTGGAGATTTAACCCTGGGTCACCCTGTATAATAATCAATTGGATTTATTATCATCATATGGAACGTCCCAGAAACAATCTCGCAGAATATCAATTATTTTTTTTTGATAAGCATGTGACTGCTTTACAATCTCATATTATGTTCTCATTCATTTTCAAACTGGATGACCTCATAAAAACATGTAGGATTCATTCCAGGAATCGCTGATAGAAACGGATAACAGTTATATCTAAAAACTCGTTCAAATATCGTAGATTTGTTAGGAAATGCCATTAGAAATTAAAGGAATATGTATCTGTAATGTCTTTTGAATACTGATGAATATCGAATATGGCTCTATACGGATTTACGGTTTCACTATACAACTTGGATCTCATAAAGTGTCTTATAATTTTTTTTTCATCAATCTCTATGAGACATTTTTGACAGGGATGAAACAAAGCATATTTTTGAAGCTCCATTACTATGGCACTAGGGTTTTATTCTATTTGTGGTGAACATGAATTTTCACAAAATAAATGAGTCGTCAATCAGGTTAGCCCAGGAATGTTATTGAGAAATAGTAATTTATGTATCAAGTGATTAAAGCGATACTTTTTTTACGAGTAGGAAATGTTGACCATAGGCGGAGTGCGGCATTCCTACGAGTAAAAAAAACACTTTACTCACGAGTTTCATACAGTATTTTTTCTACAACTGTAAAATAACTAATTCATATTTTTTTGCAAATATGAAATGAATTTGGCATACTATTATTGATTTATTATTCGAACAAAGTTCGAAGAGTATGCCGGAGAGTTGAGTTTCATACAAATGAAACGAACAATTTCGACAGAGTCGAAATCCGTTTCTCCTCACACTATCCCACAAAATGAAAAATTTGAAGCAAATATTAAAATAACATATTCATATTCAATAACATATTCATATTATTATTAATGTTGACTTGACTTTCGAATAACTAGTCCATCGAAGTAACTTTTCATTTTCTTAGATTTGTATTCAAAATAAAGAAACAATCCTCGTGAAGCAACGAATACCTTTTTCTTTCTTTGAACTGTCAAGGAAATCTCATATTTGCACTATCCACGATTTTCTTCGTTCTATCTTCATCAGTTTTCATTTCTACTTATATTAAATTTATAGTTATCGAGAATTCGTTATCTGGATAGATGCCCAATTTCACAAATTTCAGTAATTATTGTTGTCAACTAGTTTCTGACGGCCAAACAGCCATAGCTACCTTGGATTACCTAGTGTAGATTAGGTCCAATAGTTCCTGAGAGGTATATGCTATTATTTTGAATATATTCGCCGCGATAGTTCGGAATTTTGATAATACTTATTTAATGGTAAGAATGCTAAGAATATTATTGGTGAAACATTTGTACCTATATCAGATATCTATAGGTTATTAGTTGCCAAAGAAAATGAGAAATGGCTTTATGACAGGATTTCGTTATTATTCGGATCTGTCACTGTTGTTGCATGAAACTGTCGGTTGCCTAGCAACAGCCGTTAAAAAAAGTGCACTTTTTTTACGCTTCTCCGTTCAATAATGAAATCGTATGTTAATAGTGAAATATTGTAATAATTTACGCACACAAACCACACAAAAAAAATGGACTTTTTTTGACAGTTGTAGAAAAAAATGTTTTCTATACTATGTTAGATACCGCCATAAACTCAATTGAGCAATCTTCACACAACTTTCAACTATCAATGACACTTGATCAGGATACTTCGAAAAGTGTAATTTAATTTTCTCCTAATCAAATTTCTGATCCGAATTCAAGTTTCGATCTGACTAGAGTGTAGTACAGAATCTTTATAGCTTCTATATTGGAAAATTTTGATGTTTGCCTCACTCTAAAGCCTAATATACGGTTTGCTGATTTGATGACTTTTTTAAGATGGTTTGAAAAGGATAGTCTATCATCAAATGTAATACCCAGATCTTTCATTTCCCTAACGCTCTGTAACCCTTCCTCTTGCATCATGTAATTAAATATTATCGGCTCCTTCAACTTTGTTATTCTTATAACACAACACGTTTGTTCAAATTGAAGAATAGTTTATTCTCACAGCTCCACTCGCAAACATATTGCAAGTCTTTCTGCAACAACACTGTCTCTGATAGTTTCAATTTTTTTAAAAATTTTGAGATCATCTGCAAATAGTAAACAGCTTGAATACCTGAGAACTGAGGGCAAGTCATTAATACACATAACAAACAGTAAGGGCCCTAAATTGGAACCATGTGGTACTTCAGAATTAGTTTCATATTTCCCTAACGTATTTTCATTATGTTTGACGACTATAAATCTATGTCCAAGATAACTTCCGAGCATTTTGAGAGTGCTATCAGAGAGTCCAAATTCATTCAACTTTGTTAAAAGCCTTTATAAAATCAGTAAATATTACATCAAGTTGCGACTTACTCTCAAGTGTTTCATACCCTGTACAAGCAAAGCAGAATACATTTGTGCTAACAGATTTTTTGGTAACAAAACCATGTTGCTGAAGCATTATATTACTATTCTCAACATATCCATACAATCTTGAATATATAATTTGTTCAAATAATTTAGATCGGGGATAGTAGTCATATATAGATCTTAATTTCCTAACCCTCTTTTTCTATTTTATCAATTCTTTAATTTCATTCGTGATCCAAACCTTATACTTTTTTGAGTTTTTATACACATTGTCTTTTGGTACACATTCATCAATCGTCATGGCGGGACAAACAAAGCATTTGACATTTGATGAAATAAAAATTCGTTTTTTGTGGGTGTTAGTGGATAATTGCGATTTTTATAAACTTCACAGACATTAAGTGAACCAGAAAGATTCACGTAGCCTTATGGAAAATGGGTTCAATGGGTTTGTTTTTGTTCAGTTTGGTTTGTTTGTCCCCCTATGAAAATTGTCCGCAACTGTCATATTACATCACTGACAGTGCTCTATTATCTGCTTATTTACATTGTATATAAGCGGGTAATTGAGCAGACTATTCCACTCATGCTAAAATACGCGTTTTTGATTGGTGGAAATTTTCATATTGATAATTGAAAACAGCATGTTTTCGATTTTGTAGTTCGGCACTTGATTGGCATTAGATACCTTTGTAGTTCGCTTCGTCATTGGTTGTTATATAAAACAAACTCACCCCACCAGCAAGTTGGTATAATGACACAACACCGAACTTTGACGAAAACCATGATACGCTTCACTTTTCATTCATATCATCAACTTTTCGACAAATTTTGCATACACGTAAACCGCCCCTTCAATTCCCGTAAAAGTATGAAAATGAACGATGAGTCACTATCTATCTACCAATGAACTAAACAATTCAATAGGCTTGTTCGCGTTCGACGCGTTTTCAAAATAAACTGTCCGAAACCCGAAACCGTCACAAGCATGCGTAGTCCCACAGAACTCAAAGAATGCGTACAGTTCTGTGAAACTGCGCATGCATCCGATGGTTTCAGACTGTTTGTTTTATGAACGCGAACAAACCTAAAGACAACCAACGAAAGACGCGTCCTGTGAATGGTCACTGAAATAGCGGGAAGTTTGAAATACCACGACAGCTGCTCTGCGCAGTTTACTCCAAATAGTACTTTTGCAGACGGCTTTCTTCATTATGACGGCAGTCCTAAATTTGATATTTATGTTTTGTTAGTTGCATAGTTTTAGAATTTGAATGTGGGATTAGTGTTCCAGATTGAATTCAGTAGTAGGCTGCCACATACGCAATCTACTAGTACAAAGGGTGAACTCGATATGAATTGCGTCAAAATATTCAACAGCACTAACTGTACTTTCAATATTAACATTAATAATAAATAAAAATGGTTTTGATTTCATTCATGGAGAAGTCTTAACAAATACAACTCGTGTACCGATGATTATCATAAATTCCATCTTTTTTTCGAAATAAATTATGTTGCTTTAGGAAACCACTCGCGCTTCGCGCTCGTGTGGTTGCCAAGCAACATAATTTGTTTCTCAAAGTCGAAGGAATTTTTATTTCGATAATCACCAATACACTTGTAGTATTACCTACGAAAATCAGCTATAAAGACTGTGCGGCAATAATACTGAGTCTAACCGTAATATTTTATTGATATTTGGATAGCTCTTCGGATTTTTGTAATCGTTCAGATTACAGTGTCCAAAGCTAATTCAGAGGTACCTCAGGTCGATTCTTGCAGAATAAAAGCTTCCTGATAAAGTTTAAACATTGTCGTTTCAAGAGATCAACGAAAATTTGTAAAGCCTTGAAAGTTTAGATTTCCAACAAAACAATCAATGATTGATGACTATATATTCGTTTCATTAGTATATTACATGATCAAAATGTATAATTTTTTAATAAAAGTAACTTTTTGAGATAAATGAACGTATTCAAAACATTTTGTGTCAGTTTATATCAACTGTTGCTCAAGGTATTATGCAACGCCAACGCGCACGGGTGTTTGCAATCGCCAAATTAGACTCAAGTCGTGCCCAGACATATTCATTCATATTATTGAGATAAGAGAAATATAATTCTGTAGTTCGAGCATTATCTCAGTTTCTTTTGAATATACTAGATATATTCTTATTCACAGATTGAATTAGACAGTCAACAACTTTTCTTTTGATGTGAAACAATACAACAGCATTTGTTTTACATATACATCAACTATGATTGAATATTAATAACCTACATGGCGAAATGAATCAGATTAGATAATATTCAACAGTTTCATTGAACTTAACCAACGCACAACTGATACATTTTAGGGATAGGCATCAGGGGCGACATACTCGCCCCTTTTAAAACTTGCCTCGGGCCGCCACTGAAAGGCTTATCATGCATTATTCAAATAATGAATTATTTGCCTTTGACAAATTTGCTCATGCATTCAGATCATATATCTGTAAGGTAAGGCAGTTATTTGTCAGTAATATAATACTCGTTAGCAGAAATAAGAAGGTAGTTCAAAGGACAATATGGTTTTAGAAGTAGCCGATAAAATAGCATTGATAACAGGAGGTGCATCTGGTTTGGGGTTCACATATGCGAAGGAACTCTTAAAAAATGGACTGGGGGTAAGATTACAAAATGCTATATCGAAATCATTATCACGAAAGATTCGCTCTCGACCATTCTTGGATTCGACAAGAGCGTTAAATGAATTTTTTGAAAATTTTCAGAAAGGATACCGCACACTTTAATAGGGAAAGTGGCCCCCTGTCGAGTCGGCTGAATTTTTGATATGTTGTAGTCGTAGTCATTCCAAACAAAAAGTTCAATGGGCACAACTTTTTCTTTAGGCTAGTTTTGGAGCTAGAGGCCAATGAAAACCTTCATTTGTTCTACATTGTTTTACAACACAAAACGTTATCCTTGATAATAATCAGTATTCTAAGTAATTAAGATGTAAGCATTCATTAATATGAGATATTTTTCAAGTATTGTTCTTTGGAGTTATTACATTTGGTCAATTATACAGTGTGTTCCAGCTACTTACAATTTCTAAAGTTGGGTAATTCGAAAATGGTTACAAATCGCCTTAGGGATCTACAATCAAAAACTCTTTATGAATTTTATTCTACGCCGTTTTCTACATCACAAAGTTGAAAACTATACCGAGTGTTCGTTTTAAAAGAAAGCGATAGTTAAATTCGAAAAGTTCCGTATTGAAAAATATTTTTCGACAATCCTGTATAATTTGAAGGCATGAGAAAGAACAAGAAATATTAAAATTATGTCAATAAAATACCCGTCGAAAAAATTCTTTCTGAATCTATATAAAAATCCCTGACGTTACACGTCAGGGATTTTTACATTTGCGAATGGACTTATTTCGACCAAAAATTCGTAACATCCAACTGATTCAGAGACAAATAATAGTAGTAGAGAGGTGAGTGAAGGTAACGCAGATGTCATAACTAATATTTCATTTTAATTTAATGCGTTCCACCATCCAACCCTATTTTTTTCGTATTGCCCTGTATATGAGGCAATAAATTCTTGTTCTGGATCCTGCTGTTTGGTTAACTTTCGTTTTTATTTAGATATCACAACAGTATTCGGGAAATTGAACTTTGACGCATTATGAAAATATTATAGTTTAGATTCGTTTTGAAAACTGTTCAATCATTTTCAAGAATGGGGTATTGGATAATATGAAAACATTGCATCCCTTCACTACAGAAAAAAAAAAAAAATGTTTCCATTGAGCAATGTTTTGATTGTTTGTGACTTCATGTCAATGTCAAGTTGAATATGGCGTATAATTTTGCAGTGAGATTTAAATGTTATGAGTGTGAATACAATGGAGGACGAAGAAACCGATGAAATTAATAAACCCCAATCTCATGAACAAGATAAAAGGCAGGATTTGAGGAACATTTTATTAGAATTTGACGAACGTATTGATATTCCAGGTCTATGGAGGATGAGAGTAAAATTTCGCCATCGAAATACTATTAAAGAACAACTGTGAATCAACTACAATGTCAGTTTCTTTGATCGTATCGATTTGTTCCAAAATGACACACCCTGTAAATTATTATTAGGGTTAATTCGACGGTGCTTCATTAGGGTCAACGATACTATATAGGTTCGAAAGGTACGTTGAATGTAACATACAATATATTGAGTTATAGCCCATCATTGTCTACATATTATACTTATGCTAAATGTGTGAATGGAGACTCAGTTGACCCGCGAGGAGGTGTTTCTCCATCATACTCCTTGAGCATCAATGAAGTAATCGAATATTAATTAGACCTATTTTTTTAACATCCTCCTTGAGTTTCATCATCAACTCGAACTATTCGTTTGTTCATACCATATGGAACACACTGTATACAGAATGTAATGACACCAACGAAAAATACTTCTAATACTATCTTATATTGATTATTGTTTAGATCTTGATTACTCAGAATAATGAAAATTATTCAGGGTAAGTTTTTTTGTTGTTTAACAAGAGAAAATATTTGAAGTTTCAACGCCCTCTAGCGTCAAAACTAGCCTATAGAAAAAGTTATGCCCATTGGACTTTTTGTTTGGAATGACTTGGACTACAACATATCAAAAATTCAGCCGATTCGACAGAGGGCCACTTTCCCTATAAAAGTGTGCGGTGTGTCCTTTTGTACCTATTAATTGTTTGCAATTTTTGTACTGCACTTTCAAGCCGAATTTGAATCATTCTCATTAATAATTTTTGATACCTATTATGTTTAAAAAGTGTTGATTGATTCAGATTTCTTTTGATAAAATACTATTTCGAAAAAAATCACTAATACCGCGACGGGGATATGATTTTTAATTATTGTCGTAGATGATCGTAGCCTAAAAATTTTCACATTTTTGTCGTACGTTCTTTATCTCAAACGTCAATATACAGTATCGGAAAGTTTTCATCGGGGTATAGGCAAATAAATAAGAGAGACGCACTACTGTACGCCTCCCCTACTACCTCGTCCGACGAATTAACAGCCACGTTGATATTCCTTTCCCTAGCGAGTCGAGGAGAAATTGTAATGCTCTCTCAACATAATAGCAAGCTATTCTTTACACTCGTATGAAACCAGCATACCCCGATGAAAACTTTCCGATACTAAGC
The DNA here is from genome assembly GCA_958298965.1 of Chrysolina haemoptera. Taxonomy (NCBI): domain Eukaryota; kingdom Metazoa; phylum Arthropoda; class Insecta; order Coleoptera; family Chrysomelidae; genus Chrysolina; species Chrysolina haemoptera. The sequence goes on along the minus strand of OY282597.1, from coordinate 22,478,540 downwards.
TTCCATTCAACTTGCTTTGTTCACATGTTAGTCCGGGCGCTAGAGGGGGGTCGAGTATCCAGTTCAGGTCCACGAGTTAACTTGGTGTTATAATACGTATTTTAGGTCACTAATTCGAAATTTGGAGGTTACCCGGCCCAATTATGGTCCTATTTTGAACTAGGGCCCATTTTAAGCCAAAAAACGGGAATTTCGGACTACTCACCTGAAAATTTCATTTTTCTTTTCTGGAACTGACATAATTCTTGTATAAAAATCATTTAAAACAATATTTGTACTAAACTAATTTTTCAGTAAGTTGATATTTTATACTGTTAAATGAACAAATGAGTTAACATTGAAGTAGAGGCCCTGGAACTGTACTACTATTTCTCAAATCAGAGATAAAAGGTATATTCATTAGTTGTTAATACACAATATTCGTACATATATGAAAACTTTCTGCAAGTATTTGTTGATTTGCATGCACAATATGAAATGCACGTTACCCCAGACAATCTAACAACTGCATTTTGTAGAGCAATTTTTACAGTTACATTTAGGAGGTAATTCCTTTATCGACTGGTATAATACATTTATCCTGGCTGGTTTCAAACAATTCTCTTCTACGAAATATTCAAATTTCAAAGGAACTAATTTGAATTCAACAAGTTGATTCGTCGATATGTGATATAAAGCGCTCTTAAAATGCGCAATCGTATGTCTGGCATGTAGGTGGAAGGAAGTTCAGCAACTGAAACCGAATTGACGAAGTGGTACAAGCAATATCTTGTGCTACCGAAAGTTACAGATACATTGTTCTTTTTGATAACTCATGTAGGGTTTGATATTATTTGTTATCCTCACTAGAGTCCACAATTTGAGAATAAGGGTGCAATGTATTATTGAATGAAAATATATTCTTTGTTTTCTTCGCATCTCCGTGCTTAAGGAATTCAGTATAAAAACTTAGGGTATTGTTTTTATATACTTTTTATGTCTGTATACGTCGAATGGATAGAGGAATAGTGAGTAAGGAAGTCAGTGTATTTCGGACTTTTAATATGTTCATGTACTATTTGGATGTTGAATGAAATGGCTCAATATATTCACTCGTGCCTAGTTAATTATTACATAACATTACAAGGGTAATATAAATAATACCAACAAAGTAGTGCTGAACCCGCACTCAATTCTGTCCGACGTCTCTCTACCGTCCGTCTGAGTCAAATGCCAGGATTATTTATTTACTGAAATCACCAAATAATCATCGTTACAATTACGTGTACACTACAACTTGCACTAAGTATGGTTCATGATTGTTTACAGCAGCATTAACCTCTAAACCTAACCTAACCTAAACTCTAAACTTTACTGAAATGTAAGTACCTAGGCTGCGCCTGTTAGATCGTGTAAAGCGGGGAGTACTGAACATACCTAGTGAATATTAATTTTTTTGGCCAAAGTGTACAAGGGTGAAAATCTCTTTGTAGCAGCTGCGAATCCAAAGTTCCTGAAATGAATGTTTGGCGAGTATGAAAGTATGAAAAAATTGTTTGAACAGGACTCTTTTATGGTGGTTGTCTTCACCAGTCACAGGGATGGGTTGGCAAGTCAGTAGATACCTATTCAGAAATTAGGCAAACAAGTTACTAAGGTTTATTAAGAATTTGACAAAGTTTGTTACGGCCACAGCGGCGATAACACAAAATACCTTTTAAAATTAAAAGCTACTACGACTACCTATTCAGACTAACACTCGGAAAGTTTTTGCATTCCACGAAAAGATTCCGTTCATTTCGGATATGAAGAATAGTCTCTGTTTGCGCAACACTGCCTTAGAGATCGAGGTAGCGGGATTGAATTTATGATTTATGAATATCGGTAGAATGGAATATACTCACAGAGTAACTGACCAATTTCGTGGCAATCTGGAATCTTCCGACCACTTCTTGTGGTTGTAGGTGATAAGTGCACTTTGAATTTCAGACAAGACGTCGGTCACTAACCTCACTTTTTCAACAGATGTTTACACTTCAATGTAGGTCATTCCACTGCTCCCTTGAACTCTGAACGTGGTTTTCAAGGTCCTCGCTGCTCTCCCCGCTACCCGCGCAAGAGTTTATACCATAACACCAACAGAGTCCCGCTGCCCTTAGCAACACAGTCACCAGACAGATAGTCATTTAAATGTGAAAAAATATTAATTATAACTACACTCTTTCATTATACAGGGTGGGCGCGTTACATGTTGTTCCGAAAATTTAATATAAAAAATATAATATTACCTCTAAACATTTTCCTTTAAATTTTATCGAATAATATAACAGCAGAATGACTACATCTGTATCTGATAATATAACTATAGTATTTTGCGATTTCCTTCCGTACATAGTTGTTCATTGAGACCTAAACACACCATCAAACCTCCAATTAGGTTGTCATATTAGTAATTGAATTGAATGTAGGAGTTGTTTAGAATTTTTTGATAAATGTTGATTTTATTTAGGGGGGAGATGTGAAGTATTGTATTGTTATTTCAAGTATGTTTCATACTGTATAATTGTATATTTTGTCATAAGAGTGCGGGGTTGTTTCTAGGGAAAAGGGAATATGTTTTTGTCAAACATTTTTGCGGTTGAAATATAAAAATTATAAAACCACCAGTTTTTGAATAGTTATTTCAATACATTACAAAATACATACAAAATAATTTCTGAATCTGATTCATCTATATCTACATGTATCGAAGGAAATCGAAAAATACTAGTTATTTCAACAGATACAGATGCAGTTGTTCTGCTGTTATATTAATAGATTAAATTTGAAGAAAAAGGTTTAGAGGTAATATTTTAATTTTTATATCTAATTTTTGAACAATTTTTTCATATTCTCACCCTCACCAAACATACAGATATGTATATTGATTTCAGAAACGTTTGATTCGTGTGGGTGCAGCTGCAACAAAGAGATTTTTACCCTTGCACACACTTTAGCCAAAATAAATTGCAAATTCGCTGTGTTCAGTACTCCCCGCTTTACACCATCTAACAGGTGCAGATTACACTAGTAAAGTTGAACAGAGGTTATAGTTCATCTATTATCAATTGCAACAACTCGTATAGATTCAAAGGAGGCGCCACGGAACATAACGTTGGGCAAAATGCAAAAAATTTTGCTGGAGAGTTATAAATCGTCATTTAAATGAGGTTCTGCAATTGATATTAGAAAGGCTATAACGCAGCTGAAACAATAATTCTTAGTGTAAGTTATCAAAAATCTGTAAACTTTCTGAAACTTTCGATAGACCAAGATAATGGGTGGTATGAATAAAACCTAGCAAAAGCTTTTACTATAGGTTTGTCTCTCTCATTAATTAACAAAATAGATAGATCTGTTTCAAGAAATCTAAGTAAAAGCAATTGCTTATGGTTTATTCGTTAGACCCATTGCTTGTAGCATTTACCCAATTAAATTTCAGTTGCTGATCTTACCTACATACCTCCTAGCCTATACGATTGCGCATTTTAAGAGCGCTCTATATCGCATATCGACGAATCATTTTGTTGAATTTAAATTGCTTACAATTAGATCCTTTGAAATTTGCATATTTCATAGCAGAGAATGTTTAAATTCAGGAGGGAAATAGTAGTTTACCTTACAAGTGCGGAAAGTCATACTTTTCCGCAAGGGTCGTTCGGCCAGAAAGACACTTTACGTTCGTGTTAGGTACACTATTTTTCTACTATCGGAAAAAACACCCAAAAGTTAACATAAAGAACATTTATCATTAAATATATATTAAACCATACAACCATACGTGGTAAGCTTTCTATTTTAACCTTCTGCGACGCAATATATAAATGTCAGTATAATCCGCAAAAACTAAACAAATCTACTTTTCCGCACTAGTGCGGAAAAGTGACTCAAAACTAAAATGAGTGCGGAAAAGTGGATTTTTCCGCACGCTAGTAGAAAAAATATATTACACCTGTCGACCAAGAAATTAGCTCCTGAATGTTCTACAAAACAATTCAGTTGCAGATTTTCTGGGATGCATTTCACATTGTACATGCAAATCAACAAATACTGGCAGAAAGTTTTCATACATATACGAATAATGTGTATTAATAACCAATGAATATATCTTTTATCTCCAATTTGAGAAATAGTAGGATAGTTCCAGCGCATTTTACGGTCTAAATATCAACTTAATGAAGTATTATTATAGTACGAAAATTGTTTAAAAATAGTTTTTCTACAAAAATTATGTCAGTTCCAGAGGAGAAAAATGAAAATTTCAGGTGAATAGTCAGAAATTCGCATTTTTTTGGCCTAAAATGAGCCATAGTTTAAAATGGGACCGAAATTGGGCCTGGTAACCTCAAAATTTCGAATCGGCGACCCGAAATACGACTTATAAAGTTATTTCGTGGACCTAAAAATGGATACTCGACCCCCCCACCCTAGCTCCCGGACTATGTCTGTCTGCATGTGTTCCTTTCGTTCTCTCGTTATGTCTCCATGTCTGTCTTTACGGTTCAAAATTTGCAATCTATTTTTCAAGCAGTTGCACATATCAAGAACCGATAAGAACATAATAGTCCGGGAGACAGCGACAGAAAATTTGCACATATTCTTAAAAAGCTAGTTTTCTGTCAGTTCGTTGTTTCGATGTAACAAGTAAACAAAATGAGAGTCTACCATCTCAATGGGTGGCCGGTAGCTTGGCGCAGGCGCAGGCCGTTCGAAACTTAGTGTAGCGCGGTAGTCGGTTTCAGCCCGATGTATGTACGAGGAATTTTTTCTCAAGTAGTTAATATCGGAATCGATAGACGACCACAGTCCTTCTTGGAAGCAAGTGTATTGTGTGTTGTCTAGATGCCAACATCGTCTAGTGCTAGCTTGGAGTGCACGCCGGCCACCCGAGTTGGTGCTGTAGATTTTCCGGGTTTTTCTGCAACTGAAAAGTGAATACGCCACCAAAAATCAGTAAGTCGCCCCGGAGCGCCACGGCAAATAATAATAATAGCCGTCCTCTACCCGCACAGGCTATGCCTTTGGGTACTCTCTAGGAGTGTTTATAAAGGAGTATTTTTATTATTATTATAATGATGGTGCGTTTATATATAGTGATTTTCAAAAAGTTTGCACTATTCGTGAAATTTTTATAAATTTGTCAGAAAATTGTATTCTTCATAAAAATTGGTGCATCGTGGGATATTTGTGTTTGAGTTATCAATATTTTGAATTTTTAAACGGTGTTCAGGGAAGAACAGAAAACAGAATTTTGATCAGTTTTGACATCATCAATAAAGATTATTGAAAAAAGTGTACCTACAATATTAAAAGAATATTGAAAATAGTATTCATATTAGGAATCACAGTCAGGGTAATTTATATTTGATAAAAATTCTTTTTTTTCCTCCTTTGTGCACTTTTTAAAAATTTTAAATTTTAACTCGAATACTAGTATTCCAAAATACACCAATTTTTATGTACAATAAAATTTTCGATGAAAAAAGTTTCCCGTATGGTGCAAACTTTCTGAAACTCACTGTATATGAACGTATTTTCATTGGGGCTTTGTAGGAATTCGTGCGAATTTTTCTGTCGCTGCCTCCCTGACTAAAATCATATCAAAAAATGTTACCCTTCTGTCCTAACGAAGTCCAGATAGAGAACGCTTGATGGAAATTCGAGAAAATTTCCGGCGGTTTTGAACGACGAAAATTACAGCTAGAAAAAAAGCTGGGAACTCCTCACCTTCTCGTGAGAAAAATACTTGTGAAAATAAAATCCGTAAAAATGGTGGAATATGTGTATTATATAATGATAACTCCCCGCTCCCCTGCAAGTGAAATAGAGACATTGTAGGAATTTATAAACATTTCCGACGGATTCAGAAGTCGGCAGCTACGCCAAAAATTTCACACCCCACTTTATTATCTTATCAAAATATTGGTTTTTGTTTAGTTCCCATGGCCACCCAAAAAATTTCCGGAAATTGTTATCCTTCAGGGTACCCTGGCGAAATTATCAAGTGGACATTATTCTGTCAAATATTTGACAAGAGATAGTTGACATTTTGCTTTCATGTACAAATGAAATATCATTTTTCATATGAAAGGAGATAATATTTCATAATTATATATTTACTCTAGATACCTATTTCCTACGATACCTACTAACTATTTCAGCGATAAATAGGTATAGGCGGTAAAAAATGTATATCAATCAAATGTCTGCCTATGTTTGACTACATGAATTCATTATTCGAAACAATTTTATTTAACTTAACTTTTTGTGAATACTCGTTTGGAATTTGAGTCGCTTTTTGTACAACACTGAATGATTCGTTTTCGTTTTCTTCCATACTGCAAGTGTTCTTCAAATAGTTAAGATAAGTATTGCAAATATGGGTGACTTCTTTTATCTTCATATTACTTACTTATGTATAATATACAGTGTGGACCAAAAATCCGTCGCCCTCCCCTTAACTTCTTTATTTCACATATTACAAAAAAATGATGAATACATAAGTTGTAGGGTTTCATCCAATCTCTTCAATAGTTTAAGTTTCATTTAAACGTAGCGACTTTGGAATTTATTTTTCTAAATATGTCACCCTGTATTTCATTGCATGATTGGAATAGGATGATCAAAAAAATCCAACAATACCAAGTTTAATACTGTTATCTACAAAGGCTAAAGAGATATTGCCTATTATTATTTTATCCACAAGGAGAGAAAAACTTTTTCTGGCGGGTCAATAAATTCTCTCTCACACTCATTGAGCTTATGAATCAAATAATAGGCGATATATCCGTAGTCTTTGGAGATAACATCATCAGACTCAGTATTGTTGGATTCCTTATGATCGTCCCTAAATGATATATGCAATGAAATACAGGGTGTCCTATTCAAAATAATTCAAAATAATAAACTTCTATGTCGTTGCGGTTTTTTGAGACACTCTGTATGAATGAAACTTGAACCATTAGAGAGACCGTATGAAACCCTAGAAGTTATGGGTGGGACGACGAACTTTTGGTCCTTACTGTATAATTGTGTTGCTTTTTCATTATTTCTCATCTAGTATGACGTATTCTTCGTAATATTATACTTCTGAAACCTTTACAACTTTATTTCATATTGATACACACAAAAAAAAAAGTTCTCAAATTGAGAAAACTCATTTCTTTGAATATTCAAGTAAATTTCTCCTTTATATTGAGCATATTTTTTCAACACAAAACATTTGTTTTTTGTAAATGGAGAGAATAATGTTTTTGAAATATATACTTAAGCCAAGCATGCCATTATAAAAATGAAAGTATTAATTATTCAACTTGATATTAACGATTTTGTGCATTCAAAGAAACATAATATTTTGATTCAATACTCCATTTCTTGACACAAGTATATGAATTTGCATTGTTTTGAATGAAAATACATAATTTCTTCAGGTTGACATTACGATTTGTTTGAATTAGAAAAAGGTAATTTTTTGATTCAACAATTATGTTTCCTCGATACAAGCATAATTATATGCATTTGCTTCAAGTGAAGAAATACTTTCTTCAAGTTGATATTATTAATTTTTTCGAATCAATAATCCTAATATCTTGATTCTATACCTCATTTTCCTCGAAACGAGAACACAAAAATGCATCGTTTTGAATGAAAAGAAATAGTTTCTTCAGGTTTATGTTGACAATTTTTTCGAATTGATAAACATAATATTTCGAGAGAATACTTTCTTTCCTTCATATAGAATAAGTCAAATATGTGTGTCTTTAATTCAAAAAATATGCCGTTGAATGTTGTTTTGCAACTCTGTTTTTGATGGGGACAAGGATTTTGATAGACATAATTCTCAGTCTGGTGCAAGCACATTCAAAAATTTGATCATCATTATCATTCTGAAATCATAAGTAACCTATAAACTTAAAATATATAAAATAAAGTAAAGAGGTGCAATCAAGTGCAATTTAGAGTGTTGATTGATCTCTGGGGGGCTGAACTCCCCTCCCCTTTCAAAGGCCAGTGTGTATTTTCCCACCATAATATTCGGCATACAAAATTGTGTCGCTTCCTTCTTGGTCTTTTGTATATTGCTCGATATCACATTTACAGAAACTTCTTGAAAACATGTTTTTCCGCTGCAAGGTGAACTTTCAATAATTATGTTTGAAACATTGGCAACTACCTCTAAATTTTTGGTTAATACCGTTGACTTGTTTATCTTTATCTTCGAAGTGAAACTTTACTGTTGTAAGTAAATCACCATCACTATTTGGCAATATCATTTTCTCATTTGAATAATGCTGATTTCTTGAGAATTGGTAGTTGGGCGATGATGCCACATTCACCGATATATTTTAATAAATTCACAGGAAAGGCAAAAAGGCCAAGTTGAATAAAAACGGTGACTGAAGGGTGTCGGTATCTTCTGTTATAATCTGCAATATATAAATTGGGAAATAAGAATAAGCAGCTAGGTCTGTGCCTAATATATCAGCATAATATTTTTCAGTACCTGATACCTACCTAAAATAGGTATATAGGTAGGTGAGAAAGCAGACAAAAATTCTTTAGAATTAATGTTATGTGTACTTGAAATGGTTATTTCGACAAACTTGAAGGTGTACCAAATCTCAACAAAAAAGATTCAATTAAACTTCAGTAACGTATAATAAAGCACATGATACCGGGTGTCCACGGGTGTCCACGGAAGGTGGTGCGCTCCTTTAACTTTGTTGTTTCCGAAGATAATGAAATGAAACTTGGTGGGTCTATTGAAGACATAAAACTGCTATTTTTGACAAGTGACTCAACTTCATGTAAATTGGGGTTTCACCGGAAGCGACATAAACTTTCGATTTTTAAATGGGACAACTGGTATATTTTCATTTTTTTGTCTCCATTTGTGACTTTTTGTAACCTATTTTTAATATATTTTTTAAATTTATATTTCGATCTAGAGAGCCATGGATACGTTCAAATCACTAATTTCTGTCCTAAAATGTTTGTAAACATGCAACTTTGCTGTTTTCTGCCAAAAAGTTTCAGCTAGGTGAAGTTTAATTTTAAAAATTGTTTTACTATTTTTTTTTAAATGGCATATGGTGACTCGTTGGGTGAGATAGAAAGAGCATTTGATTACAATTAATTTGATACCGCACACTATTGGGTTTAAAAGAAACTTTCTATAAAACACTGAAAATATTACGTTAGAACGTTCGTTGAATAAAGATTCTTATTGAGATTAAAACACGATTTGAATTCATCCAGTAGCATTTGACCAACACAACTGAAACAAAAACACTAATTTCACATAGCGAGATAGTGAAGATGTTTTCTGCCAAAAATTTTAGGACTGTAAATAATAATTTGTGCCTACGTATCCTCTAGATTGAAAATTAAATAAACAAAAAGTGACTTGGGTATGGTACATGGTTGTATTCAAAATGTCATATGGAGATAAAAAACTGAAATATACCAGGTGTCCCATTTAAAAATCTAAAGTTTATGTCACTTCCGGTAAAACTGGAATTTGCATGAAGTCGAGTCACTTTTCAAAAAAAGCAGTTTTATGTCTCGAACAGATTTTCCAAATTTCATTCCATTATCTCCAAAAACAAAAAAGTTATAGGGGCGAGCCTCCTTCCGTGGACACTCGGTATAATAAGACCTCATTTCGAAATTTTCGCAATTGGGAATTCGAATTAAGATGGCAGCGCCAGAGATTGTACCTATGAGGTACCTATAGTTAAGTATATTGAATGACAAGTTGTTGTTATAGGTTTATTCATATTCGAGATATTTTTTTCCTCTTCTTAATTTGCAGTTACATCAAAATATTTATATTTCTTTAAACCAATTTATTTGAAAGCTAATTCATCAAATTCGTATAATAAATTCAACTACCTATAGGGAATTATTTAAGTCACGATATACACATTTGGCAATGGCAACAACAATATAATAGAAACTCTCAGATCATATTCAGGGATAAGTTCATATTGATAATTCAGCTATCAGAGGCATATCACTTCTTTTGAATTTCCAATAGGCTTGCGATGAAAAATACACTTGGCAACGTTTATTATTTATTACCATGTGACCGGCGAACCGCGAACGTGCCAGCGACCTTCGTGCAGTCCTGCCACGCCACGCCACAGGCCACAGTTCAAGTATTCCAGTCTTCCAGTCAAGAGTTAAGAGGTAAGGCACATTGAGGCATCAGGCAGACGCCGCTGTTAGAGGTTAGAGCCGGTTCCCTTTTTTTGCTGTGTCGTTTCTAATCGCCACTATAATATTACTGAATAAACTGAGTAAATTGTGTGTTATGAAAACATGGATATCCAACAACTCCTGAACTTGTGGAAGGCTGATGATGAAACCATATTTAAATTCCTGGGTAAGTACCTATCACAATAAATTTCAGGGAAATAATTTATGGTTAAACATTGTATGAGCCATATAACTAACTACCTATACCTATTGGCTTGTTTGAAGTCTTTAGTACCTATATATACCTGTCCTACATGATTATGAAGTAATCTTTTCTGTAGTTATTATCAAATCCTATATGATTTTGAGAAATATTTCCTTTTATTGATGTACGTTTATTAGTACTAGTAGGTCAAAAAACGGGCACAGACTATTTCGGAATTTTCATGTTCTCGGTTTAAAACTATGAATACACATTTCTTTGAATGAAAGAAATATTTTTTCAACTGTTGGCAAATACTATTTCAAACTTTTGATATTCTTGATTTGAAACTATGACTGCATCTCTTTAAAGGAAAGAAATATTTTTTCAATTGTTCGCAAATACTATTTCGAACTTTTTATACTATTGATTTGAAACTATATGCATGCATTTCTTCGAAATTATTTCTGTTAATTTATATCTGCGTATATAAGAATTATCGAATTTGTAATAATATTATATATATTTTTGCAGATATCAAATTGATTAAACAGATTTCGCTTCTACCTCAATTGATTCCACCAAGAGGCAGAGTGAAACAACAATAAAACTTGGAAGTTTTCTGCAGTGGAATGCCAGGAGGGGTTTCTTGTGCATGTTACGGTATGTAGCCTCCTCTTTCCAAATTCATACATGTTTCATCAAATTTTATATTTGAGAAAGGTTGGTTCAGTTTATATAAGAAGAATTGTGTCAACATGGTCCACCCTAGCAAATATGTTGTTTTTGTTCTATATTTTTACCATTTTTATAGGTCTATATGTTTCAGTTGGTTAACTCCAGTGCTTTAAATGTTCCAATATTTTATATTTCTTTTATATCTCTTGACCAGTGACTTTGGAAATGTTTCTGATTCAGACCGAAAAGACTGAATTGTTCCTTTAATAATGTTTATTTTTTGTTTTTCTGTGATCTCATAGTATTAAAATTATTGTATCGTAGGTTAGATAGAAAAAATCATGTTGACCAAAGAATTGTATTTTTAGTTGTTTTACGCCATTGTATTTTTAGTTGTTTTATGCCAGAAGTTTGTTTTTATACAATATAATATTCAATAAAACTTTTCAATGAATACTGTTGTTTCAATTATTTTTGACACTACATTGTATTATTACATCACATCCCTGTTTGTACAACAACATTGTATTCAGACTAAATCTATACTATTCCCTCATAATTACTTGTCACATATTTTCTGCAGAAACTTAACTATCTTTCATCAGGTAATACCTATAGCACTTTAGTATTTTTGACATCTGCACAAAGTTAAAGTCCAAATACATTTTGTTTACTGGTTGCATAAACACAACATATATATTAATTTTGACGAGAAATATTCATGTCAATTTTCCACAGTATAATAAAAAGACTTTCGAAATCAGTCTCAATGGACTACAAGCCCATATAACAACTCGGGGGGGGGGTTCATTTGACCCAGTATGAAACCTATACAGAACGATGCTGCTATATGATAAAATAACTTTAGGCACTATGCCGTCAATTCTTGGTGGTGCGAATGACTGTAACAATGACAACAAAGATGTGCTTTTCCGACGAAATATTCTTGTACGGCATTCCTCACATTGGTAGATTATGAAATACTAATCCCTAGAACCCACTGCCGTAAAAAAATAATAGGACCGGAAGCCAAAAAAAAAATTTAATTTCCGAAAATGAAAAAAAATCCTGGATTCCGGTTCCATTATTTTTGAACGGCAGTAGGTTCTAGGAGATTATCATCTCATAATCTACCAACGTGAGGAATGCTGTACAAGAATATTTTGTCGGAAGGGCACATCTTCAGATGAAAAATTATTATTATTATTACAGTCATTTGCACCACCAAGAATTGACGGCATAGTGCCTAAAGTTATTTTCTCATATAGCAGCTTCGTTCTGAATATGTTTCATCCTGGGTCAAATGACCCCCAAACCTGTTATGTGGGCTTGTAGTCTACAAGACAAAACGCTACGATTCTAGCTCTGAGCAAGCAGTGAAAATGATATATTCAAAGTGAACAATTGATTTTACCCAAGCCATTTAGATTCATTTCAAATCAAGAATATGAAATTATTCTTTGATAGTAAGAAATGTTTGATTGAAGCAACTGGTATTGTTAAAGAGAGAAAACCAACATATTGTCATGAACAATTTATTTTTTCATATCAAGAATATCATTTTTTCTGATCGAGTAAATTAATATTTTTACTGAAAGAAATGGTTTTGATAAAGAGAACGAACGGAAGTCTCATTGAGAGTATCTTATGGAATCAGATTAGGAATATATGATTTCATCTCATATTTTGACACAAACAAATGATTTTGTTGAGAAGAGAATGAAAAAGTTTCATTATGAAAAATTCATAGATTCAGATCAGTAATATAATTCTCTCCATTCAAAGTAATCAATATTGTAACACAAACAAAATATTTTTCTTGGAGTGAATGAATGCAATTCTCATTGTGAGTAATTCATAATTTCAGATCAAGAAAATGATGTTATATAATAGAATAAATTGATTTTAAACTTAAAACCATGCTTATGATGAAGTGAAGGTATTAATTTCTCAAAATGAAAAAATAAGATTTTTTTGAAATGAAGAAATCATCTCCTTCGTTATATACAAACAAATAATTTTCTTGAGTCAATGCAGTCATGCTTGATCCAAGAATTTTTTTTTTGTGTGTACATTATAAACAAATAAACCCTTAGTTACCTTAGCTATAAACATGTTCTTAACTCCCTTGGGAGTTATACTAAGCAGTTATGAATCTATAACTCCATCTAATGTCTTTACAAAAACAAACCGACAATTGTCGAATTTTCCACTGAAATTATTTCCCAAATTGCAAGGAAAGAAGAAGTACGGCACGAGCTTTCTCAGCATTTTGCAACAAATTACCTAAAATCTCAATTCCTCCAATCATTCATTCGTTTTCACGAATTAATAAATTTGACGAATATTTAAAAATCCGTCAGTTGATATATCTATGGCCTACTTGATTTTTGAACAACGTTCGTTTAATTCTCAATACCAACAAAATTTGGCTTTCATTCATTTAGTATGAAATGAAATGAATTATCTATCTCGTGAGTTATTGGATGTTAATAACCTCGGGCAAATGGACAATCCTTCGGGACTAATGTCCCACGGGACTGTAATTTGTTGCCCTCTCTGACAGCTGATTAACATCCTCATAACTTTTTTGATACATAAATGACTATTACAACAATAAAAAACTAAAAATATTGAGCCTGACGGGTTAAGCTGTCAATGAAACTAGAGGTTTGTTATGGTTCCATGGCACACTGATGTTATTCGTTTTGTCAAAATAATATTCAAGTCAAATAAAATTAGCACTAATGTAATACATTTTGGTATGAAATTTTCTTACCGAATCCCCCGCGTTCTTGAATTAATGATAATGATAATTTATTGTACAGAGGATACATTGTTCATAGAAATACACAAAAAAAGTGTTCAATAATGCAATACCCAGAAAGAATTTCAAAAATTCTTGTGCGGTTTGAAACTAAATAATCACAATAATTTCACATTCAAATATATCTAAAATAGTAACATATAGAATAGATTATATAATAAGTACACTTTAAAATTTTCTAATGTCGACTTAAAAATAAGGTGACAGGAATTTCGGAAAATTTATAGACAGAAATACGACAACTATACAAAACAGTAAATAAAATTACGAGTAAAAATGTTAATAAAATATTCGTCAGGATAAAAGTGTTATTGCCGGAAATGTATCCCTTATGTGAATTTTGTGCCCCATAGACATCTAGAAAGAGAACGCTTTGGAATTTGAAAACATTTCCGAGGGTTTCAACCGCCAATTATGGCAAATGAATGTCTCACGGAGGGGGGAAGGGGAGGACCCCTCCTCATCGAAAAAAAATGTGGAAACTCGCAAAAATAACATTGATACTCCCTTAATAAAAATGTTTCGGCGCGGAAAGTTACGACGAAATAATTTTCGGTCAGAGGACTCCCCTCGAAAAATATTGCGTAAGTTTACAAAAAAATCAATTAATTCTGTAGAAATATGTGAATGATATACCATCCCATAATTTTATTTAAAAAAATGACGAGAAATCAAAGGTATGAAACTTAAAAAAATCTGAAAAATTTGTGAAAACCTACACGTAGTCAAATAATTTTCGTAATAAAATCTGATAACTAAACACATTCTAATGCAATCACAAAATAAAATGAATGTAAGATATATTTTAAAAAAAAAGTTTTCATTCATAAATCACTGAGCCAAAAGGTATAGTACTCAGTTATTTCTGTATCAAGTAAGTGACGTGTTACTTTCTATACGAGTAGGAAATGTTGTTTAACAACTGTAAAAAAATCAGATTTTCATCGCAAATATGAAATTAATTTGTCTTGGGTGTTCGTTGATGTCCATGTTATTGTTATTAACGTTGACTTAACTCTCGAATAACTATACCATTTAAATCAATTTTTTTTTATCTTAGATCTTCTTCAAAATAATCGAACAATTTTCTGTAAATCTGAGAATATTTTTTTCTTTACGCTATGTCAAGAAGAACTCATAGTCGTACTGAGCATGATTTTCTTTCTTTAGTCTTCATCACTTTCCATTTCTACTTCTATCAATTCAGTAGCTTTAAAAGTTGCACAGTTTCGCCAATCTAAATAATTTTTCCTGCTGCCGACACTGTAATAGTCCATACATGCTTATCAACAAAATAGGTAAATGGCCTATATCATTCGTTTACTAATTCATCTTGACAACGGAATGTAAATAGTGTCATTTACAATATTATTGTTGCCTGTAACACGGGCTTTCAGAACAATGCGATATATTATTCCCGAGTAATCTTCATCAACCTTATTTTAATATAGCGCTGTTATTTTTATAGCAGAATTCAAAGTAATTTTGAACTCTGAATTAGGGTATTATTGTCAGTGATAATAATTGTTCAAATATGTTTTTCTTCTCAGCAGTATCAATTGCACAGAATGTAACTCTTTAATACGCAAAACCTGTATTCACATATTTATTTAAACAATTCATAAGACTACATACTCTATTGTTTTTTGTTGTGAACTTCATTTATATTTTTTTTATTTATGATGTAGGTATGGGTATGCATTTTTTTCTGAAATTTTGATAACCAAAATACGTTGGGATTTGTATGCATTATTGGCGTTAAAGTGTTATGACTCTCCCAAATGAATATTTTCAAGGAAATCAGAGCCGTAGTACAGGAAATTCTTGAATGATATTGAATGACGTCTAAAACAAGCTGAACCCATCTTCCAACAGTTACAAGTGTTCTGATATGATTTACAATTCAAGTGTGACTTGTGTAACTCTGGAAGAGCCACTTAGAGAAAGAGCTGATGAAGGTTTCATGGCAATGAGAAAGTTGAAAGACATATCCCATCGTTTTATTGAACACAATGTATACAAGTGACGCAGCTACAGGAGACTTCAGAGTACAGATGCCCAAAATATTTTGGACATAATAATCACTCTATATTACCTATATAGTCTATACGTCTCACGGATATAATCTATACCACTCTAGTTGTGGAGAGACTTATAAAAAAAATAAACAGCTGTGGTCCAATTTCTGCGATTTATAGTGGAACAATTACTTCACTACCCACCTTGTCGTATGTGGTATAATTTTTTTGTTAGCAAGCTCAACATCCCTGGTGTAGTCAAAACTTCGATCATCATATCATCTTCAGTTTCCCACGAGTAGCTTGGGATATGAAGTTCACCTTGGCGAAGACTTAGAAACTGGGAGATCGCCAGGTACCCAGAGGAAATGACAAATATCCCTGTTTCAAGTACTTCGGCACTATACCTAACAATTCAGTCAATTTCAGGTACCATTCCCGGAGATTAGAGAGTTGGCTAACAGCGAAAAAAACTACTTGGGAATTGTAACAGAGCTTGTTACGGATACTTTATGTGAAACTGGAATATAATAATTCACTCTGCATTATTTGTAATACAGACCCACACTCCACAATAGCCATTGTAGCCACCAAAATTTGGCAACTAGACTCTCCAACTCTCGATGTTAAACACAACTTGGAAAAATAGGAAATAAACTTCGAAAATTGCCACATAATATATCATTTTTTGCAGGGTGTGACTCTCGCGGATATGGATGTTACCACTGGCAGAAAAGCCGAGGCAGAATTGAATGAATCCTATGGCAAAGGCAAGGCGCTTTTTGTTAAGACAGATGTTACAAAATATGAAGAATTCGAAGGTAAGAACTTCCGCAAACTTAATTTTCTCCGAAATATGTTTCGAAACCAGACAAATATATATATATATATATATATATATATATATATATATATATATACAAAAGGAGAGAAGCAAGCAAAACGCGTACTCTTTCAACACTATATTTCCGATATTTCGACAGTGGCTACTGTCATCTTCAGGGAAGTGTGTTTTTGAGGTTGAATGCTAATGATGTGATGATTGAGATATAAACAATATCGAGTGGAGAATATGAAGTTGATGATAAAATTTTACAATAAAAAATCAGAACAATTGAAAAATTATTAGTCAAAATTTAAACATTTTAAAATTATATTCACGTGTGGAACATGTGCACAACGTGACCTGCATCTTGGTTAGGAAACAGACCTCTGTTTAACTGCCTGCCAATGAGTAGAAAAATTTCTAACTTAGGATTCCGTGGTTTGTTTCAAATTAAGTTTCAACTAGTTACTGTAGATGTCACAAACAATTTTAACACTCTAGTTTGTCTCTAGTCAATACAAGTTTTTATTTGTGTTTCTCTTATCTGTAATGGATTTTTGATTAATCATTTTTTCCTTTTATTCACAGGAGCTTTCAAAGCAACGTTGGACAAATTCAAAAATGTGGACATACTTATCAACAATGCGGGAATAATGAATGATTCGATATGGGAAAAGGAAGTTGCAATAAATATGGTAATCTCAATTCCTTTCTATGGCATGAAAATCTCAATCAAAAAATATTTTTTTGTTTCTTGACATGATTTTTTAGGTTTATGACCTTCCACAATCTGAAAATGAAAAAATGTTAATCCAAAGAAATCTGTACAAGTGTAGACGGGCAAAATAATTAATTTGCCTCTCTGCGTTCACAAGACTGCTGCCTTGAAAGAAATTAATTTTTGTCAGTAACGTACCCTACACTGAATTTGCCTATCTGAAAAAATGAGATCGAATTAACAAAGAATACTTCTCTTTTTTTGAAAATTGTTGACGTTTCGGAGGCTGTATCTGCCTCCGTTATCAAAACTTTTTGGAAAGACGCTGAAGAAACTGAATATGAATTGCGGTTTTGGAAATAAGATCTTTTTTTGACAGAGTCAAATGAAATCTATCATACATTCTTTTGATTGACATTTGGTATCTTGATACATAGGGTGTTCGGTATCAATCAATCACCATTCTATTTGTTCTTATTTCAAGACCATTGATTGTGCGCCAGGAAGAACATAAAAGTTACATCAGAAATCGAAAAATAACGGGTTCGAAAATATCCGAACATATTCTAACATCTGATAGCGATCATATGATGGAATGGAATAGTACCAAATTTTTATTGAGAGAATTAAATAAAGAAAAAAGAAAGTTAAAGGAAACTGCGTCCATTCTTTTATCGAAAAACTGCTTTTCAACCAATTCCATCGAAACGAACCGCACCTGGTTACCTCTCCTCAGAGATGAAATAAGAACTAATAGAATGGTGATTGATTGATAACGAACACCCTATGTATCAAGATACCAAATGTCAATCAAAAGAATCTATGACAGATTTCATTTGACTCTGTCAAAGAAAGATCTTATTTCCAAAACCGCAATTCATATTCGGTTTCTTCAGCGTCTTTCCAAAAAGTTTTGATAACGGAGGCAGATACAGCCTCCGAAACGTCAACAATTTTCAAAAAAAGAGAAGTATTCTTTGTTAATTCGATCTCATTTTTTCAGATAGGCAAATTCAGTGTAGGGTACGTTACTGACAAAAATTAATTTCTTTCAAGACACCAGTCTTGTGAACACAGTAACTTATCGGGCAAATTAATTAATTTGCCCTTCTACACTTGTACAGATTTCTTTGGATTAACATTTTTTCATTTTCAGATTGTGGAAGGTCATAAACCCAAAAATCATGTCAAGAATCGGATTTCCTCCACAAAATCAAACTTTCAATCAATATATTTTTTTGTATTATATCAATATGTAGTTATAGTGCCCATTGGCAAACATTTTACTGATATATACTCTCTCCAAACTTTCTGCATGGCTTCATTGGACCTAGTTTCCCGCTGTGACTTTTTTGTTTCGGGGGCATTTGAAGAAAAAAATTAAAATGTTTCCCTCGTATTTCCTACCTACGGTAACCTTGTGTGTACTGGTGCTCTTTTAGGGCAACTATGCAGCCCCAAACAAGTATTGAGGTAATTTCCATTGAGTTGACTGCTTTTATTGCAGCTTGGCTATCTACTAGTAATTTTTGGTTGTAGCCCCCAATTTTTCCCTACATTCTTCTGCACAGATTGAAGGCTACTGTACTTTTTTCTATAACTCGTTGTAGGTGTTGGTTCCAAGTTAACTTATAGTCGAATATTACTTCTAAGTATTTTGCTTCTTGGGCAAATGGAATTTCTATCTCGTTCAGTAAACGTGACCTTCCAGTACTTTTTTTTGGGACTACTCTGGTTTTATAAGGGTTCACAAGGTATCGCGAGGTCGTCGGCATATCCTAGGCAATCAAAGCCTCTGGAAGATGGGTGTCTTGTCGCCTATTCTCCATACCTTTGGGAGATTTATGACTTTCACCTCTTGCCACAGCGTAGGTATACAGGGTGTCAATTTGAAAACTTCCCACCCTTAATATCTTCCTTCCAGTAAACAATATGAGTAATCGAAAAAACAGGTCAATTTTATTGTCAAGGGGGACACTTTCACGGACTATTTGTAGCCCTCGTGGTTCAACCCCCTAGGAGGGGTAGATGTTACCCTTAGAATTTTAAATGGGAAGGGGGGTCAAGTGGCACATCATTTTGATGGGCGTTCAATTCTTGTTCCAATGGTACCCTGACTTATTATTTTGTGATGAGCATTTTCCGAAAAATTGCGTTCTAAACTAACAGAAGTAATTATTAGAACGCCTATACTGAGATGCATTATTGTATTGACTCCCTTTAATGAAAATGGTTAGAAGAGTAGGTGGCACCGCTCCAACCCTTGAATGACAGGAATAAATTTATTACGCATGGGATTTTTTATTTGGTGGTTATTTTCCTTCTACAAAATAAAATTTAATTTGCGAGAAAGACATTTCCAACATGAAATCTACTGACGCTTATCTTATTAGCTGTTCGAAATGTTGTCCATTTTGCTCTAAACAGTAATACAGTCTGTTTTCGAACTCCCCTCTAACATTACGGAAAACTTCACTAGGAATTGACTGGCATGCTGCTGTAATTCGTCTTTTAAATTCGTCAATATCAGAAGGTTGTGTTTTATAAACAACGGATTTAAGATGCCCCCAAAGAAAGAAATCTAAGGGTGTTAAATCCGGTGATCTCGGAGGCCATTCAACTGCTCCCCTTCTGCCAATCCATCTACCCGGAAATCTCTCGTTTAACCACTGTCGGACGGGAAGAAAATAATGAGGTGGAGCACCGTCCTGCTGGTAATGTAACAGATCCTCCTGCAAAAGTTCATTACCTTCTGCATCAATTTGAGTTTCTAGCTCGTGAGTTATAAGAGGATCGATAGTCTCTTCAAGCATATCAAGGTACAGATTGCCAGTCAAGTTTTCTTCCAGAAATAATGGACCAAGAATGGCATTTCCAAGAATACCAGCCCAAACATTAACTTTTTGTGGGTGTTGTGTATGCCCTTCCCGAAAAATATGTGGGTTTTCGTCACTCCAATAGCGACAATTTTGTCTATTAACATTGCCATTCAGAAAAAATGAACACTCATCGCTGAAACAGATGTTTAACAGAAGATTAGGGATGGTATTGACTCGATGAGACATGATTTCACAAAACTCTATTCTTCTATCATAATCATCCTCGTGGAGCTCTTGAAGAATCTGCATTTTATATGGATGAAATTTATGCATTTTCAATGCTTTTCTTATAGTCTCGCGTGACATTCCCGTCTGTTCTGATACTGATCGTAAGGAGCTCGTGGGCTCTGCAGCAAATGTTCCCAAAACTTCAATTTGAGCTGCTTCATTTAGTACTCTGGGGTTATTTCTTTTTTTATTTGTCACTGAACCAGTTTGGTAAAACTTATTCACCAAATCAAGCACATACCGGTGACTTACATTACAATTTGGATGTCTTTCGTTAAAAAGACATGCCGCCCTTCGTGCGCACTTTCCAACTTCTCCATAAATTACAATCATTTCAATTCTGTCTTGAAGAATGTAAACCATTTTTACACTTTTATACACTTATTAAAGTAATTCCTAAACAGCCCAACAGGTACAACGGTATTCACAATACTACCACATAGTTCAAATTTGCTAACCAATTTTTTGCCGGAAAACAGAAACTTTTTACAGCAGAAGTAGCAAAAAAGGAAGGCTATCTGTACAATTTCTGCATTTAATAAACACAACTTTACTACCATCTACGTTTTCCTACTAGACTACTTTTTTATGTAACGTGTTTGGAGCTAATGGCTAATGTTACCCCTAATCAAGGGTTGGAACGGTACCACCTAATATTCTAACCAGTTCTGGCCAAACCATGCATCTCAGTATAGGCGTTCTAATAATTACTTCTGTTAGTTTAGAACGCAATTTTTCGGAAAATGCTCATCAAAAAATAATAAGTCAGGGTACCATTGGAACAAGAATTGAACGCCCATCAAAATGATGTGCCACTTGACCCCCCTTCCCATTTAAAATTCTAAGGGTAACATCTTCCCCTCCTAGGGGGTTGAACCACGAGGGCTACAAATAGTCCGTGAAAGTGTCCCCCTTGACAATAAAATTGACCTATTTTTTCGATTACTCATATTGTTTACTGGAAGGAGGATATTAAGGGTGGGAAGTTATCAAATTGACACCCTGTATGTCGTAGTGCTATGCAAGCCTTGAATATACGGCACAGGTATGGAATAAGTATTTCCTGTCCCTTTTGGATGGGATTTGTATGGTTTGAATTTACTGATAGCCCACCTGATTCTAGTTGTTCTTGATATTTCCGTAGCAAGCCTCTATTCCAAAGATGTTCTCCTGTTCAGCCTGCTTCTAGTGCTGTCTGCTGTTTTCGGGCCATTAAGAATTACTGAGTCTGGAAATTGTGCGTCTATGCGCATTCTTAGACTTTCCTCGAATGTTGTTTTATAGGCAGTGTTATTCATTTTTTAAGAAACCTACTTGGTTTACAGTAACTTCTTTGAATAAAACCTAATGGATTCTCGAGCACATAGGGGTATCTGTTACCTCTTCTCAGAATTTCTTCCATGATTGTCTTCTGGCCTAATTTCTTTGCTGTATTGCGTGAGTTTAGCCTTGCATGTGGTCCAATCTTGGTTGGATTTTACTTTATCACACTAAGGTAAAAAACGATTAAAATTTCCACAAAATTCATTGTCTTTGCGACATGTTTCTATACACAGTATCTTTTTCAGGCGAATGTAGTACATTAAACTATTCTTCATTGAATTACTTAAATACCTTTTTTACCCATTAACATAATTAGGGACTACCTATAATTATCGCTAATACCTAGACTCATACACTTATAAAATTGACATAACAATGAACCTACCTGGAAATCTCAAAACAAAGTTACTACTTGATTGAATGACACATGCTTAAGTGAAGAAAAAAATTCTATTTTCACCTAAAACAACCGATAACTACGGAACGTTTGGTGTTTTACGTCTGGGTCACCCTGTTTACAGTAACTTCTTTGAATAAAACCTAATGAATTCTCGAGCACATAGGGGTATCTGTTACCTCTTCTCAGAATTTCTTCCATGATTGTCTTCTGGCCTAATTTCTTTGCTGTATTGCGGGAGTTTAGCCTTGCATGTGGTCCAATCTTGGTTGGATTTTACTTTATGACACTAAGGTAAAAAACGATTAAAATTTCCACAAAATTTATTGTCTTTGCGACATGTTTCTATACACAGTATCTTTTTCAAGCGAATGTAGTACATTAAACTATTCTTACTATTCTTCATTGAATTACTTAAATACCTTTTTTACCCATTAACATAATTAGGGACTACCTATAATTATCGCTAATACCTAGACTCATACACTTATAAAATTGACATAACAATGAACCTACCTGGAAATCTCAAAACAAAGTTACTACTTGATTGAATGACACATGCTTAAGTGAAGAAAAAAATTCTATTTTCACCTAAAACAACCGATAACTACGGAACGTTTGGTGTTTTACGTCTGGGTCACCCTGTATATTATTACCGTCTTTCACTAACCTAATTTTTGTTTGAATAATTCTTTATCATTTTGAGATAACATCTTTATTTTCTATTGTAAATTACAATTCTCGTTTTACATCTCCACAGAATGGCGTCATCCATGGTATGCTCCTGGGGTTCGAAAACTACCTGAAGAATTTCAAGCATGGCACTGAGGCTGTGATAATCAACATATCATCTATACAGTGTTGCCAATGCTGGTGATTTATCACCAGTTTTGGTGATTTTCTTGTCAATCTGGTGATTTGGTGATTATTTTTCAATTTGCTGTGGAATCTGGTGATTTTTATTTCTCATGAAAAATTGACAGACAGAAGAAGAGCGCTACCCTTTTCGCCAGCATAGCCCTTGAATTTTATGTTCAACCGCATAATTCCGTGTTCATGTTGTTCTGTTTCATGTTACTTCTTCTTCTTCGTCTGTTTGGCATTTCTCTGTTCGTAACCTAAATAAATGTTAAACCTCATAGCCCATTAAAGGAAGCAGAAGAATAATGTTAAACCTAACCTAACCTATCTTCTTTGTAAATTGTAATGTAAACAAAATTATCAGAATGAACAAAAAAAATAAAAAGATGGAATTTATGGGTATGGGTACTGGGGATTGCGGTGATGATTTTTCAGGTATTATTTGGGAAGGTCAAGTCTAACTGACTAATTAATGATTTAACTTTGTTGTAGAAGTTGTTAATTCTCCTGAGGATACAGATTCATCAGATACTGATACAGTCCGAGGTGATAATGAAACGAAACAAATACTCAAACAGAGGAAGAATTATAAGCATAAATACAATTCCAAGTGGGAAAAGAATTTTTCATGGATTCACCCCAGCAAATTGGGAAGCAACTATTTTTTTTGTAAATGTTGTAACACCGATTTGCAAGGTGGAATTGCATCAGTTCAAAAGCATGAAAAGACGAGAAAACACCTGCAGAAAGCTTCTTCTGTAAAACTGCAGCAACCAGTCTCAAAAATGAGGTTTTTCACAAGCAACCGAACTCAAAAGAAAAAAACACAAGAACTAGAAATACGGTTAGCCTCATTCATTGTGGAGCATAACATTGCTATAGCTAGTGTTGATCATCTGACAGAATTGATTAAAGAAGCAAGCAACCATCCTGAGGCTGTCAAAGATATCAGTTTGAAGCGCACAAAATGCACTGCTATTATTAAAAATGTTTTGGGTTCTTATTCACAATCTTTATTAGTTCAGAAAATGAAATCTACTAAATTTTCCATTCTTATTGATGAATCGACTGACCATTCCTGCGTCAAAAACTTGGCAATTGTTGCTAGAGTTGTGGAAAATTTAATTGTACATGACCAATTTTTAGCTTTAATCCCTGTTCCTGATGCTACTGCAAATGGTATTTATCAAGCAATTGTCAATTTTTTCAATAGTCATGAAATAAATTTTAGAACTGGATTAATTGGTTTTGGAGCTGATGGTGCAAATACTATGATGGGTGGAAATCACTCAATCCAAACTTTATTAAAAAATGATGTACCTGATTTGGTAGTTGTGAAATGTACTTGTCATTCACTAGCTCTCTGTGCATCTTATGCTTGTTTGAAATTACCTAGGGTTCCAGAAGATCTAGTGAGAGATATATATACTTATTTTCAATATAGCTTCAAAAGAAAAATGGAATTTAAACAATTTCAACAATTTGTTGAAGTAAAACCACACAAAATATTACAAAATTGCCAAACTAGATGGCTTTCTTTGTTATCAGTTGTTCAGCGTGTTGTGGAACAGTTTGAAGCTTTGAAGTTATATTTTCGGTCAGAGTATTTAGTAGATAGGATACAGGCATCTGAAATTATTTTCAATAGATTGTGTGATCCTATAAATTTATGTTACCTGGAATTTATGGAGTTCATTTTACCTTACATAATTAATGTAAATGTAGAATTTCAGTCTGAAACACCAAAATTACATTTATTGTATAATACCATTACTACTCTCGTTAAAACAATCCTGGAATTTTATATTAAACCTGAATTTTTGAAAAATGTTGATTTAGCTGTTATAGACTATAAAAATCCAAGATTATTTTTAAAGCTAGATGATATATATTTGGGGCCAAAATTGACAGCAAAATTTATTAGCAATGCATTCAATGCTACAGAAAAATCTGAATTGAGAAAAAGATGTCTGGAGTTTTATTTAGAATTAATTAGCCAAATCATGAAACGGTTTCCTTTCAATTCAGATTTTGCCCAGGCATTGAAGTTTATGAATTTTTTGCACCCTCCAAACATATCTAAAATTACTTCACTAGGACCATTAATTATGTCAAAAGTTATGAAAAAGTTCATTGTTGATATAAATACATTAGATCGTGAATGGAGATTATTGAGGAACAGTGATATTTGTCAAAATGTGAATGAAGAAGATATGCTGAAATTTTGGCAAAAAGTAAATAAAGTGGAAAAGGGTGATGGCACCCAGGCATATCCCAATTTGATGCAATTGGTTGCATTTATATTCACCTTACCACACAGCAGTGCTTGTGTTGAGAGAATCTTCAGTCAGGTGAATATAAATAAAACAAAAATCAGAAATCGGCTGAATTCTGATACCCTCAGTGGAATTCTCCACTCTAAAAGGTGTATATCAAACAATGGGAAACATTGTTACAACTTTCAAGTTTGTGATAAAATGCTAAATAAATGTGAATATCACATGTATGAAACAAAGTAGTACCTAGTTGATGACCAAAATATTTTGTTTTTGTATGTTTTAGCTCAAATATTTATAAGAGAGTACCTACTGTTTATTTTTTTATTGTCTAAAAATTTATTTAATTATATTTTTTGTTCCAAATTTTCTATTATTTTTGTTCTCAATATCCTAGAAAAACTCTTATTTTTCATTTTTAGCTCGCATTGCGAAATTCTCAAATCTGGTGATATTTTTTCAAATCTGGTGATTTTTGCTTCATAGATCTGGTGATTTAAAATTTTACTTGCTGGCAACACTGCATCTATAGTAGGTCTCAACAGTCTAGGATACATGCCAGTATATTGTGCCACGAAAGCAGCAGTGGTTAGCATGTCTCATGCTTGGGGTAGCCCGACCCATTATAAGAGAACCGGCGTTAGGGTTGTCGCGCTCTGTCCAGGACCCACTAATACTCCTCTGATGGATATGAGGAATAAATTCTGGGCAAGCGAGTATGCGGATACTCTCGTTGAAGTATTGGGCGATCAAACAGAAGCTGAGTTGCAAGGGTAATGACCTACAGTTTTTTGTTGTGAAAACTCTTTTTATACTACGATCTTTAGAGAAGTAATATTACTGCGATCTTTCGAACAGAGAAATATAGAGGGAGTCTAACTTTTTTATTTCGAGAGATAGAACTTCGAATCCAACGGGACCATAATCCTCATTAAAAATTTGAGAAAAATCGAAAACAATAATAATAATAATAACTTCGACCTGTAGGGGGTCTAGCTTTTTTATTCGAAAAGATAGTGAGATGGTTCAAACGGTTAAATGATCCTTATCTGAAACTATACAAGATGAAGAAGCTGAAAAAAATTTAAAAAAAAATGTTTGACTGTTGAAAATTTTTAAAACGCTATATTTCCCAAACTATCAAAGATATCGCTCGGGATTTTGAATCATTTCATCAACTTGATCACCGTATTTGTTTGGTGATTTTTTTTTGGCGATCGGAAAATCCGGAAAAATTTTACGGTGATTTTCCGATTTTTTTTTCAAGTTCCTACTTTTCTCGGTACCGGTTCAAGAATTGATTCGAATCCTCTCAAATTTCTTCTAGATATACTTCAATATGTCTTACAGAAGGCAAAATTAATAGTATGGGAGATAAAAAAATTGGAAAATCGACATATTGACCGTACTGATAAAGGTAATGAAAAAAATAAAGGTGCATCGTATCCGCAACACATGCCTCAGTAATACCTCCAAACCGTTTTTTTCCAACCACATATAAAAATGGAGAAAATACGAAAAAAATAAAATTAAAAATTAAAAATTTTTATCCCTCCAAAATTGCCCAAAACTCGAAAACCAAACGAGATATCGAAAAAATTAAAATCTCCGGAACCAATAAAATTTTAATAATGGTAGGCTCTCCATTTTTTTGGCTTCTGTTGACAGTTTTGTATTTGAATATATTTGGTAATAAAAAATCTCCTGAGTTGATTTAGAACCCTTGGTAATGATGTTCAAATGTGTGTAAGTAATAAAATTTACTTACGTGGCCACCTGATTTTTGGTACTAATGGACTATTAACGAGATTATGGCAATAATGGTCTATTTCAGAAATAAAAGGGAAAAAGTTAAACAACATTTAGTCATTACCTAATATTCTGTTGTCAGTTGTGTCTATTCGAATTTTGTGTCGTGAAAAATGTGGCGTCCGTGGGCTCATCCTGAAGCTAGTACTTCAACTGGTGGTCGTTATTCCACTAGTCGACAAATGTTACACGCTCATGGAAAACAAATTATATTAAATGTTTATACTTCCCTTCTGGAACGTGGAATGTCCAAGGATCAAGCTGTGCGAGAAAGTGCTTCTTTAACAAAAACACCGTATTCCACAGTGTTCAAAATAGTAAGTAACCCCATTTTAGAAAGAAAGAAACGAAAAGACTCTGGTGGTTCAAGGAAGCTGATGGCTGTGATGTAGATATAACTCGAAGAACTGTATATGCCTTATATAAAGATCAAATTGTGCCTACATCAGATATTTTAATGCAACGGCTAAAAAATAATAAAACAGGTATCCAGTGTTGCAAAGAGACTTTGAGGGCGTCTCTTTTACGAAACAGATTTCAATTTAGAAAACTCAGTAGTGGCAGAAACATCATAATGGAATCTGCGCGCCTCAAGAAATGGAGTTTTTCCAAAATAGTTTATTTGGATGAAACTTTGTTCGATACACACGATATTCCAAAAATAAGTATTACGATAATTCACGCAGGAACCGAAAGTGGTTTTATACCAAATGCGTTGTCTTTATCGGCAAAGAATATTAAGGACTCTTTAGTCGATTGTCATGATGATAGTACAGCCGAATTATTTGAAGACTGGTTCCAAAATAAACTCATACCAAATATTCCGCCCAACAGTATTATCGTCATGGATAATGCTAGCTACCAGTCGAAGATTAGATAAAGCACCATGTTCGAAAGACACCAAAGCCACTATACAAGAATATATGTTAAATCATGATATGTACTATGAGGAAAAGTACACAAAAAACAGTTACTAGAAGTTTTACACAGTTTTTCGATAAAAAAAACTTTGTGAATCATTGGCTGAAAGCTCGTCTCTTACGGTGGTCAGACTTCCTCCTTATCACTGTATTTTTAACCCAATTGAACATATATGTCATCAGCTTAAGTCAATAATAATAAATAATACTTCTCCAACCTTAAGATCAAATTGGTAGCTCTCATTCATTTTTCATATTAAAAAGGTGGAAAAATCATATATGGATATAGAAAAGCTTCCCAAACAAAAGATTATTATCAATTTGGGTGACGAAAGTGAGAGTGAAACTGATCTTAGTGAGTAATTTCGTAAGTGTGTGTATATTAAATTTAATTCTAAACAACTCAAAATTATAAAGTTTCTGAACTCTAATCGCATTCATTATCGTGATGTTAACCCAATATCATTATACCTATTTATTTACATACAAAACAAAATTGAATGGTTAGGGCAGGTACAACTCTGGGTAATATGGACGGCCTGACCGCCTGCTGATCTCTCAAGTGGTTCTGGTTATACTTTACTACATCCTTGAAAATAGTTGAAAAGTGGTAATTGTATTATTTCAAAGTCATGGTGATCATGTCTATGTAAATACTTTCTATTAGACTTTGTACACATGATGACGTTAGACGCCGCGTTTGTCAAACGCGCGTTAGCCAAGTACCTTGGAACAATTGGGATCATTCACATGCAAACGCGCGTTTTGAACCAACGTCGCCACAACGCGACGCTTGTAGTTTTCACTTCGACCGTTGCGTTTGCAGCGCGCTTCGAGTTACTAGACTGAGCATGGGAGCATACACATGTGACCAGTCGATCACCCACCATCTTCTTTGTCTTCTTCGCCTTGCCTTGTATCTACGGTATAACAACCAAAGACATGTTACTTCCTCTAACTCCATACTGGTAGTAGACTAGTGCAACTAACGCCGCGTCTAGCGCTGTCATGTGTACCGGATTCACATTTGTTAACGCGCGCTCAACGCGGTGTCTAACGCCCTCATGTGTACAAAGCCTTAACAGCATTTATCACATTCCACCGATTTACTTATATATTTTTCATTTTCACATATACATTTTCCATACAGCTATTACCTAAACTTCAAGTCAATTAAATGAATAATTTATAATAATATACATAATAACGGCTGTTTTAACAATTTGCAACATCAATTCTCATCTTTCAAACAGGTAAAGATGCAGAAGCATCACATTTAGTTTCACCTGAGAGTATATGAATTTTTTTCAAATTTTCTTTAGCGTATTGATGTGGGTGCAGATGTAGTTTGTTGTGAAATTTTTAGTTGGAAGACGATATTTTTTACGCTTTTTAAGTTTAAAACAATGAGTAGAGCTCTTGCTGGCTGGATTTTTTTAAAATTAATTTTTGGCGGGATTCGCAACCCGCCTGCAACCCCATGTTGTACAACTGGAATGGAAGGCGATGATTTTATTTTTGGATATCATGTGAATATTTAACGCTCAAAAATAAATTGAGAGAAAATGGTGTAGTGAAATCTGCCGCTGCCTCCCTTACAATTACCTTCTCTGCGGTAGCAACCACTCCGCAAATACTTTTTGAATATCATTGTTGTCTATTTATTCGGCAACTTAGTTACGCGCACAAGCAACTTAGAATGAAATAGCGGAACGAATAATCATGAAGGAAGGGTAAGAAAACAAACTTGAATTCAGGCAAATTTTCAATGTCAAGAAGCAGCGGGAAAAACGTAATGAGTAACACAGAATGCATCGACTGTTAACATCCTCGGCAAGCGACAAGCTTCGGCTTTGCCTCGGCTCGTACTCGCTTGTTAACACATCTTTACATTCCTTGTTACTTAAATAACTATTATAATGGTAGAACTGTCATAGTGTTGACAGTGCAAAACACAAAATCGATTATATCACGTCGTCAAGGCTAATATCCACTTTTCAATACCTGGTAATTAGGTAGTATTCGAAGTCGCCATTGGCCACTTCAATGATGAGTTGTATAATCAGGTTTATTTTGATGCGTGAGTGTAATTCGTTAGAATAAGTATTGATTGAAAGTTTGATTTTGTTGAGGAAATTCGATTCTTGACATGATTTTTTGGGTTTGATACCTTCCACAATATGAAAATGAAAAAATGTCAATCTAAGGAAATCTATTCAACTGTAGAACATAAGTTACTGCGTTCACAAGACTGCTGTCGTGAATGAAATTAGTGTTTGTCAGTAACGTAAATTAGATCAAATTAACCAAAAAATACTTCTCTTTTCCAAGATCTGAAAGAAGAATTGAATTTTATAAAGTCAGTTCTCAAGGGAAATGCTTATCCAAATCAATTCGTGGAAAAAACCATTAATGAAATTGAAAATAGTAATACACTTCACAATCGAACAACACAACACACAGAAGTACGACATCCCCATACACATCCAATAAATAACCGACATTATACGTTACGTCCTGGACTGTCTGAAAAGATAAAACGGATCGGCCATAGTTATGATGTAAGAACAACATTTGAAACAACCAATACATTGAGATCAATACTTATACATACGAAACCCAAAAACACTGACGAATGATCAAAAAATTGTGTTTATAACATACCTTGTTCGTGTGGTGAAAGTTATATAGGTGAAACATCAAGACCATTGATTGTGCGCCAGGAAGAACATAAAAGTTACATCAGAAATCGAAAAATAACAGGTTCGATAATATTCGAACATATTCTAACATCTGATGGCGATCATATGAGGGAATAGAATAATGCCAACATTTTATTGAGATAATCAAATCAAGAAAAAAGAAAGTTAAAGGAAACTGCGAGCATTCTTTTATCAGACAACTGCTTTTCAACAAATTCCATCGAAATGGACCGCACCTGGTTACCTCTCCTCAGAGATTGAATGAACACTAATAGAATGGTGATTGATTGATACCAAACACCCTATGTATCAAGATAGCAAATGTCAATCAAAAGAATGTAGGGCAGATTTTATTTGACTCCGTCAAAGAAAGACCTTATTATTTCCAAACCAATTCAAGTACAGTTTTCAGCGTTTTTTCAGCAAGCTTTGATAACGGAGGTAGTTACAGTCTCCAAAACGTCATTTCCTTTTCGAACAAGAGAAATATTTTTTGGTTAATTTGATCTAATTTCTTCAGATAGGCAAATTCAGTGTATAATCCAGTACGATTGGGGTTTGAGATGAGGATCGATTGTAGCACCTCCAAACTTGGTATGCTAGTTGTTGGAATCATGATAAGCACGAAAAAATATTGTTTACCGAAATTTCAGGTTAAAAATAAATAAATAGATTTTTGCTGTAATCTTGGAAAGTATATGATTTATCGAAAACACAACTCAACAAAGTGAAAGACAACTCAACTCTCGACAAAAATGATTTCTATCAATTTTTTCTGAAATGCGCTCGTTTTCTCAGAAAACTTGATGGAACGCCGACATAGCACACTCATATTGGAACAATATTGTGAAAATATTGTGAAAATATTGGCAAAATATTCAAATAACAATATTGGCGAGAAAAAAAATGTGAACATTCGGCGATATTCAATAATAATAATAATAATAATAATAATATTTATTTATTTATAGCACATTAACAATAGTACATTTGGCAAATTTCTCTTTAAAATCTACTTAAGTACAGACAATTATTCTTAAATTCTATACTCACAAAAATAGTCACGGGTATCATAAAAATAATCAATTTCATTGTAAAAGGTAACCTAGTAGAAAAAAATGCATAAAAATTGCACAAACGTTTCTTCCAAGAAAACAAAAAATATCTTAACAAAATGCAATCAATTTCAATTTTTTTAAATCAAAGTTGGTAGCATTATCAATAATTTTCTGGTTACCTTGTAGCAAAAATATATATAATATTGGTCCAATATTTTGAAAATAATATTGGTCTAATATTCTGGAAGCAATATTGGCCTCAAAATATTAAGCGATATTGGTACAATATTACTTACATTGAAATAATATCGGTAGAATATTATAAAAATATTGGCACAATATTCAAACGAAATATTGTCGAGATAGAATTATCATTATTTCGGGATATTGGTACTATATTACTTGGACATTATACAAATAATATTAGTGAAATATCGTGGGAGCAATAGGGCCTCAAAATATTAAGCGAATTGGTACAATATCATTTTGTATATATTGGTAAAATATTGAAAGTGAATATATTGCCTTGGAAATATTAATGAAACATTTCCAGAAACTGTCGAATGATTCGACAATTCTACAATTTCATTCCTACTTCAATTTTTCACTAAGTAGATTGACTTGTAAACGCATTGTGAGAAGCCTTATATGATATATGTTACTATGATTCAGATATGTGGGGCCATCTAGCGGTTTTTACCCATGTTTGATCATAAGTCATTTCAATATTGTTCATTGAATAATCGGCCAATATTCAAATTTCAGTGAGGGTGATAAATTAATTTTGTAATATTGTATCAATATTGTCTTTCAAATATTGACGTGAGGTTTTCGTAACACTCTCAATCAATATAGGGTCAATATAATTTTTCGAATATAGATGAAATAATATTCCTCCAATATGCTATCAAACTTGGATATACAATATTGTTTTTCATCTCTAAAGTCGGTATGGGAGGAATATTGAAATCGAAATATTGGAGTATTTTCATCCCACTGCTCTGCCATTTTTATAACTTCTTCTTTACTTAATGCTATAGAACCTTGTCTTCTTTTATCTAAATTGCTCTGCAGTTGAATGGGTCAAACACAATCTCATACTTAATCCATATAATATTTTTCTTGCACAATATTGGCTCCAATATTCCACGTTGTTTTAACTACGTACTCCTTGTAGTCATTTCCGTCTGATTTCTTCATATTATACGCCCAATCTGCCAATATGCTTGAGATTTCCGGCTGCGACGTTGAAGGTAATAGTTCATATCCCTTTTCTCGACAAAATAATTCAAACTGCCCCCAAATTGATGATTTGTTTTTTTTGGTGTTTTTTGGAGTGGCGTTGTCTATTGCAGAATTTATTATTTCAGTAGTTGCACTTCCAAATCTAACGTTAACGCTAATTTGAAATTAAAAACAACACTTTGTAACAAAAAGTATGAAAATTTGTTGTCATTTGGCTTTGTTGATAGGAACGCGTCCTTGGGTACAGCGTCGGATTCAATAAAGTCATACGACAATTATTAGTTGTTGCCGTGGTGAAGGTAAATAACAGTTTATTCACTTGCAAACACTTACGTTCCTATTTATCCGATATCAAACTGCCAAAACTGACGTTTCTTTTGGACGATTTTATACATGAGTTGAATTATCGCTGAATATTTCAATGCTATATAAAAAATCCCATATGAAGCGCAACTTTTTCGCTCAATTACTGCCAAAATACTATGAAGCGGAACATATTCAGTAGTAATACCACAAGTGATTGCATTTTCGCGATAAGTCTGTTGATTCATTTCTGAACGAAACTGAATTGTTTCGAGAAAACACCACGAGTCCGCAATTCAGTTGAGATCACAAATGAAAGACAGACTTCTGAGAAAAATTCAATCACGAGTCAAAACGGATTAAATAATAATAAGTGCTGTACTACCATCTACGACACTTGTACGGTAAGGACGAGATACCTGTGTTGCCTTATGCTTTGGGGGATATTGAGTCCGTTGTGGAGAATGAGAAGTCCCGAATTTATTGGAACCACTCATTCCTCACTCTCAGGCAAATTCATGCAGATATGTTCCTCCTCGACCATCAAAGTAGGACGATTTTCGTCTAACAGTTTTCGACTCCTGCAGAAACGAACATAGTCAGAAAAGGGGAGGAAATCGAGATTTACTCTTTGGACACCGAAGGCTGTACCCAAACCATTCTGTTGAAATGGTGGTACTGATTATATGGGTCCTTGGTGAAGTGAAGGACACGCTGTTCCAACCGAAAAATACGAACGGCTTGCCGTGCTGCGGCAGATATCGTAGCTAGACGAACGCAGAAGGCTGCCATTCTTGGTTCACTCTATATGCTCGGGGCACATGATTCTCGGACCCAGTATTTGCTAACTCCACGGACGTGGGGACTATCTGGGTAAATGGCACCAGCGCGCCCTCCAGATGTGTTGAAGCTCCGGAGACAGGGCCCGACTGGTATAGTTCAAACGGATAAACGAAAAAAAAACAAAAAAATAATTTTTATAATAATACCGGCTCCCGTGATGCGGCATAAATCTTAGCCGGAAGAATGCAGAAGGCCGTCATCCTTGGTTGACTCTGTCTGCATGATTTGGGGAGTAATTATCTGGGTAAATGACACCAGCGAGCCCTCCGGGTGTATCGGAGCTCCGGAGACAGGGCCTGACTCGAACAATCTTTGCGGATAAAAAAAAATAATTCCTCATGAACACTCGTAGAGTTTACCCAAAGGCATAGCCTGTGCGGGAAGAGGACGGTTATTATTATTATTTACCGTGGCGCTCCGTTAAAAACCAATTTTGACAATTCACGTACATAAAATTCAGCCAATCCGGATAATTTTCAGAAGTTGGCGGATAACCTCGTACTCACTAATATCGGTATGTATCAGTTTCCTGTAATTTCTCCATTGTAGCCTCGTGAATAGGTACATGAAAAAGATAACCGATGAATCTCCAACATACGTCTACAATTCTCTATCTCTTAAGGTTTGAGCACACTACGGGGCGAGGAACCGCGCCGCAATGCACCGCGCCTCCCTAAAAAAAATCCGACTGAATTATTTACATGCTGCGCCGCCTTCAGACGCCGTGGAATAATTTCGGCACGGCTTGGTATACGCACTTGCATTGGGATGCATGTAAAGAATTCAGAAATTGTTTAACGGTTGCGCGGCGCGGCGCGCCGTAGTGTGTTTCAACCTTTAGAAGTGTCCTGTCACGGTCGCCAATAATATTACGTACAAACAACTACCAGATGCTCAACGTTCGTATAATAGGGAATGTATTCAAAATACGACAGTATCTGATAGTGCAAGAGACGAAGAGAGGTCGACCTTCACTCATCTGTTAGGGTGAAGTGGGGTAAATGTAATCATGGGGCAAGTGTAATCAGGCACTCTCTTATTTTTGTATTACCGTTTTTAATATTTTTTCAACTATAATTTGAAATTGCAACCCTTTTTTTACCTGTATATGATGTTTGTTATCTTTTTCAAGGTCTCTGTTCGAAATGTTAGTTGAGTTATGGATCACCTGCATTTTCACTTGTTATGCAAGTGCCGATTGTAATTTTGATGTTTTTATTACTATGGCAAATAATTCATTAAGGCTTCAATAATTTGCTTCCTTAGGTTATTTTCAACAGGGAATCCGATTCTGCTGTCAGATTTTGATTTTGATGTCCACAAAAACCAAAATAGTGGTGATTACATTTACCCCACCAAAAGGTACATATGGGGTAAGTGTAATCACGACCAAAACTCTGCACATTCCATTTTTCATTGTCCGGAACAGATAGATCATCACTCGGTGCCTGTCTCAGACATTGTACAGTGTCTTATTGTTCAGTTATTTCATTAAACGTAAATATGACAATTGTGTACTCATTCCAAAAAAAGTTTATAACTTCCTTATAAATTGAGGTGGGGGGTAATTTTTTTTTTTTGGTCGAAACTGCATTTTTCATACTTCATTACCCTTGCCCCAAATACTCTAGGATACGATGCATATGAGAATTACAAGCCGTGATTACATTTGCCCCGAATGCTAGGGTAAGTGTTATAACATAACTTATTATTATTGTTTATAACAAATTCACTGTTGCTAGTAGAACGAAATCAGTTAACTCAGTTAGTTGTCTATTAGATAGGTAGTACTACTGTAATAAATCTAAAAGGAAACTCTTTTGGTTCTCTTGATATTATCATTTAAAGTCCAACTATTGTTTTTCTGATTACACTTACCCTAACTGCATATAACAATGTGGTGAGTTTAAAAAATTTGCACCATATGGAAAACTTGTTTATTCCTGATGAAATTTGGTGAATTGCAGAGTATTTGTATACGATTTATTCCGGTATCAAATGGGGACAACCTTTTGCATTACATTATACAAGATTTGTTGGGTTGTATTACAGATCTGAATTGGAATTGGCCTGCTTTCCCATAAATGAAACTTGTTTATGGAGGTGAAATTCGCTGGGTTGGAAAATATCGAGTATTTCCATATTTTTAATTTTCAATTTTTTGAATGAGATTTTGAAAGATAGACATGTGTAATATTGCTATTGACTACAGAGTACACATCTCACAGTTAATTGAATCGTTGTTTCAGGTTAGACATCATTGCACAAGAATTGGTTAGAATTGTGAAATTGGCTCGAAATGGTACCGTTTGGGTCGTCGAAGGAGACCTTCCAGCTTATGAGTATATCATTCCTGATAGAAGCAGTTTCAAAGATAACATTTTGACTGATGAATGATATTTTTATGAATTGAAAATAATAAAATGATCGGAACGTTTATTTCTTTTCCAAATTTTCTGACATTGAGGTGGACTTTTTTTCAGTTATTTCATATCAGAATTATGTATTATTTTATATGCTGCAATATAGTCCGGTGGCAGGTAGGGTTTTCGTAGCCGATGAAGCGCGACGGGATCACCCAAGTTATTCTTATGTATTTTGACCCGCTGAATCCGAATTTTGAGGGTGATAAGCCGTGAAATCCATTTTTTCAAAAAACAAATGATGTTATGATATTTTGCATAAAATTCTCTATAAAAAAGGTATTTACAAGTTTTTCTTGAAAATGCACCGTTTTCCAATAAAACGTGCTCAAAATTCGAAAAAATGCGATTTTCTCAATTTTCAGTGCTCTCTCATTCAGTCACATAATGATATTTTTAGGATCACCTTTTCCCAAATTATTCATATATATCTCGACTGAAATAACAGAAGAGACATTCTTGTAAAAGTCATTTTTGTGGATTTTCCGGCACTGAATTTCCCGGTACTTCTACCTTGCATAGAAGCAGCATTTTTTTATTCGCGAAGCTCACGTTGTGGACAAATTTCTCATAGTGTCAATAAAATCGGGTTCAGCACATATTTTCTTATGATCACAAAAACGGAAAATTTTGCTTAAAAGTAAAAGAATTTTCCGAGGAAAATAATAAAATCCATATTCCAAAAACAAATAACGCTTCAATATACTACATAAAATTCTCTACAAAAAAGTTTTCAACAAATTTTTCTTTAAAATTCATCGTTTTCGAGTAAAACGTGCTCAAAATTCGAAAAAATGCGATTTTCTCAATTTTCTGTGCCCTCTCATTCAGTCACATAGTGATATTTTCAGGATCACCTTGTCCCAAATTATTCATATATGTCTCGACTATGAATAACAAAAGATTCATTCTTGAAAAAATCATTCGTGTGGATTCGTGTGAAAATCTTTCCTCCCTAGGGAGAAAAAGTATGAGTTTTCTCCATGGTTTGAGGGAGGAAAGTGTGTACTTTCTATAGGGGTAGGAAGAAAATACAATTACTACTACTACTAAGTACTCTAGAATGGGTATCCAACAACTTGGTGGAATTAAATGTGAATAAAACCCAAGCATGTATTTCCTCTAGATAGGAGGAGAGGCCGATCTCACAGTGACCAGCGTACCTATGTCAGGAGTATCCATATCCATACCAATGAAATCTTCCATTTCAATGATCGGTATTACCAACAGCAGTACCCTTACATGGGAGACCAATGTTTCGTCGCTTTGGAGACATGCCGAACATCTCTTCCCCAGGGTTCGTTCTTCCACCGAACGGCAAAGCTCTGGAACTCGTTGCCTCGAGAGGTGTTCCCTGAGGCACCCAGCCTTCTGAAATTCAAGAAGAACACCAATTCCCGCCTACTTTCCCTCTGCTCTCACGATGTTCTTTGAACATACAGGATCTTCCTTTTCGTGAGAAACAGAACTAAAAAAAAAATCGAGCCGTTCAAAATAAATGGATTTCATAAAAATCGTTTCATTCCAATTGACCAATAAATGATAAAACGCTAAAAACACTTTCATCTATGACAGGTAGGTACGAAGAGAAATAGTTAGTTCTTCAAATTGATTTCATAAAAATCGGTTGATTCCTTACGACTTATATAGGTGAATATTTTTAAAATAAACTATAACAGTCGCAATCAAGAGACATATGAACCTACAACCTACATAAATCCAACTGCACCTACTAGGATTAAAAATTAATAAATGCCTGGTTGACAATGCGATGTTTTCAAATTCAAAACGTTGAATAGAAGTATATCGAAATACAAAAACCGATAATGATTCTTCTGCCATTGGAACAGGGTCAGTGACGTCAGCGTGCACTTGCAAATTCTCCATTGATTGTTTGGTAGTAGAAATTAGTTTTGACTATAATTCGTCATTTGTTTGGTTGGCGACTATAATAAATATTCAATAAAATGTATGGTGGCTCCTCTATCGGAATAGTTTTTCAAGTCGAAGTTGTCGGAGACCTTAAATCTGTCAACATAAATATTGTTTGCACTTCTAGTACAGTGTTCGTGGGCCTCATGATTGAACTTGATGAACTGTTTAAAATCAGTTGGAATCAAACCTTTGAAAATTTTGGAAATGAAGATCATTGCTGAGAAAGTCAACCTTTTGGTTACTGATTGCCACTGTAATATGGATTATAGTGGTGTCTATTATATTTCAGGATTGATTTCATCCCACGATTCTGAAGTTTACTGTCATTATAGATTATATAAAGTGTGCCGGAAAGTTTCAACTAAATGAAACGAAAAATTTCGACATAGTCGAATTCCTCTTCTCTCTATATATACTAACGCAACTTGAGGCAAATATCTGTCAGAAAACAACTACTTTCCCCTACGAACATTGAATTACATCTGACATTAGTTCTTCCAATGTTTCTCCAAGAGGACACAATTGCAAGTGATAATTGCAAATAATCGAATATTATTCCCCATTGGTTGGGAATGACCACCTGCAGACATGACATATTTCACGGTTTGTTAACCACTTATCAATGCAAGAATGGTTGGACAACATCAGAGTTATCCTGGCCCACCCAATGATGGATAACACCCAAAACTCAAAAAACAAGAAGCACTCCTAAATAGCACAGACTCCGGGAAGAGTAATTGCATGAATACGAACAAAGTCCGAAAAGTGGGTCGGAGAGTTTCAACTAAATGAAACGAAAAATTTCGGCAAAGTCGAATCCCCCTTATCTCCACACTATCCCACAAAGTGGGAAATTTGAGGCAAATATCTGTCGGAAAACAACTACCCCCCCTACAGACATTGAATTACATCTGACATCAATTTGTGTAATGTTCCTCTAAGAGGACACAATTGCAAGTGCTAATTGCAATTGAGAATTGAATATTATAACGGTTGTATTTCTACAAACGTTAAATTCCTTTATATTTACTATAGAGCATGGCAATATGAACAAAACACCACCTGAGTATGAGTACGCCGTACGCCGGAGCCAAATTTTCCAGTTCTCGCATCCCTCCGTAGTGAGTGTATGTGTGGGTGTCAGGGAAAAATGAGTGTGTTGGGGTGTATAGTGAGCCAGGGGCGTAGGCTGTTGCACCTCAGCCACCCCTGGATTTCCGCGTTGCTCTCGTTAGCCGCCATGTCACATGCTGTTGCCCAGGACTCACCACGTGGAGGTGAGAGTAGCGTTGGGATGTCCGAAAGAGCTCCAGGCATCTTCTTTAACCTTTATGTCCTTCATTGTTATTTTAGTATTCATCACGATAAAACAGTGTATGGCATACATGAGCACTCTACCTATATGACGGATATTTGAGTTAAATCTCATTCAGTTGTAATTTTTTATATTCAGTTCAACTTCATCAAAATCTTCCGTTGTCCGAGTTTCACTTAGGAGTAGTTACATATCAGTTCTTCAATAATTTGATCTTTATGGCCAATAAAACTATGTGTATTAATGTATACAGTATGGTGCAAATGAATGGAATAAATTCATTATTTTGTAATAAGGCGACCCTACAGAAAAATCCTGATACCCGTCGATTTTTATTATCGAACGCGCATTCTGTCAAATATTTTTGATAAGCATGACGTCATTGGTGTGAGCGTGATGACGTCATCGATGATTTTTTTAAATGGACATGTGGGTCATGTGATATGTCATTGGAAAGGTGTTTCATTTACCTATCCAACCATATCGAAAAATTTGTCTAATGGTTGTTGTATGCAGAAAAAAATTGATTTTGAAATTATAGATCACTCATTACAAAATTATTAAATTCTGTGTCCAATTAATGATATTTGAATCTCTGTAAGTAACCAAGATCTAATTTTGAAAAGGCCGTCCCTGGGAACGAAATGATAGCTTCTTACTTGATTTTTTGCCGGTTCACAAATGTGGGTCTCATCGAAACTGCTACATTCGAATTAAACTCAATCGGCTTGTCGAATGTTAATGGTTATAACTGAGAAATATTCAAAAATTATCAATATGAAGCTCACTGACACAGAAAGAATCGAAATTCTTATAATGATTGGTTGTGAAGACAAAACACGAACGCAAAAAGAAGTTTGTACTCTGTTCAATAATAAATATCCCAACCGAGAACCAATTTCACAATCCACGGTAAGCAAAATTGAAAAGAAATTCAGAGAAACGGGTCATGTGAAAGACCTACCCAAAGGTAGTAAGAAACAAATTCCAGATGACAAGAAACTAGATGTTTTACTAGCTTTTCAAGATAATCCCCATACCAGTTCAAGGCAAGTAGCATTAGATAATGACATTGACCATTCAACAGTTCTTAGAACGCTAAAAAAGGAGAAGTGGCATCCCTACAAAGTTAGTTTAGTTCAGGAGCTTCTGGAAGACGACTTTGATAGAAGAATTGAATTTTGCGAAATTATGATGGAGAAAAATAACACAGATCCGATGTTTTTCCGAAAAGTACTTTTTTCTGATGAAGCTACATTTCTCCTAAACGGTCATGTCAATCGTGTCGGTATTGGGCTACTGAAAATCCACATTGGATGCAGGAATATCATACTCAATATCCAGAAAAATTGAATGTTTGGGCGGGAATTATAGAGAATATGATAATAGGACCATATTTCTTCGATGAGTCCTTGACAGGTCCTCGATATTTAGAATTTCTGCAAAACTTCTTGCTACCCGAACTGAATCGGCTGTTCCCAAACAGAACTGATTTGTGGCTGCAGCAAGATAGTGCGCCGCCACACTATGCTGTCGTGGTGAGACGCTACTTGAACAACGTCTTTACAGATCGGTGGATAGGAAGAAGAGGAGCAATTGAATGGCCACCTAGGTCGCCAGATCTAACACCTCTGGATTTCTTTTTATGGGGATACTTGAAAAGTAAAGTGTACCAAAATAGACCACACAATATCCGTGATCTCAAAAACCGTATACGCATCGAGATGGGACGAATCACTCAGGACGTTATTGGCAGAGTTCGAGAAGAATTTACTGCTCGTCTATCCCACTGTCTTATAGCAGATGGTCGGCAGTTTGAACATTTGCTTTGAAGTTGTTTGTATTCATTGAATGGGAATTTTCTTTTATTACTACAATTTTTTGTTAGAATAAAAACCCAAATTACTTGAAATCATGAATATGATTGGATAGCTGATTGGAAGACCTTTCCAATGACTTATCACATGACCCACATTTCCATTTAAAAAAATCATCGATGACGTCATCACGCTCACACCAATGACGTCATGCGTATCAAAAATATTTGACAGAATGCGCGTTCGATAATAAAAATCGACGGGTATCAGGATTTTTCTGTAGCGTCGCCTTATTACAAAATAATGAATTTATTCCATTCATTTGCACCATACTGTATAATATCTGTATGGTACTGAACAGTAGGATAAGCTATTGAAATTTTCTGGATTGTTCGAAAATTGTTGGTATGTTGTTTATGTACCTCATTGTTTTGTTGGTAAGTCCTGCTTGTTTCAGTTTTGATTAGTCTGCATATACAGTACGATGCATTCGATATTTAAAAAATAGGCGTCTTTTGGAAGAAATCCTTATTCAACTGTATAATAATTTCAATA
Organism: Chrysolina haemoptera; assembly: GCA_958298965.1. NCBI lineage: Eukaryota > Metazoa > Arthropoda > Insecta > Coleoptera > Chrysomelidae > Chrysolina > Chrysolina haemoptera. The sequence goes on along the minus strand of OY282597.1, from coordinate 22,436,164 downwards.
TGTATTTATACAGGGTCAACCAAATTATGTATTTAGAAAAATGAAATAACAGTAAATGCTCATTCGTTGAACTAAATTATGCTAAGGACCGCCACTGAGAATAAAACATCGTAGCATCTTCTATTGTTTTTGTTGATTCAGAAAAAAAAAATTGTTAAAATTGTTTTTTCCGTTAACCAGCTGTCGTCCCCTTACGAACGGCAGCCCTCAAAAGTCGAAACTTGTGCGAGCCAAGGATTAACGAGGTCTTAACTTTTAATGTGCGATTCCTAGCACTTTCTCGGGCCATCAGATAAAAATATGTACTCGCTAGGATTCGAACCTAGTCGACCAGCAGACAATGGTTTCGAACGTGAAAGTCTCAACCACTGAGCTACATGACAAAGAAATACATTGATTGATGAAAGTTTTACATTCTAGTTTAAAATCAGTCGATATCATTGAACTGAAGTGTCATTGGCGTGTTTGACATTATTTCTATAAAAATATTTAAATTACTTATAATTTGGCAATGAGACTTACAGAAACCGAACGAATCGAAATTTTAATTATTATGATTGGCTGTGGAGATAAAGTAAGGACTCAAGCAGAAGTTCGTGAGTTATTCAATACTAAATACCCCAACCGAGAACCCGTTTCTCAATCAAAAAGTAGTAAAATTGAAAGAAAGTTTCGAGAAACGGGCCACGTTAAAGATCTCCCTAAAAGTGGTAAAAAATCAATTTCAGAAGCCCAAAAACTTGACGTGGTACTTGCGTTCCAAGAAAACCCCCATACCAGCTCGAGGCAAGTCGCACTGGATAATAATTTACACCAATCGACTGTTGTTAGAGTGTTGAAAAAAGAAAAGTGGCATCCGTATAAAGTTCATCTGGTCCAAGAACTGTTAGAAACTGTTAGATGATGGAACGCTGTAATAGAGATCGGAGTTTCATACAAAATGTACTATTTTCAGATGAAGCTACTTTTATGCTCAATGGTCACATACACCATCAGACGTATCGATACTGGGCACGAGAAATTCCAAATTGGATGGAGGAGCATAGCACACAATATCCACAAAAAGTGAACGTTTGGGCCGGAATTTTAAACAACCAGATAATAGGGCCATACTTTTCTGAAGAAAGCGTAACTGGGGCTCGGTATCTACACTTTCTTCGGGGTTATCTGGTGCCACAACTGAATCAGCTATTTCCAAATGGAAATGATTTGTGGTTCCAGCAGGTTGGGGCGCCCCCACACTATACCGTTGATGTACGAACCTACCTGAATACTGTTTTCCGAGGTAAGTGGATGGGAAGAAGAGGACCGATCGAATGGCCACCAAGATCTCCGGATTTGACCCCGTTAGACTTTTTTTTGTGGGGATACTTAAAGAGCAAAGTTTACCAAAATCGACCAAATGATTTGGAAAAGTTGAAGGAACGCATCAGAACGGAGATTGAATGACCCCCGAAGTTCTCGAAAACGTTAAAAGGGAATTCACTGTCCGGCTTTCACATTGCATCATTGCTGAAGGTCGTGAATTTGAACATTTATTATAATTTTATTGTATTTTAATAAATGAAAAGTTTTGGTTTACCCTGTATAAATAAATATTGGAATTATTATACAGTTGAATAGACGATTAGTAGACGTTTTGAATAAGGTGCCACATGACCCCTGTTTGCATTTAAAAAAATCGTCAATTACGTCATCACGCCAACACCGGTGACGTAACGTCTCTCACATGTATATCATGAGATGGGCCGTCAAAAATTGATTGATGTGTTTTTGGATGTTTTCCAAAAGACGCCCATTTTTTGAATATCGAATTTATTCCATACATATGCAGCGTACTGTATACGGATACTTGGTATTTTTTGTACATCATTATCTTTTCTTCAGAAATTTAATAGCAACCACTTTATTATCCCAACCGCCGTTGGCTTCATTTACCTTAAAAAGAATGACATTTGAAGCTCTAGTCTGTCGTTCTAGCATTTCATTTATTATTGTTTCAGAGTCCATTTCACTCCCCAGTTTCTCCACACTTATTCTAAGTTCTTTGTTTTCTTCACATTGTGTCTTTAGATTATTAATTATTTCTTCACTTATTTTGTTTTGTCGCTATTGTTATTATCATATTATGGTTTTTGTGGTCTTCCTTTTTGAAGTGATTTGGTTTCGATATGAATAAAAACAACAATTTCATCATATTATCCCATAAAAAAATTAAATTATAAACAGTTCACAGAATATCAGAAATTCAAATAACGTCCAATTTACATTTTGTTAAATATCCATTTAATTAAACGATTCCTGTATTCTTATCGCTGTTTACGTTGAAACGAACAAATAATGTTGTTTAAAAATAAAAAAAGTGATAACACTATCATTTCTCTCCAAATATGCGAAAAAGCCTACACCTGATGTTTATTCATTTCATTCACTACAGAAAATATGGTGTTCGAAATCGAAGGCAAAGTAGCCCTTGTTACTGGTGGAGCGTCAGGAATAGGGCTGAGTAATGCCAAAGAACTTCTTCGTCAAGGTTTGAAGGTAAGACTGTACCAAAGTATTCGCTTAAAAATTAAAGTGGTAATGGAGCAAAACTCTTAAATACCTTATCATTTCTTTGTTTTTCTTCAAATAACCACTTTTCGGGAAAATTTCAAGATTCTGAAAAACAAAAACTCCAGACATGACATGTTTCACAGTTCGTCACGAATTCACTGCTTGATCAAAATTAGCAGTTGCAATTGTGTCCTCCTGGAGGAACAGTACGCAATTGGATGTCAGATATAATTCAATGTTCGTTCGAGGAAGTAATTGTTTTCTGAAAATATTCGTTTCTTCAAATTTATAAAAAGTTATTTCTTTCCCTAAACAAAATTAGTGACTGATATTTGGTCAGATCTTATTCTGTTTATTTAAGTCCCTCACATATTAGTGTTTTCAGGAATTGTTATCATGGAATTATACAGGTTTTTCCTCAATGCCATGTACAAACGGAAGAAGTTATTACAAGGTGTTGAAATTTCAAATTATTTTTTATTTTTAAATCCTTGAGTTTTTGAGGTATTTAGATCAAATTTGGGAAACAGTTACCGCTATGGGGCTCGAATCTTTAGGCATGCCAAACTTCTTTGAAAATCAATAGGAAATTATTTTTTCAGAGGTCATGTTTCATTTTCACCCCCTGATTTTTTTGTAGTTTAGACTAGTAAATTCTCAATCACTAAGTATTCGTGACTGTAATTGAGAAAATAAATAAAAATTGTTTTCCAACAATTCGCTTTAGCTTTATTTGGATATTCTTATTTACATCAGTTCCGTTTGAATCATTCAGCTTATATTTATAACATTTAATTCGTTTAATAATAATAATAATAATAAATATCTTTATTTCAAAATTGAGCTGACGATTACAATTTTTGTAACAGGCTGCACAGAATGAAATGGCGTCACAGGAGAAAACTATACATTTTATGTTTAGTTATTTAGATAATCATTCATATTGTAAGGTTCTAAGTCAATCAGCATTTTTTTATTTCTTTTTTGAATTTACTCAGTATGTTATAATTTTTGACATTGTTGGGTAAATGGTTGTAACATTTTATTGCCATGTAATTAGGCGTTTTCTCTGATCGGGTTAACCTATGTACAGGATATGTGAGTTCATTTCTGCGGGTTTGGTATCTGTTGAAGCACACTATTACCGAATAAGTGTTTATTTTTGAATAATCACAACAGGTATTCATAGATGTACAGAGCAAAAATTGTCATTATGTTGTTGTTTTTAAATGCAGATTTACATGTTTCATTGTGTTTCATATTATTGATTATCCTGAGAGTTCTTTTCTGGATAACAAAAATCCTTTGAATGCTACTGTTGTTTCCCCAGAAAATAATGCCATATCTAGCGACTGATTCGAAGTTGGCATAGTAAAGAGTTATTACAGATTCTTTCTCCAGGTGTTTATTGACCACTCTTATTCCATATGATATCTTGCTGAGTTTGTTTGCTCTGTATTCAATGTGTTTATTCCATTTCAAGAATTCATCGATATAGATACCCAAAAATTTTCCGTTATTGTCAGTTTGGAGCTTCCTAAATTTAAATTTTGTCTTGGTTCGCATTGAACTCTGGGTGTTCTAAATAAAATTAAATTAGTTTTGTTTTCATTTAATATTAACCTATTTCTTGTTGGCACATATGTTTTTGGGGATGATTGGATAAAATAACGTAAAACGGGGCTACATGAAAATACCGGGGATAGTTGAAAATTAATGCAACTGATTGAATTACCACCTGTGATGCTAAATTCAACAGAATGTAACGTAAAAAACAATGTTTTTGTTTTCTATAAAAACTTTTTATTGTCTGGACATACTAAGAATAACAAGTATAACGATGTATTTTTTTCCGAGAGTATCAGAACCGGTCAACACTAAAGTAATTTTTAGTGTAACTTTGAATGCAGCTGTACAGAAGTATAATAGGTGTAATTTGATTTGATTTAATCGTGTATTAGATGAATAATTATGAAAAATGAAGATTTACACCTTTCGCGAATAAATCTGTGTTCTTTTACAAATTTTGATGAAGCAAACAGAAGAAAACTGTATATCACTTCTATATACTTTCATTCAACCCCTGTATTGGGTCTACAAGTAAACAGGAGTATTTTTCAAATCAATTTTCAAGTAACCCCATAACGGGGCTACTTGAAAATGAGCACTTTATATTTTTTTTCCGAAAAGTGGTGGAAACTGGAATTTTCTTATTGCTGTGAGAGTTTCCTTTGGCACGAAATTTCATCACAGTAATTTTAATTTTCGAAAAAATTTCATAATTTGAAGATGACAGTATAAATTTTTTTATCAAGTAGCCCCGTTTTACGGTACTTCAATGCAGAAAAACATTTCTATTATCTACAAAAAAATGAACAAGTCGCTGGAATGGATAAAATATTGTTTTGAATAATAGTTGCTACGAATGAAGTCTTGATTAGGTCTTCCGTTAAAAATGCAACGCTCGCTTTTTGTGATGTTTCTTATCACGTGATTATAGACGCTAGTTGCTGTTTTACGTTTCAGATTAATAACCAATAGGAATTGAACAAGTCAAATGATGTGATAACCGACAACAAACGTCATTAAATATTTTTAGCAATAATATAATACATACATTTTTAAACTAGCCCGATTAATTGCAAGATAACATAAATAAATCGTGAACCAAATTCTCAGCAGAAGCTAAAACGTCACTACAACATGACAATGAATCCCATAGAAATGCTATTTGCTACACGGGCAGTTTTTGAAGAGTATTTTGAGAAAAAAAATCTGCACGCGAACGCCTATGAAAAGTGGGGAAAATTTCCGGGAAAGCTCAGAAAATTAATAATTTGAAAGGGGTACCTTCCTTGTTTTTGGTCGAAAATTCATAAATTAAACGGTGTTTTAAAGAAAAATCCTCCAGAAATCACCATATGTAGCTGGCGGGTGCCGGTAGAAGTGTAGTATTTGATATACGGAGATGAAATAATGATCTTTGATGAATAAACAATGTAATTTTTCAAATTTCTTACGTTTTCCTGTTGAATTAGCTCGACAAACTGAGTTTGCACAAAGTCAAATTTGAGCAAATCAGATATAACATTCATTCCAAATTTATATTAGGCCTAAATAAATTAAGTTCTTTTGTACGTACCCGTTGTTTTTTAGTTTGTGTTTCCGGGAAAGAAAGAAAATGATTATTGAAAACTTTGTTATCAGAGATTTTTAGATACATGTTCTGAATGTACAGGACCTTGGCAATAAAATGACCGTACGATTTTTCAGAAATCTCCACGTCGATTACTTAAAACAACGGGTACAGAAAAACTTGATTCAGTTAGGACCAAGATAAATTGGCAATTAATGTTATATCTGATCTGTTCAAATTTGACCTACTGAATCTTTGTGCAAACTCAACTTGTCAAGCTAATCAGGAAGGAAAACGTAAGAAATTAGTAAAATTGCATTATTTATCAAAGATCATTATGTCACCTCCGTATATCAAATACTACCACTTCTACCGACATCCGCTAGCTATATACGATTATTGCTGAAGGATTTCTCTTTGAAATACCGTTCAGTTTATGAATTTTTGTCCAAAAACAGGGGAGATTTTAGTCGAGCAGTTAATAGAACATATAAATAAAATTATAATTAAGACACCATACCATTTCTTATTCACTATACACATATATAATTATGTATATATAAATCTATATTTTATATAAAAAAACAAACAAGAAAATACATTTCAGAAAAAAACTGCTCGACAGACTAAAATGGCTTTTCTACCAGTATTTTTTTTGTTATCCTCCTGAACAATAGGATTCAGTACTTTTAATTGGTTCTGGCAAGTGATAAAACATTTTTAAACTATTATAAATAAACGAATTCTTAACAAGAGTTTATGTTGGAAATGGCAGTCTTATGTTGTTATCCTGTGGTGTGTTATAAACTATAGTAGGGAATGAACTTTTATATTAATTATAAATGATGCAGACTGTTTCTAAAATAAAAAGAGCTGGAAGGGTCAATATTTTATTTTTAACAAAAAAGGATTGTCTGTAGTATGCTCTGTAGAGATATCTGAGAGGCCTCTTCTGCAGAACAAATATCATGTTTAAATGATATCGACTACATGCTCTCCAAAAAGGAATACCATAAAAAAGGTGAAATTCTACAAGTGAAAAATAGACGGGTCTAGCTGCTACTGCACCTATCTCACTCACAATAACTCTTACAGCATAGTCACCCTTCGAAATTCTTTTTCCGAGGGCCACAACGTGATCTTCCCAATTCAGACTACTGTCAATTTGTATTCCCAAGAATTTGTTGCATTGTTTGGATTCAATGGTATGGTCATTTTCAATAATGTACCGCTGACTACCTTTGAAGCTCAAAGTGTGCGTTTTATTAAAATTGAATGTGACTTATTAGCTGCTCACCATTCTGTAACCATTGCGAGGTTTTTAGACATATGTTATGGTAAAGGTTATCACGATGTCTGTCCGACCAGCTTATTGTTGCTTCATCAGCGAATAGTGTAAATAAACCAGTCATCGGTAGGAGGGTAATGTCATTTATATACAAAAGGAATAGTATCGCTACCAGAACCGAGCCTTGAAGAACACCCGTTTTACTGACTCCACAACCTGAATATTGGTTACCTTGCTTAGCCTGCCTGCTAGGTACGTAGAAAACCCCTTCTGAGTAACACCTTTAATTCTAAAACAATGAAGCTTTCTCAATAAGATGTCATGAATCACGCAATAAAAAGCCTTGGGGAAGTCGCAAAATACGGCTCCTGCATGTCTCCCTCATTTAAGCTTTGGTATATCCTTTCCAAGAAAGAAAAGATTGCATCTTGTGTACCTCGTTTTGCTTGAAATCCATATTGGTTGAAATTTACTATATTATGGCTACTAAGAAAAGACATCAGTCGCTTTTTCACTAATTTTCGAAAAAGTAGATGGTAATGATATAGGGCGAAAGTTTCCTGGATCATCAGTATCTCCACCTTTGTGAATAGGTATGACTAATGCTGTTTTTAGACATTCAGGAAATATTCCTGATTCAACCGATGCATTTATTAAGTGGGATGTCATCCAGCCCAGAGCTATTTTTGTTCTTGATTTCCGATAGCATTTCTTTTAATTCAGTCATATCTGTAGGATTCATAAAAAAAGACTGGGTTACATTCGCATTCTTTAAATAATCAATTGCATCCTTAGTCGATTTAATTTTGTCTGTTAAATATCCTGGGATGTTCGCACATCTGAAAATATCAGTTATTAGCCCCTCAGTGTAATGATTTTATAATGATCAATAAACAAGCAAAATCAGCGCGCGCCCGTGAGTCAAACAGATTTGAGGGCATATGGTAACCCTTAGGACCCACGTGACACGTATGCCGATCGGTTTCCGTCAAATATTCATTCGATGAAATATTGTTTGGTATGCTTGGCATACGCTAAACACCACTTCGTAACACCACTTCCTCTATTAGCCAGGAGGTGGCGTCAAAATTTCATGGGTCATTTCAGCACAACTTTTCTTCATTCTGTACGGTAGTTTTTAGTTGATAAATAAATGAAATTAGTGTCAGCTGGTGCACCCCAGTGACATAAGGGTAGTTAGGGGCTGCAAATCTAGTAAAATTGAAATATTTTCGGGTGACTTTAGCAAAACTGGAAATCTGAAGATTCTTCATTTATGGTATATCTACGAAAAAAAAAATGTGTCAGCTGTCTGGGGTGGGAGGCAAAACTTGTTAGCTGCGCATGTAAACATAAAAGTTGAAAAAAATCGGATGATTTCAGCAAAACTGAAAATTATTTACAGAATAAATTACTATATAAAAATCATATGAATAACTGTCAACTAGTGCAAAATTGTGGCTAGACCGGTTAGCTGGACGTTTAATGTAAAGAGGAGTACTCAAGCGTGTCAGCTGACTATTTTCTATTTTGTATGTATTGAACTAATTAGATACTGATTTTCATGTTTGCTGATTGATATGACTTTACTAAAAAAAAAGTATTGAAGGAGAAGCAAATTCCAATATTTTTATTTCTAGTAAATGAAAGTATGCCTTAATTACTATTTATTTTAATATAAAATAATATTTTCTTCCAATAAATTGATGGATGTAGCCGTTACTATGTGGTAGGAGCTCATCATGAAAAACGGGAAAAGTAAAATTTCTATGTTTTTGTACCACTTTATATTTATAACCTTTAGTTACTGCAGTTTCGTCCTATATGGACATTTTCAAAACTATAATTATTCAAACTGATAATTGACTATATCAATACACGCCTTTTATACCTGGCATCTCTTACAAATAACAATTTAACCCCTAATTATATCCTTATACCTGATGGAAAATGTGTTTATGCTCGACAATGTGGAAGGGCTGCATTAAATACGGGTGAATATACTAAATCTACCTGGTCGTTCAATAGATTACAACCACAATATTTATGTTTATAAATTTCTAACGATTCTAAATAATTCATTTTCCAACCCTTGCCAGCGTAGTGCAAAATTTCGGTATCGTTAAGATTCGGAAATTTGTGCTTACATTCCAAGGAGTGGTTTGAAAATGTAGAATCGTTTTTTCCTAGTCTGAAGGACCTTTCGTGCTCGGCATACCTTTTTGAAATAGGTCTTCCACATTGTCCCACATAAACACTGTTACACTCCGGACACTTTAGCTTATAAACTCCAGATTTTTCCATTTTGTCTGTTTTATCTTTGGCATTGAATAAGAAGTTGGATAACCTGGCATAAGGCCTGATTGCTACTTCTACCTTATTTTTTCTAAATAATCTCGCAATAGTCTCTGTACTTCTTCCATAATACGTTAACGTTACAAATTTCTTAGATTCTGACTGTTTGACTTGGGGGTATATTAATTTGTGAGTAAGTTTGAGACGTTGTTTTCGTATCAACTTCTGAATGATGGTTGCGTTGAAGCCATTATTTTGCCCTATCTGTATGATTGTTTTTAGTTCTACATCCAAATCATTAGCAGACAAAGGTAACGAGAATGCTCTATGTAACATTGAATTGTAAGCTGCTAATTTTTGACTATTGGGGTGGAAAAAATCACTTGGGATTGTACTGTCTGTATAACTCGGTTTTCTAAACACATTAAACTCAAATTTATTATAATCATGCGTGATGGTCAGATCCAAGAAATTAAGAATAGAGAAACGAATTAATTTCTTGGATCTGACCATCACGCATGATTATAATAAATTTGAGTTTAATGTGTTTAGAAAACCGAGTTATACAGACAGTACAATCCCAAGTGATTCTTTCCACCCCAATAGTCAAAAAATTAGCAGCTTACAATTCAATGTTACAGAGAGCATTCTCGTTACCTTTGTCTGCTGATGATTTGGATGTAGAACTAAAAACAATCATACAGATAGGGCAAAATAATGGCTTCAACGCAACCATCATTCAGAAGTTGATACGAAAACAACGTCTCAAACTTACTCACAAATTAATATACCCCCAAGTCAAACAGTCAAAATCTAAGAAATTTGTAACGTTAACGTATTATGGAAGAAGTACAGAGACTATTGCGAGATTATTTAGAAAAAATAAGGTAGAAGTAGCATTCAGGCCTTATGTCAGGTTATCCAATTTCCTATTCAATGCCAAAGATAAAACAGACAAAATGGAAAAATCTGGAGTTTATAAGCTAAAGTGTCCGGAGTGTAACAGTGTTTATGTGGGACAATGTGGAAGACCTATTTCAAAAAGGTATGCCGAGCACGAAAGGTCCTTCAGACTAGGAAAAAACGATTCTATATTTTCAAACCACTCCTTGGAATGCAAGCACAAATTTCCGAATCTTAACGATACCGAAATTTTGCACTACGCTTGCAAGGCTTGGAAAATGAATTATTTAGAATCGTTAGAAATTTATAAACATAAATATTGCGGTTGCAATCTATTGAACGACCAGGTAGATTTAGTATATTCACCCGTATTTAATGCAGCCCTTCCACATTGTCGAGCATAAACACATTTTCCATCAGGTATAAGGATATAATTAGGGGTTAAATTGTTATTTGTAAGAGATGCCAGGTATAAAAGGCGTGTATTGATATGGTCAATTATCAGTTTAAATTATAGTTTTGAAAATGTCCATATAGGACGAAACTGCAGTAACTAAAGGTTATAAATATAAAGTGGTACAAAAACATAGAAATTTTACTTTTCCCATTTTTCATAATATTTTCTTAATAATTTTAAAAATTTCAATTATCAGAATCACGTGATCGTAAAAATTTTATTCTTCCGAACAGGTATCGGAATCGATTTCAAAATCTTAATGCTCGTTTGTTTCTTCTTCATCCTCACTTGTATCTTCCAAAACATTTGTAACTCAATAACGGTAATAAAAGAAAATCATTATGAAATTATAGGAGACGAATAATTATGACCTGTAATTTTTTTGCTGTCGGTAGTAATGGTATTTATTTTTGACAATTGATCACCACCGAAAAACCATTTGAACGAGTATTTTTCGTCTCGTTCTTCCCATCCAAAATCTGTTGGCGTAGAAAAGTTTGCGTTGCTCCATAGCTGGGCTAGGGTTAATGCACCGGTTGTGGCCATTGCATCTATAGTGGCCAGCAGCGAAAATATTCAAATTCTTCAACTTTCTTCTTCTTCTTTCTTTTCTTCTGAACCAGCTGCAAGTCCCACGAATTTAGTCACAAGAGGTACCTAGCACCCCGAGTGACTCCCGGCTTTCAACCAGTCCAGGGCGCCTCGCGATTGGAATCGCCATGAGCATACCCTACGCCCCACCTCAAGGCACATGGTGGACCCCGGGGGCTCCTACGGCCACAGACAGAACATTTGAAATTGGGCTGGGAACAGTGCCCTTTGTCCTTTGACTTGGTTGACTTGTTCCTAAAACCCGTCGCCTTCGAGTTGCACTGGCGAAGCTACGCAGGTCTCTTGTACTTTGAGCTCGCGCCGGCGTCGTTTATATCCGGCTCTCTCTTCATGACTGTACAAAATGGCTGAACAGCGGATTTCGAAGCAGCAATATCCACTACCCTCGCAAACGTAATAGCTTTTTTCTCAAAAACTCTATCTTTCACTGCACCCTGATCGTATTCAATTATGAAACGATCCACCAATTTCTTCTTCACTATTCTCGGAAGTAGTATAACCTTTTCGACGCTCAACTTATTGGTACACTAAAAATAAAAAACTCGTCGCCACTCTGTCATATATTGAGTTTACTACAATTAATAATAATATGAAAATAAAGTCGAGTTGGCGGTTCAGAAGATTTACTCAGACTGGCAAGTGCAAGAAATAAAAAACAACTACAGAAACAACATATATAAAAACCATTCTTACATATCGGTATCGAACTCTGAGTAATAAAAGATATAGAGATGCCCTGCCTATATCTATACAAATCAGCTTTGCAGATGATAGTACTCTTCATACCTCTTTCTCTTCCAAAGCTCCGATATCAGCCAGTGAATGCAGAACGGGAAACAATCGTGAATGAAATAAATACACACTTGGCAATAATTCTAGAATGGTGATCCAACAACTTCACTCACAAGCTAGCTCACTCCTCTGGAACATCGCAGAAAGGTTGGCGATCTTCCGAAATATTATCAATCGTTCCAGTCCTCAGCACATCCATATGCCGTCACTTTGGAGACATGCCGAACATCTGTTTCCCAGAATATCAATTCCTACCTACATTCCTTTGGTTCTCACGATGTTCTCTGATTAATACAGGATGTTTCTTTCCGTGGGAATCAGAACTTAAAAAAATCATAAAATAGGTATATTTCAGAAACGTCACCAATAGTTACCTACTCAAGATATATTTTTTCATTGTTATTTTATTCGATGAATTTCTCGGATATAATCAGTTTCACAACATAGGTATGCCCACCAAACCTTTGCGTGTCTCATAGACTGCCCTGACATCCCAACGTATTATTGAATAGATTCTACTCAATATCATGAATCATTTAAAAAACTCACTGAAACCCACCCTGGTATGAATGAAACTGGTCCTGATCATGCGCACTAAATAATGCATCGAACTTTTTACAACACTTTCGTCCCATTGAATTGGCATTCTAGAGTGAGTATATATATTATAATTTCTGTGGTCTGGCTATAGGTGTCATTTATTTCGACCCTCTGGATTCGGCCTTGTTGATAATCCGCTAATAGTTTGAAGACTTACCTCTCACTTCCACATTTTCTAACAAAATATCGTGATTGGCAGTGTCGAAGGCTTTGACCAAGTCTAAAAACACCACTAGACTTTTTTTCATTAGCGTTATTTAGTATTTTCTCCAAGTATTTTCCAAGTCTATTTTTCATATACTTTTTAAAAAGTTTAGCAAAGTTATATATTACCTATATAAGTCTATAGTTTGCAGTGAGTTTTTTGTTTCCGGATTTGAAAATGGAGGTTGTGATGGCTTCTTTGAAATTATTGGAATCATGCTATTCACGTAATATTGGTTGAATTTTGGGTTGAATATATGACATAGGGGATCAAGAAAGTATTGTGATGACTTACGAATTCGGATATATACTGAGTGCATTTGAAATACTCCGGAGGCATTCCAAAAAGAACGGCACCAAGAAGAGTAGGTACCTGCGTATATAAGGGTTGGAGAAGGTCACTTTCAACAATCATTGTTTTAACTCGTTATTGTTATCCCAGCTTCAGTTTTCAACAGGTAGTGCCGACTGAACTGTCAAGAATAATGAAAATAAAAATTATCCAAATAAAGCCAAAGCTTACTAGACCATTTCAAGAAGAATTAGTTTTCTTAGCAATTTACAGAAAATAGTTTTTTATCACTATTTTTCGATAAATTCAATACATACATTTTGCGAGAAGTAATTGAAGAGTACAGGCTAAAAAGGATGAGTGTCCAAAATATACATTTTTGAGATAAATTCCTCAAATCATAGCCAAGAGCCATTACTATCTGTCTACCTTATCGTACAGAACAAAACAGATGACAGTGCCCAGTTAAACGCGTTTTAATATTTGCCGTACAGGGCAAAAAGGAAGAATCTCCAGCTGATGTACGTAAGACAGATGAGGGTCCAAAATTTCCCACTTTATCCCTACTTTTTGTAACCTTAGATTATGATGTAACTAATATAAATCAGTTGGGTAGGAGGCTTCAGGTCTCAGAATACGTCGAATACCTATGTGATTTCGTTTACGACAAGTGTTCTCCATAGCATTTTTTAAAAATGTCTGAGAATTGTGTGTCAACTACTGTTTCCAAAAAGGACCGAAATTTGGACGTGTCTGTGAAGCGTCAAAAAAGTAATTAGATGTGAAGACCAGACGATTTTCCGAAGTTGGACTAACCATCTTAAAAACTATTATATAAGGAAGTGTCCGTTTGAGAGTCGCCCAATCAGGGAATTAGTGATAAGAAAAGAACAAACCAGGATGATGGATCACAGGGACTCTTAGTATGGAAGGCTCCACGTCAAGTATCGTAGTGGCACAACAAAAACCAAAACAGAATATTAAAAAAAGAAAAAAGTTCCCAAAAACCAATCAAAGAAAGAGGACAACAGTGTATTACTTAAAACACCAGAACTGCCTTCTAGACACTTTCAACTTCCAAATCTCAAATATGAAGAAATGATTCCAATTAATGCTAAGAAGTATCAACACATACATTGCTTAAGGCGCTTTTGCAGTGTGGAAACTCAATTTTATTTTGAAAGTTTGCCTTTTAACAGAGTTTAGTTTGAATGTACAATAAAGGATAACATTTTGTGAGGACCTTCATCTTTTTCTCCCTGACTTTGTGTGCTTATCCCCTTTTAGAATTTTTCTGTACGCTCATGCCAAAGGAATATTATTAACAAAAATGTTTTACCAAAACTAGATACATGAGTTAGCTTTTAGAAATTTAGTCAAACCATCAAAAATTGACAAGGTTTTGAATTTTATAATTAATTTTTCTCAGATTTTTTATTTTGTGACCTCATCTTTTTTAGCCTGTGCCCTTCAACCTTTCGTGTACATTTAAGTGCATAGGAATTCAATACATGCATTTTTTGAGAACCAGGTATTTACTCTGATCCAACCAGAATGAACTAAATTTACGTAAACATTTGAGTACGTGGAAATTTAATACATACATTTTGCGAGTAGTAACTATTTAATCTGATCTTACCAGAACGAACTAACCTTATATAGATATTTCAGTGATTTTGTAATAGGAAAAAGGTAAGAAGCTGTTTTGAGGGGAACGCAAATAATTCAGTAAATAAACGAACTTCACCCTACATACGGGATCGTTTTTTATTTTTTGATATTGTTTAGGACCATTAGGTTGTTATTACTACAAGTTTCCGTCATCCCCCCCTTGCTTCGTCCGCCATCTTGAAAAATTGTCAGAAATCGGCACCTTTTTCAGTTTTTGGCCTCTAGCTCATTCTCAGTTCATTTTTTTGAGAATAATCCCGACTAAAAAATTGTAGATTATTAAATTTTCAACAAATTTAATAAATACTCTTTTTTCTAGAACCAAGCGTATTTGAGCTACAAGAAGGCGAAAAAGAGCAAAAATTGGCGATTTCGCAAATTTTTTAATTTCGCTCCACTTTCCATCGCAAAAATGGGGAAAGACTTGATCTCAGCAAAAATTCTTTGAGAATTTAATTTCCTTTGAAATTCATGTATCAACAAAAAAATGAAGGGCAATGGGTAGCAATGAGATAAGTGTAATAACTACATTTTAAACTTTACATCTATATAATGATATTAATGTAGGATTTTAACACACGACAGTTAAGTTTAGGAAGAGGCAATTCACCTGACGTCATGAACTCCCCCTCATCATTTATGTATGACTTCGCCGAGAACCTGCTGCCCATCCACGCCATCAGCGGGTGTGACACAACGTCAAACATTTATGGGTTCGGAAAAACCAAATTTTGTTCCCTGTTCCGGAGGAATCCATTATTGTTGGAGATAAGTGATGTCTTGATGGACCCAGAAGCCACATTAGAGGATATCTCCAAAGCAGGAGAGCACATATTGGTCGTCCTCTATGGTGGGGAAATCGACTAATCACTTTCTGACCTCCGACACACAAAATTTGTTGCCACCACGACAAACTTGAAATTAGAAAAGCTGCCCCCAAGCTATGATGCAGCGCGATACCACCAAGTGATGGCCTGGATGAGCAGGAAGAAAGACCCGACCACCTTTGGCTGTACAAGAGGAAGCAGGGGCTTGATTCCGACAACAAACACCAGCTGAAAACAGTACCATGCAGGTGTGTCACCGGCTGTTACGCAGCATGTGGATGCAGAAAAGCTGGTCTGCATTGTTCCACATTCTGCAAATTCTGCTGCGGCTGTCCTGCGACAACCGTCTCTTGATAGTCGCTTATTTTTTTTTATACACGAATTTCAAAGAATTTGAAGTCTCTACAACTTTCATTCAAAGAACTTTTTGCTGCGATCAAGTCTTTCCCCATTTTTGCAATGGAAAGTGGAGCGAAAGTGAAAAATTTGCGAAATCGCCAATATTTGCTCTTTTTCGCCTTCTCGTAGCTCAAATACGCTTGGTTCTAGAAAAAAGATTGTGTATTAACTTTTTTGGAAATGTACCAGTCAACATTTTTTTTTAGTTGAACATAAAAAAAATTAACTGCGAATGAGCTAGAGGCCAAAAACTGAAAAAGGTGCCGATTTCTGACAATTTTTTCAAGATGGCGGACGAAGCAAGGGGGGAGGGATGACGGAAACTTGGATTAATAACTACCTATTGGTCCTTAACAATATCAAAAAATAAAAAACGATCCCGCATTTGATGTAAGGTGAACTCCCTTTTGGAGCCTCTATTGATTGGATTAAAAC
This sequence comes from Chrysolina haemoptera, assembly GCA_958298965.1. Taxonomy (NCBI): domain Eukaryota; kingdom Metazoa; phylum Arthropoda; class Insecta; order Coleoptera; family Chrysomelidae; genus Chrysolina; species Chrysolina haemoptera. The sequence goes on along the minus strand of OY282597.1, from coordinate 22,419,697 downwards.
TGCTTTACCGAAAAAAAGAAGTGGACTATATATTTCTATTATGAAAATTGCAGTGCGCAAAGCGGTCGATTTCAGCTAAGAGCGCAAATCGACCGAGCACAAACTGGCCAACCCTTTCAACCCATGTTTTTCAACTCAACCTGCATTCCATGTTAGGGTTTCTCTGTACAATTCTGATTCTCTGACTAATTTACTTCACAATACAAAGTAATCTATTTTCATTGAAGACTAATCCATATTTATTTCTGACTGAAGGGGGTAACTATTGCTGATGTGAATGAGGAGATTGGAAAGAAGGCTGTGGAAGCAATAGAAAACGAATTCGAGAAAGGGAAAGCACTTTTTGTAAAAACTGATGTCACGATTAACGAGGACTTGAAAAGTGAGTATACATAGCAATATCTCCAATCAACACGTTGGTTGTGTCGATATGAAAAGACACACATTATTTCTTTGAATAAAAATAGTTATTTCAATAACTTTAGGTTTAGGTTAGGGTTTAGGTTTAAATGTGAGTGAGCCCATATCAGGCTCTCCACTGCGGCCAATGGCCTATTGTGGCTCACCCTATGGTTATATTTCTCCCAGCATATCCAATCTCTTAACGAAATTGAGTAACATATTGGGAGAACAGTTTACCAGATCTTCTGGCCTTACTTTTGTATTGCCAAATATTGAAAATCTGGTTCTGGCTGCTGCAGGGCATGTGCACAGGATGTGTTTAGCCGTTTCATCATCCTCCATGCATAGACGGCACTCTGCATCCTGTGCAAGTCCGATTTTATGCATGTGGTGTTTGAGTTTGCAGTGGCCAGTGAGCAAACCTACTATAACTCTGAGATGTGCTCTACTGAGTTCTAGAAGTTTGTCAGAGTCCTGTTTTTTCCTTGTATAAGCAATAAATGCTTTGGAATGGGCTAGTCCTGGTAGACTGAGCCAATACTCAAGTCTTTTATTGTCTGCCCAGGCGGTTGTAGCATTCTTGGCAGTGCTATATGCTTAACCGATGACCGGTTCTGGCCCAGTGAACGTTGTTTCGGCCCCCCCTTTTGCTAGGGCGTCCGCTATTTCGTTTCCTTCTAGGCCCGTGTGACCTGGTATCCAAACTAGGGTAACGTTGTTGCCTTGTGCTAGTCGGTTCAAGGTGTCTCTGCAGTTCCATACTGCTCTGGATTTAAAGCAGTTGGATTCAAGCGCTTTCAATGCTGCTTGACTATCTGAAAATATTTTTATTGTTTTTCGTGTGAGGTGTCGGTTTTCCAGCTCCCTTGCACACATTTCAATGGCATATACCTCTGCCTGGAATATCGTAGCTAATTTACCCAAACTGAATGAGCGTTTCACTACTGGGTTCATACCATATATTCCGGCTCCGACACCTTCCAAAGTTTTGGAACCATCGTTGAACCACCTTTCATTTGCCCTACATAGGTCAGTTTCGTTCCGAACCCAGTCTTCTCTTTCAGGGAAGACCACGGTGTAGGACATGTTGAGGTTAGTGGTTTTAGGCATGATGTCTGAGGGCATTCCCAGAATGTTGTGAGCTATTATGCCTTCCAGCATGCTGCTGCCTCTCATGACACATTCCTGCGGTAGACTAATGGCCGCTTGGTAGAGTCTGTATGTTGCCCATCTTGCTTCTCTCTCCAGAACTATGTGGAGAGGAAGTAGTCCAAGAAGAGCTTCCATTGCTGCCGTTGACGTGGAGCGAATGGCCCCAATAACTTAGATAAAACTATGTGGAAATTGCCAGAAGCGATCTGGACTATACATAGATGTAAAATTATTTTGAAATACAATCTTCTGCTAGGTAAATCTTATGCGATACAAATTTTGTCAGGAAGCACCCAAGAGGAAACAATAATTGCCCTTTACGACCAGTTAATTATATTCTTTAGATTATTGACGAAGTTTCTATAAAAAAAACTTGCAAGTACTCTCAACAACATAAAATCAGTCTGATTCAAGTGGATAGAGGATCCTAAAAAGCTAAACAGGGTGTAAATGAGATATGTTTTTCGGTAGAATAGAATGATACCAGAGCAAGAAGCACATACAGTCACTCCTCAAAAACATCCATTTAGAATGACAACTACCGTGTGACACAGACTCATTGTACACCCCTGTTTTTTCCTTTGTTGCTTTGCTATATTTCTGGAATTTGGAACATTGAATATGTTTCGATTTTCAAATAAGACATCCTGCATATTATTGCATGATCGGTCAGGAATGATCAGAAGGAATCCGACGATATCAGGTTTGATGGTGTTATCTCTAAAGACTACGGAGATATCGCTATTCATTTTATCCATAAGCTCACTGAGTTGACGAGGGACACTTTTTCTGGCGAGTTAATTCAACTCTCTCTCCCACCCATTGAGCTTATGTATAAAATAAATAGCGATATCTCCATAGTTTTTGAAGATAACACCATCAAACCTGGTATCGTTGGATTCCTTATGATCATGTATTGATATACAGGCTAGGCTGTCCCATATGAACATTGAAAGTTCATGTAATTTTCGCAAAAACCGGAAGATGGTTCTTCTTTTCAAATCCCAATTTAAAAAATTGTGCTTCTATCCGGATGATTATGCTATAGTCTTTCAACCTAAAAGATTTAGAGCATAATTTGCAGAAATGAATATGGCATACAATAAATCCGTTGGTAGATACTTCATAGGTAGGTACAGTAAAACCAATCTACCGATAGATTTTAAATTTCCCATTCGTTTATGTTGAGTGTAATAGAATTAGATATATTACAGACTAATAATCCGTAGCCCGACAAGTGCGCAGCAAGTTTTCACGTCTAACATTAGGCTGGTTTAACTGTACGCTCTTCATACCTGAAATATACCATATCTAATCAGAATAATTTTGAGAGAAGTATCTTCCAGCAAACTGTTAGTGAATTGGAAGAGAGCAGTATCATGAAAGATGCTCATATTGAATATATATTACAAAAAAATTTAATGTTTCTAAAAGAAGTAACACAAAGGGAAGATGAACTCGATGAAGTTATTAGTCAACAAGTAGAACTGATCACTAAGGCTAATAATGAGATCCATTCTAGTCCAAGCAATAGGGAAAAGTGCGTGCAAAAATTAATATCCGAAAAAAAAATATGAGCGTAGTTTCATGCGACTTGATCGTGATTTCCGAACATAACCTAAAAAATTCGCAAAGTTGCGAAAAGCAGTTTTTTGTTGATAACTAAAAAACTACAGCTTCGATGGAGGAAAGTTAAATAAGGAAATGGTAGGTATCAAAAAGATCTATCAATTGAATTGAATATAATTTTTCGATATCACTGATACTTTTCGAGTTATATCGGAAAAACCGTGAAAAATCGGATTTTCTATAACTCGTTAACTGTAAGGTATTAAACGTGTCAAATACTGTTATGTGTAGCTTATAGCAAGCCAAAAAGTCTTTTTTGAAAAATTGATAAGCATTGATTATTTTTCAAAATATATGAAGTTTTCTCAAAAAAGATGCTCTTTTAATTTGGCTACTTTTGCTCGGGGAATGCTACAGTAACGATTCAGGGCTTATTTTTGTCTTTAAAGAGTTTTACTTTCACATAATCGAATGAATATATTGATTCTTTCAATTTTAAGGGTAAAAAAATTACTTAAAAAAATTGCACAATTTTTTAAAATGTTTTTTCCAAATAAATTCCTTGATTTTGTTTTTATAGAAATAACTTTTACGAAAATAGATTCCTAGCATGATTTCACGCATTAAAAAAAAAATGGATTCCTACGATCACTAGGAGCCGAGATATTTGTTTTATTTAAAAAAAATCTGGAAGGCGTACAACACTCACCTTCATGGATATTAAGGTTGAATACCTATATTTTCAATTGAAAAATACTAGGATATGTCTTATTCATTTGCAGTATTATTGATTAATGAATAAAGTGAGGCGGTGCAGGTGCGGATCGCGGCAGCTGTAGCTGGTGGCAGAGTGGGGATAGCACTGGAAAGTTATTTCGTGCGGCCGAAGTGGCTTGCGCTTGAAAAATATTGAGTGTCTCGGCTTCTGGAAAACGCACAAAAATCCCTTTGTACTTAATTTGGGGTAACTCATCGAGAAAAACACGAATATCATATTCACGAAATGATAAAATAACTCTATTATGAACAAAACATTTATGAAATCATATTATATATTAATATATTATATATTACATACAGATTCCGTAATTTTTCTCTTTTTAATTGGAGGATTGTCCACTGAATCATTTGGCTCTTCTTCTTTTTTTCTTCTTCTTCTTCTTCTTCTTCCATAATGTCTGTAAGCAGACTATCCATGAAGTTGGGCAATTCTTCATCTATTTCGATCGTAGGCGTCTCAAAATTTTCGCATTCACTCGAATCACAATGTGTGCAAACACTCGAACATTGTAGAAATTGCTTTATGCAGCCATAGGTTTTTGTTCTGCAACCACTGATGAGCTGTATGAGAATTTTTTGATATCTCATCTGATATCAATGGATCATCAGTATAAACTGGCATTAATGCATTATTCGATATTTAAAGCTGCTGTTGAAATATGAGAGATCTATTTCTTATGTTTTTCCCTTTTTCAAAAATAATATGATCTGTGTACTGGTTACCAATTGCGTGAGAAGAACAATCAAATCAACATCTTCTCCAATATAATTATGTTGTTTTTTCAATTGGTGCCTTTTTTTACCTATTCAAAGCACGCCTCAGAGTGTGCAAATCGAACTTTAAAAAACGTGCGTTTTTTAAAGTTACCATGGCTACGTTAACAATTCGAGAACAGTGAAGACAGAGTGACATTAGACACTTAAAGCCAATTCTGCATCAAATTATGTTAATGGAGAAATAAGCCCTCAAAGCCATTCATCAACCCAAACGTATACGGAACCTTCGAATGTCATATATCAACTTAGATCATATATGCTACGCTAGATACGGCACTCAGGTTATTTGTTTTGTAGGTCCGGGGGGGGTCTAGCGTACTAATCCATTGATTGGTCGATTTCAAATTTCGACGATAGTTGAACAAATGTCAATTCAGACAAATGTCAGATATTGTGTTTTTTCTGCGAATCTGCCGATCTTGTGAGTGTATTTTTATTATAGTTTTGAGAGTTTTTGCTGTGGACAATTAGTTTGAAGAAAAGTGGTTCGATTTTTCATCATAATGCCAAAATCGTGTTCAGTTTGTAATGTCAAATTTGAGAAGGGTTCTGCCAGATCTTTTCATAAGTATGTATTCCATAGGCGTGCTATTGGACAGGAAGTCGGAAAACATATCAACCGGCTGCACCCTTCGAGGGACTTGTGCGAGCTAGGGAGGATGTAGCCCTTACCTTTTAACGTGTGATGCCATGCACGACCGCAATAATTGCACAGACTTGGTCACATATTCAAACCCTGATATATATAAATAAATATATATTTCAAATATGTCAAATTGATGTATATTCCAGTGTAAAATTTTATTTCGTAGAGTATATATTATCGTCTTGCCATCTGTTTAATTGTATATTTGGTATTTATATTCAGTACCCAGTATTCACATATATATTTAACTTTTACTGATATTGGGGCTGTATAGAATGTAGAATGAATCAATGTTTCAAATATGTTTCATAAAAATAAACAATTTTCATCAGCAAGTTTTTCATTTTTTATTTAACTCAATCTGTACGACGGTACATTTTGACATATCTTGTGTATTGATATACTTACCAACTTTTCATTTTGTTTTCTATTATGAGTTCATTATCGATGGGATTTTCAATTAGCTATAAAAAAGACTGGTATAGAATATTGTGTATCTTGTAGTAAAAGCAATACATACTACGAGGTGCACATATTACTTTTTCTGAAATCGCAATCAGCAAATCTCGTATTCTAGTTCATGTAACTATAAAGTTGTTGATTGAATTGACCTCATTGCCAGTTTTAATTATTCTCTTGATATCATGATATTTGTGGAGAAAATTTAATCAAAACTTGAATGGAATGTTTTCAACGGACCCAATATCTTCTGGGTATTCCAAAAATATCTAGATGAAAAGTATGTTCATAAATAAAAGTCTAGTACTGGTTAAATTAGGCGTACCAAAAGAATGGTACAAAATGTTTTCGATTCACATTAATTTTCATTTCACTGTAACCGATATGGAAATCCATCATAAATTAGAAAATAGAAATATGGGTGTTGTAGAAGTATGTTAATATACACTGTACCAAAATATCTCGTGCGCCACTGTACCGTAGTACGCTATTGCCCTCTTCACCCCCTCTCATCAGTACCCCTCTAATACCAAACAAATACTACATGATGCCGTATCTAGCGTCAGCATATATGATCTAAGTATATCAACTCTCATTAACCTAAGTTTTGTGTTTTTGTTATGATGTTATGTTTTGACAGATCCGTCTCCAGATTCGTATACCGAAACGGTCCGTATCGATACGTAGCACGTAACACATATCTGTCACCGTATCGAGTTTGCGCATGCGCAGATCGATACGGATAAGGATACGGTTGGAATTTCGACTTGGCTTTAAGTGTCTAATTTTATGATTCTTATCTGACAGGAGTACCTTGTAACGTCAAATAAAATATTACAAACAAATGAAAAACTTTTATTCAAACATTAACGAAGGGTATACTGCTGTCATATCACGAATTCAACCATTTTACATTAGTAGTTCTTATTTCCATTATTTGTAAGAATGAAACCAGTATTTATGATTTCAAAGTGCACCAATTGAAAGAAATATCGTAAAGTATTCGTGGATAACTGATCTTTCAAACACTTGCTCTATTTCGAGCACTCCGGCTGCGCCGTCGTGCTCGAAAAGTCGCGCGTGTTTGAAAGGCCTTTTTAGCCACTTATAATTCAATATACTATTATCTAGTCAGATTAAGTGAATCGGCATCTTCTTCTTCTGCAATTATTATCATTGCGCTTTCAAGATTTTTTTAAATTAAAAAATTATCTCGGCTCCTAGTGACTGTAGGAATTCAATATTTTCTTTAAGTGCGTGAAATCATGCTAGAAATCTGTTTTCATAAAAGTTATTTCTATACAAACAAAATCAAGAAATTTATTTAGAAAAAACATGTAAAAAAATTTTGCACTTCGTAAATTAATTTTTTGATCCTTAAAATTAAAATAGTTATTTATGCAACAAGTGCAAAAAGTAGGTGTTTATTGCACTCGACGTGAAATTGTCCGACGAGGCCACCAGGACAACACGTCGAGTGCAATAAACTCTTTTTGGACGAGTTTCATACAATATTTTTTTTACGTTCATGCAAAAACCAGAAAATGTTTCATTTAGGTGACACTAAACTTGAAGGAATACATTGATTGTTTAAATCTATCTGCTAGAAGTAATTCAAAAACACATTTTATGTAATTCAGTTGATATTCGAAGGAAATAATTTTATTTTTAACAAATTGCATTTTCTAGTAATTTCATAGTCCATTATGTAATGAATATGATGAAACACGCAACTATTCAAAACGTAATACAATCTCACAGAAAATGGGCTGAATTTGGCGTCGATTTGAAAGTTTATGTCTGTCATGATGACAGAACGCTATAGTAGAATGACAGATTATAAAGAGATAATAAAGAGTTTATTGCACTCAGTGCAATAAAGTACCAGTTTTTCCACCAAATATAGTTCAATAAAGTTTTGTTTTTTGCATGAACGTAGAAAAAAATCATTATACTTATTCGATAATACGAAAGTACAACTCTTTCAGAAAAAAATAAGCCCTGTATCGTCACTGTAGCATCATTCCCCGAGCAAGAGTAGCCAAATTTGAGAAAACTTAATATATTTTGTAAAATAATCAATATTTATCAATTTTCCAAAAAAATCCTCTTTTGGCTTGCCATAGGCTACACATAACAGTAAGTAACAAGTTTGAATACCTTACAATTAACGAGTTATAGAAAACCCGATTTTTCACGGTTTTTCCGATATAACTCGAAAAGTATCAATGATATCAAAAAAATTTAATTTACTTAATTGATAGTTCTTTTCAATACCTACAATTTCATGTCTCAACTTTTGTCGATAGGAGCTGTAGTTTTTTAGTTATCACTAAAAAACCGCTTTTCGCTTTGCCAATTTTTTAGGTTATGTTCGGTAATCACGACGGCTTTCTCGTTTCTTGGACTATCGCTGGCTGTGATTCCAAATTTGAATATTGTTTTCAATTCTAAACAACCTCCTTGAATGAACTTTTTGATAATGTCAATGATAAGGGGTATATTACACTTGATCTAAATTTCTATTTTTTGTTCCCCACTGTACACCGTTTGGAAATTTGAAATGGTGACAACTCTTATGCAAGTATTCTGCGATGCACTTATTTTTATGGAGAATAAAATTTCTCGACAAATCGATAATAAAAATGTTTTCCATATGGTGTAAATTTTGGAAACTCACTGTATATAGTCTGGACCAAATTTTGATAGGCAACCCATTTTAGGCGTATTCGTCTATTTATGAAACTTCATAAGAAGTATGTTTCATCCGTTAACCAGCACGGTGAAGGTCGACCTCTATTCGGCTCTTAGACTATTTGTTTTGTGTAAAATAAAGAAGTTACGGGGAAGACGACGCCCCTCCCCCTTTACTTCTTACATAAGTTGTAGGGTTTCATTCATTCATCTTTTTAATGGTTAAGTTTCATTTATACAGAGTATCTCAAAAAAGCGCAGCGACTTGAAAGTTATTTTTTTTAATGGGATTTCACATATATTATTGCATGATCGGTTAGGGATGACCATAAGGAATCCAACAATACCGATTTTGATGCTGTTTTCTCCTAAGACTACGGAGCTATCGCCATTTATTTCATCCATAAGCTCAACGAGTGCGAGAGAGAATTTATTGACCCACCAGAAAAAGTTTCCCTTTCCCACTTACTGGGCTTACTGATAAGATAAGTGGCGATCTCTCCATAGTCATTGGAGATAACACCATCAAACTCTATCGTTGGCTTCCTTATAATTATTCGTATATATAGGGTGTCCTACCATTGAAGAGAAACAACTTATGTATTCAACAATTTTTTATAATATGTAAAATAAGGAAGTCACGGGGGGGCGACGGACTTTGGACCCTCACTGTATACATGGTGTAATCTCACCTCTTGCACTCCCATTCTATAACAAATGGCAGGTGTGAGAAATAAAAAAAAGTGGAGAGTTTACATTGTTTTGGAAAATTAGTCGAAATTTTGGGAACTGCTGACAACCGAACATCAGCTGTCCGGAGCAGAGCCGCAATAATACTGGAACTGCCGCATGGAAGAAACTGTGTAATTGTGAACAGCAGTATCCAAGATTTTGCTAAATTCACAACAAATATTAAAATTTCAATAATATTTTTTCGAAATTTTCACACCTGCCATTCCTTATGAAATGGCATTATACATCCGTCCTTCACGGGAGTGGAGGTCAGATTACACCCTATATATACGAAACAATATAATATCTTCATTTGATAACGGAATGAAACAAAGTGGATATTACTGTACATCTGGAGTTAGGACGGTGGGTATATGCAGTCGTATTATATCAAGTGCTTCATAGTACCTTAAATTAAATTGCTTGGATTTCAAATGGATCTAAAGCCATCTTGTGAAAACATGTAGATTTCATTTGTGAAAAATTGGCGAAAACCATTTATGTTACGAAACGTCCTCTTAATTTTGCATAGTCTAATACTTTGAATCACTCTCCTCAAAGTTTTGAGACTTATTATTGAACTGGGTTATCGATTAGATGTTAAAATTCATAAATAACTAACCCTTTATGTAATTAAATTATGCAATACAATCCCCCCTTGTACCAAAATCAAAACATGTATCAGTCAATTACTACAAATCACAATTGAATTTATAAAAAACAGGTTCTGTCGTTTTGAGCTCTATTGAAAAATATAAGTTTCTGACACATCAGAATGTTGATTTAAAATCGATGGCATGATTTGTACCGAACACAAACAAACAAATATACAAACACAAACAAATGAAGGTACAAGAAAACAAACATATAAATAAATAGGTGGATAATGAAGCGAGGCAATGAAAACATAATAAAAAAACTGAAGCACGATCAGAACCTAATCAACAGTATCTTTCATTTCATCGAATCAAGCGCATATTCAGTAGAGCGTCGTAATGTAGATCAATATTCAGTTTGTCTTTTCAGATGCTTTTAAGGAAACAGTAGAACATTTTGGAAATATTGATATTCTGATAAACAACGCTGGTATTTTGAATGATGCCATTTGGGAAAAGGAAATAGACATCAATTTTGTAAGTATCCTAAATGTTTTTCATTTACTTGAGAAAAAATAATATCTTTCTCCGTTACCGAATACTTTCAGATGTGTATTTTGATTCCACTCTATAAAAATCATTATCATTATCAGTTTTCAAGAACGCTTCAGTTGGTGACGAGTGAAAAACATAAAGTGTTTTCAACGATTCAAACAACTAATAGCTTCAATGCATAAGCAGCAAAAAACTCTCACGAATCAGCATGCTTTTTCAATCTGTAAAATACAAAGAGGATGAAGATGGCCAACATAAAATTGCTGGGTTTCTTCTGGTATGAATAGAAACCTTTTGTTTTCTAGAATCAGATGTCAGATGTCCAGTGAAATTTTGTCCAAGTTCAGTGATTCGAATTTCCGTGAAGATTTGATAATAATAATGATAATTTTAGTTCGAAAATATGAATAGGAAATTCATAAAATCTTTTGTGGAATCATCTGCGACTGAAAGATTTGTTCAAGGAAAACTAGAAAGAATTAAAAAAGTCAGCTATCTGAATGAAAATGCAAATTTTCACTTTCAGATTTTTTCTTTCCTTTTCAGTTAAAGTCTTTTCACAATATCTATCAGATGTAGTTCAATGTCCACCGTGGCTTGTGCCGGGGAAGTAGTTGTTTTCTGTTAGATATTACAAATAAGTCACATTTTTCATTTTTAAATTTTCATGGAGAATGTTCCCCTTTTCAATAATGATAATACTCCTTCATAAACACTCGATGGTATCGATAAACACTTCTCAATGGTAGGAAAACCCGAACAACCTGCAGCTCCACCTCAGGTGGTCGGTGTGCACTCCAAGCTAGCACTAGACGGGATTGGCATCTAGGCAACACACAATTCACTTGCTTTTCAACAATGTATGTGGTAGCCTATCGATTCCGATATGTCTAATCCTGAAAAAAACTGTCGTACACCGGGCTCGAACTGGCTTCCGCGAAGTTTGGAAAGGCATGCGCCTTTGGGTGCAAATAGACTGTCAAGAAAACTTGCGGAAGTGACTGTCAGACAGTGCTGTAGTTTAAACAACTTCGACAGTGGACTTGCAGAATGTGCGGAAGTGCTTCACACATAGCCCCGTCCGACGTATTTGCCGGTACGGCCGCCGATTCCGATTTATGCAACCGGCGGGGATCTCGACAATCGGAAGACAGAACGGTCTCCGATTTGTCGGTTTCTGTGAGTTCTTATGTACGTTTGTTCACTACACAGGTTCTGACATGTCGGTGACGGAGAGTAGGTATTTTGATACATGTTTTGTTTATATCGCTTAGTATCGTTAGTTTTTCATAGGGCGTGTAAGAAGAACCTTCTAAGTATCTCACAGTCAACAAGGTACGTACCCAGTGTTGCCTTTCATATTTGCCTTTTCAGTATTTTCTCCTAAAGTACAATAACCCTAGAAGATAACGTCTGTTGACAGCAGTAACAGCACACATCTTTCTTCCTGCACTGTTCAACAAATACTAAAACAGATAACGGCACCGATAGAAGAAAATACCGAAAAGGCAAATATGAAAGGCAACACTGGGTACATCCCTTGTTGACTGTGAGTACTTAGAAGGTTCTTTTTATACGCTCTATGAAAAACTAAGAGAAGATAACTTCAAATTCTTCAATTACTTCAGAATGAGTACAGATACATTACGTCAAATAAAAATAGTCAATTGAGCGTATACCGGATGGATTAAAATTCAAAATGCCAAGGAAAAAAGAAAGGAGAAAAACTTCCAATGATGATGAGGATGCCTTAGTTTCCCAAGAAGATCCTGATTTCATAAAAGTAGTGTATGATAAAGAAAATGATGATAATGATCAAGATCTGAAGAAAGAAAATATTTTATTGAAGAAAATTATAGAAGAGAAAGAAAAATTTATTGAAAATCTTTTGAATGAAAACAAAATGCTCCAGGAAAACTATGATTTGATTGTTTCAAATATTGTTGAAAAAGACACCATTATGGAAAGTTTGGAAAAAATTAATAAGAAAATTGATGAAGTGGAGAAGCAATGTGAGAAACAAAGACCTACATATTCTCAAGTAACACAGTTTAATAATAATAGTAATGATAAAGGAAATCACAAAGTAGAAATGTCGAACTATTCTAAACCAAGTGTTGTAATTAAGCCAATAGACAATCAGAACCATGAAGTCTCAAAAAGAAGTCTAATAGAAGAAATTGATCCTGTTAAATTGAAGATTAAAATCAACAAGGTGAATAATCTACCAGGAGGAGCAATAAAAATTCAGTGTGATTCAAAAAATGATTCAAACAAATTGAAAGAAGAAATCTCCAGTAAATTAAAGAATCAATTCGTTATTCAAGAAAATATATTGAAGCAGCCCAAAATAAAAATCACTGGTATCAAATTGCAGAAACAGTTGTCCAATGGTGAACTCCAACAATGTTTCATCAAACAAAATGATATGATCAATGGAGATGATCATTTTGAAATAGAACATATTAAATACATTCCCTACAAAAACACTTATACGGTATTCGCTAAAGTAAATGGAAAGCTATTTGGAAAAATTATTAATTCAGGAAATAAACTATTTTTGGGATGGCAGTCTTGTATAGTTCATGACAATAATGTGTTAACTCGTTGTTTTAAATGTAATGGATTCAACCATACCGCCAAAAATTGTAAGAACGAATTGATGTGCTCTTTTTGTGCTGGAGAACATTCATTGGAACAATGTAAAAAGCATGAGAATGATAGAAAATGTGGAAACTGTTTGTTAGCAAACCAGAAATTTAAGAAACTATATCAAACAGACCACTCAGTAGATGATATTGTAAATTGTGAAAGTTTTAAGTACTATAATATGTTGAACAAATCAAAAATTGCTTTTCATGATTAACAACTGTACTGAATACTTTCAGTCTTTTAGATCCCATCATAGAAAACATGAATATATGAACAACATATGTCTTTATTATGATGAATATTATCTTGAAAGAAAAAGTACAATTTTGGCAGATATTAATGATTCAGCGTCTGGAAAAAGTTGCTATACATTCAAATTGAACCAGTTAAACTTCTACATCAGTTATGACTAGCAAGAGGGACAATATCAAAATTTGTGAATTATCATCCATTCTAGACTATCACTGTCATAAAGAGAAACACTTCAGAATGTTATACCTAAACTCCAGATCAATAAAAAATAAAATGGATGAATTAGAAATAATAATTCAGGAACTGAAAGTAGATATAATCGTGATAACTGAAACTTGGCTGAGGAAAGAAGAGGAAAAATACTACAATTTTAATTCATTCTCGTCAATATACTCCAGTAGAAAAGAACGAGGAGGGGGTGTAGGAATTTTCGTCAGGGATAGGATTGAATTCGAAGTTAAAGCAAGAGAAGAAGATCAGCTAACATTTATTGCCGTAAAACTTAAAAATCCAGATGTTATGATTTGTAGTTTATATCGTCCTCCTAAAATGAGCACGCAAAAATTTCTGGATTTCATGGATAAAACACTTGAAAGTCTTAATGAATGCAAATGTGAAATTTTCTTCTTTGGCGACATAAATATTAATATTTAATCTGAAACTAAGGAAAAAAAAACCAATTAATGGACATCTATAAATCTAATAATCTAGTGTTAGTTAATGAAACCGTTCCTACCAGGGAAGTTAGGGGTAGTTCTACTTTAATTGATCATTTCATTACGAACACTGAAAACAAAATTGAAATTTCGGTCACAAACACTTCTTTGAGTGATCACAAAATGTATATAACATGTATAATTGACAAAAACAATTCAAAATATATTGATAATTCTTTGACTGAAATTAAAATATTCGATTGTAATAAACTTAAAGAGGAATTAGCTGAACTAAGTAATAAAATTCATCTCTACCCAAATCCAGATGAGGCTTATGAGGAATTATTGAAAACATTCGACTCCTGTTCATATATGAAACAAATTAAATGTAGAAAAAAATCTGATCCTTGGTTTGATAGCCACATAGCATTTTTGATAAAAGAACGAGACAAATATTTTTATAAAAAAAAGAAAACCCTCAATGTGAATATTTTTTGGAGCAATATTCTCATTTTAATAAATTAGTAAAAAAAAACTATTAGTGAAAAAAAATATAAATTTTATAAAGAACAATTTACTGATGCTAATCCTAAGATGATTTGGAATGGAATCAAATCTTTACTACATAATAAAAATAGTCCCCAAATAGTAAAAATAGAAGCCATTAAAGTTGATGATAAAAAAATTGAATTTCCAGTTGAAATATGCGAAGCTATGAATAATCATTTTGTAAGTATTGGAAAGACGTTATCTTCTGCTATTCTAAATACTTCAGAATCACTAGAAGACCAGTCAAGTGTTTTTCAGTTAGATTCTAAAAAGGCATCTGGTTTTGACGGGATCAGTGTAAAGATCATGAAAGTTATCAAATTCGAAATTTCACCTGTTTTATTGTTCATTATATCTAGATCATTTGAAACAGGTATTATACCCAAAAAAATGAAAATTGCAAAAGTCTCCCATCTATAAAAATGGCAAAAAAACAGATTTAAACAACTATCGACCCATATCTATACTTCCAATCATTTAAAAAATTCTAGAAAAACTCATGAATTTTAGACTATTCGATTTTCTTGAAAAAAATAACCTACTATATAGTGGACAATATGTTTTCCGCAGATCTAGAGACACTGAGGCAGCAGTGATGGACGTTGTGTCAAATATTCAAATTCAACTTGACAATGATCAGAAATGCACCATCTTGTCTTTGGATTTGTGTAAAGCATTTGACACAGTTGATCACAAAATATTACTCAAAAAATTATATAGTATTGGTGTTAGAGGAACTCTACATAAATGGTTTCAAAACTATTTATGTGATAGAAAACAATATGTTTATTTAGGAAACAATCGAAGTTCTCTGAAAGATATAAATTGTGGTGTACCACAAGGTTCCATTCTTGGTCCAGTTTTATTTTTAGTATATATAAACTCATTATCAAAATTAAATCTTAGTGGGGTACTATCGTTGTTCGCTGATGACACCACAATCATTTACTTTTCCAATAATCATGATGATATAACAAATAGAATAAAAAATGATATTGATTACATGTTAGTTTGGTTACAAAAACATAAATTGACACTAAATTTCAACAAATCATCTTTCATGAATATTTCAAGAAATGTTGTGGATATTCCAATTAATGTAAATAATAAAACCATAAATTATCAGCAAACAATAAAATTTTTAGGTTTATACATTGATGAAAGACTATCATGGAATAAACATATTGATAAAATCCGAAATAAAATAGCACCACTGATTGGTATTTTTTTCAAAATAAGGAATTACATACCTTTGAAATTTCTTAAAAATATTTATTTTTCTCTTATTTATTCACATGTGCAATACCTAGTTTCCATATGGGGTACTGCAAGTAATTGCTTTTAAAATCCTTTGAAGAAGCTACAGAATAAAACAGTTAAATGTATCTATAAATTGAATTATATGGAACCAACAATAAATTTATACAAACCAAATGGTTTGCTTGATCTGAACTCTCTCTATAAGTTCAAAATTTGTTGTTTCATCCACTCAATAAGAAAAAAAAGTGAAAATCTCGAATTTAGTTTTTACCCAAGTAAACAGTATTCATAACCATAATACCAGACAAACAAAATTATTAGCTGCTAGCAATTTTAGAACAAATTTTGGAAAAAATTCTGTTTATTATAATGGCATAGTAAATTACAATTTAATATCTAATGAAACAAAAAATTACCATTCATTCATAAAATTTAAAAATGAACTGAAAAACGAAATTTTGCGGTGATTTCTTTCATGAACTTGGCACCTTCAATGATAATATGTTTGAGTTAAAAACTGCTTAAATCTATCTCTAAATATGTATTTTTAAGTATTTTGGGTTTGAACAAATGTCATTTTTACTTTTAATAGTTATTATTTACCAACATTTATTGAACACCTTATGTATATGATTATTTATGTTTTAAGATTTGTATTATTATTATTTTTTTTAACCCTTCTATAAACATGTAATGTTTCTTGGGTAATAAAGTTGATTGATTTTTTTTTTCTGGTGGAACGACTAGAAAATAACATTAAACATCAGGATACTCCAATGAGAGCATGTATTCCTATACCTACTCTCCGTCACCGACATGTCAGAATTTGTGTAGTGGACAAACGTACATAAGAAATCGCAGAAACCGACAAATCGGAGACCTTTCCGTCTTCCGATTGTCGAGATCCCCGCCGGCTGCATAAATCGGAATCGACGGCCGTACCGGCAAATAGGTCGGACCGGGCTATGTGTGAAAATTACAATTTGATTACATTGCATCCGGTGCCGGCACCGGCTCCGGCACCGGTTTTGCCGGTGTGTGCAAACGCCTTTAGACCGCTAAGCTACCGACCACAATGTGGGCTGTCTTGATATTTGTTAAGATCAGTCGTTCTTTCAGGATGACGGTTTTAAAGTTGATGAATGCTTCGTTGTTGGTTTTGAGTTAACAACCTAGGGGAAGTTTTATCAAATACATTCCCTCTAGAACCATCACTTTCATACTGGAACAAGAGATCTTCATTGCCTGGGAATAAATATATTCCTATGTAATTTGCTTCTGACATATCCAGAACAAGACTTGAGTTTATTTAAACTGGAACGAGTTTACATTTTGCTTCTTCATCTGCTATTTCCAGCACATGGTTAACACAGTCTGGGGATCTGAGGATCAAGTGTCTTAAAGAAACATTTCTTCGCATAGGTAAGTATTCGAGGCCAGTTCGGCCACAAGGTGAATTCAGGTATTGATAGAGGTCAGGACCTGACTTATTAAAAAGTAAGGAATTTGTGAAATGATTATTGTTGAGTTCGTCTATCGTCTTTTTGTTAACCTTTGCCACTTTGCTTTTCTGGAGGCTTCTGTTTTTTTTTTCTGGGAACGACCCAAATTGGTAAGGACCAGGGGTATTGACTAGGTCTGATGATACCTTGATCCAATAATGAACATATTTGCCTCTTTACTTGCTTTTTTGTATATATGGATATCGGTAAAATTTGGTGTAGGTATACTGGAATTTTTTACATGATGCTTCACTGATTGGTAAATGTTAGTGGCGCATCTGAATGGTGGAAAATATCAGCGTATATCTGCATCATTTTTTGATATGCAACTCCTCTTCTGACTTGAGATGGTCTGTTCTCATTAGATTATCCATATTATTGACTTCGTCCTAGTATCCTGATTGAATAATGTCAGCAGAGTAGAGGTGATGCTCTTGAAGATTTATGGAGTTGCTAAGTACTGGTTCTGCTAAAACTTTATTTGGAGTTGATCTGGACTGAAAATGACGATATCGGTTCACGCTAGATGATCGTAGGAAGCGGTGAGAGCTTCTTTGCCTTGATATCATGATGGTTCATAGACATTAAAGCTGTATGGACTGGGCATGAGAAAGAGACAATTGAGGCAGAGTAAAAACAAGGATGGAGTAATTATGAGAAAATGTCTATAATCCCGGCTGTGAGAATGTAAATGAGATTCCGAACACCGTTCAGTAGTCTCCAAAAATAGTTGCAAACCCGATCGAGGACCATTATTACAAAATGAAAATTCTGACCTATTATTGCACCCTTTAAGCAACGAGACAAACATGTGATAAAATAATAACGTCAAGCAGTATTTAAGTAAATTTTATTTAAATAGTGACTGACACTTTTCTGTGATTAGAAACAGAGATATTGAAGTTTCGTCTATTCATCCCTTATTTACACATGGTTGACACACGCGACCATTAGTCATAACCTAAATTCAATCTCAGAATCTACGATTTTTGTTTCCACATAATTTATTTCAGAATTTGATAGAATTATTTGAGTGTTTCGACATCGACTGTTGAAAAAATAAAGAAATGAGTGCATATATTATTTATTCCACTCAATAAACTGAAATGCCATTTAGCGTGCGGATATGTTACCTTGTTCAATGATCGATTCATCACAGATTCACGATCCGTGTGAAATAGAAAGTTTTTAAAACGTTACCATTGTAATTATATTATTTCATTACATCATTACGGTTATTACTGGATTTCTGGGGTTATAGTACCGCCTGTCACACTAGGTTTTGGTTTTTCATTTGAAATCGTCAAGATGACAGAAGAGAAACCCACCTAGACACTTATTTATCAAACAATCGCTCCGCTATGCTTTACTCAAGATTAATGTACTCGTTACTGAACGTTTTGTACCCTGATATAGCAGTGCGGAAAGTGGGAACCAAATATTCAATAATCGAAGCAATCACCTTCGTATGAATTGTACACGGGATTTTTTTTGTTGATAATCATTATTTTGATCATGAAAACATGTATCTCGTTTTTTTTGGGATATTTGAAGTACCTAATACAAAAGATCAATATTTGTTTTTGAACAAATCATAACAACCGATATCGCCTTCTCTATGAATAGGTTGATCTATAACTTAAAAATATTCACCAAGATTTTTGCGTTTTGCCTGAATTTTTCAAATTCAAATTACTTCCGTGTCTAAAAATATTGTATTATACACTTGTAAAAATAGTTTTTAAAACACTTTTACACATGTATCATAAATAGCTATCATAAAACTTGTTATATAATAAAATATCATTCAACTTTTCGGGAATCAGGTTGTTGTCAATTATTCACTAGGAATGTCTTATTCGTGACTTCACCTCATTAGCAGTGTTATTGATGTGGTGAAGACGAAAAGTTAAGTAGGTCTTTAAATTCAAATCTTTTTGACAAAAATATGTTTTTAGAAAATCATGACAAGAACTACTATTTTATTTTCAAGGAAAACCCTATAAAGGGAATATTATTAAATCAACTATTCAACAATAATGAACAATGTTTATAGTTTATCAGTCAGAGATAGTATAACTACACGAAATAACTTGAGCAAATCTTTCAAAACACCACCTGCAAACACATCAACACAATATTGACACGATACGACACCAAACGTTTTTCCTGCATTCGCCGTTTTCACTAGTCTGACAGCAATTATATCTTTCTTGTACCTCTGAACAATGTTTATGGTACGAGTAGACTAACAAAAAAGCGTACAAAATTGTAAATCTCGATTATATTCCTGTAGCACAGCATTTTAAAATATTTCCTGCGATTCCGCCTTCGGGACTCTAGACATGTCCTTTTCACCCATAACTATTCCATCCTTCACAGTACCTCTTTTTCTAATGTTGTCCGCAGGGAATTGTTTGTAAAAGTCACGTGACAGCCAGTCCATATCCGTCTCTTAGTCTATGCGATGGTTCCATTTTTTCTTATACAGGTAGTCGTACTTGTGTCACGCTATCGGGCTCCATTTGGATAGAGTAGAGTATCTTATTTGTTTCGTAATATTTGTTTGGGAGGGTTAAGTATTCGGTTAAGAGGCAGGAATTGGAAAATTCAGTTCAGCTTTTAGGAATTTCATACAATCGAGTCAAATAAGGTCATCAAAAGTTTTATGGAGTTTAAAAAGGTAGAATTTGAATGTACCATTAAATTTGAACTCAAAAAATATGGAAATTTCTGTTCGCTTCGTATCCAAAGTAATCATCCTATTCAATATTGTTCAATTTGAAAATTGGTTGCTGTCCGTTTTGTTTATTTGGATGGTTCTGTGGAAAACGTTGTGGTTGTGGTCAGTCCCTGGTTTCGGAAAACCTGAGAATAGACTTGATTTTCTTTGGGGATGTTCGGTCTTCAGTCAAACAAGCGTATCCATTATGAACGTATGGATACCGGTTACGTATCGCTTTGGAGTTATGAAAAAAGTGCCTAATAACACCACACTAACAGATCTATTTAACATCTTGTAGCACTTAAACTAGTTGGTATTCCATTTAAAGTAAAAGAAGTGGAAATCGTCAAATCATCAAAATGATGGAATGTAGACAATATGCATATTACTGGGTAGGTAAAAAACTTACAGTCGAACTCCACCAAATAAAATCTTTATTGTATTATGTGGGTGTGTAGAGGACACACATCAGCACATTAAGGGATGTAGTCAGAAGACTTACATCAGCAGTAGGACATGTTTCGAAGGATTCATCCTTCATCTTCAGCAAAAAGGTTAACAAGAGATCATGTGGTGGAAAAACTATTGAGATATTGCTTAAAAAAACTTAACGACTAGTCGTCAACATGACGTATCCCGCATGAGAGCGGTTCCCTAAATGTTAGGGGTTGTGGTTTGACCTCGCCAAAAATAACAACATACTTAAATTTAAATAATTTTTCAGAAAATTGTGACCATGCACGTGTTACTACTTGACTCGAAAGGAAAGGGTTATGAATTCCTTTCCTTTCGAGTCAAGTAGTAACACGTGCATGGTCACAATTTTCTGAAAAATTATTTAAATTTAAGTATGTTGTTATTTTTGGCGAGGTCAAACCACAACCCCTAACATTTAGGGAACCGCTCTCATGCGGGATACGTCATGTTGACGACTAGTCGTTAAGTTTTTTTTTAAGCAATATCTCAATAGTTTTTCCACCACATATGATCTCTTGTTAACCTTTTTGCTGAAGATGAAGGATGAATCCTTCGAAACATGTCCTACTGCTGATGTAAGTCTTCTGACTACATCCCTTAATGTGCTGATGTGTGTCCTCTACACACCCACATAATACAATAAAGATTTTATTTGGTGGAGTTCGACTGTAAGTTTTTTACCTACCCAGTATCATCCCACCTCCACTGTATGTTATGGATCCCCCCGTTGGATAATATGCATATTCTTGCTGAACCATGAGGGAGTGAGATTCTGGATTTGTTATATTCCTTTCGTATTTCAAGGAACTATTGATAATGAATTCAAAATTAGTTTTTTTAATGTGTATTGTCAGAGACATTAATAATTTTTCAATTATTCTTCAGAAAGGAACGGTTAACGGCGTTATACTCGGACTAGAAAATTTCCTGAAAAATCATAAACAAGGCGAGGAAGCAGTCATTCTCAATACTGCCTCTATTGCTGGATTGTTTGGCCAACCGGCATTCCCAGTTTATGGTGCAACGAAATTTGCCATTATGGGTCTCACACAATGCTGGGGTACGCATTTTCACTACGAGAGAAGCAGCGTCCGAGTCGTGGCTGTTTGTCCTGGTTTAACGAACACTTCGATCTATCAAGATTCTACTTCCTTATTAGTATCAGAGTATCAAAGTTCCTTGGCGGTTCCAGTTGAAAAAATTGGCTTATCTGGACAGACGTAAGAAAATCATCACTACTATCTTGATGCAGCGTTGAGTATGTACCATAAGTGATCACTTTAATTTCAGGAAATGATATGGTTGACTAATTGATTTTTCGGAAATATTCACAGATGTTGTAGAACACAACTTTTTTCTTGGAAATTATTGATTTTCAAATATTTTTCGATAAGTTAGCAAATTTACCACCAGATTTTATTAACTAGCTTTGTTCGTATGACTGTTTATCTGTCTGTCTTTTCAGTTCAAAATTTGCATTTATTTTTCGAGCATTGGCTGCCAACCGTTTGAGCTTCAAGTTTCCACACGAATTGAAAACCGATGACAATAAAGTAATTAAAATAAACTTTCCTGCTCCCCTAAAGGCTAGATGCAGATCGCATAAAATTTCGAAAAGAAATGTGATAATTACGGACGACGAAAATTACGGAAAATCGCAAAAACGAAATTGGGAAAATCCGTCAAGTTATTGAAAACATAAAATAATACCATTTCAGGAAATGTAACCCTGTCTCCCTGAAAGCCAGATGGAGACCACCTGAGAATTCGAAAAAAAAAGCTGCTTGACTGTTCAAAAATTGTTTTAATAATTTGTATTTGAGGTTGGTTTCCTCCAATATCTCTGTAAATAAGTCATTGGCCGCCTGGACCTAGATCGACACCTGAATAGAACTGCCCCAGCATCAGAAGTTTCAGAACCGTTTGTGAACCAACGTCAATAAACCCTTTTTGGAGAATATAAAAGGCTACCGTTTCTGACGTTGTCTTCGCCAAAATGACAAAGTCATCAGCATAAGCTCATCATCTTTCAAGGACATTGGTTACATTGTCCATCAGGAGTGACCACACAAGGGGGGTCAGTACCCCCTTGTGGACGAGTTGGTGACTGAAGAGTAACGACGGCGGAGTAACAGACTCCAGAGTAACGACATTAGAGTATCCCGGATTCGACGTAACAGACTCGGGATGCAACCGATAGTAGCTTCATTTGACTCCGGAGTAATCGGGCTTAAGCGTAACCGATTGTGGAGGTACCGACACAAAAGTAAATTGACTTTAGGTACAACAGTACATAGAAGTAACTTGACTTCAGAGCAACGGACGCTAGAGTAAATGTGATTCATGATTTTCTCGGAACTAGCAGTGTTTTACAGAAATGGACAATGTTGAACATATCAAGTAGATCAAGCCACGAAGTCAGTAGAGCGCAGGCTGAAAATAACTGTTCTTAGCAGGAATAGAGCATTCACTAGTGTTTTGATTGGATTGTTAACATGAAAAAGATTAAATCAACTTGAAAACATAATTCAGTCTACAGCAATTGTTCAAAGAGTATTGACAACGTTTTGACAACTACACTTTACCTTCATATTGACAATTAGAGATAATTAAACTGAGTTCATCATCTGAAATATGGGGAAACTCAATCAAGTAACAACTTCCACAGAAAAACATAAAGTTTTTTCGTCAGTTCGCGGCATTAAGTACGCATGTACTTAAAAAGGATACCACTTTGCTCACCATATTACAAGAGCAGGGAAGAACATTTTCGGTAAGTTTGAAGCTCTAAAAAATGTAACAGAGTTGCAGATTAGATCATTTTTGAAAAGAACAGTAACTAAACTTTTCTTGACCATTGCAGTTGTTCGATGTACAAAAACAAGAATGGACCGCAACACTGTACAACCCGAGAATATAGCGAGACCATGAAAGCAGCTGCAGCAACGTCTTCGGAATCCACAATGTCATTGATTTCTGAACATATGAACGTATGTCAGAATATATTTAATTTTGAAGACAACCATTTGAATTTGTACAGAATTACATGTTTTATTATTTTAAGTACCTGATGAAATGAAGGGAAAACTTCCATTGATGTCTTCCATGCAGCGCCAAGTTCAAAGAGTTAGAGCCAAACCAGACAAGTCACTTGCCCACGCTGCAACTGTCGAAGAACAGTCTCACAACTCTCTTTGGACTGACACTGGTGAAGATTTTGTCAAGTTCGACAGTGGAAACGAGCGGGATCGCCTGGTGATTTTCGCGACAGAAAAGGGTCTCAACTTGCTAGAGAAAGCTGATCATATATTTGCCGATGGGAGGTTCAAAACAAAAACCGCTTTTGTTTCGCCAACTTTTTAGTCTTCATGCTCTTTGAATTGACGGGAAAAATGTAATGAGCAGTTGCATACTGCTCAACTACAAGACGAACTCGGGCCTGCTACAAAAAGGTGCTTGAAGAAATCAAGCAACTTCGCCCAAATCTGGCGCCAAACACTGTGATGACTGATTTCGAAGAAGACTTCATTTCGGCGATTAAGGACACATTTCCAAATGCTCAGCATCGAGGCTGCTACTTTCACTTCCGCCAGGCGAACTATCGGCAGATTCAAATCAATTACCCGGAAGTAAGAAGACTTTTGGAAGACTCGAGTACGGCAATCTAGATGCGAATGCTCATTGCGTTAGCATTCGTGCCAGTTCATCATGTTGTAGAAGCTTTTGAAACCCTAGAAGATAGTGATATTTTTACTGTTTGTAATTCCCAAGTGGCGTTCGCAAGCAGCCGCTTTTCAGCATCAGTTTGTGGAATTGTTACGATAGTGTTTTACAATCTCTGCCGAAAACAAATAATTTTGCCGAAGGATTCCATCGTGGACTAGTCTCGCTAATGGGCGGTCATCACCCCAGTTTTGGCAAGTTTGCAAGAAGATCACTCAAGCAAGAAGCTATCAATCGTCTTCGAGAAGACCTTTTTCAAGCAGGACGGTTCGAAGCCAGGCATTCGACTGTGGTGAAAATCCAAAACGTCTTAGAAAGGCAGTCGAAAAGTTTGATGACAAGAACATTTTGGACAACCCCAAATCAGTAGCTCTTAATATTAATTTCTAAAAATCTATCATGGACAGTACAGATTGATTCTGAAACTTCTAGTGCAATGTTTTAAGCACATTCATTTCATACACATTGATTCATGTTTCAAATTTTTATTTCTTTGCTGAAACTTATCGGTAGTCTATTCAACAGCAGTTACTCTCGCAGTTACTTTTTGGATGATGGTTTACTCGGAAGTCAATTACTTAAAGGTCGTTTGCATCTAAAGTCCATTCACTTTAGTTTACGATGGAACTGTCGTCGTTTACGCTGAAGTCTGTTTACTTCCGAGTACAGTTAAGCTAGAGTCGAGACCTCTGGAATGCTTTTACGCTTAAGTCGGGTTACTGTACTGTCGTTACTTTCCGGTACAGTTACTCTAAAGTCTCCGTCCGCTGACAGCCCCGACAGACCCTGGAGACTTCAAACTTAATGGCTTCGTCTTAAGGCGGGTATCCATATGTGCCAATGCCCCGTAACGTAACACCGAACATGGTACGGCTCATTGCAAGATGACACAGTTCGCTCCTAGGGCTTCTTATATTTTTCACTGTCAATGATCACGTAACGTAACCAAATGATGGTACACAACGACAACTTCGCGACTTTCACTCTACAATTACAGCTAGCAGCAGCTCCATATATTTTCATTCACCATCAGATTTCGAAAAAGAAAACACCAAAATCTCCGCGATGGTGGGTCTCAAAACTATATCAAAGTAGAAAGATTCATAGTGGATCAAGCTTGATTTAAATTTCCAATTAGCGAGCAACGGGGCAACTAACTCACAGTGACAACAGACAAATAAATATAGAATGCAACATGCAAAGATACACGATACCTGTGTACTCGTCCCAACTTGTTTCTGCGCGTAACGTAGCAGTCCTTTGATGCGACGCGCGACGGCTAAAAACCGACAAATGGTGGTTCTGCTCGTAACGGTTACGCCTGTCAAATTGGTTACGGACAAAATGCAACAGTACTCCGTCACAACTAGTCATGTCATAACATGTTCACGGTTACGTTACGGGTCATTTGTACAAATGGATACCCGTCTTTATTAAGATGTAGTAACTGTTCTGTTTATGAGCATGGTGTAGGTTTAGCCGGTAATGGTTTGATCTATGCGTTTATAAGCGAAAGCTGATCCAATAGAAACTGTAGAGAATTATCAAATGCTCCTTCAATATTGAAAAATATGGCGATTGGGAGATTTTTCCAATGCGGTTGTTCAATGCTAAACCTGTTTAATTGACAGTGTGAAAGGCATACTGGTGTTGAAAAAAGGGAACTTTCTCTATGAAAACTACTTCCCCGGCTATATTTACGATGGACATTAAACTACATCTGATAGATATTGTAAAAAGACTCTAACTGAAAAGAAAAAATCTGAAATTCCCATTTTCATTCAGATAGTTGATTTATTTAATTTTCTCTAGTTTTCATAAAAAATTCATGAAAGACAAATATTAGTCACTATTTTCCATCGTACAAGATAACCTCTTGGGAGGTATTCATGTTGAAAAAAGGGAAATTTCTCCATGAAAATTGAAAAATGAAAAATGTGGTTTATTTGTAATATCTAACAAAAAAACTACTTCCCCGGCTATAGCCACGCTGGAAATTGAAGCACATCTGATAGATATTGTAAAAAGAATGTAACTGAAAAGAAAAAATCTGAAATTGAAAATACGCATTTTCATTCACATAGACGATTTTTTTAATTTTCTCTAGATTTCATCGAAAATTCATTAAATAAATTAGATAGGGAAAATGTTATTAAAAATATCACTCACAGAAATCTTTCCTTTCATTGAAGCAAGGTTCGCTTTTTTCGCATTCAATCTTCAATACATTTTGGTCGACGAAAATTTATTTCGCTTTGCCAAGCTCATCAGGGAGATTGATAGAATTGGAAAGCAGAAAGCAGAAGCAATTATCCACATCAAGGATGAAAATTAAGGAAATTATTTGACATAGACCTGTCATGGGCATTGCATGTTGATTTTTGTTCGGAAATATGAATAGGATGTTCATAAAATCTGTCGTGGAATCATCTGCGGCTGAAAGACAAGCTTTAGTCGCTATTTTCCATCGGGAGGTAAGTTTTCATGTTGAAAAAAAGGAAACTTTCTCATTCATTTGTAATATCTAACAGAAAACAATTACTTCCCCGGGTGAAGCCACGCTGGACATTGAACTACAAGTATGTCTTTCAGCCGCAGATGATTCCACAACAAATTTTATGGATATCCTATTCATATTTTCGAACAGAAATCAAGAAGCATACTGGTGGTCATTCTTTTATACAGTTGTAAAGCTAATTTATATGACCGACTTGGGATGTGTGCGACTCACTTCTGGTATGTACACCATCCTTATATATATATTATATATATATATATATATATATATATATATATATATATATATATATATATATATATATATATATATAGAAAAACTTGGGACAATCTTGAGGATTCAGTCAAATCACTGGGCTTTGTCAAAGAAAACTCTTCTCTCCCGATGAAGGAATAAATATAGTTCCGAAAGCTTGACAATAAGTATAACAAAGTGTTTTCTTTGACAAAGCCCAGTGATTTGACTGCATCCTCAATATTGTCCCAAGTTTTTCTTTAACTAGTCAGTCAAGACTACCTCTCCACTTATATAATATCTACGTCAGACTAGCTCTTTACTTTTCAATGAGGATGGGTAATCCGTTTTAGAGCAGATCTGGAAAGATACCGTCCTCTCCCGGAGATTTGATAAGTTGAAATGATTTGATTGCTCATTCAACTGCCAGTGCCTTGATAGGTAACTCTTTTAGCCATCTCCCTGTCGTTTTTCTCTGCTCGCCTAGCGCCCTCAAATTTGGGAGGTCGTTATCCAGAGGCAGACTTTTACGAAAATGATTCTGTATTGAAACATTTAACGTTTCCCTTCCTGAGGTCGTGAATATTCCGTCCAGTCGTTTTACTAATCCGATTTCATTCGTCGACTCTCCAGAGAGAATCTTATAGATTCCTGTGCTATGAGGTATGTTGGATATATACTTTCCTTCCTCCAAGATTTCCATTTTGCCTTTTCACATTTATCATTGTAATATGTTTTCGCTAAGTTCTACAATAAAAAAAAAATCTAATGGTGTTCAGCAGCATCTGTGAAAGTTCCAGAAAAATAGTTTATAGGTATATTAATATACAGTGTGTCCAGAAAATAAATCAACCGCTGTTAAATTTTGAACGGATTGGAATTTTCGATTTTTTTTTTTTGTGAAATGGCAGTTCATAATCTACTTTTTGACCTTTCAAAATGGCGACCCAATGTCATGTTGAAAGAATTTTTTGAATGGCATGGAGGGTCCAAACATCTTACAATTCTATATTCATCATCGAAATTTCAAACAAAAATATTTATTCAAAACAAAATGGCTGTATATAATGTAAGAACTTTCTTAGACTAACTCCACCCCTGTTAACTTTTAAACGAATTGAAATTCTGTTTTTTTGTTAAATGGTAGTTCATATTCTTCTTATTGACAATAAAAAATTGTTCATTTTTGTCAAAATGGCGTAGGATCGCCATTTTGATTTTTCCTTTGAAAGGGCTTTGGGGGTTGAGTGATACATCATTTGAATTGTATTTTAATTCTATATAAGTACGAGTTGTGATAAGTAAATTTCCCATTTGTGCATTTAGCCAGGTATCATATCATAATTACTAATTGATGGATTGTCCTTTTAATTAAGGGATGTTATTATTGCCCCGATTACCTGGGTCGATATGAATATTATTCATTTTGTTTAATTTTCTGTTTGTTGATGATAAATCAATTACAGAAAACTTTTGTAGAAGGGTACCTTAGAAGATTTGATATTTTTTTTCGAACTAAAGTATTCGAAGGATCCTCATAGCAGAGATACATTATGTACCGCCATTTTGTTTTAGATGAATAATTTTGTTTCAAATTCTGTTGTGTAGAGAATTGAAATACAATTCAAACGATGTATCACTCGACCTCCATAGCTTATGAACTACCATTCAACAAAAAAAAAACAGAATTCCAATCCGTTCAAAAGTTAATAACAGGGGGGGTTACTCTGAGAGAGTTCTTACATTATGTACCGCCAATTTGTTTTGGATGGATATTTTGGTTTGAAACCGAGGGGACGTATACAGAATTTCGAGACGTTCGGACCCCCCCATGCTATTTAAAAAATAGACATTTTTTTGTTGTTAAAAAGTAGCTTATGAACTGCCATTCCACCAAAGAAAAAAATTTCATTAAAAAATTCCAATTCGTTCAAAAGTTAACAGAGTAGGGTAATTTTATGGACACACTGTATGTCCTAGCTGGCTTCGTGTCAACAGTTTCAGAAGTTGAATTCAATAAAAATCACCTCAGAATCTTTTGTTTATTTTTTGACGTGTAAGGTCACAAATTAATTTACAAAAGAATCTTTTTCAAAAATGTAATTCTTCGTAAGATCTAACCACAACCCCTGACATTAAGGGACCCGCATTAGGTGCGGAAAAGGTTACATAACATAACCTTTTTGTTTTTGATGTTTTGAATGATTAACTTTTGATATTACATAGATATTTTTCCACTACATATTTTTCTTAATATTGTAACCCTACTTTGGCTGAAGGAATCGAAGGTTTTTGCCGATTTTTATAAAATTTGGAGATTTCGTTAGGAGTAATAAGGAACCATCGGCGTTGACGAAATTAGCTTCTTGGTTTTTGTGGTGAAAATCATTGTATTACATTAAAACACATATGTGTTTCGGGATTTTCGATATTTTTCTTAGTTTTTTCTAAACAATTTCTCCCTCAAATGCCTCGAGTTAAACAAGTTAAACTCAATAATTTCCTGTGTAATACTCCCACTCAGTATATCTTGGATTTCGTAAATTCCAAAAAGCTAAAAAATTTCTGAATAGGAATAAATCGAGGGGGAAAACGGTTAAGAAATTGTGTATACCAATTCCCAAAAATCCTAAATAATTCCTCTAATATACAAGCAGGTCCCGAGTAGTACATTCATCTAATGCCACTAATGCTCAAATAATTCCTGTTAATACCCGAGGAATGGAAGTAATAAAAATATTGAATCCTGTCTCAATTTTAGGTTTTGCGTCAAGTTCTTGTTTTTTTACAATTATAATTCACAGCAATGTTTTCTAACTTCCGAATAATTCCTTTGATACCCATGTGATACTTGAGTATTACCTCTAATTCCCGACCAGTACTCAATAATTCTCAACTTATTTCTCTCATTTTCGACTAATACCCGAAAATGGTCAAGTAATTCGTCTAATTCCCGACTAATACCCATCTAATATCACTAATACCCAAGTGGTTTCCCACTCAGAATAAATTCATTGCGTGATAAATACATTTTCTGATTATTCTTTTTTTCTCTTCCATAGTAAAGAGCATGTATCAACTGAAGTAGCACGGATCATAAAATTTGCCGAAAATGGTACCATTTGGGTTGTCGAAGATAGCGAACCGGCCTATGAATTCAAACTACCAGAGAGAAAATCCTTCCAAGGGCATATTTTGAAAGAAGATAATTGAGTCAATTCCATTCTGTTATTTTATGAAAGAAATTGAAAATATGTTTACAGAAAATATAACATTGAAAATCAATTCGTATCCTTTAGTTAATATTTTCA
Organism: Chrysolina haemoptera; assembly: GCA_958298965.1. Classification (NCBI taxonomy): domain Eukaryota; kingdom Metazoa; phylum Arthropoda; class Insecta; order Coleoptera; family Chrysomelidae; genus Chrysolina; species Chrysolina haemoptera. Next base: position 22,389,476 of record OY282597.1, on the reverse strand, counting down.
ATACACCATGTTTTTTTGATAGTTTATCTTCTGTCGTTCGAAGGCAACCACCATAACACGATTATGGTACCTCCCAAAAAAAAACTTTTTTTTTTGTTTCATAATGACGTACTTAAGATTTCATGAGGGTAGACGTCATCGACGCAAAATTGACGTCTGCCAGACGTCATTTAGTGGACGTTACTGTGTCGTCTTTCACATGACGTCATTATGACGTAATTCTTTGGTCACTGATGTAACACAAAAAATAGAAGAACTTTTTAAATAAAAAATCTAACTAATTATATATGTCCCATATTATAGCAGATATTTCTGAAAATTAATTCATTGAAGTGGCGAGTGATGATATATTTAAATTACCTGTACCTATATCGAGTCACTTTCAAAATAGCGTAAAATAATCATTGCCTTCATCCCGTGGCATAATAGGTACAAGTACAATTTTATAATTTGCATTTATAATCAATTGAGTACACACTAAATCATTATTTACCTAAAAACGTATAACTCAAAAGTGAATCAAATCAAAATACCAACATATGTAAAGAAATCAGATTGCTTATTATTTTCGTCATTTTGTATTTCCCACGAAAGTCACCAATTGTCCGACACCTACACGATCGCATCGGATTGGTTCGGATTAAGCAACATGGCCGTCGTCGAAACTTCCTTCTATGAACCTGTGCAGTGGAATGTCGATGGTATTCGTACTTTATGTCTATGTGTTTTGGTGTCACCATTATTCTCTGGTTGCCGGAAGGAATTTTATTATACATAAATATAGAAGTGATCGTTTTGCAGACTTCGGTAATAGTTGTGTGTTACAGTGGTTACAGTGTTCAGAATGTTTTCAGCTGTAGAGTTCAAATAAACAATTTGAAGGTGCCTTATAGTCGTAAACTCTGAGTGGTTTACTTCACTGAAAAGGTAAATATTTTGGCCGCCCTACAAAGAAAGACAATGAAGCTTATATTGAAAAGTGGTGAAACGAGAAGGATATATTTCCGATAAATAAACATAATATTCTATAAAAAAAATATGTTTTTACACTAGAAGTATGTAACGCTACACCTTTCGTTTTCCCACCTCACTGAACTCTTTGAACATTTTTCACGTGTACTTTAAACCTAATGAAGTATTTTCATTTTCATTTTCAGTTAGAGTATTTTCACAATATCTATCAGATGTAGTTCAATGCAGCGTGGCTTGTGCTGGGGAAGTAGTTGTTTTCTGTTAGATATTACAAATAAATCACAGTTTTCAATTTTCATGGAAAATGTTCCACTTCTCATCTAGGTACAGTTGCACCAACATAGATGAACATGTGAAATTCTCATATATTGCGCCTACGTTCATGTTCACTGGATATATTACGAGCCCGTTTTACGACGAATGCACATTATGGGCGTGCATGTTTTTACGATTTCAGCTATGTTAGTACGAGACTATAGACCGTTGACTTTGCAAATGATTTAAATTAGTTCGTGAATAACAATAAAGTTGTGATTCATGGGCGCCGCCACTTGAGGGCAAGGAGGGGAGCGGCCGCCCCCCTGGACTTTAGCCTTTTCAGCCCAAACGTAATAAACGTAAATTGATAATCTTTCAAATAAGAGCTAAAAGCTTTGATAAAGAAAACTGACCCCCTGAAATTTTTACTGGCGGCGCCCATGGACTGATAAAACGGAATAATTATTGAGAATTTTGAACTTTGACCCATTCAAGTTTTTCCTTCTTTTATAAATGTATACTGATAATGAATTCATATAAAATATTAGTTCTCTTTTATAAACATTCGTAGGAAGCCAATAATAACGAATGTATTTATGTTCATCGTACCTAGATTGTTTCCAAGTTGTTAGACCGAAATAACCGATGTTTGAAATCGTTGGCAAAGTAGCTCTCGTTACTGGAGGAGCTTCTGGAATCGGGCTTTGCCATGCTAAAGAACTTATCCGAGAAGGTTTGAAGGTAAAAACAAATAAAAAAAATGTAAATAAAAAATTATGATTGTAATGGCTTTTTTTTCAGGGTGTCACGATAGCTGATATCAATGAAACTTCTGGAAAGAAAGCACTAGATGAAATAGAAGAGGAATTTGGAGAAAACAAGGCAATCTTCGTCAAAACTAATGTCACCAATAAGGATGAGTTTGAAAGTAAGAAAGTGTTTTCAAGCATGATATTGATTTATTCATCTTGAAACTCTAGCATGATCTGACCAATCGCAAACTAAAGACAAATTGTATTATCGGAAATGATTACACAAGTGCATCAAAATTACCAAAATTACTAATTATTTTTTTATTCACAACATGCTTGAATGGAAAATTATCAGTAGTAATACTATAAGTACTTCAAAATAATCAGGTTATATTATTATATATAAGAGTGTCAGTTTGACAGTTTAAAACGTAAGAAATTGTTTCCATACGTACTTTTTTGTTTTCACTGTATTAAGAGGCTCAGTATTTTGTATACTTTCGTCTATTGCATTTGATGATAAATCTCCGAATCGACTCATTTTTGATCAATTTTTGATAAACGTGACAATTTGACAGTTCTGTTTGTTGTATATTGATGTCGATGTGGTTACTATGAAAATGAAATTATTTTAAAATTTTCGATTGGTGGAGCTACTCTATGTATAATCAGGTATTATCGAAATTATACGAGGTAACTTAACTAAATTGGACATTCTGATTGGTTGAAAATCATACGAAAAAAATAATCAGGTTTATATTGATGCACTAGTCTCTCTCTCTCTCTTCATTTTATTGTCCTTTTCTGCTACCTGTACGGTGCAATATGGACATACTACATCCCTATTTTATTGGTATGGCACGTCAAAGACGGCGGACATTCGTGCACTAGTGTAATTCGGTATATTTCCGGAGTTAAAAGAACGTACAGTAGGTCCCTTTTTCTTGAATTAAACTTTAAAAATCATGTTTCTACTAGGCGGCGAAAAATCCACTTTTCCGCACTCATTTTAGTTTTAAAAGAGTCACTTTTCCGCCCTAGTAAAACCTGACTTTTCGAAACTGAATTAGATAAAAACATTTTAGTGCGGAAAAGTAGATATGTTTAGTTTTTGCGAATTATACTGACATTTAAATATTGCGTCGTAGAAGGTTAAAATATAAAGCTTACCAAGTATGGTGTATAGTTTAATATACAGAGTGGGCCATTGAAAACGAAACAGCGGCTCTGTAGGTCGGCAGAACCGAGTTATATAAAAACGCTCGGACACGTCAACAACATTTTCGAGGGGGACATCGTTCACGATGAAATTCACCCGAAATACATTCCATCCCTCGGAGCTGTGACCGCCACCCCTAAATTTTTAAATGGCAACATATGGCAAGTGATACCTCATTTGAAAGGTATTTTCTTAATATCAAACAACAACAATAAATTAATTCTATCGATTCGTTTCCGAGATATAGGAACTTGAAGTTGGAAAATCACTTTTTTTTCACTCAATCAATAAAAATAAGATCTAACAATGCAACTGTTTAATAGTTATTTAACGAACAAGTGCATTAATAAGGGCGATTAACAATCGAGATATTTTAACGCGCTCGCTCGAGATTGTTAATCGCCATTTTAATTCACGAGTTTGTTACAAAACTTTTCCGTCGACAGAAGTTTTCAAAAATAGAGATATCTTATTTTCAATGTTCATTTATTTAACGTTACGATAAAAAACAATCACTATTTCCTATTCATATTAACTCTACTCAAAGATAGTTTAATTTTTCTCAGTGGTAGTTTTATTTTATTTTTTATTATTTATTTTCAAATTGAAATAAAAAAAAAAATTACCCTCGGTGGGTTTTGAACTCTCGACCTTATTGTTGCAAGCCAGGTGCACTTTACCATTACGCCACGGGACCTTATATGGTTTTGAGTGACAACTGATGTAATAAACATTTTCTAAAATTTTATTGAAAATTGACAAATAAATAATGACAGGTAGTACTAACCAATATAAAATGTATAAGAGCAATGTATGTTGGGTTGCATATAATCAAATCGTTGATTAATAGAAAATCATTCATTAACAGGGGTCATTAATCAACGATTTTGAGTGCGTTAAAATACATCATAAATGAACGGTCGACGGAAAAGATAATTATCATTGTCAAGGAATTAAATGATCTAACTGTTTACCAACAAATAACATGCAATTCCGTTTCAAATTCTTATTTCATCTTCAATTACTTGATCGAAAAAATGTTAAAGTTCTTGAGAATCGATAAAAAGACGTTTTCTCGAATTCGACTCCAATGCGCGTACAACAAAAACATGTATGCGATAATTTTTTTCGCCAAATCGCAATTTTGGACGTCTGGCAATGTCAAACTGATCGTTGATTGAACGACATTGGAGGGAATTACAGCTGCTGAATAAGAACAAGAAACGAGACCCAGAACGTGAATTTCCTGGGAGAAATGAACCTGTTGAAGTTGCACTTTTAGGACAAGTTCATGCAGACCCAACATTGAGCACAAGAAAATTGGCAAGTCTTACCAATATTAGTAGAACCAGTATCCGCCGAATCCTGAAACATCATAAACTTCACCCCTTCAAAATACATTTGGTACACCAATTGAATGAAGATGATTTTGATAGGCGACAGGAATTTTGTGAAATTATGACTACGAAAATAGATGCTGATGAGAATTTTCTTTTCAACATCTGCTTTTCTGATGAGTCTACATTCTTTTTGAATTCGACTGTGAATCGTCATAATTGTCGTTATTGGTCAGATGCCAATCCACATGTTTTCCACGAAGTCCATACTCAAACTCCCGAAAAACTCAATGTCTGGGCCGGTATTTTTGGGGACCGTTTGATTGGACCAGTATTTCTCGACGGTAACCTGACAGGAGAAACTTATTTGGAATTATTGAATGAATTTGTTTATCCACAATTAGTAGACATCATTGAAAATGACAATCGTTACCATGAAGACCACTTGAAATTTCAACAAGACGGGGCACCTCCACATTCACGTTTTTGGATAGAATGTTTCCTGGAAGTTGGATTGGAAGAAGATGCGCTATAGAGTGGCCAGCCAGATCTCCAGATTTAACCCCACTCGACTTTTTCCTGTGGGGTCACTTGAAAAACAAAATCTATGCAACCGAACCAGAATCTCTGGAAGAATTACGACGTAGAATTATTGAAGAATGCCGTCGAATAACGCCGGAAATGCAACGAAATGTGAGGTCTCATTTTGAGCAGAACTTGTACTATTGTATGGAAATGGGTGGTAGACAGTTTGAACATTTAATTCATTGACAATAATAATTATTGCGACAGTTGCTTTATCAGATATTGTTTTTATTGATTGAGTGAATAAAAAGTGATTTCCCAACTTCAAGTTCCTATATCTCGAAAACGAATCGATGTAATTGATTTATTTTTGTTGTTTGATATTAAGAAGGAAAATACCTTTCTAATAAGGTATCACTTGCCATATGTTGCCATTTAAAAATTTAGGGGTGGCAGTCACAGCTCCGAGAGATGGAATGTATTTCGGGTGAATTTCATCGCGAACGATGTCCCCCTCGAAAATGTGGTTGACGTGTCCGAGCGTTTTTATGTAACTCGGTTCTGTCGACCTACAGAGCCGCTGTTTCGTTTTCAATGGCCCACTCTGTATATTTAATAATAAATGTTCTTTATGATAACTTTTGGGTGTTTTTTCCGCTATTAAAAAAAATAGTGTACCTAACACGAGCGTAAAGTGTCTTTTCCGCACGCGATTTCTGGCCGAACTCCGCTAACGCGTCGTTTGGCCATCTGCAATCGCGTGCGGAAAAGTATCACTTAACATCATATCACGTAACATTTCAACGACGTTTAAAATTCAATATTTCTGCATGCCAAGGTGATAAATAATTTCGAAATAATTTTCGAATGGGAGTTGCACAAAAGTCTTTGAACATTTTCCACTTCTACTTTTAACCTAATGAAGTACATTTGGCGTATTTTCACTTATAATTAAGTATATCTTTTGAGTCATTTTTGATATCTGTTAAATGTTTGTCTGATTGGCTAATTCTGGTCACATGATCGCAAATACGTAGATATGATAGGTTCAAATTGAATGGAAAAAAAGTAATTTCGAAATAATTTGTCGCAAACTTTCGAAAGCGAGTTGCTTGCCGGAGGGCTGTTACCTAAAAGCAACTCGCTCGAGGAAAGTTTAGACAAATTATGAAAATGTATCAATAGTCGAGCGATATTCAGAGGAATTTTTTTTGAGAATAAAATTCAATATAACACATTATTTATTTCATATTTCAAATACTTTTGGTGGTGGCCTCTTTGAATTTTGATCCGACTTCAAGTATGAGCACCAAGTCTTCAACGGTACACCATTCATTTGAGTCATATTTTCTCACGGCACAAAACTCTGTGAACATTTTCTACGTGTACTTTTAACCAAATGTAGTATTTTTTGGCGTATTTTCACTTATCAGTTGAATGTTTTTTTGATTGGCTAATTTTTGATCACAAAACATACCGTGCATCTGACCCACTTAAGACCGGAGCACCCTTAAAAAATCTACATTTTCCAACCAATTGAAATGTTTTTTCTTCATTAGGTAGACATTCAAAAAGTGTACTAAGACATCAAATTTCATAAATAAATCTCCATTTCCAGGGCAAACTAATCTGATTTTTCAAGGTCAAAAATCTAAAAAAATCCCTAGCGATTTTTTTAGAAAAATTCCAGCTACACCACTGGATTCGCGACATTTTCAAATGGTTTATATGTAGATAACATGCAAATTCGTTAATCAATAAAAAAGTTATAAGGAATAAAATTTAAAAAATATGGCGTTCAATCAACCCACCAATTCAATTTCAAAAGTTTTATCAGAAGAGTCTCGAAGTATAACTGACTGTAATTTTATCGAAATCTGTTAATGAATAAAAAAAAATTAAAATTCCGAGTTGAAATAGCATTTTCCTGAAATCCCATTAACATATTTTTCAAATTTTATTATCTTATGATTTTCTTATGCATGAACAGATTTCGGTGAAATACTGGCCAGTGATATATGGAATCCTCCTATGGGTGTATGCCGAATTTTGATAAAAGTTCTGAACTTGAATTGGTGAGTCCATTAAGCGGCTTATTTTTCAAATTTCATTCCCTTCTAACTATTTTATTGATTGAAGTATTTCAACGAAATTTACATATAAACCATCAGAAAATGTCACGAATCCATTGGCGTAGTTAGAATTTTTCTGGAAAAATCGCTAGTAATTTTTTTACATGTCAGACCTTGAGAAACCAGATAGTTTGCAGTAGTTATTCATATAATTAATAATAATAACAATAATAGTAATAGAGAACATCGAGGGAAACAGAAAGCAGCCATTGGAAAAACAGCCCATTGAAAATCGCCAGCTTTTGACTGCATAACCAATTTTTGGCTGAAAAAGCTTCATGCAGCATATAAGAATCAACAACAGAATGATTAACAACAACCAAATCATTGTTGGATTACCTGACAAGAAAAAGAACATACCTAATACCCAAAAATGAAAACACAGAACTAGCAAAGATGCAGACATTTTCACGAATTCGTTTGGCGATGAGATGCTATCATCCATTTCGAACCATTCTGAGGAAAATGTCTTGGCACCCCATTGTCAGATTACCGGGATTCGTGAGAAATAAATGACATATCATATGTGACTGACATTAATAGTGATCACAATTTTTATCTCTTAGGATATATGATTAAGATTTCTCCGTTTTCCCCCATTACAGTTCTCTGAGCCTCGTTATGAAATTTTTTTATTACGGCCTTTCTTCAAAAACTACCCGAAATATGACATTTTCCGAAAAAATAAATCATTCCAGCGTTATCATGTAGCATGGAAAGATGTATGGAAGATCTTGGAATTTGTACCTCGTTCCATAGGCAGTCTAGAGCAGTGAATACAAATTTTTTGAAAACGGTGCCTAATATAAATGAGGAAGACCATTTTTCAGTCGAGTTATAGGCGCCGAATAGTCGAATTCCATCCCATCAAGAAATGAGAGCTCTCCGATGGATGAGAAAACACCCCAAAAAATTGAAAAAATCCATTTTCAAAGCTTCATATCTCGAAAACTGTCCATTTTTGAGCTTTGTGGATGTGAATACTTTTGATTAGCTCATCAAGAACTACAACATACCGAAAATTCAGGCAAATTCACGAAAAGCCATTTCCCATAAAAAGTGTGCGGGTCCTTTCTACCAATCAAGTTTTGATGGTGGCCTTTTCAAACTCTGATCCGTCTTAATTCTTCACGTTCACGGCCCAATCTTCAAGTATATGCGGAAACTCTTCAACGCTACACCTTTCGTTTTCCCACCTCACTAAACTCTTTGAACATTTTCCACGTGTACTTTCAACTTAATGAAGTATTTTTGATGTATTTTCACTTATAATTGAGTATATCAGATCTCTTGAGTCATTTCTGATATCTCTATTTCTGCTCGAAGAAACTGACATTTTAAAAATTTAATTGAAAACGTCAAACTATATCTCATTTGCATGGTGACACGATTGTTCAGCAGTGATAATTTCCCGGGGCACTTATCAGTGTAAAGGCGGGACTCCACCAAAGTGAACTAGCCCTACGGCATTTGCGGCCTTGCCGCCGGCACAAAATGCCGCGGCTTGCGGCGGCTTTGCCGCAGACTTAAATTCGACTCCACCAAACTGGGCACTTGTGTCGGCTTGCAGAGAGGTCTTGTCGTCATCCGAAAATGTTTGACGATGACGAAATTTTGTTGTTAGGGTATATGGCCCTAAAAATTATTACCTATATTATTTCCCTCCTATGTCAAAATTTATTTGCTGATAAACCCGCTTCGTTCTTTTTGCGAATGAACTTAATGGTCCTTCTTGACAGTTGCCTGAATGTATGCAACACATTTCACACGTCGTGTGACATATTGCCGTAAATAATAATGTTCATTAATTCAATAAAAATAATTATGTACGTTGTGGAACAAATATAGTAATATTCTGGAAATGTTTCAGAAATAGTTGAATACAGAAGAAACACTGTGATTCAAACAAAACTGCTGACAGTTAACACACTCATTTCTAACAGAAACAAAAAGAGGGTGGGTCAATCTAGATAGCTTGGATGCCATCGGTTCCTCGTCCGAATACTACGAATCGTTACAAATCACATCTCTCCAGTTATATTTGTTTACTCTGATTTCACACGATATAACAGAGTTCAGGCTGCTCCATCTTGTGACCAGAAGATGAAGTTTTCGAGGTTTAGAAATACATTCAGAGCTTTGTGCCCACGACATTTAAAAGGTCCATACGCAAAGGAAAGAGCGGTTTTGTAGCGAATAAATTTTGACAGATAAAGGAAATAATAAGCAGATATCATCATTCACGATGATGGTAAAAAATGTTACGATCATTCGCAATTGGAGTCCTTTTGGAAAATTTCAATTATTGAGGGAGGGGGTTCTATCAAAATTTTACTCATTTCGAAATGTTACGGAATGAAACACATATTCAGTTTATCAATAATTTGTTTTTGTTTTTTGTTAAGATGCTAAAATGAAATGTTTCGGTAATTAGGTACCTAGCAGGTAAAGGTTTCGATTTTTTACGTACCTACATCAATATTCGGAATAAAAAGACTTAAATTATTGCAGTTGGTCAATTTTAGCTCTTTGGAAATATTTCTTTAATTCATAACTGAGGATATTTTGGTAAACACATGATTCATAATTGAGGATATTTTGGCATACACATGATACAGGTACTAATTAATTTTTTTGTAACATTTCTGAAATGATGCAAAATTGAAGGTTTCAGTTACTCACACTTAAAGTTATTTTGAAATGTTTCAAATATACACCATTTAATGTTCATTTGAAATGATTCCGAAGAGATCAATTCCATTTTTTCTATGTTACTTACTGCGAATATAATGCATCAAATTATTTAAAATTTTTTTATATTAGATGGTTTCAATCAGTTACAGTTTAGGTAAAATATGAATTGTTTCTAAGTATATCAAACTGATTAATGTTCTTTCGTGACGTTTTATTTTGAAATGTTTCAAAAGCATTGATTTGAAGCATACTTATATATTTTGATCTTTTATGAATCATTTGAAATTTCAGTCTCAAGTTTTGCTCTCTGAACGTTTCGATTATTCTCAGTTGAAGTTATTTTGAAATATTTCAAGTACCAAAAATTGATTGAAATATGAAATTTTACCGAGTATATCAAAATAATCCATCTTGGAATGTTTCAGAAATATTATATGATACTATTGAAACATTTCTGAAACGGTACAAAATGAAACGAGTCGATTATCCACAGAGTTGATTTGGAATGTTTCAAATGTCCAAGAGTCATTGAACATTTGATATGTTTCCAAAGAGGTTAATTCAACACATCTGAAACATTTATGAAATACTTAGTAAAATATGTTTCTGTGTAACAAACTGATGTTCTTTGTGATGTTTCATTGAATCAGAATTCAGAAGATTTCGAATTGGATTGTTTCAAGGCATCATGATATGTTTTGAACTTCTTGAATCATTTTAAAACATTTCAGAAATCTAATTACCTTAACGTTTCGATCATTCTCAATTGAAGTTATTTTGAAATGTTTCAATTATCTAAAATTTATGTGAATATGGAATGTTTCTGAATATATCAGAATAACCTGTCTTGAAATGTTTCAAAAATGTTTCGATAATTTTGAACCATTTCAGAAATGTTTCTAATAAATGTTTCGATTATTCACAACTACAGAACTTTTGAAATGTTTCATAAACGTTTCATGTTTACTGGGATTATTCTTTGAAAACATAGCTTCCAATATTGTATAATTCTTTATCTTGTCACTCATTCAATTGTGTTGTTCGTCCTATCAGACCAGTGGTATTGCTTAGTAACACAATTTCGCAAACAAAACGAACCGACAGAATTATCGCGAATACTTATTCATAACATCGCGTATAACTTATGACCACACGAATATAGGATTTTTCTAAAACTATTTATTATTTTTCTCAACTCCTTGATCATACGACATAACATATTTTCCTAAAGCTGTTTATGTATGAGAAGTCTCTTATTTGGGCGATCCTGATTGTTATCCTGAAATATGAAACTGGCAGATTTCCTAATAAGGAAGTTAAGATTTAGTGCTAGATTTATTACCGGTCCTGGAAACGTGAAAAATTATTACCAGTGCTAGAATCCCAAAAAAATACTTATTTTGCCCAATTCTGTAATCTACTAGGGTCTTGGAAAAAAAAAAAAATATTGCTGAACTTTATTGCCAAAGTAACTAGGCTAATCGAATACAATTTTCGAAATACTAAACATTGTGTTATCCTGAACTGAGGAAGTGTGAAAGATCCAATAACATTTATTTTACAGATGCCTTCAAAAAAACGGTGGATCAATTCAAAAATATCGATATTCTGATAAATAATGCTGGGATAACAAATGATGCTATATGGGAAAAGCAAATAGCAATTAATGTGGTGAGTACTTCAACCATTATCAATCAACCACAAATTGTAACGCTATGTTTATATCATACAGTGCGGCTTTCAATAGTCCCCCCCCCCCTTGTTAACTTTTGAACGGTTTGACGTAGGAACATGAACCGTTTCGAGGGTTTTACCAATACTACCTTTTGAAATAAAAAATAATGAAATAGGGGGCGCGGGGGGGGCATCAACTCAAAATTTTTTAATGGCATGGGGGGTCAAGTGGCACATCGTTGAGAAGGAAATTCCATTCTCTTTACAAACATCTGAATTTTTTTGAATTTCGTTATTATTCTTTTTGCAATTTTAATTGGAAATATCAAATATAAATGTGGAACTGAATACTACTCATACCTCGATAAATTTGAACGGTTTGATGTGGAACAATGAAACCAAAATTTTTTTGAAGGGTATTACCGATACTACTTTTTGAGAGAGAAAACATTGCAATTACTCGACATATGGCGGTGGAGAAACATTTACTAAAAAAAAATCGAAAGGCATAAAAATCGAAATGGGGAAGAAAATTATGAACAAAATTCAAAAATATTTAGATGGTTGTGAAGAGAATTGAATTCTCTTTTCAACGATGTGCCACTTGACCCCCCATGCCATTTAAAAATTATGAGTCGATGGCCTCCCCCCGCGCCCCTTATTGAGCAATCACCAAATGTTTTATTTCAAAAAGTACTATTGGTGAAACCCTCGAAACGGTTTTTCACTTATGTTTCTACGTCGAACCGTTCAAAAGTTAACAGGGGGGTGACTATAAAAAGCCGCACTGTATGATAACAAATCGTTTCCAGAATCTTCCATACAAACTTTGTTATAGCCAGATTTGTATTATTTTTCTGGTTTTTCATTGTTATTTCCACGCCGATTATATACAGTGACCTCCAAAAAGTATGTACTATATGGGAAAAAAGTTTATTATTGGAGTATTGGAAAAATATTCTTGGGAAAAGTTTGTGTATGTCCGATAACCTAAAAATTGATTTTGACACATATCACGTGATCGCTGGTATGGCGGCAAATTGAAAAAACTTACTATGAATATGCAAAAAGTCGGGTAAAATGGCAATATATCGAAAAAAGCTATTTGAAAAAGTTGCTTGGAATTCAATTTAATACACATGCACAAAGTTTTGAAATAACAATGTGAGAAAATTGAAAATAGCAAAGTATTTTTCTGGCTGTAAAAAAATATCAAATTATTTTCCTATGAATAGCTTGACCATACTGAAATATTTGTATTCCGATGATAATAATAAAACTTTCTCATTTTCTCCACACCAGAGAACACTAAATTGAAAAAATTGAATTTTGTCAGAACCCTTGCTTTTACATTGGTTCGTATCTAACAGTTATATCAGAATTCCACGATTATTGCGATGATAAGGTAATCCAAAAATATCGTGTTTGTCCGATTATAATCCATTTTTTTGATGATAATCGTGCACGAACGTTGCACTTGGCACATAATCTTAAAAATAGTGCGTCAAACTAAAGAGGCTAGAGTTTTCAACATTTCATGCGAAGTGAAACGCTCTGGCACGATTATCATCGATAACATCGACTAATTCCTCTATTGCCCGAGTAATACACCAGTAATATCTATAATGCCAAATAATTTTCAAGTAATGCCCCTAATTCCCAACTAATACCTGAGTACCCGACTAATACCCGTGTAATGCCACTAATACCCAAGACATCTACACCAAAATTCCACGGCGGCTTCCCCCTCGGGAAAAACCGCTGAGAATGGGTCTAATGAATAAACCTTGAGCAAATGCTTTTACTCAGATTTCTTGAAACAGACCTATCCATTTTATTAATTAATGAGAAAGACACACCTATAGTAAAAGCTTTTGCTAGCTTTTATTCATATCACCCAATATTGTGTACACTAATTCCCAGAAATCGTAAGTAATGCCTCTAATAGCCAAGTAATTCTCTAGTAATACTCAGTACTTTCCGAATAATATCCCCCAAGTAATTCAAGTCTAATACCCGAGTAATGCCACTAATACCCAAGACATGTATACCAAAATTCCCCAGCATTTTCCTCCTCGGTAAAATCTAAAATTCAAATTGAATTTTTTTGGTTCGTTAACAAAATTCTTTGTGTTTTGTAGTTTTTGCGTATCTACGACGTTTATTCGCCGCTATCTCTCTCTCTCTCAGATCATTTATTGTCCTTTTCTGCTACCTGTACGGTGCAATATGGACATGCTCCGTTGCGGGAAATCCGTTCGCCATCCGGGCTTTAACCGGCGTAGACAACGAAGCTGTATCGGGGGGATGCAGTTGTCTTGCTCTAGGCAATACTACATCTCTATTTTAATTGGTATGGCACGTCAAAGACGGCGGACATTCGTCACAAACATATATTTCATTCATACTAGTGTTCTGGCTTTGTTACTAACTCCATACGCCACCTTAGGAGCAGCACTGTTAATTATTAACGCAACAGTGAATCGTGGAGGATTATCCCCAGCCAGCAACAAGATTCAATCATTCAGATTTACATCTGAAACTGAAAAAATCTTGTCCTGCCTGGGGATCGAGCCCGCGACCTTTCGATCACGAAGCCCCGACGCTACCACTGCGCCAATCCCCGCCCATTCGCCGCTGTCTGCTAAAAACCGTTTAATGTCATGTATTCGTACTTCCACGATTCCGGCGAATCGGTTACACTTTCAAAGCTCAAATTTGGCAAATACATTTAGAACATATTGGAGTACTTGTTGAATATATCGAGATTTTTTTTCCCCAAAAATTCATGATTTTTTTTGCGGAAACCAATAAATCGATAAAATGCACGTTTCTGTATTATTTCATGTCAACAAAAACATCAATTGAAATCGTTCAAAACCTAAAGCAAGACTTCACACAACGTTGTTGATGAGAAACTATGGAAGTAAGAATTTGGCGGCAATGTACCAAAATCTAGCAAATTTATAAAAATTGGCTCTTTTAACCGACTAGGCATTTTGCAGATAGATAGCGCCAGAGAAAAATTCATTGAACACAATAGAAATACTACGTAAACAAACATGAATGAACCGGAATAAGGGTTTGTCCACATTAAACAAGCACAGCACTACATTATAGAATAGGATAGGAATTCGGGTTCAGCGATGAAAAACTGCTTTTTGTACAACTGACATTAAAAATGACGTTTTTAATTCATTGACACATGAACTAAAAACTGACGTTTTCACAAAATCACTTTTAACACTAGTGTTAAAAGTAAAATGACAGATGAGATGATGGATACTCAGTAATATAGATCTCTCTAATAGAAACACTTTAATCAGATATTAATACTATTATAACAATCAGAATCAAAATTACTTATAAATATGTATTTGGCAATTTGTACAATTTGTGATATTAACTGACGAAGTAACTGCAGAAGCTTCATCGCCAATCAATGATGGTGCTATTATTGAAGTGGGATGATCAAATAATGCTGGGAGAGAACTAGAACTTATACCAGGAAACATTTTAGCAGCTATTTTATTTTTATTTTCAATGGAATCCTCGATATAACCCTCAGCTACAGTTGAGGACTTCCACCCGCCATGTCGTTTTATTGTAGTCAAATTTGCTCCTGAATTCGCTAACAGAGATGCTGAAGATCTTCGAAAGCAATGGCCGGTAAACTGCTGCGGATCTGGTAATTTCAGAAATTCAGCAATAGTCGAAGGCATCTTCCCAAAAGTATTTATTCCAACTGGTTGAATAGTGCATTTGTAGTTAGAGTAATTCAGGAAAAATCGACGGTGAGTAACAGAAGTTGGGCGTAATACAGCATATTCACGGTAATAATTCACGTAGTGTCCAACGATGCAAAAACTTCTTTGAATGTTGGTTTTGGTATCCGAAATATGAATTAGTAATGACTGTATAGTTTCTTCAATGTCATCTACGCTCAATTTGCAGAGTTCTTCACGACGGCACGCTCCGAATAATCCAAAAATGGTTGCCACTTTAATCATAAGATATTTGGTATCGGGAGCTTCATTTAAAAATCTGTCAATCTGTTCCCTTGTCAGAATTTTCGATTTTTTCGGACGGTATCCGACACTTTTTCGTTTCAAAAATGCGACTAATTTATGGTATTTACTTATATCCACGTTTTCCTTGATTTTCAGTTCAGCTTTTATCATAGAGAATTTAGACCACAGTGTTGATGATTTCCATAACTTCGATTTTTCTTCGAAATAAACTAAAAGTACGCTTTCGCTGGACTTGCCTTCAACTTTCTTCAGTTGACTCCATTCGATGAATCCATTATAAGCAATATCATATTGTTGCCGTGATTTTTCAGGCAACAGATCTAAAGTTGCTCTGTTTGCAGCTTCTTGAATTTCTGGTGGAAGAAAATCATCTGAATCATCCATTCCAACTTCCATTATATTTATATTTGCAACAGTAATAGCTACGAACACAAAGAAGCTAGGATCGTTTATTAATTTGTGGTAACTAATAAACAACAATTATTAGGCAGTTGTTTTTTACCTGCCTGTCATACTTGCAATTTAGATTTGAAATACAAAATATGGTTGTCAATTATAAAGTCCATGTAGCTAGATCCGTAGAGCATCTGACTTGTAATCCAAAGATCGTGTGTTCGAATCCTTATGGATCTTATTTTTTTTTTGTTTTTTTCTTACTAGCAGTAACTGTTGAACAAAAAATTTTGTATGATACATTTGTTAAAAGTGATTTTATTTTGCTCGTGGGGTTGCTCCACTCGCTAACGCTCGTTTCGCAATATTCCCCACTCACAAAATAAAATGCCACTTTTAACACTTGTATCATAAATAACTATTTTATACGTAATGGCAGATTTTGTAGAATCATAGGCGTGTATGTGTTCATGAGAGGGGCAGTTCAACATATTATTTTATTCATTTAGTTAATAACATTGGATGTTAAAAAAAGAGTCACTATAGTATCGAAGGATCTTATTGAAGTGATCGAGGGTATATAGATTTCACAGCAAAAATTGTAAAATTGAAATAATAAAAGAGGGTTGTAGCCATACGGGAAAACAGTTATAGAAAAAAATAGACCACCAAGTAATGAGTCGTCAGTGTCACATAATGCTGACATAATTTGTACTTGATAATTATAATATTTGAATCAATAAATCTGAAATAAATATTTTTTTTTTTTGAAAAATTCTCACTTACAGAATAAACCAAGAAATCAAGATCAAGAACACTTTACAATGAATGAATTATAGGTAAGCAGAGGCGGAACTTTCCAGGAGTCGAGTTATTTGCATATTAAATGAAATTTTGGAAATGGTTAGACATGGAATACTTGAAATACAGTTACAAAAAAAGTGTAGAAAAAACTGGAGTCAACAGAATAAACGGATATACTGTGAGTCCAATGTAATAATAATGATAATGATAATAAACATCATGATAATGATAATAACAACAGTAATAAAGTTATCAGGAGTTCAGATCCCCTTCTTTGCATGGTCCGTGACCATGAAAAAGCAGAGATTGTTGAATTCCTTTTCAAGGCAGCAGCACGGGCGGCCGATGAACTTGGTCTCGTTTTCGACACTGAACGGGGTGACCCAAACTCAGTCACCGAGTTGGAGTCCGTTCAGCAACAAGCTCACATTAAACCAATGCATGGGGTGTTCTTTAAGAACATTGAAGAGCTTGGCTTATCCAAAAATTTTATCGAAGCATTCCTCAGGTCAAGTGAGCTGAAGTCGGAGATGGAGGGATTCATAATGGTTTGCCAGGATGGTGTCTTCAACACCCTAGTCTACCGAAGTCGCCTGATGGGTATAGAGAGGTCCCGGACACTAGATGCAGAGCGTGGCGCCTGAGACCATAATGCATTTGATGTCGGCTTGTCAAGCTTATGCGGTCTCAGCCTATATTCTCAGACATAACGCGACGCTACGAGTGTTGTACTACCATCTACAACACTCGTACGGTATAGACGAGACACCGGTGTTGCCTTATACTCCGGGAGATATTGAGTCCGTTGTGGAAAATGAAAAGTGCCAAATTTATTGGAACTACTCATTCCCCACCCTCCGGCAAATACAAGCGAATAAGCCTGATGTAGTCCCTCTAGACCATCAAAGTAGGACGATTATCGTCATAGAGAGGTCGCGAAGGAGTTTGGATTTTTTGATAAGGAGTGAAGAATAGTTCTTTATAAGTTGGAGAATATCCTTCCCGTATAGGCGTACAATGTGTCCTGATAAGTTTCCGCGATCAGATATTTGGACACTGAAAGTTTCTCTACTCATTATTTTTTTTATATTTGTTGTTATATATGGAGGTTGTCGCCAAAAAAAATATTCAAATCATAACAGATTGCTCTCAAATTTTACATGTTCTTCAGCACATGACAGACCAGTATTCCATTTAATTTTCGTTGAGTGGTGGTAGTACACCCTATATGATCATTTTTGTTTATAATTTCAGAACGGATCTGTCATCGGAATGCTCCTAGGACTGGAGAATTACCTGAAGAATCATAAACAAGGCAAGGAAGCCATTATAGTAAATACCTGCTCTGCCGATGCACTGTATGGTTCGGAGTTGTGGCCTATTTACAGCGGAACGAAATGTGCCATTCTAGGAATCACGAAAAGTTGGGGCAGTCATTTTCATTACGAAAGAAGCAATGTTAGAGTTGTGGCTGTTTGTCCTAGCGGAACGAAAACTAATATTCTTCAAGGTAATCCAAGAAACTCACTATTATATTCAGACTATGGGAAATGGGTTCCTATTCCAATCGAAGAAATCGATAAATATGGACAAGCGTAAGTAAATTTAACCTAAGAATCGTATACCGTTCCATAAATTCTATAAAGCCATATACCGAGTGAAGACCAATGTTTCTCAAGTATTAAAAATACAAGTTTCAAATTTATATTTTCACCGGAAGTGACCAGAAACTATTTTCAAATGACACCCTGTATATTTTTTCGATTATCCAAAAGGGTGTGAAATTTGTGATGAGAGTGTTTTTCAAAATTGACAAACTATTGAAAATCTGCAAACACAGTTGAGTTCTCCATCGAACGATATCGACCATACAAATCAAATTTCAATCATCCCAACCGATGAATAGAATCGGCAGTTCCAGAAGAAGCATTTGTGGGGTTATTTACCACTACATAATAAGGGTCCATTTAAGCGATTCATTCATAGGAAATTAATATTGATCAGAATTTTTAATATTTACTTAGCATTTGGAACCAACGAGACAGAGGAAAAATGAAAAAATAAACTTTTTATTATTATATTATTTATTTTATAGTTATCAAACTTTATGAAAACAAAACATAAAGTTTGATGAGGTTTAGAAAGGTACAAGAAAATAGGTTCAATTGTTTTTTTTTTTCAATCTACTGTTTAAAGTTATTAAACCAACTAACAATACGTATGGTTGTAACGTCGAATCTTTTTCACAATAAAAATCAATTATTTTTTCTTTCGCTTACTGGAATAGATGGCTTCTCAGTAGGTTTTCGTTAATTTTCAACAGCATGTTCTTCTGTGACGTTAGTGCATATTTGCATGGATTCTGATGGAAGCAAAATAAACAATGTATAGGACTGTGATTGAAACTTCTCAAATAGACTTAAAAATCATTTGGTACATGGCTTTTTTTTATATTTTTCATTAAATTAAATAGTCTCATCACTTTTCATTTAAAGGCGCGATATGAACGAAAAAACGATACATTAACACAAAAAGCTAGACATTTATGAATAATATAGTTCAATTTTAATTTTCATTGTAAAATAAAAAATTCAACTTATACTTGAAAATGATGCTATATTGATCAACAATAAATCGGAACAAATGAAATACTTGCTGGAAACTAATGAAATACTAAACCGAAACAAATGAAACACTGAATACAAACAAATTGAATACTGCATCAAAACAAGTAAAATACTGAATCGAAACAAATGAAATACTTGACTAACTGAAATGGAATTACTTGGAAACATTTGATATGTTAAATTAATCGTAACAGATATATATATATATATATATATATATATAATATATATATATATATATATATATATATATATATATATATATATCGAAACTGGAAGTTCGGGTTGAACCGCGTCTAGAATTTGTTGAAATTCGACGTTTCGGCTCCGATTTTGGAGCCATTTTCAAGAAAAAGGATAAAATGATTGAAAGGGTGTGAAGTTAGATTCTACACTGAGGTCTCAATCTGCCTACTCCGTCGAGAGTTCTCTCGTCTGGTTTAGTTACTTTTATTCAAGAAATTTTTAAATCCTTGGATCACTGCTTTCAGTCAGTTTAAAATTTCCCAATATTTCTCTGATTCTTCCATTGTTTCAACACGTTTTTTTTTCACAGACCCGAACATGTAGCGAAGGAAGTAGTGAGGATCATAAAATATGCAGAAACTGGGACAATGTGGATTGTTGAAGAAAATGAACCCACCTGTGAATTCAGATTGCCAAAGAGAGAGACACTGAAGGAAAATCCCCTCAAAGAAAGTTGATTCCCTATAAACCGAACGTATTTCTCTTGAAAGATAAACAATATATTCAATGAAAAAAGTTATTTTTTTAAGTTCAACTGGTTTATTCTTTCTTCTATTAGTTGACATTGGCAATCGATTGTGCATCAAAATAAAGCTGTTTTCTGAATTTTTTTAATTTTCCATCCTTTTTCACTGACCAAATTATACTCGGTAAGTGAAATTCGAGAAACGGTAAGAGCTACAGAGAGGAGTAAATAGGCTACACGCATTCTAAAAGTAAGCTTATGGCATTCAACATGGGAAAAGCGCTTAGGTCCGAAATATATGAAATATAATGATTTGATGTAATTCAATTTCTCTGTATGGGTGAGTAGTTATCTTCGAGCCCCAATACCTACGTAAGGTTAGTTCATTCTGGTTCGATCAAACTGAATATCTGTCAATCTGTCAGTCAATCGGTCAGTCAATCTGTCTGTCTGTCTCCTGAATCCTGTCTCCTATCTCCTGTCTCTTGTCTTCTCTCTCTTCTGTCTTCGTTTCTTCTATCATCTATCTTATTTTCTTCTATCTTCTATCTACTGTCTTCTTTTCTTCTATCTTCAGAGAGTTTCTGTCTTTCATCAACTGCGATGTATGCTATAAACACCGCCATATTTTTTTCTTCAACGAACATTATATTAAATGTCAAATATAATTTATTCTCTCTGTATAGGTGAGTAGTTGTTTCGAATCCCCACATGTTATTAAATGTTCAGCTACAATGGCCTCCTAAATTACCAGATTCGACCGCTATCAAACAAGTTTTTTAATGCGTATTAAATCTGAAAATGGACTACCAGATCTGAATCAATTAAACATTATAAATCTATCATACTTGTTGTGTGAGTGGGTATTCAAATGACAGATGATAGCGACAGCTGAAACGACTCTGACAGTTGACAAACGAGTAGAAACACCCTCGTCGAAGAACATCACATAGATGTCAGATGTAATTCAATCTCTGTATGGATATGTCGTTGTTTCGAATCCCCATATCTCCAATGATACATTTTTCTTTGATCCATTTTCCACCTGATATTTGACAAATTGACAACGATGAGGTTTTTAAAAATACTCTGCATATTTTGCCATGTACAACGAACTATGATCTACGTTGACCAATCAAACGCCACCGTAATGACAGGTGACTCTGACAGATAAAACTGATTGCAATGGTTAGATTCTCTGAATCTTTTTGTACTCTCTACTGACGTTCAAATCCCTGAAATGATTACCAATATTTTTAAATTAATTGATAAACTTTCAACATCGTTTCCATGTGTGACGTCACGCCTCGCAGAGAGCTCCTTGCCTGAACAGGGTAGGCCTTAGAAGAATTTCGTTTTCTGATAAATGTACATTGTTGATTTTTGATTGAAAATTTTATATAGTGGTAGATGTATTTGATGATATAGAGTGAATCATAACAGTACATGAACTGGCAATGATGTTGATGATTTGCGCATGATCCGTAGTAACTAAATGTATATACATGTGGTTTCGCTTTTCACTAATTCCTGCGTACATTAGCATTCTAGGTTCTTTGAGTTGTGTGAATAACGCGCAAATAACTGGTCATAATTCGGAAGGAGACTTCTTCAGAACGATCTGCGAAAGTCTGTCAGATCCACTAGCTCTGTGGTGTTAGGATCCAGCGAAATGCGTCTGATGGTTCGTTGGCAAAGATACCCAATCTCAGGTATATGACTGTCAGTGGAATTTTTGTTGTTTTCCCACTTAACCGAGCCTAGAATTTACGGCAACCATGTTGGCAAAACTATCGGTTTTTTCCTGAGCTATTGTTGCATCTGCATTGGTTATGGTGTGATCACTTTTCTAAAATAGTAATTTACGTAACAAGTCCGGAAAACATTGTTTTTTTGGACAAGTGGACAAGATTCTAGGACGAGCGTAGCGAGTCCTGGAAGACTGCGAGTCCAAAAAAACTGTTTTCGGATGTGTTGCGTATACAATATTTTCGGCAACCGTGTAGAATAACAAATCGAGACACATTTATTTTTTATATTTCTTTGTAGAAGAAAATTTCGAACACTTTAATTCTTATTTGTATTAAATATCGAAATGCGAACAGAAGATAGGTACTAACAGAAACATTCTAATTCTTATTTATATAAATATTTATATTGAAATTCGAGCATTTCCCGGACTAGTCCGGAAAGTACGTACTTCCCGGACTAGTCCGGGAAGTAATACTTTCTCAAAGAAAATTCGTCCGGGAAGTCAGTACTTCCCGGACGGTTGCCGAAAAAGCTTTTTTTACTAGCGTGTTTCACGCTATCACAAGAAATTTTTACTTAACGAACTTTTATCATAAATAAAAATTATCAAAATTGAGTTCGTACTACAACATATCGGCTGTCACTCTCGTTTGGGGAAACTCATATGTTAGGAATTTTCTGTGAAAGTTGAAGCTATGCTGAAATCAGAATAATTCTTATATGAGAAGTCATAAAATATATTGAGAATTTTTTGATAGTGTCAGGTGGTTTCGTTAACTCGAATGGTATCGATACTATACAGGGTGTTGATTATGACATATCATGAGACAGGAATGATCATTGCTGTTTCATTTAACATTTTATTGTTCTCCTAAAAATTTTCATTTACTTGTACGGTTCAGGAGCTACAATGAAAATATATTAATGCCAACATTTTTCAGTAAGTTTTCAGGACCAAAAGTTCATATAAACATACGTCAGGGTGATACAAATAATTTTTTTCAAATATTTTTTGGGGTAGACTTCGATATTTTCGACAATAGTCAGTTCAAATTAAGCGAGTACAATTCAAAAGTACACACGATACAAAATATTTAATTTCTTACAGGGTCGTTCTTTTCTGTGGGTATCAGCTTAAATATCTTCTTGTACTAGATTGTCTCTTTTTTACCCACGGAAGCTTTTGAATTTGTTACTCACAGAATAACCTAGATCAAACAATGAACGAAATTATTTTTTCATTTGCAGTATTTGTATTAAAGCTTCTCTTTATATTTTTTATTTTATAATTTTTATTCATCGTACATTTTTCTAATGCTGAAAAAATATTTCATTTGATTTACAATAATTGAGAATGTTTCATTTTCAAATTTTTATGGGACTCTGGAAATTGTTTGCATTTATATTTTCGTTATAGCTCCTGAACCGTACAAGTAAATAAAAAACTTGATGATGAAACATCTCTCACAATCTCTCATTGGCGGCAGAAGCGTTGAACAAGTCTTGACTCTGAAAAAAGGAGGACCCCGTGAATTATTCAAGAAATGAATTATTTTGTATCGTGCGTACTATTGAATGGATTGTACTTGCCTAATTTGAACTGATTATTGTCGAAAATGTCGAAGTTTAATCCAAAAAGTCTTGAAAAAAATGTATTTTCATCACCCTGTATCTCGAAAACCAAGCTGTTTGGGACATATGTTTATATGAACTTTTCGTCCTGAAAACTTTCAAAATATCACCTTTCGAAGTTTGTGAGAATATTTGCTCAAATTTCTTTATGTTATGCGAAACTGGAAAATGTCCACATTAATATTTTCATTGTAGCTCCTGAACCATACAAGTAAGTGAAAAACTATAAGAGAACAAAAATATGTTAAATGAAACAAAATTGATTTTTCCTCTCTCATAATATGTCAGAGACGGCGGAAAAAAATTATGAAGGGTTGAACAAGGTTTGACTCTGAAAAAAGGGGGACCCTGCGAATTATTTGAGAACTGAATTATTTTGTATCGTGCGTACTATTGAATGGATTGTACTTGCCTAATTTGAACTGATTATTGTAGAAAATGTCGTAGTTAATTCCAAAAAATCTTGAACAAATTGTATTTTTATCACCGTGTATCTCGGAAACCAAGCCGTCTGGGACATATGTTTATATGAACTTTTCATCCTGAAAACTTCCTGAAATCTCCTCCCGAAGTTTGTCAACGTACTTAATTAACACCCTGTATATTAAAATTGAAAATAATTTGTTTTTGTAATATGAAGAAAAATGTAAATCATTAGGCTGCTTAATGCTGCTGCAGCTACATGGCACATTAGGTATAGGGTTTCACAAGGTACTCTTTTAGTATAAAATTGGAGAGATGTTCAAAAAAACTTGTCTTCGCGTTATCTGACTGCACCCCATAGCAAGCAACCCTCAGAAGTCTTCAGGAAACTTGTCAGATCTAAGAATCACGAGCTTCTTATTAACTTCAGAAGATTGACGACTTCAGTAATTTCTTATATCAAAACAGAATGGAAAAATTGAAGCAAAAAGTTCCTCAAAATATCCACTCCACAAAAAATTTATTGTTGCGTGAAAATCACCCTGTAGTAGTACATATGTAAGGTGTTTCCATCATTTGAAGGATTATTGATAAATCAGTACTTTTTTGAACAAGAATATGAAGCTGTTTCGACATTTCTGAAAAATAAAGAATGATTTTTACTGGAATACTGATGAAATCGAGCATAAACCAGTGGATTCCAATACTGTGAGGTATTATATCGTGGAAAGAAACTAAGATCTTTTATTTTAATGAAGTTTTAATGTCAACTAACTTTTTTTTTTATTTTTATAAACAACAACATAATATCATAGTGACAAGACTACTTGTGAATCTATTTCTGAATAAATACTTGCTATACGATTTTCACTACCTTCGTTGTGGCATGTTGTAGTTTCTTACTCTATCTTTATCGTTCTTGGATTCCAATAATACTCATTCCGCCACCTAGCGGTAAGATGATATAGTTTTTTAACGTTTGGGCAGAGTCTGCATGGAAACATAAATGTGGCCTGTAAAGAGTCAGGTGTCCCTCCATTACTCCAACCAGA
This sequence comes from Chrysolina haemoptera, assembly GCA_958298965.1. Taxonomy (NCBI): domain Eukaryota; kingdom Metazoa; phylum Arthropoda; class Insecta; order Coleoptera; family Chrysomelidae; genus Chrysolina; species Chrysolina haemoptera. The sequence continues at coordinate 22,364,487 of OY282597.1, read as the reverse complement.
GTGTAAAGAAATAATTATTTCCTTAGAAACTATTTTAACTCTGAACACAAAGGTGTCTTCCTCTTTCTGTTTTCAGATTGTTTCGGATTCATTCGTTCAGTTCTCCATCTGTATCTCGCAAGTATAAACTTATTATGTTTTGGGCTGTATTGTCGAGGTGGCACTAGTTGTTTCCCTCTTTTCAAAATTAGTTGAACAATAATATGACTAAATAATGTAAATAAATATTGTACATATATGTACATACATACATACTAATTACTAATATAAGAAGTTGCGTATGCATGCCATAATAATTCTTATATCCTAAACCAAACAGATATTTTTCACTCAACGAATATTGATGCACGAAATCATCAAAACCAATTTAAAGTAAAACAGCACAATAATATTGAGCTGAATAGTTTTTTGCTATAAAATTTACTTTCAAATAACAATAGATAAGTACTAATTTTTTTACTGGGCATATTTCTCAGTTGGAAGTTAGTGTGGATTTATGCAGCACCAATTAACAATTAACAATTATAAAGACGAAGATCCCCATTAGAAATAATAATTATTTATTGTTGATGATGTTGACAATAAGTTGTTTCGTATTGAAAAAAGGGAAAAAAGGAGATGGGCTCTCAAGCCTATTAATAGGCAAAGAAAATAATAGGGGATGTTTCAGAACCTACTTGAATTCATGGTTCTGCATAATCATGGGGGATTTTTGCAATATACTCAAAAGTTTTTGAAATTTTCTGATGCAAGAGGGAACAGCACTTCAAACGGATGCATCAAGAAATCCTTTACCGCTTCCATTTGAAAAAAATTAGGTTGAGTTTATAATCGGACGGACCAATCCACGACCATCTGCGTACTAGATGCGCACTAGAAGAAAATCCTGTACAATTGAGAAACTTGAAAGTTAGTACACTTTGTAATTTTTAATTGATTATTGATAATTGTTAATTGGCTCCATGAATGCAGTCTTTGTAAAATAAGGAGTTCAATAATTGATGAAGTTCGAAAATATGAATGGGAAATTCATAAAATCTATTGTGGTTCAAGATAACCTCTTGGGAGGTATTCATGTTGAAAAGGGAAACATTCTCCATGAAAATTGAAAAAATGAAAAAAAAAAATAATTTTTTCAATTTTCATGAAATTTTTTTTTCATTTTTTCAATTTTCATGAAATTTTTTTTTCATTTTTTCAATTTTCATGGAGAATGTTCCCCTTTTCAGCTAATTGATAATTATTCATTGTTCATTGTTAATTGTTAATTGGTGCTGCATAAATCCACACTCACTTCCTTACCCAAAGGGGCCGTGAGAGGCCAGGTAGCCGGTTACAAGCTCCGACCTTTCCCTAGCAACTAAAGAATAATTTTTTGATGGCACAAGAAATTGTTACGGTGAAGGCCATCCTGGACTTTCTTCTTTTTCGGAAATTTCTCCCGTTTAGGTTTAATAAGTTACGTATGCAGAGCAGTCGTGGAGCCACCCCACAAACTCACATTTCTGATCATCTCTTCACCGAGAGGGACCGACGCTCAAAACTCCTGCATGCTCGCGGCTACGCTCGAAGTGGAGATGGGCGTTGGAAAACTACAGGTGAGCGTTGAGGCACCAGGAAAACAATTCACGTTGTCTGCATAAACAATGTGGGAACCGCTTTCCTTCCCTAATAACAGGCGTATTCCTAAAATGGTTCAAGGATGTCTGCGTGCGACAACAGATATGTTCTGGGAATGTCGCAAAAACTCGCGTAACATCCCGGGGACATTTCCAGTAAAGCCGTTGTGGGCAAATTGTACATTCCAGGAATGTCTTATTGGGACATTGTCAGAACGTTCTTGGATATCCGTGGACTAGTCCAGGGGTATTCCCATGGCAGTGCGCAGGACCCTTTCAAGAATGTTCAGGGAACATCTTAAATTGTACACAAAATTCTCAGCGGTTATCCCCTCGGTATTACCGAAGAATAGGTATTCACGTTTACACGAACAAGAAGCGACACTTGCCGCTAATCCCTGTGTTCCCCACCACTACCAGATTTCATATCCTCTAAAGCAATTTTTGTTGCGACTACGCATGACTACCGGCGAAAGGCGACGGTATTTGATATTTAAAAAAAATATCTGAACCCCGATTGGTTGTTGGTGACATTACTGATGACATGCGCGTTCAGGGTGTATTTGTTGAATTTGTGTGATTCGCTTCTTGTTCGTGTATACACGTTAATATTCTTTGGTATTACTTTAGAAAAAATAAAAAAATAAATAAAATAAAAAAAATTCCAGTCTTCAAGTCCCATTATTTTTGTACGGCAGCAGGTTCTAGGACATTATTAGTCAGTGATGCCGTACAAGAATATTTTGAAAAATTATTATTATTATTATTATTATTACTACTACTGTTATATCCAAATGCACCACCCAGAATTGATGGCATGGTGACTGAAGTTATTTTTTTATTGTTAGAAAAAAAATTGTTTACCAAAATATCAGGGGTGGAAGCCAAAAAATTTTTTTATTTAAAAAAATTATAATTTTTTTTGCTGTTGTTTCGGAAACTATAAAATTCATCAAGAAACAATTTCAACAAGGCGAAAGTTAATTCAATTCTTCACAAGAAATACAGCTAGTAATTTCTTACAAATGCACTCGTTTTCTCAGAAAACCTGATTGAATTCCTATATCAAATTTCATGCTCGCGTTAACCGCCTCTGTAATTTCCGGCAGGGCCGAAAATTAGATTTGTCATAACTTTGCTAAAAATTATAGTAGAAGGAAAAGAAAAAGTGTGTATCGTTCCTGAAGACTTCTACTTTTTCATGCAGTTATAACATGTGAGTATCTGAGTACCCAAAATGTGTTTTGTTCCACTTCACATAACTGTTCACGCCAATTGTAAATTATTTTTAATCTGAGATTTTTATAATTGCTTGGTTGCTACGCCACTGTCGGATATACAAAAAAAACCCCAAAGTGGTTCTGAAAAGAAACAGAGAATCGATAGACCTCTCAGTTTTTTGAAAACGAATATTTGAATCGCGGAAGTTATTAAGAATTACAGTGGGCCATGTATCTCAGTGGTTGAGACTTTCTCGTGACTGCTGGTCGGCTAGGTTCGTATCCTTAGCGACTACAGATTTTTATCTGATGGCCCGAGAAAGTGCTAGGAATCGCACGTTAAAAGGTAAGACCTCGTTAATCCTTGGCTCGCACAAGTTTCGACTTTTGAGGGCTGCCGTTCGTAAGGGGACGACAGCTGGTTAACGGAAAAAACAATTTTTTTTTTCAACTCTGCTGAAAATGATTGGAGAAGTAAAAGGAAAAGTTCATATCGTTTCTGAAGAGTCCTACCTTATCATGCAAACATGAAATAAGTATTTTGTCGCACCTCACGGAGATTTTTGCGAGTGATCCGAAAATCATGAATAATTTACTAAATATGGAATTATTATACTGGAGCAGCAACCCATACCCTCTTTGGACTATATGCAACAATTTTAAAGTAGCGTGACAGGTCCTACTTATACATGCCAAAAAAAAAATTGTTCTACTCTTGCCTCATTTTCAACTTACCCATAAAACCGGCATTCTCTTCAGTAAATGTTGAGAATAATCGCTCATTCATATCCTGGATATATGTTTGATAACACTATTGTGAAGAGTAAAACCTGAGCTTGAAATGATATACTTCATTTTGCATGTAGGATGTGTATGAGCTATTATTTTCCACATATACTGAAGAAACTGCCGGGATTATGCAAGAGTCGAGGCAGAAGTAAAACCCATTTTTTTTCTTTGGCATATCTGAGTGAGACGTGTCTCACTAGTCTATATCGTTGCATTTGATCTACAGAGGGTACTGGTTCCTGCTTCAGTATAACTATTTCATATTAACTAAAATATCCATGACTTTCGGATCCTCGTAAATATCGTAGAAGGGTTATGTGTACGTAAATAAACTTTCGATAGTTACTTATGAGCCTGGTGCCGATTCTAACTCCTAGTTATACTGTTTTTACAAGAAAAAACTTACCGATCCGTCAAGGTCGTTCAGCTTACAAAACGGCAAAAAACTAATTGCAATGTTCTACGGTTTCGGCGTTCAATGTGTGTAAATTCATTTTAAATGAATGGGTAGAGTGAAAGTAATACTTCACAAAGATTTTTCACACAATACTAACATTTAATGCTAACAGCTGTTTCGACACACTATGTCATCTTCTGAGCCAGTTATAAACTATTATTGCAAATACTCACGGTAAAATTGTATAGGTGGGTTGAGGAATGATTGGAGGAAATATAAGGTTGTGAGCTTTATGTTGCACTTTTGCTAATAATTGAATTCAACTTGGGAAAATCACTATTTGTCACTTTAATTCTTAATAACTTCCGCCATTCAAATATTCGTTTTCAAAAAACTGAGAGGTCTATCGATTCTCTGATTCCTTTCAGAACCACTTTAGGGTTTTTTTTTGTATACCCGACAGTGGCGTAGCAACCAAGCAATTATAAAAATCTCAGATTAAAAATAATTTACAATTGGCGTGAACAGTTATGTGAAGTGGAACAAAATACATTTTGGGTACTCAGATACTCACATGTTATAACTGCATGAAAAAGTAGAAGTCTTCAGGAACGATACACACTTTTTCTTTTCCTTCTACTATAATTTTTAGCAAAGTTATGACAAATCTAATTTTCGGCCCTGCCGGAAATTGCAGAGGCGGGGTAACGCGAGCATGAAATTTGATATAGGAATTCAATCAGGTTTTCTGAGAAAACGAGTGCATTTGTAAGAAATTACTAGCTATATTTCTTGTGAAGAATTGAATTAACTTTCGCCTTGTTGAAATTGTTTCTTGATAAATTTTATAGTTTCCGAAACAACAGCAAAAAAAATTATAATTTTTTTAAATAAAAAAAATTTTTAGCTTCCACCCCTGATATTTTGTTGAACAATTATTTTTCTAACAATAAAAAAATAACTTCAGTCACCATGCCGTCAATTCTGGGTAGTGCATTTGGCTATAACAATAGTAGTAATAATAATAATGATAATAATAATGATTTTTCAAAATATTCTTGTACGGAATCACTGACTAATAATGTCCTAGAACCTGCTGCCGTACAAAAATAATGGGATTTGAAGACTGGAATTTTTTTTATTTTTTATTTTTTATTTTTTCTAAAGTAATACCAAAGAATATTAACGTGTATACACGAACGAACAAGAAGCGAATCACACAAATTCAACAAATACACCCTGACCGCGCATGTCTATCAGTAATGTCACCAACAACCAATCGGGGTTCAGATATTTTTTTAAATATCAATTACCGTCGCCTTTCGCCGGTAGTCATGCGTAGTCGCAACAAAAATTGCTTTAGAGGTTATGAAATCTGGTAGTGGTGGGGAACACAGGGATTAGCGGCAAGTGTCGCTTCTTGTTCGTGTAAACGTGAATACCTATTCTTCGGTAATACCGAGGGGATAACCTCTGAGAATTTTGTGTACAATTTAAGATGTTCCCTGAACATTCTTGAAAGGTCCTGCGCACTGCCATGGGAATACCCCTGGACTAGTCCACGGACATTCAAGAACGTTCTGACAATGTCCCAATAAGACATTCCTGGAATGTACAATTTGCCCACAATGGCTTTACTGGAAATGTCCCCGGGATGTTACGCGAGTTTTTGCGACATTCCCAGAACATATCTGTTGTCGCACGCAGACATCCTTGAAACATTTTAGGAATACGCCTGTTATTAGGAAAGGAAAGCGGTTCCCACATTGTTTATGCAGACAACGTGAATTGTTTTCCTGGTGCCTCAACGCTCACCTGTAGTTTTCCAACGCCCATCTCCACTTCGAGCGTAGCCGCGAGCATGCAGGAGTTTTGAGCGTCGGTCCCTCTCGGTGAAGAGATGATCAGAAATGTGAGGTTGTGGGCTGGTTCCACGACTGCTCTGCATACGTAACTTATTAAACCTAAACGGGAGAAATTTCCGAAAAAGAAGAAAGTCCATGATGGCCTTCACCGTAACAATTTCTTGTGCCATCAAAAAATTATTCTTTAGTTGCTAGGGAAAGGTCGGAGCTTGTAACCGGCTACCTGGCCTGTCACGGCCACTTTGGGTAAGAAAGTAAGTGTGAATTTATGCAGCACCAATTTACAATTAACAATGAACAATGAACAATGAACAATTATCAATTAGCATTCATCAATTATTGAACTCCTTATTTTACAAAGACTGCATTCATGGAGCCAATTAACAATTATCAATAATCAATTAAAAATTACAAAGTGTACCAACTTTCAAGTTTCTTAATTTAATTGTACAGGATTTTCTTCTAGTGCGCATCTAGTATGCAGAGGGTCGCGGATTGGTCCGTCCGATTATAAACATAACCTAATTTTTTTCAAATAGAAGCGGTAAAGGATTTTTTGATGCATCCGTTTGAAATGCTGGTCCCACTTGCATCAGAAAACTCCAAAAACTTTTGTATTGGAAAAATCCCCTGTGATCATGCAGAACCATGAATTCAAGTAGGTTCTGAAACATCCCCTATTATTTTCTTTGCCTCCCTTTTTCTCCCTTTTTTCAATACGAAACAACTTGTCAACATCATGAACAATAATTAATTATTATTTCCAATGGGGATCTTCGTCATGATAATTGTTAATTGTTAATTGGTGCTGCATAAATCCACACTAACTTCCAACTGAGAAATATACCCAATAAAAAAATTAGTACTTATCTGTTGTTATTTTATGAAAGTTAATTTTATAGCAAAAAAACTATTCAGCTCAATATTGTGCTGTTTTACTTGAAATTGGTTTTGATATATATATTCGTTGAGTGAAAAATATGTGTATGGTTTAGGATATGAGAATTATTATGGCATACGCAACTTCTTATATTAGTAATTAGTATGTATGTACATATATGTACAATATTTTTGTATTATTTATTGTTCAACTAATTTTGAAAAGAGGGAAACAACTAGTTCCACCTCGACAATACAGCCCAAAACATAATAAGTTTATACTTGCGAGATACAGATGGAGAACTGAACGAATGAATCCGTAACAATCTGTAAACAGAATGAGGAAGAAACCTCTGTGTTCAGAGTTAAAACAGTTCCTAAGGAAATAATTATTCTTTACACTCTGGTTGGAGTAATGGAGGGACACCTGACTCTTTACAGGGCACATTTATGTTTCCATGCAGACGCTACCCAAACGTTAAAAAACTATGTCATCTTACCACTAGGTGGCGGAATGAGTATCATTGGAATCCAAGAACGATAAAGATAGAGTATGAAACCACAACATGCCAGAACGAAGATAGTGAAAATCGTATAGCAAGTAGGTATTTATTGAGAAATAGATTCAAGTAGTCTTGTTACTATGATATTATGTTGTTGTTTATAAAAATAAAAAAAAGTTAGTTGACATTAAAACTTCATTAAAATAAAAGATCTTAGTTTCTTTCTACGATATAATACCTCACCGTATTGGAATCCACTGGTTTATGCTCGATATCATCAGTATTCCAGTAAAAATCATTCTTTATTTTTCAGAAATGTCGAAACAGCTTCATATTCTTGTGTAAAAAAGTACTGATTTATCAATAATCCTTCAAATGATGGAAACACCTTACATACGTACTACTACAGGGTGATTTTCACGCAACAATACATTTTTTGTGGAGTGAATATTTTGCGGAACTTTTTGCTTCAATTTTTCCATAATGTTTTGATATAAGAAATAACTGAAGTCGTCAATCTTCTGAAGGTAATAAGAAGCTCGTGATTCTTAGATCTGACAAGTTTCCTGAAGACTTTTGTGGGTTGCTTGCTATGGGGTGCAGTCAGATAACGCGAAGACAAGTTTTTTTGAACATGTCTCCAATTTTATACCAAAAGAGTACCTTGTGAAACCCTATACCTAATGTGCCATGTAGCTGCAGCAGCATTAAGCAGCCTAATGAGTTACATTTTTCTTCATATTACAAAAACAAATTATTTTCAATTTTAATATACAGGGTGTTAATTAAGTACGTTGACAAACTTCGGGAGGAGATTTCAGGAAGTTTTCAGGATGAAAAGTTCATATAAACATATGTCCCAGACGGCTTGGTTTCCGAGATACACGGTGATAAAAATACAATTTTTTCAAGATTTTTTGGAATTAACTACGACATTTTCTACAATAATCAGTTCAAATTAGGCAAGTACAATCCATTGAATAGTACGCACGATACAAAATAATTCAGTTCTCAAATAATTCGCAGGGTCCCCCTTTTTTCAGAGTCAAGCCTTGTTCAACCCTTCATAATTTTTTTTCCGCCGTCTCTGACATATTATGAGAGAGGAAAAATCAATTTTGTTTCATTTAACATCTTTTTGTTCTTTTATAGTTTTTCACTTACTTGTATGGTTCAGGAGCTACAATGCGGATATTTTCCAGTTTCGCATAACATAAAGAAATTTGAGAAGCAAATATTCTCACAAACTTCAAAAGGTGATATTTTGAAAGTTTTCAGGACGAGAAGTTCATATAAACATATGTCCCAAACGGCTTGGTTTTCGAAATACAGGGTGATGAAAATACATTTTTTATTCCAGACTTAACTTGACATTTTCGACAATAATCAGTTCAAATTAGGCAAGTACAATCCATTCAATAGTACGCACGATACAAAATAACTCATTTCTTAAATAATTCACGGGGTCCTCATTTTTCCAGTCAAGACTCGTTAAACCCTTCTTCCACCAGTGAGAGATTGTGAGAGAAGAATAATCAATGACGTTTCATCATCATTTTGTTTTCTTGAAGTTTTTCATTTACTTGTACGGTTCAGGAGCTATAACGAAAATATAAGTGCAAACAATTTCCAGAGTATCATAAAAATTATAAAATAAAACATTTTCAATTATTGTAAATCAAATGAAATATTTTTTTAGCATTAGAAAAATGTACGATGAATAAAAATTATAAAATAAAAAATATAAAGAGAAGCTTTAATACAAATACTGGAAATAAAAAAATAATTTCGTTCATTGTTTGATCTAGGTTATTCTGTGAGTAACAAATTCAAAAGCTTCCGTGGGTAAAAAAGAGACAATCTAGTACAGGAAGATATTTAATCTGATACCCACAGAAAAGTACGACCCTGTAAGAAATTAAATATTTTGTATCGTGTGTACTTTTGAATTGTAATCGCTTAATTTGAACTGACTATTGTCGAAAATATCGAAGTCTACTCCAAAAAATATTTAAAAAAAATTATTTGTATCACCCTGACATATATGTTTATATGAACTTTTGGTCCTGAAAACTTACTGAAAAATGTTGGCATTAATATATTTTCATTGTAGCTCCTGAACCGTACAAGTAAATGAAAATCTTTGATAGTACAAAAAAATGTTAAATGAAACAGCAATGATCATTCCTGTCTCATGATATGTCATAATCAACACCTTGTATAGTATCGATACCATTCGAGTTAACGAAACCATCTGACACTATCAAGAAATTCTCAATAAATTTTATGACTTTTCATATAAGAATTATTCTGATTTCAGCAGTACATATTCTGTTGAGCATAGCTTCAACTTTCACAGAAAATTCCTAACATGTGAGTTTCCCCAAACGAGAGTGACAGCCGATATGTTGTAGTACGAACTCAATTTTGATAATTTTTTTTTATAATGAAAGTTCGTTAAGTAAAAATTTCTTGTGATAGCGTGAAACACGCTAGTAAAAAAGCTTTTTCGGCAACCGGGAAGTAAGTACTTTCCGGACTAGTCCGGGAAATGCTCGAATTTCATTATAAATATTTATATAAATAAGAATTAGAATGTTTCTGTTAGTACCTATCTTCTGTTCGCGTTTCGATATTTAATACAAATAAGAATTAAAATGTTCGAAATTTTCTTCTACAAAGAAATATAAAAAATAAATGTGTCTCGATTTGTTATTCTACACGGTTGCCGAAAATATTGTGTACGCAACACGTCCGAAAACAGTTTTTTTGGACTCGCAGTCTTCCAGGACTCGCTACGCTCGTCCTAGAATCTTGTCCACTCGTCCAAAAAAACAGTGTTTTCCGGACTTGTTACGTAAATTACTATTTTAGAAAAGTGATCACACCATAACCAATGCAGATGCAACAATAGCTCAGGAAAAAACCGATAGTTTTGCCAACATGGTTGCCGTAAATTCTAGGCTGGGTTCAGTGGGAAAACAACAAAAATTCCACTGACAGTCATATACCTGAGATTGGGTATCTGTGCCAACGAACCATCAGATGCATTTCGCTGGATCCTAACACAACAGAGCTAGTGGATCTGACAGACTTTCGCAGATCGTTCTCAAGAAATCTCCTTCCGAATTATGACCAGTTATTTGAGCGTTATTCACACAGAACTCAAAGAACCTAGAATGCTAATGTAAGCCGCAGGAATTAGTGAAAAGCGAAACCACATGTATATACATTTAGTTACTACGGATCATGCACAAATCATCAACATCATTGCCAGTTCATGTACTGTTATGATTCACTCTATATCATCAAATACATCTACCACTATATAAAATTTTCAATCAAAAATCAACAATGTACATTTATCAGAAAACGAAATTCTTCTTAGGCCTACCCTGTTCAGGAAAGGAGCTCTCTGCGAGGCGTGACGTCACACATGGAAACGATGTTGAAAGTTTATCAATTAATTTAAAAATATTGGTAATCATTTAAGGGATTTGAATGTCAGTAGAGAGTACAAAAAGATTCAGAGAATCTAACCATTGCAATCAGTTTTATAAAAAGGTCTTGAATCACCAAATAACAATAGGAATTGCCAAGCAGGAAATTAGTCATGTACGACACTATCATGACACCTAGAGAAATTTTATGAAATTTCAATACGAAAATGTTCATTGTGAAAATGTCTATGGTAATATGCCGAATTTAGAATGTTTAGAGTATAGTTTAGTATAGAATTTGGATTTCATAATGTAGTATTTAGTTATTAATTAACTGGTGAAATTCAAATATGCAAGAAAATGAACCCGTTGCTAAGGCAATTTGTTCTTTCAATTGTTGACAACAATAAGGGGGTTAGAAAGAAGGTCCATCGAAGGAGAGAGATGTATAAGATGTACTCCCTGAATAATTAAACTTTTCTCCGGAAAAACATAAAGAAATCCCATGATTCCAATGTCAAAATAAACTTATAGTGAATGTGAACAAAACTCCAGAACTTACCAAGTGCTAGCTGTTCTCGTTCTCGAGAAATTCGACTTCTAAGACGAAGATGGCCTCCAGGTCTCCTAGCTTCCAGAAACCCATGGAAGCTTTCGAAGAACAAAACCAGAAATAGATCCCAGGTATTTATAAAGGCCTTTATATACATAAAACGGTTTGCAAACCTTTTCTTCAAACAAAACATATTTGACTACATTATTTCGGATAATATCAAGAACTTTTCACATTTTCACAAATTTTCAAACCATTAGACTTTCCCGTGGAAAGATCAAAAAGTGCTTTCTCGCGAGTGTGGATTGAAAACTTCAATATCTCCCGAACTTTTCGTCACTTGCACAAGACTATCTTAGTGTTTAGATTTTAATTCGAATGAACGATCACTTGTAGTGAAGATATTATTTGATGAAAATTGTTAGGTTAAGACAGGAATGCGAGTCTTCGCATAACATGCTACAATAGAGTTGAATTAGTTTGCACAAGGGAGCTAAAGGCTACTCTATGAAGTCATGACACAGATGATTAACCGTGCATGAAATATTTTAAAGGGGTTGCATAAAAAAATTTCTTATAGTTATAAGTGTTCAGGTATCATTTAATTAGGGAAGTGTTTATAGTTCATAGTTTTTGTTTATTCATTGTTCATTGTTGTTTACTTATGCATTCGTTTACATATTTATTAAAATTTCTATACACACTTTACTTACTCTGGCGTTCACATTTCTCTTTCTTGAAATTTAACATTCTATCACAAAAACATTTATATTCAAACAACATCAAGTTGCCAAGTTCCTGAAGGACCTTCCTGAGAGTAGAGAAAGGCACCACGGTATTTTTTTTTAAAGGTAGTGTATACACTCTGCATAAGAGTATTTGAGCAATAAAACAAAATAATAATAATAATAGTCAAAATAGCATATCATAATAGTACTTATATGATAATCTAATATTAATGCTTTTATGATTTATACAGTGCTAGTCTAAAGTCCGTTCCCCCCCCTACTAATTTTTGAACCACCTGGTATATCGTAACGAAATTTGAAAGACTCGAAAAGGAGATAAAAACTTACTTTTTCATGAGAAAATTCCAGCTGAAAGTTTCAAAATGCTAGCTGAGCGCCATCTTCAATAAATGTTTTAAATAGAACACCCGGTATATCATTGCATGATCGGTTAGGGACAATCATAAGGAATCCAACAACACCAAGTTTGATGCTATCATCTACAAAGACTATGAAGATATCGCATATTATTTTCTCCATAAGCCGAATGAGTGTGAGAGAGAATTTATTGACCCGCCATAAAGAGTTTATCTCTCCCACTCATTCGGCTTATGGAGAAAGTAATAGGTGACATCTCCATAGTCTTTGGAGATAATAGCATCAAACTTGATGTTGTTGGATTCCTTATGATCGTCCCTAACCGATCATGCAATGATATACCGGGTGTTCTATTTAAAACATTTATTGAAGATGGCGCTCAGCTGCCATTTTAAAACTTCTAGCTGGAATTTTCTCATGAAAAAGTAGGTTTTTATCTCCTATTTGAGCTTTCCAAATTTCGTTACGATATACCAGGTGGTTCAAAAATTAGCATGGGGGGAACGGACTTTAGACTAGCACTGTATACGTACAGTGTACATTGTGTACAGTCCCATAATAACATCCAAAATTCGTCAATAATCAGTTGCTCAAGTTCGTAAAGTTCACTACTTGTCTAATATAATCGAAACAAATATCGACAATAAGTGGAGCACATAAACTCATGACCCGAACTAAGATTTTCCAAGAGATAAGTTGGCAACACAGTGTGTGTTATTCGTCTGAAGATATTCAAGTTCAGAGCAGGTCTTGTCTCTTTGTAAAATTCACGGGAAAATTCAATATGTTTCGTATTTTACTATATAACTATATAGTCCATAGAATTTCATTCAAACCCCCCATGGCATGGCAGCCGTGTTACCGCGCATGATCATGGGCACCGTTTGGCGTACGTTAGGTTAGTTTAGGTTAGGTTAGGTTAGGTTAGGTTAGGTTTTTTTACACTACAGCATTGGCATTCTAGGTTCTTTGGGTTCTGTGGTTATTCAACCTTTTTTATAATTTGGGGCTTATATAGTCATTTAGTTTTGATTGACCAAATTTCAAACAGTTACTTACTAGATCAACATGCATACCGGGTTATAACGAGATCACTTTCGGGCTGCCATTTTTTTTAATTCTCCACCGTTCAAGTGACACTTTGTATGTTAATATTCGAACCAAATGTAATTTTTCAACTCAACAATAAATTTCTAGAGCTGTATATTGTTCGTGATTCGGATATTTTATATTATTGTACAATTTTCAAATGAATTCTGATATTGAATTTTAATATTGAATCTTGAGTGCCATGACCATCCTTAAATTTCTCTACATAGCCTCTCTACTTACGGAAAAATAAAAAGGTTGTTGGCTTCATTTGTTAACCTAAAGGAAGGCTGAGATGCCTAAAAACCCTGGTGTACCGACTTTATCTGTGGGATAAAACGAGAGACACTCGCCAACTTGATTACGAGAAAACAAATGAATCCGTGGGCTGTTTTTCGAATATCCCACGACACTTGAGTGCACCGCCACCGTCGGTTTTCTTGTCAGGATTAATTTTCATGAACAGAAGTTTGAAGTTTTGCTCACGATTCACGAATATGAAATTAATAAATCAATATAATTATTGGAATATACGGAATCACTGTTCTATTTGTTACATGTTCGACATGATTTATCAATTTTTTTACTGAAATATAATTGACTCACATTTCACATAGAAGTATTGCAGTTCAGCTGCATCGCATGGAAATTCACCATTAGCACCTGTCAATCTTATGCGCAGCGCATGCTCTCGCGCTGATATCTGTGCAATTGTGCCTGAGTTTTCACTATAAACTTTTTCAAAGAAATAAAGAATAATTTTGTGGCTTTGAGTTTAATTCTTGGTTTAATTGCATTTGGGATTTGATATTTGGGTTGAGTTAAAGTGTTATATTATTCTTCCACTTTTGAAAAACTGTTGACAGAAAAGTGTATTTTTTGATCAACTACACTAAAAAGATTTCCCCATTTCAAAATAAAAGGAATGCTTGGAAAATAACCAAAACTTTAACAAGCTTACTGAAGACAAAACATTGATAGATTTCAGTGGGAATGCAGAAAAATTTATATTTTTTACTTTATCGCGGACTTTCGCTACTTATGGAAGATTTCAAGAAACGGTAAGGGTGAGATATAAAAACGCATCCAGAGTTGATTGAATTGATTAGAAAACATTTTTGCCATAAAATATTGTCAACATGCATGGCGTTTTGAAATAAAATGTCTGTTTCAAAGTATGTTCAGATTTTAAGTGGTGAGTATTCAATTTCTGTACCGAATATAAATGAGTTACCTACTTTGTTCATCTTTCTGGATTGTCGGCACGAAAACGGAACATTATCAAATTATTAAAATATAAGGAAAATGAAGAAACACATCAATAATATAAGAACATTTTTTTCGTTACACCACAACTATTGACTTTCAAATAACAAGAAAACAAAATATTTACGTATGAGTTCAATAGAAGATACAGGTAATAATATGGAGAACTTATATTCTAAATATGTATCAATATTGAGAGTAAGCTTGAATTCACTACTGAATATTATGCATGAAAGTGACAATTAGTAAATTACTAGAGAGGTAAATGACTCAAACCAATTATAATAACAGATTAAACTATTTTAGTTCGAAAATATGAATAGGACATTCATACAATCTGTTGTGGAATCATCTGCGACTGAAAGACAAACTTTAGTCGCTATTTTCCATCGTTCAAGATAACCTCTTGGGAGGTATTCATGTTGAAAAGGGAGAGCATTCTCCATGAAAATTGAAAAATGAAAAATTTATTTGTAATATCTAACAGAAAACAACTACTTCCCCGGCACAAGCCACGCTGGACATTGAACTACATCTGATAGATGTTGTGAAAATACTAACTGAAAAGGAAAGAAAAAATCTGAAAGTGAAAATTCGCATTTTCATTCAGATAGCTGATTTTTTTAATTCTCTCTAGTTTTCATGGAAAAATCATTAAATAAATCAGATAAGGAAAATGTTATTAAAAAAAAAATATCTCTCACAGAAATCGTTCATTTCATTGAAGCAATATTAACTTCTTTCGCATTTAATCACCAATACATTTTGGTCGACGAAAATCTATTTCGCTTTGTCAAGCTCTTCAGAAGGATTGATAGGATTGGAATAAAACAGGCTCTTCAGATGTGTATGCTTCCTCCTGTTTTATAAAATCTTGAAAAAATGTTTGAAAGAATTTCATATTTTAATATTTTCCAATCAATGATTTGTTTTAATATTTTATTTTATAGATATATCTCATAGAAGTAAATATTTTAATCTGAAATTGCCTCTTTATACCATTTTTTGCAAATAAATATAGGTATTTCAACTTTTGTTACTTGTGAATATTTGTTTTTTGAAAAACATAACCACACTCTGACTAGGGAGTAACTTGATCGATGACTTTTTTATTTTATGGAAATTCAGGTTCACTGCAAAAGGAACAAAACACTTTTGTCTATTTTCCACTGAAAGTTTCATGATTTGTTGCTTGTTTTGATTATTACAGTTATGAAGACGATGTAATATCAAAACTAGTAAACATATTATAAAACTATGGAAAATAGACGAAACTATTTTCTTTTCTTTCGTAGTATGACTGGGGACCTCCGCAGGTTCCTCTCGATTGCCTCAAAGGGGCCTCAAAAAGTTTTTGTGAAGTGCAGGGGACTTTTGAATACAGCCTCAAGTTGTTCGCATAATAAACTATGAACGTCCTAGAAGACTTCATAGGGATGTTCCGAGACGTTATTTGGACGTCGATAACTGTAACAGGTGGACGTCCTAGGGTCGTCTTCTGGTTCTCCCTTGACATCCTTAGGACATTATTGTAAACGCCTCGAAAGGGCCTCAAAAGGTATATGTGCTATCTGGGTGGGACCAATAATTTTTCCTTCACGCCGAATGTTAACTCGTTATGAGATTCAGGATTGATTACTTTAATCCAAATCAGCACCGATGAAATAGTTATTTACCTAACAAGTGCGGAAAGTAGTACTTTTCCGCACGCGGCGGCAGTTGCACGAACGACGCGGAGCGGAGTTCGGGCAAGCCGTTAAGGGCGAAAAAGACATTTTCCGTAAGAGTTAGGTACAATATTTTTCCTACGAGTGTTTTTGTCCATTTTATTTATGAAAAAATAAAGTTTTCAACAAACAAGTTTTTATAATAATGCTACAAAATGATTAATAAGACAGAATAGTTACCTAGATTATTTAGTTAGTCGTAAATATCCTCATTTTCAACAATACAAAAATCGTGCGGAAAAGTAAAAATCGTACGGAAAAGTAAAAATCGTGCGGGAAAGTAACTTTTCCGCACGATTTTAAATTGTACGGAAAAGTACAACTTTCAAAACAAAAAATCGTGCGGAAAAGTTACTTTTCCGCACGCTCGTAGGAAAACAAATTATTTCAGATTTATATACTGTTGTCACATCGACATCAAACCACGGCTCAACGACCTGTCATGCACTTCACGAATATCAAGCTACTAAAGAGAAAAAGTCATTTTCGCATTCCTGATGCTTGTCAATTATTTCCCTCACCACTCGACCTGATAACTCATTCTTCACATTGAACCAAAGATGGCATATGCCAGAAGGGAGGATTGCCAATACATTCAAAGAGCTTCAAGCAACACTTCATAGATGTCGCAACCAATACTGACTTGTATTTATACGGTATCAATAAAATAGATTTCTGGACTCAACCTAAAAGCTATGGAATGAAATGAGAGAAACGAATATTTTGTTACACATCTCCGTTACTCCGTCAAAAAAAATTCAAAGCTTTGCTTAGAATTTTTTTTGTATCTTAGAGAAGATGCTCAAGGTGTCCTTTGAACTGAGGGAGTGAGTAATACCGATAATTACAACCAAAACAAAATTTTCCATAGTAAGTGGTATCGATATTAACGCTTAACATACAATATATTCGGAACAAACTGGATGATCTGTATCAACTTCTGGAAAGTCTTAAATTTCCTCAAATTTTGTTAATCACTGAGCATTGGCTAAAAACAGATGAACCATCTCACTTACACAATTACACTATTGTCTCAAAGTTCAGTAGAAAAGAATTCAATTGTAGAGGTACATTTTAATTTTCATCCTAGACAATATTGCACCTTATCTCGAACTAATCGATATTCATAAATACGATGATATGATTGTGGAGAAGCAATCCGAATTTTCACTTGCATTTTCGAATATTGCTAATTTATTCATCTTGTGTATATACAAATCCCCAAGCGCAAATGGTATCATTTTTCTAGAAAAATTAGAGTTACTTTTAAATAGGTTACCACCTAAGGCAATTGTCATTATGGCGGGTGACTTCAACATTAACTATGATGATGAAGATTCACTCTTAACCGTACAACTGAAAAATTTACTCACATCTTTCAACTTGTGCATGCACACAAACGGTCCGACCAGGATTACACAATGGTCTGAAAGCAAAATTGACCAAGTTTGTACGAATTTGCAGCAAGAAAACGTTAGAAGCTTTGTCGTATCAGTAAATATTTCGGATCATGAGGCAGTCTACTGTGATGTGAAAATTAATTATAATATTGAAGAAGAGAAATTCAAGTTTGGAAGACTGTTCAGTAAAACAAACTATAATAAATTTTTTAATACTTGCTTAAGTACCAATTGGAACTCTGTGCTATACTCTGATGATCCCATTCCTCACGCTCTCACGCTCACAAGCTTGCTTGCTTCTCTGGAACATCGCAGAAAGGTTGGCGATCTATATCTGTTTTGAAGATATTTTCACGGATGATGCTCTTCCGACGTATCATCAATCGTTCCACCGTTAACGGTCTCAACGAGATTGACCCGTCGGGCACAGTCCTCATATCCATATGCCGTCACTTTGGAGACATGCTGCACATCTGCCATGACTTGTTTTTCTACAGAACGGCAAAGCTTTGGAACTCGCAGCATCGGGAGGTGTTCCCTTAGGCATACAGCTTTCAGAAATTCAAGAAGAACACCAATTTCTACCTACTTCCCTTCAGCTCTCACGATGTTCTTTGAACACTACAGGATTTTCCTTTTCGTGTGAACCAGAAAAAAAAATTGTGATAAAACCAAACAAATAATTCAAAAACATTGTTAATTTAAATTAATAAATTAATAGACATTATATTGTAGGTTTATTTTCCATTGTCATCATTTACTTAAGATATGTCTTGAGTCCCAAAATAATTTCCTCTGTACAATAATCGCATAACACAAATTTCTTGCATCACATTGGAATATTTGTCAACCTCTCCATTCTTTTTTAATATTGGGAGGATCGGAAACATAGTACGGGTGGGTCAGAATGACACCTAAGTCAGTGATTCCACGACATTTGATCAAATAATATGATGAATAGAAAAATAGAGTTATCGGTCTCATTCTTACTCACCAGTACTATGATTCCGATTTTTCCAACATTAAAAAATGATCAGGAGGTTGACAAATATTCTGATATGTTGTAAGAAATTAGCATTAGCATGCAATTATTGCCCTTATGAAATTACGTTGCTACTCAGTACACATCTTCAGTTTTTCTCAATTATCTCAGAAACCTCCACTTTCAGGCACATGGAATGTAATTACTTTTAGGTCGAGTATTGATGAGTCTAACTGATGGCAAACGCTCATTTATCCATGCACTTATACAAAGAAAATATGAAGGAAAATATGACCAAATACCATCGTAACTACGCCACTGGTTCACGAAAATCAAAAATTGTAACTTCTGATTATCACGTTGATGAAGCTTGATTGGTGTACCAAGCTTGAGAACTTTTCTTTGAGGAGTTTTGGAGAAAAAAAATTAAATCTATTTTTTTTGCACTTTTGACACCCTGTATATTAGAGGCAATGGATTTTAGGACATACCTTGATAGGAACTTTTCATTTCGAAATGAGGTGAGGAATCTGTAGTCGTTTTTATTTTGACCCACCCTGTATACCTTGTATATATTCAATATTTTTTGTTAAAATTACCGCTGGTTGTAAAATTGATACTTTTTGTTAACTTTTCCATTATATCTTTTGACAAACATAGGAGGTTCTGCATGATAATGGATACTGATTTCCGTTACAGTTGAATTGTCAGGAGTAATACCACGAGTGATTGAATTTTCGCGATAAGTCTGTCGATTTATTTCTGAACGAAACTGAATTGCTTTGTGAAAACACCACGATTCCGCAGGACGAGTGGTGTTTTCTTGAAACAAGTCAGTTGAGTTCAGAAATAAAAGACAGACTTATGAGATAAATTCAATCACTAGTTGAATTTTATTAATATAAATACGAACAAGGTATGACAGTCATGAAGAAATTATTAAAATCGTCAATATTATAATGTTTCTTTTCATAATTTCATTTCAATTTGCAGTGAAGGGACTCATTCTGACATATCCAGCTATATTTATTATTGATCGATCTGTCAAACGTATTCATTTCGTCATGGTTACGTCGCTGAAATTACCGAAGCTGGTGTTATCGCGATAACACAAGTTGTCTTTGGCTTCCGATTGGTCAGATTAGGTGAAAATTTCAAGATGAGTGAAATAGTCGTCATTTTACCAATTACATTTGGGTGTATTCATCAAACTGTGAATTATAGGTGCTCCCTCTTGTTCTCAACTCACTTCACTTGAAATCAAAAGTCAATTACTGGCTCTGTTCTGGTGGTCTGGTGTTCCTGCGACGAAGAATCTTCTGGTTTTCGAAAGGGACCACAGTTATCAAAAAGAAAAAAGTTATTAAAGAAAACGTTATAATTTGGTGAATTTTTTACAAAATGGACTTTCATGTACATCTTACAAAAGTGAAAGTCAAGAAGTAAGCCTTTGTGCATCGATGGACAAGTTGAATGAAAAATTGCCCAATCTGTAAGTTTTTCATTCTTTCTATCAAAAAAGCAGGCGTAGTTTCGTGTTTCTACTTCTTCATCCAGATTATTATTATCACTCAATTGTATGAGTTTTCCTTCACTGATCCGAACTTTTTTCCATTTTTGAAGTGTCTGGATAACGATATTCACAGTTTTGTCCTCTAAAAACCAAAACATGTGTCATGCAGAAACAGGAGATCACGAAAAAATCAATTTATTCTACTCGTGGGAGATGAAATTTGTGTATGTGTGTACTGTTTTTACTGGATTATCACATACGTAACATCCTTGTCGTTGAAAAAAATTTGTAACTCTGACAAACCCGTCTTTGTTAAAATTGTTAAAAATTGTTAAAATTGTTTTTTCCGTTAACCAGCTGTCGTCCCCTTACGAACGGCAGCCCTCAAAAGTCGAAACTTGTGCGAGCCAAGGATTAACGAGGTCTTACCTTTTAACGTGCGATTCCTAGCACTTGCTCGGGCCATCAGATAAAAATCTGAAGTCGCTGAGGATTCGAACCTAGCCGACCAGCAGTCAATGGTTTTGAACGCTTCAGTCTCAATCACTGAGCTACTTGACCTTTGAATGGAAGCAATTTTTTTTAGAAGAATAGTCTAGATCTCCATGTCGGTTTGTAATTCACTTTTTTTTTTGTAGAATTATTCGACATTCTAATCGGGGTTTCCAGTTTTATGATTGAGGCTGGGAATGCACGAGCCGCAAATCGCGGCGGATGGTGGTCACGCGGATTTTAATTTATTAGGGAATACATGGTGGACAACGCACTGGCATTCGCATAACCAGTGCGTTCTCTACCACATATTCCCATATAAATTAAGATCAGCGTGACCGCCATCCGCCGCGGTTTGCGGCTCGTGTGTTCCTAGCCTTAACTGGAAATGTAGTTATTGACTATATACGTTCATCTCACAACTTTGGCTCAAAATGGGTTTGACTTGACTGGATCCGATCCATCTAATCGATATATACAGTTTTCGGATTGGATTGAACCACTCAAGTCAATTCCATAAAATATAGAATAGGATCAAACCGATCGCCCTGACGAGAAGTGAAATTACGAGACAAACGAGTTTGGAATTGACAGATGTCAGGTAAAAGTAGCCAAATCCAAATTGGTTGTTTATCGTCTCAATTTTCTGTAATTGGCTAAAAAATCGAAGTGTACGCCATCTAAAAATTATGCCAGAAACTACAGTAGGTGTGAACAACAAAGATTGGCACATTGTTAACCGTGTAAACGACTAGCTGAAATTTCTTAGATTTTCAGTTTTTCTGATTAGATAAATAAAGTATTATATTATATAAACACCTAAAAGTTCTTAGAATTGACCATATGTGAACTGTAGTGTTTAGCTGTTTGGTGTTGGTGAATATAAACATGCAGAATATTTATAAAAACCTACCTACCAAATCGCGGAAATTTTGTTCTGTGCCTCAATGTTCAATCAAATCAGTCATCATAAATGTCCACTTGGTCATAGAAAGCTTTGTCTCAAATGGAAGACAGTGCTCAAGATTAGAAAATTTATTAAGCAAAATATGCATGTTTGCAGTCTCCACTTCCAAGACAAAGACTACTGTTTACATGGTAAATTGTTTCATTTGCAATATTCTAGCTCAGTTATTATGATTTGTTACAGCTACACCTCTAACAATTAAGAGAAAACTCAAAAAAAGAGTAATTTCCAGTCAAACGATTCCTTATTAAAATATCGAAAAACACAGTAAAAGGTTAACAGAAGTCAAAGAAAATGGTGAGTCAACAAATATATTGGTAAAAATAGGTGAAAGTCCATTTATGCACCCCTACTTTATAACTAAACCTAAGACTAAACAGTGAACCAGTGTGTATGTTCTTAGTACTAATTGAAGTTCGATAAATGTTTGCGTAGTTTCCTTATTGATGAACTCTTAGTTCTAGTATTAGATGTAATTCTTAAGTAAGGGTGCATAAATCGACCATAAGTTATTTCTTACTTCAATAATTTATCTGTAACCTATTCAAAGTTAATTTTAAGTTTCAAGTAGATACAAACCTTATTACTGATTTTGATTCGAGCTGATGAAAATTAGGTACTTTTTTGCCTCGTTCTTTGAAAAATTACTTTGCTCATTCAAGAGACCTTATTATATTCATAAAAATGTGATGAGAGTTTTACATGTAATTTTAGGTTGAAGAACCCAATGGAGGAAGACTTAGAAAACATGCCAAGTGAGGGGCAAAATGAGACTGCAGATAATGAGGAGAGCGAACATGAAATTCAAATTAAAAGAGATGTGTTTTTTCAATATATAAAGATATGAAATTATAAAGCGTATGATTCTTCAGTTTCAATTTGTCTTGTTAAAACATTTATAAAATTTTGAACTTATTTTTATTCGTAAGCCGTTAATAACTTGCAATGTGTTTTTTTTGTTCATACATTTTACTGAAATTTGAAACATTTTATTTTAATAAGACCAATTTACACGGCCAATATTTGTAGCAAATTACATTTGTCATTTTGTGACATCTTTTTTTAAACTAGCATTGCTATTCATTCAGATAAATAAATAAATAAATAAATATACTGGAATAACCAAAATAGATCTTTTACCAAAAAATTGGAATCTTGAATAGTAAATTATTTTCTTTGTGGATTTTTCATTCACCCAAGAATGGTAGATATTTTTAAAATAGGAAATACGAGCAGGAATTATGAAATTCACTCTGAACGCCTCTATATAAATATTTTGTTTTATTAATGACCAAGATAATGACTGTCATAGTTTGAAAATGGCTATGAGTTCAGGAAAAGAAACTGCAATAACGTAAGTGGTATAAAAACATAAGAAGTTTTATTTCTTATTCTTCATGATAATCTACCACATAGTAAGGGCAACATTTATCAATTTAAGTAAAGTTCTTTCTTAAGTATACAAAATTATATCACAAGATCCACTTGTACTGTTGGCATCTTCATCTGAAATTAATCTATTCATAAACACTAGTAGCACCTTGTAATTGTAAACTTCATGCAACTGAACAAGCCTGGGATTATCTCAAAAATACTTATAACTGCAATTCTCAATAATCTCAAAGCTACAAAATCCACCAAATTTACAAATTTCACCTTTATTTGTTGAACAAAATTATTTGTTGTTCACCCTTAACGGTAGCCATATTGGTTTATTCAGCGACATCTAGTGGTTTCCTTTTTTCGCCTATAGGATGAGTTTCTCTTTCCCAAAATGGAGAACAAAATAATAATAAAGAAGAAGAACGTATTGTCCAAAGAAGAGAGCAAACGTTTTTTAGGATACATGGATGAGGAAAGGATGGAGGTTTCGCATATTTTCAACAACGATTCGTATATATATTAATTCGTAGAACACAAGAAATTTTAGGTTACGAAATTCTACATATTAGTGTGAAGTTAGGTTTTTAAATCGGATTGAAGCATAGGATTCCTCGATCGACTTATATATTGCGACATAAACAGAAGGGTGGTAACTTGACGCAATGCTATCGAATTTGAAGTGGATAGAGACCGTCGAGATAAACGTATAGTCAGTGAAATAAAAATATATAAACTTTGGACCATGGATATAAGTATTTGGTATTTGTTTTTTGGAAATTTGAGGTGTGTTACAAAAAATCGAGATTGCCAAACATCTTCCAAAAAAGATACAAAAAGACATTCTTTCAGATCACTAATACTATCACTTTATTCAACCTTGCGTCAATGGTGTCAGCCTATAGTTCGACCCAGAAAGGTTATTATTTTTCATAAAAAAAATGTGTGCGTTCCTGCCTATACGTAGGTATCACGGGCCATAAATGAGTCAAGTGTCCTCAAATGGAATGAAGTAGTTCTCTTGTCTCCCATGCAGGATTCTGCACAAAGCTTGTAAAACTTTCCTACATAAAATATTATATAATGGCATAGACAGAAAGGCATTGATATTTCAGCTGATGGTGGTTTTTTCTGAAAACTAATATAGCTTGAGTGTATCGTTATGAGCGGCATATAATACATCAAATGATTAATAAAAGATAAGGTTTACTTCGGCATCGCCCAGGCAATTTGTAGATAGGTTTTAAAATTTAAGGCAGTAAAGTGAAGTGGCAAAGGCGAAAAGGACTGTCACGTCGGTTCAGGCGAGAATTTGAAGGCACGCCGAAGATGCTTTTTGGCTCGGCGGGCTCCCCCGGGGGGAGCCGCCGGACATCTACCACTTCGATTCCATAATCGTGGAGCCATGATATTAAAAAGGTAGCGCGAATTTGAAGAACGAAATATCAAAATTAATGACTTCCTAGTGAATTTGAATAAAGACATAACCATTTTGAACGAGTAACCTGAAATGTGAGCCGGGTATTTATTTCAAAAATAACATTTATCAGTTAATACAGTAATAATAATAATAATAATAATGATTTTTGACAAATTCGAAATCGTTTAATGAAGTGGAATTTGACCACATAGAACTGTCACTTTAATGCATGGTAATGTTACTGTCACTGTATTGGAAATAAACAAACCGCGTCATGTTACGAAAATTCTTCACAGGCACCTACTGTGAATTTTTTAAATTTATGACTTCGTAATGTTTTATATCTGTGATTATCTGTTTTTAATCCTATACTAACACAAAATGCGAAAAAATAGTATACAAACCTTGTCAAAATCTTTTGAAAAAAGCAGTTTCACTAAATTCGTATTGCTTTTAAGTCACTCGCTCGCTGTGCTAGCTCGTACTGAAAAGCTATACATACTATACTCATTCAGCAAAACTTTACTGAATTTGTTGTTTAATATACTATTTTCGTTCTACAACTTTTTTTTTTAATATTTGGTAATGAAGTTCGAGAATTTTTGTCGGAGAGTATCAAATAAATGAAATAGTAAAATCGACAATGTCGAAGTACCCTTCTCTCCAAATATTTCCTCCGTGTGGAAAATACGAGGAAAAAAATCTGGCAGAAAACAACTACTTTCCTGGCTAATACCACGACGGACATTGAATCACATCTGACAGATATTTGTGCAACGTTCTTCCAAGAAGACCCAGTTTCAATTGCTTATTGTATTTATACAGCAAATTATCCTTTATTCTGACCTACCCTGTAACTGACGAGCGGCAAGAACCGCGAAACGCGTCTGCAGGTGGTCTTCTCCAGCCAAATGAAGTTTGCATGAGAACCATATTATAATTGAGTCTGCAGAAGACTTCTGCGAGCTGGTAATGACGAGGCTGTTGCCTATCAATGTAAGCACGTTGAAAGACTAACGCGAAGAGACCACCATAGTTGAATCATATTATTAATTATAATAGTCCATTTCAGTGAATTGTTCATGAAAGTTGTATTTGTAACAAGTTGAAAGATGAATTTATCAATCATTCAGCGAGGTTTGAAATTAATTCCACGTGATATCAATAAGAAGAAATATGTCGGCAAAGAAACATCGATGTCAATGATGTCGTGATAGGTAAAACGTCTTCAAAAACCATGCACAATGCAACTTGTGGTATAATTCATGAAATATGTGCAAAGACACCATTCCTCAGATATAACATCCCTCTCACGAGTTTGAGAAGGTAACGAGAAATTGCGAAGATAAAGAAGATACTATCTATTTTGGTCAGTAGCTTAGCCGTCTTGGGCTCAGGCCGTTTGAAAATTCATCATGGCAATAGCGGAGAATAAGATCGAGGTGAATCCGGCTAAGTCGGAGACGATCAATTTCACGAAGTTATACCGGAAATTGAGAATCAAAGACGAAGCTGTTGAGAACGTGAACCACGCGAAATACCTGGGGGTACACCTGGACAAACGTCTCAATTTCGGGAAACATATCACCCTGGCTATACAGAGGACTGGAGCTGCGTTGAAGCGCACTTACCCCCTGATGGCCAGGAACTCGAAATTGTCTCAGGACAATAAACTGGTATTTATAAGCAGATTATTCGATCTGCAATGACGTACGCTTGTCCGGTGTTCTGCAGCCTAAAACCCACTCCTCGAGGTTGGATAGAACAAAGTACTTCGTATTATCACTGGTAGCTCACGACACCTTCGATTGGAAACTCTCAGGGAGCTTGCAGGCGTCGACTCGATTCCGACATTTATAAAAAACTTGTCTTACAAGTTTTATAAATACATGCTCGATAAAAGTCCTCTCACCAGAGACATCACCAGGCTCAGAGTGTATGATAATGAGCCTCGCAAACACGGCGGGCTCATTTATCAGGCTCGTGATATCTTTAAAGAAAGAAGGGAAGAACCGGTTCCGTAGGGAACTAAGTCGAAAGTCGGACTGAAATGCAGAGTACTTTGACCCAGTTTTTTGCATCAGCCTTTTCCAGGGTTTAGCATTGAAAAATCATCCTCGCAAACTGCAATAATGGCGTATCTACAACACGCATAAGCTTTGCAGGAGGCGTGTTTTATCGGCCATGACCACTATGTAATGAAAAGTCCGGCCCAGCGTTAACACCAGCGCGGGCGGACTACAGCGCCCTTCCACGGCGACGCTATGTTCGCTTTGGCAAGGCGCTCTCCTGCGCCCCTGAAAAGGCGCAGGAGAGTAGCTACTATTGCGCCCATATGTACCCTCCCTCTAATCCCCCTGGATTATGGATTGTATAATATGGTTCTGTGACTTGTTATTGCAAGTGAAATGTACATGAAGGAATTTTATAATAAAACCCTATTCATTTATTTATTTATTTATTATCGGAATCGATAGGCTACCACAAGTCTAGTTGAAGAGCACGAGAATTGTGAGTTGTCGAGATGCCAATCCCATCTAGTGCTAGCTTGTAATAATTATAATAGCCACCCTCCCTGCCATCCTATAGAATATCAATTTTAATTTATAGTTCAAAAACCGGACATAGAAAATGAATGAAACTTACCCAAGTGTAGGGTAATTTACTTGAAAGTATAACCGAAATATATGATTCAAATTGGAAGATCCA
The DNA here is from genome assembly GCA_958298965.1 of Chrysolina haemoptera. Classification (NCBI taxonomy): domain Eukaryota; kingdom Metazoa; phylum Arthropoda; class Insecta; order Coleoptera; family Chrysomelidae; genus Chrysolina; species Chrysolina haemoptera. The sequence continues at coordinate 22,337,171 of OY282597.1, read as the reverse complement.
TTTAAAAATAATTAACAAACATATATATATATATATTACGTACAAAACCGATTTCAACTAATATTTGTAAACAGCCCCCGTATAAAATGTGATCGTAACTTTTTGGAGCTGATCATATTGAGGAATTACTATAAGTCTTTCTCAAATAGTTTTGGCTACAAGGCGGATTTATTGACTCAAAAAGGCTATTTTGTGTGGCTATTGTTAAAAACATGTAGTATAAAAAACAAACATTTCAAAAAAATTACTGTGTTGTAAAAAAGTCTAAGCTTTTAGAGAAAAACTTCTTGTCTTGAGAAAAGAATCCTAATAGGTATTTTCCTAATGAAAAATGCTCGGTCTCGCCATAGGGACCGTTGATAAAGATTGGCAAAATATCCTAAATTTTCGCTATTTTTGACCCACCCTGTATAATAGATGGCTTCTTCTATCGTAACGACCGACTAACTGACATGACATTCGATTTTCTTCAAACCAGCAATGCTACTATTTTGTTACTAATCATCTAAAAAGTAATACTTTTGGATGAGTGAACCTTGCTATGTTTTGGTAAAGCAGCAATTTTTATGATTTTCCAAAATTCGCATATCCGAAACTGGACATAGAAACTGATTTAAACTTGCATGTGTAACTTCTAGTGACTTGTACTACAATACCGCAAAAAATTATCAAAATTGACTGAAAGCCATTTTCCCATATATTTGGTGCGAGGTCCTTTGGATGCCAACACAGCTACTAACACGTTTTATGATAGTACAAAACGCAATTCATATATTATTATTTGTTGCATTAAAATTATACAAACCATCAAATTTCCCAAAATGGGTCACATCTGAATTGAAGCTGATGATCTCTGAGAAGAAACGCATTCACAAACAATTCAAAATTCACAACCGTAATGAGGATTACTTGATGTTTACTCATTTAAAATCTCAATGTAAATCTCTCACAAAAGTCTGCAATGAAACTTATTTAAATAATATCGAGTCGAACCTGAATAATGATCCTAAATATTTTTGGGAGTATATAAGTGACAAAAAAACTCTAATGATATACTTAACTCAATGACATATAATGACAATCTCTCTACAGATATCCATAGCACAGTTAACTATTTTGCTCAATTTTTCTCAACAGTCTATGTAGAATCAGATCCATCCCTTATAAATAATTTTAAATACAATAAGACAATCAATCTCTCAACTTGTGCATTCAAACTGTCTAGTATTTTCGAAGCAATTTGTATGATGAAATCAACATTTTCAAGGGGCCCAGATGGAGTTCCTTCATTTTTTTTGAAACAATGTGTTTACTCATTATCATATCCACTCTTTTTTGTATACAACAAATCCCTAGCTAGTGGTATATTTCCTGATTTATGGAAACAGAGCTACATACGCCCCATTTTCAAAAGTGGCTCGAAAGAGAATGTCACCAACTATAGAGGAATATGCATTAATAATAATGATCTTTATTAACCAGCCAATAATACAACCAATTATATAAGTATAATAGCACTGGTTAAATGGCGCTTAGTCAGTTAAAAACTGTTCTTCCCTAAGTGCCATGTTCTTCTCTAAGTACCATGTTCTTCCCTAAGTACTTAGGTACCATTCAATCAGCAATTCCAAAACTGTAGGATAGGTTAGTCATACAAGATATCCTGCACTACCAGGACGACGCTTATTGCCATCTTATACAATAGGAATAATTGAGTCGAAAATACATCCGAAAACAACAACTTTCCTGGCTAATACTACGACGAACGTTGAATCACATCTAATGAATTTCCGTGCAGAGTCCTACAAGGATGTCGCTGCAATTGCTAGTTGCATGGAAATGTTCATTGAAACATTTGGACCACCTAAAGATCGTTTTCTAGGTTCTTGCTCTCATCAGTATAGGGTAGGTCTCTGCAGACAATAACTAATGTCTGCAACAAATGATTCAACAAACTCTCCATGTAAACCACGGGCGCCATCTGAACTCTAGCCCCTCAACCAATTCCTATTGCATAGGATTATGGCAATAAGCGTCGTCCTGGTAGTACAGGACATCTTGTTTCTCTCTTGACAAGCTTATTGTGAACAATGCAATGCAGATTTCTTTATAGATTGGTCAGTAAATAGTTAACGAATGTTTGTAGGTCAATAATTATACCAGAGCATCCTGGGGTTCACAAATGGTCGATCTACAGTATCCAACCTAATTTATTACCAGTACTACATAACAAAGGCACTCGAGAGGTCTGCTCAGGTTAATGTTATCAATACGGACTTCTCCAAAGCCTTCGATAGGGTCTCCCATAATTTATTGATAAAAAACTGTATGCTATTGGGATTAATGGTAGGATGTTGGAATGGTTAAACAGTTATTTGACAGGTCGTTCTCAGTCAGTGCGCTCAAATGATATAATCTCAGAAACTTATGCAATAAAATCAGGAGTACCTCAGGGATCCCATTGTGGTCCCTTGCTGTTCTGTCTTTTCATCAATGACATTAATTCTATAATTCAGTATTCAAATTTTCTCCTTTTTGCTGATGATCTGAAGATTTTCAGAGTAGTGGAAAGTATTTATGATGCTAATCTTTTCCAAAGAGATCTCAATAATATATGAAAATGGTGTAGTGCAAATTGTCTTTATCTTTATAATAGCAAATGTTTCTTGATGGTATTCAGTAGATCACATTAAGCAATTCAATTCGGTGATTACCAATGAAATGATGTGTTAGATAAAAACAAGAATGTGAAGATTTCGAATATTAATAGACAATAAGTTTTATTTCAATAAGCATGTGAACAATGTATCCCAAAGAGCGCTCAAAATGCTTGGTTTTATTGCAAGGTCACCAACAAATTTTTCCTCTTCTGCTATAAAAGTTTTATATTGCTCCCTGGGACCCTGGTTAGATCTAGTGTTGAATACAACTCCATAATTTGGAACCCGTACTATGCCAAGTATATCATTGTGAAATTGTGCAAATAAAATTTCTGAAAATCATAGCATACAAACTAGGTATAGTTGTTGGGGAATATAACTACAATGAAGTAATGAATTTAATGAGACTACCACGTCTAAGTGATCGCAGGATTATGACATCATTGGTTTATCTCTTCAAAATAATCTCTGGCATAATTGATTCTCCGGAAGTTCACTCTATTATACCATTCAATGTTCCAAATAGGAAAACTAGACAGAAAAACTTATTTGTTGTACCACATCATTCAACCAACTATGGTTTTTATACACCCATATCGAATATGTTGAGATTGGGAAATCTATATTGTGATAAAATTGATTGCTTTTGCGAAAATCCAAATATTTTTAAAAAACAAGTATCGAGAGTGTTGTTCAATTAACATTTATGTATATTAGTGGCAATTGTGTGAAATTGAAATCTATCAATGTTATTTTATGTTTATATATACCGGGTGGCTACGAGTTGAGGTACGCCCCCCAATTTTTCTATAGTTTTGAAGATACAGATTTCAAACGTCGCTATAGTACTAGAATATACATATTTTGACCACTCTACTGAAAATTCACCACTCCCGGTTTAACCGGAAGTCACCCCAAACTTTTTTTTTTTCACAGACACTCTGTACATATTTTTTCATTATCCGAAAGAGCGCGCAATTCGTGATAACCCTGTTCTTCAAAACTGAAAATTGGTTGAAAAATGGCGGAGATAGAGTTGATTGTTCAATCGAACAAAGTTGGCCAAGTTGGCCATGTTCGAACAATTATCAAAAATTACCTAAAAACGGAATGATATCCATAATGGCAACATGTACTTTTCAATTCGTCATGATAAAAAATCATAAATTATCAGTTTACTCGTGTGAAAAATTTTTGGGGAATTCTTAAAGGAAGTGAAGATACAATCAGGTTTCATGATGAGTGTTCCTAAAATTGAATGTTCTTGGAAATTCACCACTTCCAGTTTAACCAGAAGTGACCCCAATTTTTTTTTTTTTTCAAATGACACCCTGTACATATTTTTTCATTATCTGAAAGATTCCGCCATTTGTGATAACACTGTTCTTTAAAATTGAAAATCGGTTGAAAATGGCAGAGATACAGTTGATTGTTCAATCGAACAAAGTTGGCCATGAAATTCAAACTTAAATCATCACAACTGACAAACGACATCAAAAGTTACCAGAGGAAGCTTCGAAGTGCGATACAGTTGAAAACTGAGTTTCTCGTGTAATTGCAGCTCCCATATAATCCAACAATTATAAGAAATTTCCTAAAAACGGAATTAGTACCCACAAAGAAATAATCACAACTGCTTCTGTTGCTTTTCAAATGGCAACATGTGAAAATTTTTGAAGAATTCCGAAAGAAATCGCAAATACAAGATGTTTTATCATGAGTGTTCTCAAAATTAGATATTCTTCAAGGAAGGCGGCCATGAGCATAAAAAAGTAAAACAAAAAAGCAGCATTGATTAAATACGTAAAACAAACTTTGACTTCGTTGACATAATATGAGCTTTTGTGTATTGCTTTCTTAATTATGTTCTAAGCCGCCTACGTTGAAGAACATTCAATTTTAGGAATAATCATGACACCTGATTGTATCTTCGTTTCCTTTAGGAATTTTCCAAAAATTTTCACATGAGTGAACTGATAATGTATAACTTTTTATCATGACGAATTGAAAAGTACATGTTGCGATTTGAGAAATGGCAGTTGTGAGCATTTCTTTATGGATATACCATTCCGTTTTTAGGTAATTTTTGATAATTGTTGGAATACCTATATGGGAGCTGAAATTACATGAGAATCTCAGTTTCCAACTGTATCGCACTTCTAAGCTTCCTCTGGTAACTTCTGATGTCGTTTGTCAATAATTGTGATGTTAAGTTCGAGTTTCATGGCCAACTTTGTTCGAATAAACAATCAGCTGTATCTCTGCCATTTTTCAACCGATTTTCAATTTTGAAGAACAGTGTTATCACAAATTGCGTGCTCTTTCTGATAATGAGAAAATATGTACAGGGTGTCACTTGGAAAAAAAGTTTTGGGTCACTTCCGGTTGAACCAAAAGTGGTGAATTTTCAGTAGAGGCTTCAAAATATGCGTATTCGAGTACTATAGCGACACATCAAATTTAAAATCTGTATCTTCAAAACTACAGAAAAATTGGGGGGCGTACCTCACCTCGTGGTCACCCGGTATACATAGATATTTTATGTGATATTGTGCATATGTTAAACGTCGCAACGTCTATGTCATGTGTTCTCAACTGTATTGGGGTAACCCGTTTATAAATAAATAAATATATACCAAATGAGGCGGAAAACTGAATTATTCAATCCATTTTTCAGAATTGGTAAAATCATTGCTTCGTGCACTGGTATGATAGATAGCCTTTCGCCCAGTATCAACAAGTCTTTCCCATGAAAATATAGCTCAGGAAGAAGTAGACGCTCAAGTCGGAGACCGGGGTGCTCCCTGGAACCTAGTGATGGACCTGAATACATTGTTCAGCGTTTATCGCAGGAATTCCCAATAAAAGCAGGAATAATTTTTTTATTGAATATTTGAAGTAGCCTTCGTCGATGAGTAGCAAGAATCATGAAACCTGTACGAAATCGAAACTTAATTTTAGCTATGATATTCAAAGATAATTGCAAAATAGTTCTTGCAGCAAACTTTGCCAAGAATCTAACAGGTATAATTCAATGGTCAGTAATTGTTTTCTGGTTTAGTTTTGCTGACAAATATACCTAGAGAGGTTAAAGCGGAAGAATGAATTACACAGGACGACTTTCAATAGCCCCCCCCTCTGATAACGGTTCGACGTACAAACAGGAAAAAAAACTGTTTAGAGATTTTCACTGATACTTCTCTTTGGAATGAATAATATGGTGATTGCTCGACAGGCTGCGCTGGGAGGCACATCGTTGAAAAGGTAATTCTATTCTATTTACAACTATCTAATTTTTTTTTGTTATATATTTTTTTCAATTTCGATTTTTAGCTTTTCGAAATTTTCAAGTTAATGTGCCGCCTGCGCCATCTGTCGAGTAATTGCAATGCTTCTTGTCTCAAAAAGTAGTATTGGTAATACCCTTAAAAAAAATTTGTTTTCATTGTTCCACATCAAACCGTTCAAATTTATCGAGGTATGGGTATTATTCAGATCCGCATTTATATTTGATATTTTAAATTTGAATTGCAAAAAAAAATATTAACAAATTTCAAAAAATTCAACGATGTGACACTTGACCCCCCATGCCATTTAAAATGTTTGAGTTTATGTTTTCCTCCGTGCCCACTGTCGACAATCACAATATTTTATATTTGAAAGACAAGAATCGGTAAAAAATGTTTTTTTATATTTTTCATAGCGAGGTTTGTTTCAGTGTCGTTACCCTTTTCTCGCATCAGCTTCCCGATTCAGTATCCTATCTCGGAGTGCCCTTACACTAAGAAAATGCAATATTAATCAGTCGAGAGAGGGACTAGAACAGTGCATTAACGTAATGGACAGCAGCTCTCTCTTTCCAGGAGCCGATCTAAGTGTGTATTCGTGTGTTCTGTTTGGGGCAAAGGAAAGGGACGCGACGGTCATCTAATTCAACTGAATTTCAGATGAACCTTGCATTTGAAGTATTGTCAGGCACTTTCGGAGGCTAGTAAACTCGTGAAGTATTTGGATTTTCATACAAACCATTTGCAATATTCAAATTGAACGATTTAACTCTTTCTTTTGTTTCCTTCTTTGGTTCAGAAATTGAGAATCGTATAAAATTTATACAATTTGAAAACTTCTCACCATTATTATCCCTCTTTCAGTAGATAATTTGAGAACTCGAAAAGACACTTCATTTTCATTTTCAACGGAGACACTTGTAAATAATATTTGCAGCCGATGTGGTACAATCTTCTGGGAGGAAGGGACAAAATTAGCCTGAAAAACTTTGGTTCAAGCTGGCTAATACTAATCAGACCAAATTCTTCTGGTTCCACCACTTATCACCTTATGAGCTACCTCTTAATTTTTTTTACTCGAATTGGACCAGTTGCGCACCCAGAAAGATATTATGGGAGGGGGGGCACACATGACCGAATGCGGAATGGAAATTGTGCCGCAGTCGAATTTTTTTTTGGTCAAGGTCATGTGTATTTCAGAATATCGAAAAAATACTATAACCATAGCAAACTTGAAGTTTCTTGAGAAAGGTTTTTTTTTTAAATAGGTAAAGAATTTGTTTAATCTGCCTCTCACGGCTCTTCCTTTGATCTCATTTCAGTAACGCAATGGAGTGTTGCCCTCAACAATGAAAGAAGCATTCTAACGACTGAAAAATATGGTAAGGAGATGAAAAGGATGATGAAGGAGCGAAGAGTAAAAATGAACTGTATATATATATATACCAAAAGTATATATACCAAAAAGTATGTATCATATGGGAAAAACGTTTATTATTAGAGCATTAGAAAAAAGATTCTTGGGAAAAGTTTGTGCATGTCCGATAACCTAAAAATCGATTTTGACATATGTCACGTGATCGCTGGTATGGCGGCAAATTGAAAAAAATTACTTTGAAAAGGCAAAAAGTGGGGTAAAATGGCAGGATATCAAAAAAAGTTATTCCAAAAAGTTGATTAGAATTGAATTTTATACACATATACGAAATTTGAAAAGATAATGAGAGAAAATTGAAAATGGCTATTTTTTTAAATATTTTCCCAGCTGTATGAAAATATCAAATTATTATCTTAAGAATAGCTTAACCATACTGAAACACTTGTATTTCAATGGGATTCACAAAATTTTCTCATTTTCTCCACACCAGTGAGCGCTAAATTAAAAAATTGGATTTTGTCAAAACCCTGGCTGTTACATTGGATCGTATCTAACAGTTATATTAGAATTAAAATCAAGTGTCGATAATAATCGTGCCAGAGCGTTTCACTTCGCATGTAATAAAATTTTTCCAATACTCTATAAACTTTTTTCCCATATGGTACATACTTTTTGGCGGTCACTTTATGTGTATATATATATACAGTGACTACTGTGCTGGTCCTACGTAAGGACGTAGGTTATAATCTCTTCCAAGGGGTAGAGAATATAACCGATTTTTTCTGCCAGCAAGTCGCTGCTGGCTGGCTTGGTTAGCAGTGCCGCATACACTCATTCACAGAGAAAATTGACGATCACTTCTTTCAATTTTGTTTCTTCCTTCAAGGTCACTAAATAGTACTTGACATTCACGAGCCTCACTTGCACAAATTTATCAGAACGCAGAAGGGTCTACCTTAGTGCAATTCCTCGTCCAATTTTTCCATAATGAAGAATGGACTCGAACATCATCACGTTTCCATTATTCGCACTTCTGTTCAGGCGAGCCTTCAAGATGGTTTCAGCTCTTTCAGGTACTCCCATATCTTCATCAAATAGGACTTAGATCATCCAGCCACTCCTTTCATAGAGCACCAGGTCTCCTTCGTTTACGCGTAAGATGACGTCTTTGGAATTCAGCTCGAACCCTTTCGAATTCATATTCATTCCAATGATTGGATTGTCAGTTACTGATGCTCGATGTTCCAGTTTACTGCTGCCCCAAAACTGGTCGATTTGTAGTTTCCATACATAGTTGCTGTGCGTCAACGGTTCAATACTAGTTGGTGTTTTTGCAAATGTTGGTCCAAGAATTGTCCTAGTCGCGTCTGTTTCTATAGTCATGGTGCAAGGCTTGCTGTTGATAAGACTGTCTTCGATGCTACCTTTGTTTTGTTGAAGGATAACCACATATGCGCTGTTAACCGCGGTTTGCTGTACAAAAACAAAAAATGAAAATTATTATTTTAAAGAATTCTACTTCTGACACCAGTTGTAATGAAAATGTACTCAACTCTTACAAATTTATTGAAAACGTTTACCGTAACTTATTAATAATGTATCTCAACAAATAACACTTATGTTAAATCTGTATATCTCACTTTGTCTTCACTGTCCCTCATTGGGCTAGCGCTGCTTACTGGTGCATGAGGTCTTCTCGAATTAATGTGGTTTCATGGTTCGGTGGCCAGACTGAGGATGAGTCTAGGCGTGTCTTAATGCAAGAAGCCATTTGAGGCAATGACGTTGAGGCAGCGCCACATATGCGCGGTAACGGTGGCGGTGGCGATGGCGGCAGTGGTGGCGGTAATCACTAAACACATACATGAGCGGTAGAAATGCGGTCGCTCATGCAGTATCACTCTATTGACTCTATGAAAAACATCCATTTGGAAATAAATATTTGAAATACTTATATATGGATTTCGAAGAGGAAGTATTACTTTTGGCAGCCGCCAATGAAGAAGAACAACGAGAGTTGCTTCATCATAGGAACCGAAGGTACGTTTTTGTTTAAATGTGTTGGATTGAAAATAAAATTTTCTCAACCTGATTTTAGGAAAAGACAATGGGTTCATGAAATAAATCAGACGCGTCGTGAGAAAGGGGAATTCCACACGTTATATAAACAGCTCCGAATGGATGAGAAACGTTTTTAAATTTATTTTCGAATGAATTTTGAATGCTTTGATGAATTATTAGCACGCATAGAGAATGATATAAGAAAACAACACAGTAAATTCAGGGAACCAATAGAACCTGCAGAGTGGCTTGCAGTTACCTTAAGGTCAGTACCTTCATTTGAAATAAAATGGCATCAAGTGTGATTTAAAAGTAATACTTGAGTTTGTTGAAGTAAAAAGAACACGTTTCACGATTTAGCGGAGTTATATTTGTGAATGTAACATAAAAATTTAAAAAAATCAAAGACTTTCAAATTTAGTTTGTAGTTTTAAATTTACTTCTAAGATGCTGCTGTTGATTAGGTTCTGCGTTGTCTAGACGCATCGTCAGGTAGGTTCCTTTGGGGGTAAGAAATTCCCGCTGTAGTGACATCAAACGCAGACACTTTTGCGCCACAAGAAAAATAAATAGTGCGTATCGTAAGATACTTATTTTTATTATCAAAAATACGTAAGAGCACAAAAATAATTTCTGAATACTGACCAGGAACGGATTACACGATAACAGTAGAAACGTAGAAACACAGCAACAACAGTTGGAAAACAAATAAATTTAAGTCAAATATTACTATTGCCGAAATTTTCATACCAAGTAGCAGTGGCAGATAGTGACTGCGAGGAGCTTGTTTCAGTATGTGGAACATTTGGAACATGATACGAATATTCTGGCGAACTGTTCTGTGCTGTTCCAATTCGTTTTCCATAATCATCTTAGCAATACCAAATTTTATCATTGTTTGTCTTCGAACAGATAATTTCTTTACAGCTGCGGAATAGCTCAAAAACATTTTGTCTATGTCATCGCACTCTCCTGCCATCGACCGTTTTTGAAGGTAACTCAATATTTTATCAATACCAGTTGGTTGTGAAGAGGGTATGACTTTAGTAACCTTCCTTTTTCTGCTATAGTTTGATGTGCGGGTAATTGTTCTGTGTCTTCTGTTTCTGTACGTTGAACAGTATTTACTGGCAATTCAACTTCGTAGACATCAGTAACTGAGTTATCGTCATTGGGTAGTTCTACAGAATTCACTTGGGAACCAGAAATATTAGACTCTGTTGTTGCAAACCGGAGGGATAGCATAAATGGTTCCATTTGTTGAGCCCATGGCCACTTCTTATAACGACAAATTACTGATACTTTCTGTCCAGTTGTCGTTTTTTCTGATCTAAGATATTTGGCATAATTATCGCGTAAATTTTTCCACTTTTTTTTTAATATGTTCCCTTGCAAACAAAAAAAAAGTATATTTTGTTTCAGATTTCTAGTAACAGGAGATTTGTATAAAACTATTGGACACAGTTTCCGAATGGGATTTTCTACGGTTTCAAAAATTGTTGAAGAGGTATGTTGCGCAATATGGTCGAGACTACAACCAGTTTATATGCCAGAATCCACTACAGCAATTTGGGAAACTTCAATTTCCAGTTTTAAGGATATATGAAACTTTCCGAACTGTCTAGGAAGTATAGACGGCAAACTTGTAACTATTGAGTGCCCCAAAAATAGTGGATCCCTACATTATTGTTATCTAAAAAAAATTTCGGTAGTGTTAATGGCAATTGTGGATCCGTTCTATAAATTCATATCCATCGATGTCAGAGCCTATGGAAAAAATAGTGATGGTGGTATTTTTTGAAGCCTCAAATATGGGTAAACAATTTGAAAATGAAACCTTTACTATTCCTGCCAATAAAGTTTTGCCTTCGAAGGCCACTTGCTTGTGTCTTAGTTGTCGACGAAGCTTTTACATTAAGCTCTTACTTAATGAGACCATTTCCTTATCGACAAGTACGTCAGGACGCCAGAGAAGAAAAATTTAATTACCGAGCTAGTAGAGTCGTGGAAAATGCTTTTGGGATTTTGGCTCAAAAGTGGCGGCTATTTTTTGGCCCTCTAGAAATGAAAGTTCCAACTGCAATAAGTATTGTGAAAGCTACTTGTGTTCTCCACAATTTTATACGATCAAAAAATGTAGACAAACATTTTCATCACCTAACTGAATATTATCCAAGACCAGTGCAGGGATTTGCCAGCTGACAGACGAAGAGCAACTAATTACGCTTTTGATTTACGTGATCGATTTGTTGATTATTTTAATAGCTTGTAGTGTGTAATATTACTAAACGGTGAGTTATATTGATATATTTTAGCTTTTATAAGAATAAAAACATATCAAGTTACCAAAATAATCAACAGTTTATTATGTACACAACAACATTAATATTTTACCATATACTTACCATCCAACCCTTCAACATTTGAACTTTTTGCAATTTCGTCCCTTGCTTTATTCTTAATCCGAGTGTTTTTGTAATGAGGATGGGATAAATCATGTAACACCCTGCAATTCTTAACATGTTCTATAATTTTCTCTGTAACACTTTCTTCAGTGTTAGACATTTTCTCTAGCGGTACGCGTGTCAATAGCGGTCGAACGCGACAGGCTATGTTTGACCACCACCGCGTATTAGAACGCTGCCGTACCGCTCTGACCGCAGTCATGTTGCGACAAGTGTGCCACGGCATATTTGATTGTACATTTTACGTCTCAACGCCACCGCGTACTCCACCGCCACCGCGTATATGTGGTCTTGTCTTTTTATGCGTTCCTAGCGGTTTACTGACACGATGACTCATGCAGTGTTCTCATTTTTGCGAAGAACAAGCTGTCAGAGCTGGCTCCAGGCTTCTTACAGTAAATAATTTGCGTCATTCGCTTTTACTAACTAGTGTCCGAAAATATCCAATATATTCTTATATTCAAATATTTTTAGCAGAATCAAATATTTAATTAATATATGGTGATCTAATTCTAAAAATAATTTTAATAAAATTTAAGCTTGAGAAGTTCTATATCGTCTACCATTTGACACTCCAACGAATCAACTTTGGAGCATTATGCAATCAATACTCTTTGAATATAATATCGTATTATCAATTAATAGTTATTTATGCAACAAGTGCAAAAAGTAGGTGTTTATTGCACTCGACGTGAAATTGTCCAACGAGGCCATCAGGCCGAGTTGGACAACACTGACAACTGAATTACACAAAATGTTTTTGAATTACTTTTAGCAGATAGATTTAAACAAACAATGTCTTCTTTACAGTTTAATGCCACCTAAATGAAACATTTTCTGGTTTTTGCATGAAAGTAGAAAAAATATTGTATGAAACTCGTGCAAAAAGAGTTTATTGCATTCGACCTGAAATTGTCCAACGAGGCCATCAGGCCGAGTTGGACAACACAATATTCCAAAGAAAAAATTTTATTTTTAACAAATTGCATTTTCTAGTAATTTCATAGTCCATTATATAATGAATATGGTGAAACATGCAACTATTTAAAACGTAATACAATCTCACAGAAATTGGGCTAAATTTGGCGTCGATTTGAAAGTTTATGTCTGTCATGATGACAGAACGCTATAGTAGAATGACAGATGAGTGCAATAAACTCTTTATTGCACTCAGTGCGATAAAGAGACAGTTTTTCCACCAAATATAGTTCAATAAAGTTTTGTTTTTTGCATGAACGTAGAAAAATGAAATTTTATATCAACCCGAAATTCATAGTTAAGATACAAGACAACAAAACTTTTTCCATCTCATTCTGCAAACTTGGTAACTTGCCAGAAAAGTTTCACTCATGAAGCACTTTCAAAATTCAACGAATTCAATGAATTCAATGAATTCAATGAATTACCCGAAGACCTACAAAAGAAGAGTGATAAAATGGAAAATGAATCAAAACTATTTCCATAGCTCCTAAAGTGGACATTCATTTTTAAAGTCACCTATAAATATTTGCATATTATACATTTTTTTGTGGCCGTCAGAGGAAAATGAAAGCGAAAACTCACTGATGCTTTCAATCCGTCAATAGTATACTCATCAGAGCCCTACAGGAAAAAGTTTATTGAAAGTAAATTCATCAAAGCAGCTCCAAGAAAATTGACCCGAAAAAAAATTTAAATTGAATTATTATTACCCATTATTGCGGCTCTGCAACAAAATTAAGATTCACTGTATGACTTGTTGAGACAGCTCGAATTAAGTGCTTCGAAATTAATTAGAAGTGAGAAAGTGTGTTTTATTGTCGAGCTTTACAATTATGCTCGAGTTTTTTGAATAGGTAGGCTTTTAAGCACGAGACCGGGGTATTAATATAGAAGTTTTCTTAAATGCGAGTTTTGTGTTTTTCCGCCAAGCACAGACTATTCCGAATAAATTTTCATTTATTCGCCCTAATGAGAACGAACAAAAACGGAAAATCTTATACTGGGAGCAGCATTTCGGAAGTTGGGTGGATTGCCTTTGGTGAAAGTTAGTGCATTTCAAACACCTCTCACTTCATCACTATCAGCAGAACCCTCTAATGAATCTCATGAATCATGGTAGAAGAAAACGTTTAAACAAGACATTGGTTCATTTCAATTTCAAAACAGATTCAAAATACTGATAATGATGGGGATATTTTCAATTTAAAAGAACACCCCAACCTAGCCAACTGCCGTTATGATCTTTACTGAGTTATTGATTTCTAACTGTGGTTCTGGAATTACTTCTGACCACTACTCACACCTTGATAAAGGACAAAATAGACTGGTACACATTCGACACATTTAATGACATTTGCTCAATAATTGTAGTAGTATCTGAATCACTTCCAATCCCTTTCGAACCTTCATGACCTTCTGATGGAGGTCAGTAGGTCCGGTCTGTCCACTACAAATCGATGAGTTTCTCTTACTGTAGTTTTTCAGTTCAAAAAATATAAAATATCATCTTCCCCACATCTGCGACAAGTGGGTTTGTGTTCTATGCCTATTAGTAATAGGTGTCTGCCTATTTGATATGCTTCATTGGTATTCCGTAGTGTTTGGCGATCTTTGGTTAAGAGCCATGGCGTCCTTGACTTGCTCCAGAAATCTCTGGACAGCCTGCAGCTAGTAGTTACCTTCCAAAGTTTGTTCAGATCTTCTTCGGTCCAATCGTGGGGGGCGAAATAACTTTTATTTCTTGCGATGCCTAGTACAGGCTCTGGCCCACAAAACGGCAACGCGAACCCTGTTCTAGCAAATTCATCCACCACCTTGTTTCCAGCAACCCCTATTTGACCAGAAATTCATACCAACTTAGTTTTCTTTGTGAAGGAATCTGCAATTATTCACAATGATATTATCATGAAAGAAACAAGGTGTACTGCCCTACCAAGACTGCGCATTGCCATAATTGTAGACAATAGGGATAATTGGGGTATAAATCCATCTGAACTACTTTCCTGGCTTATACTAGGACGAAAATTGAATCACATCTAATAAATTCCGGCGCAGAGTTTCTACAAGGCTTTCTGTGCAATTGTTGGTTGCGTGGAAATGTTTATTAAAACATTTGATCTACCTATAGATCGATATCTGGGTTTCGCCCCTGGGTTCCAACCAAGCAATAGCCAAATTGCGTAGATTTTCAAAATCACAATTTTATGTGGAGAAATCTGCAATTGTTCACAATGAGCTTATCATGAAAGCTCATTGTCCCAGTTGAGTGTCACTGAATTCATTCACTGGAATTTCACTCAATTTCATCGAAATTTCAGGTCTCAAAAATGGGTACATTTTTTGATAGAAATAAATGCTGTTTTTCAAGCTAAAAATGAGTAATTTTTTATCAAAAAAGTATCATTTTTACCATTAAAATGAGAGAGGTAGAAAGGTCTACTCAGGAAATTTTATATATAAAGTTTTCCATTCAACATATATTTTGTACAGCATATATATGCTGTACAGATAGACCTTCCTCTTAGACAAAGTTTGGGTTCCATTTTTCGCGTATGTTCTGTAAACACTTTTTATCATTATGTGAGTTCAGGACAATCAGTTTTTTTTTTATTCGGACGGTGATAGGGTTCCTAACTGACGTGGTGCGATCAGGTTTTGTACCTTATCATATTTGTGGCAATCGTCAGTACGACTGATAAGTTTTTCCTTACTTGTGAAGTAATTTTCACACCTATCACAAAAATATATTTTATATCTGTTTTTACTGATTTGTGTACTAAGCAGCCAAGACAAATTTGTGATATAACAAATATTGCTGCGAATTATCAACCATCTTCGGTGGTGATATATAATCCTTCATTTTTGGTTGATATTCATTTTGAATTAGGAGTGGGTTGACATTCGTGACGATCCATTTTTTGCTCCGTGTGCCGGATCAAAACCGTAAGAAAACATTGAATATTTTTTTTTTTTCAGTGAAATTAATTCCAAAGTGTACACGTTCACAGTAGCGGTCAGGTAGAAACTGTATAGAAGTTTCAGCCTGGGGCTTATGAAATGCACTGCATTTCAAATAATCGCAATTGTAATTAATATTATTTATAATATATATTTCTAAGTTTGAAATATTCCTTTAGTCATACCTATTACATGCGATTTATCCAACATTTGTACCTGAAAATCTTTTATGTTGTAATATTTTTCACCTGATGAATTATTATACTTCAAAGGGGAACATTCTCCATGAAAATTAAAAAATGAAAAATGTGATTCATTTGTAATATCTAACAGAAAACAACTACTTGCCCGGCACAAGCCAGGCTGGACATTGAACTACATCTGATAGATATTGTGAAAAGACTCTAACTGAAAAGGAAAGAAAAATTTCATTGAAAAAATCATTAAATAAATCAGATAAGGAGAAAGTTATTAAAAAAATATCACTCACAGAAATCGTTCATTTCATTGAAGCAAAGTTCGCTTCTCTCGCATTCAATCTCCAAAACATTTTGGTCGACGAAAATCTATTTCGCTTTGCCAAGCTCTTCAGGACGATTTATATAGGATTGGAATAAAACAGGCTCTTCAAAAACATACACATCAGGGATGGATATGAGGGAAATATTTTTTCTATGGAAAACAAAACCATATATTCTGACTAGAGATTACCTTGATCGACGACTTATTTAAGAAATTCTTGTTTACTACGAAAGGAACAAAACACTTTTGTCTATTTTCCACTGATAATACAGTACAAATGGGTTTTGAGACGAGAATTGACTGTAGTACCACAAAACTTGGTATTCTAGTACTTAGTTGAAACCATGATAACCACGAAAAAACATTGTTTACCAAAATTCCAGGAGAGGAACTTTTTTTTGTTTAAAAATAAATAAATAGATTTTTGCTGTAATCTTGGAAAGTATATGATTTATTGGAAAAACAATTGCGCTTGGTTTCTCAGAAAACGCGAGTGAACGCCGACATCAACTTTCAGGTTCACGCTTACGCGCCGCTGAAAGTTCTGGCGGAGCCGAATATATTGGTGATAACTCTGCCAAAAATGATCGGAGGAGGAAAAGGAAAAGTTCATATCATTTCTGAAGACTCCTACCTCCTCATGCAAACATAATATGCGGGTATTTGTGTACCTAAAATGTGTTTTGTCACACTTCACGGAGATGTTTGCGGATGATCCAAAAATCATGAATAATTCAGTAAATATGGAATTATTATACTGAAGCAGCAACCCGTACCCTCTTTGTACTATATGCAACAATTTTGAAGTAGGGTGACAGGTCCTACTCATACATGCCAAAAAAACTTTGTTTTACTCCTGCCTCATTTTCAACTTACCCATAAAACCGGCATTCTCTTCAGTAAATGTTGAAAATAATTGCTTATTCATATCCTGCATATATGTTTAATAACACTATTGTGAAGTGCAAACCTCAAACTTGAAATCACATACTTCATTTTTCATGTAGGATGTGTATGAGCGATTATTTTCAACATTAACTGAAAAAATTGCCGGGATTATGGGTGAGTTGAAAACTGAGACAAGAGTAAAACCTTGTTTTTTCTTTGGCATGTATAAGTGAGACGTGTCTCACTAGTCTAAAATCGTTGCATATGGTCCAAAGAGGGTACTAATTCCTGCTTCAGTATGACTATTTCATTTCAACTAAAATACTCCTGACTTTCGGATCCTCCGTAAATATCGTAGAAGGGTTATGTGAAGTGGGAAAAAACACATTTTAGGTACTCAGATACTCACATGAGGAAGAAGAAGTCTTCAGGAACGATATACACTTTTTCTTCTCCTACTATAATTTTTAGCAAAGTTATGACAAATCTAATTTTCGACCCAGCCGGAAATTCGCCTTGTTGAAATTGTTTCTTGATAAATCTCACACTTTCCGAAACAACAGCAAAAAAATATTATTTTTTTAAATACATTTTTTTTTGGGGGTCCACCCCTGATATTTTGGTAAACAATTTTTTTTCTAACAATATATGTGAGTTTCAAAGTGCTACGATTTATTTTTTCACTTGTGGCTTACATTTGTCTTTGGTTACTGTACTATGAATGTTTTATGATTTATTGACTAGTTTTGATTATTGCAGTTATGAAGAAGTTTTTCAGTGGAAAATAGGCAAAAATGTTTAATTTTTTTCGTAGTATGACTGAGGACGTCTGCAGGTTACTCTCGACATTTTGAGGACATTTTTGTGAACGCTTCAAAGGGGCCTCAAATGGTTTTTGTAACGTCAAGGAGACTTCCGTATATACTCTTGTTCCCATAACATACTATGAATGTCCTAAAAAACTTGATAGGGATGTTCCGAGACGTCATTTGGAAGTAGAGAACGGTAAAAGGAGGGCGTCCTAGAGACGTCCCTTGTATCGCACTCGACATTTTTAGGACATTATTTTGAACGAAGGGCCCAAAAGGCATATGTGCTATCTTGATATATATATATATATATATATATATATATATATATATAGGAAGGGTAGTCGTTGCTGACTAGTTAGGTATGGAACTAGTAAATAGTGGGGCTTTGCAGCAAAATCAAAGAGTACTACTTTAAAGTTTGTCCAAGCTTTCGGAAATTTAATAAATCATTTCCATCATCAGGGATACTACAAATTGCATTTGTAGGTAATATAAAAAAAAATATATATGTATTGTTAACTTACATCTTTGTTGAGATTGTGAGACGCGATGTTATTCAACAATAAGTGGGTGATGGATTCTTATCCATCACCCATCACCCATCAACAATGAAAATTGATTAACAAATATTTTATGACTTTGATAAATAATTTATACATTTAACTTAACTCCTTTTCGTCAAAAAAAAAATTTTGATTCTACTAAAGACATTTAGTTACATGCCAAATGTACTCAATTCAGGTTTCTTCCTAGCTCACTAGGTGTCGCCTTACCAATTAAAAATCGGATTTACGGATTCCAACATAGGTTGGTAACTGTAAATTGGTACCACTGACTGAGTCGTATGACATGTCAACTGTCTGTCTTCTCCTAACCAAGAGCATTGCTTTGGCCTGGTGTGGTCATAATAAAAAAATTTTAACAATTTTAAATGTAACGTATTTTATGAAAAAATTTTAAGACATCCTACCAATTTTACATGTTTTATATCAACTTTCATCTTGCACAATGTGTCACTTATTGTTGAATAACATCGCGTCTCACAATCTCAACAAAGATGTAAGTTAACAATACATATATATTTTTTTTTATATTACTTACACATGCAATTTGTAGTATCCCTGATGATGGAAATGATTTATTAAATTTCCGAAAGCTTGGACAAACTTTAAAGTAGTACTCTTTGATTTTGCTGCAAAGCCCCACTATTTACTAGTTCCATATATATATATATATATATATATATCAAGCTAGGGAAACTTGTTGGGTAAGCAGCATGCAGGAAGTATACTCTTATAACACTTTATTCCAATATTTCGACAAGTATTATTGTCATCATCAGGGAAAGCTACAATAATGTTAAAACTATAGTGAAAACAATTGACAACTGTGGATTCTAAACTACTTACGTGTTGATGAGATTGATTGCAATAGATGATATAAAAAGACGTGTACAGTAATTAAACATATTAAAAAACAAGTTATGAGATAATCTTAAAGGTAATCGTCACACATTATTAAAAACTCAGTTGTGCATAAAATCTAGTTCTATTCAATTTTATTAAAATGGATATCATACCGATGTCACACCGGTTGATCGGAAAGCGTGGAAAAGAAAGAAAATTTATTTGAGGTTATGTATACAAAGTGAAGTTTGTTAAGGTACGTTCCTGCATGGAACTGTACTAGAATCTGAAATTAGACAGATTGAACCACTCAGAACGAGAAAAGTGTACATCAAGCTTGGAACAAAAAGAATAGACATTGTTTCATGGAAATGACACATGACTATTACCAGATTATCAGATTATCAGATCAGTATTCAAATTGAAAAACGTTTATTAAAGTTTTTTTATTTATAACATGGATTGAGAGTTAAGCTCTCTGACATTATGTTTCTGCTTATCCAAGTGCAGTAATAATTAATATATTTCACTTAAATGTTTTATGTCAGTTTTCTTGTTAATAATGTGTGACGATTACCTTTAAGATTATCTCATAACTTGTTTTTTAATATGTTTAATTACTGTACACGTCTTTTTATATCATCTATTGCAATCAATCTCATCAACACGTAAGTAGTTTGGAATCCACAGTTGTCAATTGTTTTCACTATAGTTTTAACATTATTGTAGCTTTCCCTGATGATGACAATAATACTTGTCGAAATATTGGAATAAAGTGTTATAAGAGTATACTTCCTGCATGCTGCTTACCCAACAAGTTTCCCTAGCTTGATCTTAACGAGTCAGCAAAGACTACCTCTCTCCTATATATATATATATATATATATATATATATATATATATATATATATATATATATATATATATATAACGTATTCGTAAAGGTTCCAATCCCTCAACAATCCTTCCATCACCGCGGCACTAGCAGGGTACGAACACCCTTGGGTCTACTCCACGAGCGGCAAACCGGCACAAACATTCACATTCACCTGTGGCTTCAATCCATATGCACATTCGTGCGTGGGTTCAGTTCACTTAGTCCACTTTTACGCCAAAAATAATTATGATTATATTGCCAATAACAAAGAAATTAATGATTTTGATATGGTTGAACAGGTTGACAGACAAGCGACAAGACAACACACAAGACTTGAATACAATGGCCTTTTAGTTAACAATTACCATATTTACGTTTTCTGAAAATTATTATGTTGGTGACTATAAAGTTTCTGTCGCTTACAGAGTCATTAGTTTTGTCCAAATGATGTCATATTTTTATCCCAAACTGACTCAAATCTAACATTTATTTTTATTCAACGAATAATTATCAAAAAATTAATTTTTTAAAATTGATAACTGAGAAATATGCTGTATATAATTTTTTTATTTTGCAGGCCAAGTAATATGTTTTAATGTCAAAAAGATCAGCAGGTAACGAATATTTTGATGTATGTTAATACTTATTTCTAAAATAACTGTGTTACGTTTAACGAGGTTGTTTGAATACCGTAAAACGGGGTTACTTCGACAGGTTTTTGGCATGTTTGTTGCTCTGTAAAGGAAACTAAACGCTTGACAACCTTGGCTCCTATTCCATTGTAACAATTGAAGCTTTGGTTCTATTCACTAAAAAAATTATTGTGGCCCCACCCCCCCTTCACCTTTTTTTTTAAATTTCTTTTTGGTGTCGAAGTTACCCCGGGTTGGGGGTAACTTCGACACCAAAAAATGTTAAAATAAATATATAATAATAATAATAATAACAATAATAATAATAATAATAATAGTAAATGGGTTGTTAAAAATAATACTTGCAGAAAATCATTTATATATTTAGCAACTTTGGTAAGGCATAGTTGGCATATAAATCTAAACTAAAAAACATCCTTTTAACTAAACAAAAACTCTGAAATAAAGTAGGTAACACAAGTAAAAAAAAATCTAAATATGCTAAGAACATAGGAACAAGTCAGGGACAAATGCTTAATCATCATCGAAACATGAGGCACATTCGTAGCTCGCTTGCTTGGAACCCCCGTTGCAGTGTCCACAAACCCACTTTCCACAAGTCACACACTTAATCCAAGCTTTTTGGTTCGTGTATTCGGAAAACTCTATTAGACAAATGGAACAGCAATTGCAGGCAGGACATTCATATTGAGGGTCATTGGAGCCAAGATTGCAAATACCGTACACCCACTTCAAACACGAAATGCAACAAATCCAGTCTTTGTCTACAGTATAGTGTGCGTAAGAACATTTGCATACAGAGCAAAGAGAATCAGAATCAGTGACTTTTTGTGTGGATCTCTTTCTCGATGGTCCAGGTGCATCAGGTTCAACGATTTTCATTTTCAGTGGTTTAGGGCGACTTGCCTTTGAGTTTTTCTTCGGGTTTTGCGTGATGGAAGTTGTTTCAACATGAACAATTTCTGGTAAATCAACTTGTTCCATTGCTGCTTCCGAGCGGGATGGAGTGCTTGTTGCAACTGGCATCTGCATTTGTTGACCTGGCCGTGTTGCTATTTTCTTTATTTTCTTTCCTCTTTTGCGAGGCGTTGCCTGCGCATTAGAATATCCTCTAGATTCCTTTAGAAATTCTAGTAAACTGGAATCTAGCACCCTCTCGGAACTCAATTTGTTGCCAGGAAGTTTGGCGAAAACTCTTTCTGGATCAAATGGGCTTATCCCTGTTGCCCTAAAGCCAGATTGCAGGTTTGTGGAAGCGTTTGCTGCTATATGAGACCACAAGCGATTCAGCAAGTTGGGGAATTGTTCTTTTGGAATGCTTCCTTTCCGACGACACTCCTTCCTCCACGTATCTAAGACTTCTCGCCATTTTCGCTTCATGGGCGCAAAAAAACTCACATCTAAAGGCTGCATCAGATGTGTCGAATTTGGTGGCAGAGGCGTCATGTAGATATTATTCGCTATTGCTGCTTCGACGACAAGAGGAGAGAAATGTGACGCAAGGTTATCTCCAATCACAACCTTTGTTTCTTCTGGGGAGCTATTGGCGTTTATGTGAGGGATCAAAATATCGAAGAACCATTTTTCAAATGTTGTCATATCAAACCAACCATTTGGCGTGACCTCATATACTGTGCCCGCAGGACCTCCTGTCGTCCAATTTTCGTATAAGTGTTGGGCTTTGTAGACCACCATGGGTGGAAGCAGGATGCCCTTAGCTGTTCCGCAAATCATTATACTGATCGATGTCCTAGAGTGCTCTTGAACTCGCTCGACTCTCTTAGTTCCTCTGGGCACCAATACTTTTTTTGCACCAGGATCATCAGTGATGTTAGTTTCGTCGTAATTATAGACATGTTCCGGTAACGCATGTTCCAAGTTGTCTTTAATGTTGTCGAAAAATTCTTTTATTTCCGGTTTACCCACCGCAGAGCGCTGACATTTGATATTTGAAGCCAACCGGGTTGTCAGGTTGTTTCTTTCAGCAAATTTGTTTATGAAATCCAAACCTGGTTCGTTGTTCTTCCATCCCGGAATATCCCTGCCTTGCTTCGTTACAAACTTTGCCACAACTATGCGAATATCTTGGTGCGTCATGGGGAAGCCCCAGTTGCTAACTGCACCAAGGGTTTTTGCTATCATCTGTTCTTCCTCGACAGTCAGTACACATGGACGACCCGGTTTTAAAAGATGGGTTCCACTAATTTTATCGATCAAAGTTGTTCTTCGAACCTTAAACTTTAGACTTGCTCTAGATTTGGACATGCCTTTCTTCACAGCTTCAATGGCTTTCTCCATGCTCTCCTTATTATAGTTGAGGTACGGTCTACCTCCCAGCTTTTTGACGTAGGTGCGCGGCATCTTACAAAAAACTTAGGAAACAACGAGGAAAAACAAAACTAGAAATAATAATAATAATAAAAACAAAAAAATAGTAATAATGATAATAATAGTGATACTCGTAACAATAAACAATAAATGGATAACCGAAAAAACACTAAAAAGTCAATTTGTATGCAAAAAACATGCATGATATTATACGTGTCGAAGATACCCCCGCTGTCGAAGTAACCCCGTTTTACGGTACCAAACAAAAATGCTAATATTGAGCTAACTACTTTTGAACAAATTGATTTATTATCTGCAGAAAAACCTTTTTCTCGGTGTGCTGATAGAAAAAAATACGTAAATTACACATTCATTTCTAATAGAATCGAAAAGCTGATAGATCTGTTTGGACAGATTTGTCACGATCCGTTCCTGGTCCGTAATATCACAACTCACATCGTACCATGGCTGGCTATTCATGTTCTCTGATCCGCTATCTTCCGAGTAGAGGAATAAGCACTTCGAGTAGGTTTTTCTAGATTGTTTCATTTCGTTGATCTTGTGTCTTAGCAATCTTTCTAAAAAAAAAATTGAAATATTCTGGCGTAATATGATAATAATAATCTATTCGAATATTTTGGTAATATTCTTGGAAATGTTTTGTTCATAATATTCCATTTGGTTTCATAATGTTCCTTCGGTTGGATCTCATGAAATCTCATAGGATTCGCATAAAATTTGATACAGAATTCCAAATACAGATTGGACCATCGAATCTGAACCCACTTTTTTATACGATGCCGAATAAGATTATAAGTAGATTGTGAATTTCCACAAATAGGTTCTCAAGCTTTTGAGTGAGGATATAAAACGCTATTGTGATTGAAATTGGAATACATCATCGAATTTTATAGTTCCTTTTTTGAACCACCACTGTCTAAAACAAACTCTTATACTCCGTATCCTTGTTTTCTTATCGACACTTGTAAATTCTCAGTGATTCTAGGTTGTATGAAAACCTATAGGAATCGCAGAATTTCTGATAAGCAATTCCTGATCCAAACCATCATATCCTCATCCTACTGTTTCCACAAGTTACCTAATAAAATTGGATACAGAATTCCTGATACAGACCTAATAACCTAATAACATTATAAATTGTGAATTTCCACACATTCCTCATACGTTTACATGCTTGTGAATGAGCATAATATAATATCGTCGTGATTGAAAGTGGAATATCTTATCGAATCTTGTAGTCTCCTTAAATAACCACCACCTGATACAAACTCGTATGCCATGTATTCGGATATGCTTATAAATTGTGTCTAATTGTGACTAATACAAATCCTTATACAACCTTCCAAAAAGTGTATGTGCTAGGGATATGTACGTATAGGTTACAGACTTTCGAACTTTCTTTCTATGTGGTCCTTTTTTAAATCAAAATCGGTGTGAATTGCCCTGTATGCTTGGAGTTCTTTCATGACCTTCCTGGAGAGAACATCTTAGCTTTCTGAAATATCAGAGATACACAACTTAGTGACCCAGAATATTTGTGAATATGTGTTCGTTTCCAATTTTCCTTATATAGTTTTGTTTTAGCTCTGACATAACTAAATACTGTGAGTGGTGACTAAACATGACTACGTTCAAGCCCGCACAGTATCAACATAACGCCACCCCTCAGCTCACACTTATCCCTATCCTCCCCCTTCCTGTACGTCCGTTATCACCTACAAAATCAACGTCCAGCAAATTAAAATCAAACAAGTATCATTCGCGAAAGCTAATTAAATTGTGTATCAGCTACCTGTATCGCTTTGAAATAACGACGCCGTTGTTTAGGCATCGCGACGCCGACGGCGTGCGCGCGGCCGGCGTCGCAGACTTCTTCATTGGCGGAGCGACCACCGAAGAGTTTCCAAGTCAGTTTGTCGAAAGAGTTCGATGAGTGAGTGAGTGTAGCTTCGGTGTGCACTGCGATTACAACGTGTCGGTGCGGCGCGAGTATTTTCAAAGCGAAAACTACGGATTCCTTGTTTTGAATTCTTCAGTCAGTGGTTGCTGATTTTCAGTGTTGGAGTGTGGTGAAATTCATAGTAAAGTAAGCTTGTTATCATTATCTAGTAGTCATCGAGTTATATTCATCACAATGCAAGGATTGAAATTGCTTTATTACCTTTCTCAGTTATTGTGCGATAGGGTTGTCAGGTAATATATACAATAAAACAGATGAGCAAGTCAGTTGTATATTCTTAACAAGGATATAATGATGACTGATACCCACGAAGAAAAATATTTTCAGAAAATAACCACGTTTTTTGTGCCATTTGCCAATTCATAAAACTAAAACTTCTATACGCACCGCATCATAATTCATATTTACCTTTTGACTTGTTAGGTAGATATAGGATATTTTTTGTAGCACTAGCCTCTAATTTTGCTGACGGTGTAAAAAACATGTCTTCTGAATCTGATTCACTATCAGAAATCTCTCTGATGATACCAGAGATAAGAATGATACACCTACACAAATAACTGAAAAACCAACATTCAGTATACCTACAAATACAATGACAAGTAAATTTAAAATTTTTCAAATTTGACGGTATATACGATGGAATAATATTATTTCATCATCATTATTATCTTCGATAAAAATCGTTTATTTAACAGATATATCAATTGTGAATAAAATCAGTGAATATCAATAGCTGAGAGAATTGAAATAAGTAAAATCACACCGAACTTCATATCAGTATGACAGATATGACTTGGCTATTATTCTCCAAAGCACAATTGTGACATTTTTTCTAAGACGGGAAAAAAGTTTGACGTTTTATCCCTGTTGACAGGTAATGAAATATAACTCTTTATGAAACGGAAAAAAAGTGAGTGTTCTTTTGTCCCACGGGAAAAAAGTGGGTACAAACAACACAACCTCGAGCTAAAATCTAATACTTTTTTCCCTTGTATAATAAATAACTATTTACGTTTCGTTACGTTAATTTCCGGGCGAAAAATAGACTATTTTTTTGGGTGAGTATTTTTGGTCCACAAACACTTTACTTCCGCAAATGCTTTTACGGGCCAAAAGTGTGTGCGTTTGCGGCCAAAAGTGTGTGCGTTTGCGGCCAAAAGTGTCTGCGGTCCAAAAATTGTTGATCGTTGATTCGGAAATCGGAAAAGAGGCCATGAGCGCGGTCACATTTTGGCCGGTTTTTAGGGTAAAAGAGTCGATAACTCAAAAACGGTTCGTCGTATTGATTTCAAACAAGGATCGGCTTCTAGAGGATGTTTGATTCTACGTACTTGCTGTAATGGAAATTCATGGGCTTCTAATTCGAAGGGGTATCCGTCGATTACTTTTTTATAATCTTTCGAACAAAGATTGACCATATATTGAATGAATACAAACTTCTCTCACTCGATGTTTTTCGCACCTGTGAGTGAAAATGAAATAAAAAATAATAATTCCTGACTTAAAAAAGAAACATTGTAGTGGAATTGACAACATACCTGCAATTGTACTCAAAGAGTGCTGTGATGGAATTGCGCTTCTTGTCACTAATATACTGAATGCCTCGATCCTACAGGGCCAGTTTCCTGAGGAACGCAAAGTTTCAAAACTTATCCATGTTTTAATAAAAAGGGCGACCCACATAGAAAATTATAGGGAAATATGCTTACTGAGCTGTTTTTCAAAGATTAAGGAAACAGCTCTTCCTCATCATGGGTTTAGATACGATTTCCGACGACCGTTCATTTACGATGTATTTTAACGCACTCAAAATCGTTGATTAATGACCCCGGTTAATGAATGATTTTCTATTAATCAACGATTTACTTATATGCAACCCAACGTACATTGCTCCAATACATATTATACTTATTAGTGGCCTGTGGCGTAGGCAACCATATACTCACCCGCTACATTTATTTTGAAATCAAGTAGCTGTGTTAGTAAGTACTATCTCGCATTATTTATTTCATTGTTGTATTTTCTTAAAATTTAGTAAGTTTCAATGGTTGTACAATTTCTAATGTCAATATTTATAATAATAAAACTGAAAATTAAAAGTAAGATATTTTTATTTTGGAAAAGTACGGTCGACGGAAAAGTTGTGTAAAAAAAATATTCAGAAAACATTCAATATACCAGTTGTCAGTAACGTTAATATGTAGTCACGCAGCCGGCTGGTAAAATGCTCGTGTGAGACTTGTGGCCGGTCTTGTCACCTATAGATAAGTCCCAGATAACTCTATCTATCAGATAAGGATATGCAAACCTATGAATTTTATCCGACAGATAGTTATCATAGACTTTATTGTAAGGTGAAAAGAACGGCCCTTAAGGTGATTGCGATGTCAAGGGTTCAAGACCCAAATGGAACCAATTTTTTTTTTCTTTTGGAAAATTACGGTCAACGGAAAAGTTTTGTAACGAACTCGTGAATTAAAATGGCGATTAACAATCTTGAACATATTAACTCAATTAACTCAATTGTTAATCGCCCTTATTAATACACTTGTTCGTTAAATAACCATTATTCTATAGAAACAGCTTCAATAGAACTAGTGCAGTATGTTCACGACAACCTTGACAAAGGCCACAACATCCTGGGAGTATTCTTTGATCTCTCCCGGGCGTCGATACAATAAACCCACTTTTTTGCAAACCAAATTGGAGTCCATGTGAATCAGAGGTCCAATCAACTCGTGGCTTATATCTTATGTCACAGGTAGAACACTAAAAGTCCAGATTGAAAATGAACTATCAAACCAATTCTATATTGATTTAGGCACACCACAGGGGGGAACCTTGGTCCCTTACTCTTTTTATTATTCATTAACGACCTACCAAATTATATTGAAGATGGGAAGGTATTTATGTATGCCAGATGATACCTCCATCATAATATCAGCAAAATCGCACTTGTAAATGAAAACTAAGGCCAACTCAGTCATTAACAGCTTCACAAAATGGTGTGAAAAAAATCATCCCATGAACAACATTGGAAAAACGGTGTGTATTAGAATTCACGAACAACCTTAAATCAGAAAACCATCTAACGTTTCAAGTTAATGGCACAAATCTTGCAGCAAAGTCCTGCACAAAACTCCTAGGAACTCAACTCTATCATAAACTGAACTTTAACCGAGACTTTAACGAACATGCAGATTCAATTTATAAAAAGTTGAACAAAGTATTTTATGCCTTCATCACCTTGAAATCCAATTTTCTCTCACACCACTTGATAGATATATATTATGCACTAGTCTACATCGTATTGAGCTGCAATATAATTATATGGGGAAGAGCAACTGGAATAAATAGAGTATTCGTCCTGCAAAAGAGATCTATCAGACTTATATTCAACCTGAAATTTAATGAAACGTGTAGGAATACCTTCAAAAATAACGGTATTATGACATGCACTTGTATCTATTTATTTAAACTAATGTGTTACATTCACAACAATCTACATAAATATATAAAAAAAAACAAGGATGTCCATAATTATCCAACCAGGAAAAATCAAGACGTCTATATAAGTTGCCATAACAGGTCTCTACACAAAAAATCATCCCTATATGCTGGCGGGTACTTCTATAACCTGCTACCTGGGTCAATAAAAAAATCTGACAATTACAAAAAATTCAAAATGTCTCTGAAAACATTTCTCATCGCCCATTCGGTAGACGAATATATTGATCTGAAAAAAATTTTATTTTGTAAATGATGTATATACTACGTGTATTGTGGTTTCGCATCAGGTGTATTTTGTATTTGTATTGTCTTTCATGGTATTATTGTATTGTGAATATCGAGGGGGAAACTACTCTTTCATTAGGTGTACATCATAACATTTTCATTAATTCAATAGTAATTTTAATTAAATACATTATTTGAAATGTCAAAACTCGACAGAAATTATTTTTGCGCAAAAACAAACTTTTGAAAACTGATTCAGAGCTGACCAACTCGAGAACGGTTAGAGATAGACGAATTCTGCGAACTTCAATCGATTCAGAATGTCCGAATTAGTATGTATTGTTATTTTCGAGTCAATCAAAAGAAATTAAAAATTACTCGAAAAAGTTGCAAGGGGTTCATTGAAAGTACCAAGTTATCACATCGACTTGAAATTCGCACTGTGTACGTAAAATTTTATGCTCATTCCAAAAATGTATGATTTTCTATGCTCAGATATAAGATTTAGACGGAAAAAGGTGTTTAAGATAAAAAATATTACATTTTCTGAGATTTTTTATTTTTCATTTTTCGAATTTAAAATTTTTGTCATCGGACGTATTTTGACGTGCTGATTCCGAATCTTTCAACAATAATGTCGAAAACTAATCAGAAATATTTTAGACGGCAAAAAAAACATCAAAAAACTGATTCAGAGCTGACCAACTCGAGAACGGTTAGAGATAGACAAATTCTGCGAACGCCAATCGATTCAGAATGGTCGAATTAGTATGTACTGTGAATTTCAAGTCAATCGAAAAAAATTAAAAATTACTCGAAAAAGTTGCATGCTGTTCACCCCTAAAAATCATCAAAAATACCAAGTCGTCACATCGACTTGAAATTCGCACTGTATACGTAAAATTGTATGCTCATTCCAAAAATGTATGATTTTTATATGCTCAGATATATGATTTAGGCGGAAAAAGGTGTTTAAGATGAAAAATAAAATTTTCCGAGATTTTTTATTTTTCATTTTTGAATTTAAAATTTTTGTCCTCGAAAGTAATTTGACGTGCTGATTCTGAATCTTTTAACAATAATGTCGAAAACTCATCATTAAAATTTTTGGCGGAAAAAAAAAAACATTTAAAAACTGATTCAGAGCTGACCAAATCGAGAACAGTTAGAGATAGACCAATTCTGCGAACGATAACCGATTCAGAATGGTCAGAATTAGTATGTATTGGGTATGTATTTGGGAATTATTTTATGACTTTCTGGATCTTATTTTTATACATAAGAGTCCATACAACGTATCCGCGTAATTGAATGGTAATTATCTTTCAATGTCCCCTAAAACTTTTTCATTATTTTTCATTAGAGATAATTATTTCACTGATTTTATTAGGTGTACAAAAAATGACTAGTTGTTTCCCCTCGGTAAATATTTATCATTATGTGTTACCCCTATCAATTTTATCTGACTTATGTCATGTCCACAAGAGTCGAATAAAGCTATCGATCTATTCTCAATTATGTGTAATATAACCCGTCTTTAATTTGAATATTTTGAAACTGGTAACGCCATTGTCATTTTAGAAAACTATTTTATATTCGGAAATCAATTTCATGAATCTCATCTCATCCACAGTTTGCTTCAATTCTCCATAGTGGCTCAAATGTTAAAAGGGGGAAACTTTCAGCATGTACTGTATACCTAAGCTTCTTGATTACTTGCATTTCGGACCTACATTGTTGTAATGGTTGAAAGATTTCTACTTCTTTAAATTTTTTCACTACGTTTCAATTGCTTGAATCTGCAATCGTCTTCAGGTGAATACTGACAAATTAAGAATCGACACGATGTTTTAAGGGGACTGCCGGTATGGTGTGATTTCGTTTTCATTACGCGCGGTCTTGTGTTTTCACGCTTTCTCTCTCTCTCTTTCTCTCTCCAAAACGGTCCATTAGTAGCCGTCTCCATACGTTCTAAATTTCGACGATCGGTTGACTTCTTCACTAGCCTCAGTTCTATTTCCTGTGTACATCGTAAAATTGACTGATCATAAGAAACATGATAATTCTCAATTAATCCCGTGATAAGAATCCTTATTTACTGGAAACCTATACACTTATATCATTGTCCTTTGGGTCATTACCCTCTATAAAGAAAAGTAATTATCCCCATAAAGACAAAACGGTCTGTTATTCATTCTATAACATCCGATCGATTCCCAAAAACATTATTGAAGTCTCAATTGGTAACAGAAAAAAACAAATGCACGCTCGCAAACCATTAAGAAGTCCTTTATGATTTATAATTACCAATTCAAGGCTGAAACCTCAATATTTGAAGGAAATCAAACGAAACGTCTTCCCTTGTTTGGAAATGACTATAAAAAATTCAATTAAAAGTACAGCAAGAGATTTAATGAATCAATTTGAGTTAAAATGTTGGTGCTACTGCTTCAATGGCTACCAGAGGAATGCGTTGATTATGAGTTCTGGAAAACGCCGGTTCACAATAGTTATTAACGATTGAATACAACTAAGGCAGGTTGCGCGTTTGACTCAAATCGGCCATTAGGGACGTAAATGGTACACGACAATGTCATCGTTAATTTTAAGCGTCGAGTCATTACACGCTTAATTGCCATAACCGCGGTAAAATAAATGACCCATAATTAGAAGAATAACTATCAATCTGTTACATGGTTGAAATATATGAGCTTGTGCCATTAAAGGACGTATACCGCAAGGTTCATAATCTGGTCCTAGTCGAAATTCTTTGCACACATGATGACTCTCTAGTAGTTAATTTGGGACAGGTGTCAATCGACGTTTTTCGACACTGAACTCAATTGAATCAAATGAACAATCAAAGACAAGTAAAACTAATAATAAATTTCATGAATAGTGACTAGTGAACTAATCCATTGTGAATTTGTCAGTTTCCATAATGATCGATACATTTTGAGAAGGACATTATCCCACGTTTGTTAACGTTTAATTCTTGAACCAATGACGACGTTGCTGAAGCATTTAGCAAATTGTATGTATAAATCTGATTTCGGCCCAATATAAAGCCATGAACTGAAATAATTATTGAAAGAAATATCGAGATGAATGCTATCGTTCAATAAAAAACAACTCCATAAACATCATCAACATTATTACAAAATACAAAAACAGGGTGATTCCTAAGTTGATATTTTTCTTAACTGTGTATAGAACTCGTTAAAATAAAGAAATTTTATATAAGCGAGATAAAAAAAGTAAACTGGGCGTGTGTAGGTATCAAGACGTAGTTATCGTATATTCACATTGCAAATATGGACGATGTAAACCGTGATCGATGCATGCTTGCAGCTTGTCCACCGAGTGATCGCCTATTCTCGCAATACTATTGGTCGTTAGAACGTCAACTGACCCATCACAAAACGAAAAGTTTTCGTAGTGTTGTATTCAGCTTGGTGTGTTACATTTGATTATGCTGCGTTTTGTTAAAAATTTCCGCTTTGATTTGTTTTTGTGTATTCAATTAAATTATTGACGATTTATTCCAAATAACTGCCCTGATCTTATCTAATTCACATTTTAAGAAGTATATCAAAAATGTATACATTTTCAAATTCATGTCACAATCTTACCAAGCATAATACAACTGTTCAAGTTTGGCGTTCACGTGTTTTGTTGACATCGTTGACTCGTTTAGTTTTTTGCTCTCAGAGAGCAAATCGTTGTGTTGAAGTTAAAGCCCTTTTATGCATGCGTTTTGTATTGCTGTACATACGACGGTAAAATAACTTCATGGTTCTTAGGTCGTTTTTATGCAGATGTATGACAACGTGTTCCTCGACGTGTTCAATAATACCGTTGTGTTTGGTCACAAGACAGTGTCGCCTGTACGTCAACAGAAATAACTTTCTCGAGAAATGGAAAAATGGATCCAATAGTTATTTAATATTTGCTTTAAAAAGGTATAACAAATAGAAAAAAGAAGAGAAAAAGAACGTTCATTCTATCAATGCTACAAGATATTTGGAAATTTGGAAGACGTAATTTATATGGCATACTTAGAGAGGATGGGGATACATTTTTCAATTATTTCAGGATGCCCGTAAATTTGGATACAGGATTTAGTATATTTCGTTCTACAGCGTTTATTTTTATCCCTTCAGTCGTCTGAGGATGTATCCCAAAGGGCCGTTCTTTCCTTTACTGCATAAATCAACATTTCAGTGCCCACACTTTCTTCCATCTTGCACAAATTATTAATACCCATGATACTCACAACTATCTGCACCTACTACACTGATCAACTGACAGCAGATAACTGGCGTTTGCATAAATGCTAACAAAGTGAGTATTCTCAAGAGCTAAACGCTTACTACTTTGAATTGTATTCACACCAAAGTACCAAATATTCATTTTCCATAAATAAAGATATTTGCTTCAATGGTTTTAGAAACGCGACGTTATTTTACCTTCGTAGGTCCAGCAATATAAAACGCCTGTATAAAATCCGATTAATATGTATGATAAGGATCATTATTTGACAATGATACAATGTTTTTTTTGTATAAAACAAATATTTGTATTGAAATTCGAATGAACCTCCATTTTCTTTGAAATAATAGGTTTATTTCGCCGTATTGAAACAACGAGTTTGTTTGACTGAGATATATTTTGTTTGATTCAGTACTATTTTTTTTCTGTGCAGTTGGTCCTTTTTGGCTTTTTATTCCATCAGGCAAACTGTATTGGTCTCTTCGTGATAGCATCGGGCAGCAGCATTACCAAGCATAATTAATTAAATATGCTCTCTTAAAATATTAATGTTCCCCGCTTAAATATTCCCTTAGCAAATAAATATGACTTAAAAGTTTATAGAATGGCTAGCTGGATAGTCCGAACTGACATCTGTAATTTTTATGGAAGCTACAAAATCTAGCGCTTCTAGAATACTGTTCACACTACTTGAGTGATCAAATTATCAGAGGATGGAATGCAAGTCAAAAGAAAATGAGCAATTCAGAAAAATAACATGCCAGTCAGAAAAAAATCGAAAAGTGAGCATGATGTAAAACAATCTGTATGCACTCATCGATTGTTATTTGAATTAATTTCACTACATTTAGTATCGCCTCAGTAAGTGGCTTGAAGTAGATGAAATCCTTAATTTCACTGCGCGAAATGGAGAGGCAGAGAAACATGATGGATAATTGGAAACAACACTCCTACACAAGAATGGCAGATTGGTTGACCCAAAGAAAAGAAGCAACTCTAACACTAATTGCGTTTCTTTGTGTCTGGCTTTGTTGTATTACGAAATTGGACACAGGGTGGTATCCGGAGAGGTTTGGATAAATTGTTAGAATTCTTCGGAAAATATTCGAACGTTATTCACTGAAAATTGTTTAAATCGAATAAAAAAACAAGAACTCTTACGCATACAAGAAAAAAATTTCAAAATAAAGCATCCTGCTTCATCCCAAAGAAAATAATTCTGTTATATATAATTGATAAAATGTTACTTTATTTGAAAAAATCTATTTTTTCTATAAAACCATGAAATAACTTGAAGAAGGTATCGAAGGCTTTCAAGCATGTCTCAAATTGATGTTTAACCGTACCTATCACTAGGTAGGTAATACGACGTTGTGGCTTATGGAAGAATGCGGTACTTCACATTATGACTTAGTTAATACTAAAATTCCCAAATTGTTTGAAATTGTAAACATATGCGTACACACAAAACATGTTTATTATGAATAATAATGATGGTGCTCACTTTTTGAGATAGGTAATATACTCACGATTTAACTATGTCAACAAATGTGTTTCTCCTTGTCTCATCTAATTGTATGTATCTGGTGTAATATCCAATACCGTATTATCCAAGCATTATACATATGGAGAGCAGTCTTCAGGTGGAAATCAGGAAACCTTGGCTTGAGAAGAAAGTTTTCCAAACTGTTTTAGGTAAAAAAGTTATTCCTAATAAAAATTCTTGTATGTTCTGGAACATAACATCGAATAATCAAATCTTGAAATTTGATGGGCGTATACGCGAAGTGTCAAAAAATATGAATTTGATACAAGAGTGAAGTACTTTTATTTGTGACAACATCGAAAATTGTTATTATGAAAAGATGTTCCGAATTATTAATCATGTTCGAATACATAATCATATCAATCTACAAAATATGTACATATATTTTTTATTTTTATTAAAAAAATAAACTAGTTGAGTCTGAGTGTATTCGCCCGTGAATATTATATGATTTCACTTTGAGAGCCAGAGTAAGTTTAAAAGTGTTACAGAGAAAAAAATATAAAATATCGGTTTTTATTTATTTTCAAGGTAAATGGTCAGGATTGCACATCTGAACGTTATTTTCAATTATTAGCAACTTTTCATAATAATTTTTTTTTATATATTGTCACACATAAAAAACTTTACTCGTGTACCAAATGATTATTCATTGAAAATGTAGATTTTTTAAAACTTTTTCTTCATTGAAACGAGAGAGTTTTTTTTTTTCCATATGTCGCCAACTTAAGTGGACACACTCTAAGAGGCATAGATCTTAAACTACATCCAACAGATATTCCAGCAATCTATCTCAAGGCGGATGATACTATTACAAGTGCTTCCTAATTGTAACCTAATAATAGAGAATACGTGCCTTATTTTGCCAGTATGACCACATGCAGACTATTTCCAAAATTATAATTCAAGAAATACGCTTACTAGTTAGTAAGCGTATAGCTTTTGAGAATGCTCACTTTGTTAGCGAAACGCGCGTCGAGTGAAAGTGACGTAGTTTTGGTGTTTTGGGTAGCTTCTATTTCTTGAATAAACATATCAAAATAAAAATCACAACTGAAATAATCACCTAATTGAAAATACAGGTGGCATTCAAAACTAATAATGTCCCCAAATACAAAATTTAAGTCGGTGTTATTTCCATGACTCGCTTGAAATCCATAAAAAATGCATGGTTCAGTGTTTCAATCTTGGTTCAGAATATTTTTAAGATGGCTAAAGGTATTTCAGATGATGAATTCTGTTTTCACCTTCTGTGGGTTTTGAGGAAGAGATGTTACTATAGAACGTTACATTGAAGAAATTAAAATTGAATCCTTCATTCACTTCAAATGTGAATTGAAAGCAAAAATTACATAATAGATCAACAACCTTTCTTGTTAAACCCAAAAAATATATTTTCTTGGTTTGACCTAATGTTAATTATATTAACTCTGTCGTTATAACTGAACAAATAATCCTGTTTATGCAGACAAGATCTATCCAAGATTGTTTTTATTTCAAATATTTTATTTTAAAAATCTAATTTATTTCTGATTATGTTCTGATTGAGAACACCTTATTTTGACGTCAACCAGAATTCAGAAAATGATACAATGTGAAAGTAAAAAACTAGGCATATGTGTTGAAATATGGCTGTAGTATAAACGAAGACTGAAACATTCTGACTTGATGGAAAAACAATAATTGTACTTACCTTTAGGATTCACAATATAATCTTCATGCAAAACCTTCTCACACAAAAGCTTTTTTTGTCCAATTATGGTTAACAATAATTGAATCTGTTTACCGGCAACTACATTAGAACTAACGTGTGTGAGACACATAGGTGAAATGGCAGAAATGTGAAAAAATAGCAGGCCATCACATCGATCAGGTACCAAAAAGAGTCGAACATTTTTTTCAATATTGTTAATTAAGAAAATATAACAAGATATTCTTTTGGGTTGAGAAATCTTTGTTAATGGTCTTTCAATTTGAGAACATAGCATTTCTTGATGTGGAATCAAAGTCTTGTGTTCATGTTAAAGAATATATGCTCATTATTTTCTTGAACCAAGGAAGTTTTGTGAGAAGTTTCTTAATATTATAATCTTGGACAACTGACGAATTGACTAATATGGTTTACTGAAATGATACCAGCTAATGTAGCATCTTTCATACCTTTCAACCAGAGTCTGGAGTATGGGGCTCCTGAAGGGTGAAAAATAATAATATTATTTTGTAGGTTATCAGCTGAACCTGTTATTTATGTGTACTTAGGTTTAGTTATATGACTGTATTCTGTTTGCCAATGAAATCCTTCCATCAAGACCATTATTGACAAGATTAGTTACTAATGGTAGTTTACTCTTTTTTGTTTTAGGTGTTTCTCCCGTTTCTTTGAACGGAACAAAATATCTAGATTCAAAGCTCGTTGACCGTTCCTTCTGAAAAAACGCATTTACTCAGAAAAATATTATAAATATATCCCTAGAATTGCCCACTTCTACTATCATCAAAAGAAGATCACCACTCGAAACTTTTGAATGTTTTCGTTTCAAGTAATCTCAATTCCTTACCACAGAAAATTCTAACCTTCATTTAAAATTTAAAGAATTTTTGATTGGAAATATAAAATTACCTGATTTTAAGTACCTATATTTCGTCAGCTGAATGTATAACTTTAATTTCTTCATTTGAAATAATTTTTTATCGATTATATATAACACAATAAAATTTTTGTTATAACGTAAGCTGCATTATTTCCAAAACTTGTTTGTGTTCATGCAAATCAGAATTATACACGTGCTGTGAAGAATCATTATTTCGATCAGTTTTCGATGATCATTATATGTCATAATAATTTCGATGGGTAAATACCATCGCAAATTAATTTCTCCACTTCTAAATTAAAAATGGAGTTCTGCACGCAGAAAAAAACTTGGTTAAATCAACAAAATATAATTCAACTCGAATAAATAAAAGTGTCAGTATCCCACAATTAAATATCAATTCAAATGAAACAAATATTGTCATTGATTTGTCTCTCTGAAATCCTTTTAGATTTAATGCGATTTGCTTTCAATTGATTATATGTTTTGTTCATAGAAAATCTTGTTTTTTCTTCTCGAAAACATGAGATGTTTCAGTCGATCATATGATTTGATATTTCAACATTACCTTTTAGAATTTTGATTTGAATTTGATTCCAACCAACAAAATATTTTGTTAACTCATTCAGTTCATCGTTTGATTGAACAAAATATTTCTTGAAGTGGAAACTACACGAATCAAAATGAACGAAATATTTTTTTGAATCAATACCTTCAATCTCTTCGATTTGCTAAAGGGATTTTTGAATTTACAAATTATCTTATAGAATGAAAATATTTTGGTAATTCATAGAACAAAATATCCGTTTGAGTGAATGTTATTCCATTACCCTTCTGACAAAATATATTAATTCGATTTACGAATGTTTGTTCAAACTCATTAATTATGTTAGTAGATCGAAAAATAAGTTTTATAAAAGAAAACATATTTTGAATTGATTTGAAAGAATATTTTGTCAACTGAAATATTCAGAAATGATTTCAAATATAAAATTTATTCCAATTAATCATACAAGTCCATTCAAATCCCAATCCATCTTTCATGAATATCTCGAAAACCGTGAGAGGGTCGTTTGAATTTTCGCAAATTTTGTATTTTGAAGCTCTTTAACAAGACGTCCACCAATCAAACACAGACATTTTGTTTAAGGAGATTCAAGAGAGTGAAGATTATGGATATTTTTCACGAATACAGAGTATATCTTGAATGATATAATTAATTTCAGGAGGTAATTTCTTGTCATATTTTATGGAATAAAGTTTATCACCGCACTGAAATTAATAACATCATTTAAGATACACCCTGTATATCTGCTGAACCAAAAAAGCTTGAGATGAATTTGGAGATTTTTAACAGAGCTTCAAAACACAATTTTGTGGTAACTTTGTCCCTGTGTCTTAACAGTTTTCGAGATGCAAAAGACTCGATTTTGAATAGGCCCTCCACTAGTCGATCCTGAAAAATAAAAATCACGAATATATCATAACTATATTCCTCAAACGAGCTAAATGGGTGATTAGTTAAAAAATAAATCATAAGATTTCTGTTCGTCCAAATTAAATAGGTATAAAGATTTTGAAGATCTCTCGGAAAAACCTTCCCAGGTAATCAAGACAGGATATGAATGAAATGTAAAATACATTTGAACAAATAATTTATTCATCTCAATTTGAACAGTAACAAAAAATAAAATATATAATTCTTTTGTATATTATATAATAAAATACATTATAAAACTACCATCATATCATAATCAATTCATTTAATTTTTTGCATAATAAATTATCCTTTGCCTTTATATTTGTCTCATCACCACAAAAGCTTGGCCTTCCTTCCTTAGAGCTTCAGTAGATGTTTTCCATTGTCCAAGAGATGGTATGAGTTCTTTCAAGTTATTATCGTCCAGCTTTTTGGCAATTTCCAATGTTATGTCATTTTCTGAAAAATTCATTATGACTGTGAAAAACCGAAAATTGACCTGTTGCCCTATAACCGCCATGATGTTTTGAAATGAATCTCATTGATAGTTTTATAGAAACCTTATTATCTTAATACGTTACTTACCAGCTTTCAAATTCTTCAAGGAGCCAAACAATATTATTTTGGTCACTATTATTATAATTAATAGTCACAAACACTAAAAACACAATTGAAAAGGAACCTTGAACTCCGATACAACGCTACTGACGTTACTCATCAACCATCATCCTTGCCAATACCATGTGATTGTTGCGCTTGCGTGTGGTGTCGCAATGCTAAATTTGACAAAATATTTCGAAAGGACAATTCGATGTATGTTGAATTAATTTCGTATTACTTGCGTGAACAAATTTGTGTTTTCAATGAAATCTTTCTGGTATTCACGAGGAAAACATATTTTGTTCCGTCAAATCAATTTTTGCTGAAGTATTTCTCTAATTATTTGTTCAGACAGAATATGGTTTTGAAAGAAATTATTATTTTCTGTCTTGTCAATCAATCAATAATGTTCATAGGACCTTCTATGGTTGTTTACATGAAACCATATTATAAATTTAAATTGAACAAACTTCGGATTGAATTCACAAAGTACTGAATCAATTCTTTTTGTTCAACCAAATCATTAAATTTTGAGGTAATTCACTAGTTAGTTGGTTGAACATAATATCTTTTAAGCGAAATATTTGTGATAGTCATAACGATTCACATATAATGTCGAACCAATTCTGATACACATGTCCAATACACAAAAAAGTATTCGACCGAAGTATATATTTTCTCATAATAACAAAATATTTGAGTAAAATATTTTGTTCGTTCAGTAAATGCTGCTAGTCTATTCAAGCTTGTTTTTGCTGCAGATGCAAGTAATTTTTTTCATTCAACAATAAACTCTTAATAAAAAGAAAGTGATTGTAGCAACAAAATTGTTTTTACCGTGTGGTAAAAAATTCCAGTGTTGATCAATTCATTGTTAATTCGAACTTTGTATCATAACTATATTGAAGAATATTCTTACTACAAAGAATGTTTCCATTTTCTCAGCATGCAGAAATATTCTTTCGATTGGAGTGTTTGAAACGTATCAGAATTAAATCATCAGAAATGTACTCTGAAGAAAATTGTTGTTGTTTGATAAAAGTGTTAAAATTGTTTTTTCCGTTAACCAGCTGTCGTTACGAACGGCAGCCCCCAAAAGTTGAAACTTGTGCGT
The DNA here is from genome assembly GCA_958298965.1 of Chrysolina haemoptera. Classification (NCBI taxonomy): domain Eukaryota; kingdom Metazoa; phylum Arthropoda; class Insecta; order Coleoptera; family Chrysomelidae; genus Chrysolina; species Chrysolina haemoptera. The sequence goes on along the minus strand of OY282597.1, from coordinate 22,296,573 downwards.
GGCAAAGATTAACGAGGTCATACCTTTTAACGTGCGATTCCTAGCACTTCCTCGGGCCATCAGATAAAAATCTGTAGTCGCTGGGATTTCAACCTAGCCGACCAGCAGTCACTGGTTTTGAACGCGACAGTCTCAACCACTGAGCTACCCATTATAATAGTTTGAAAATAATATTAACTTGAAAGAAGAAAATTGGATATTTTGAACTAAAATTCATAAAATATTCTGACAAATACTTTAGTTCTCTCAATACAAGAATATTTTCTTGGAATCAGTAAATTGTTCAAGAATTTTAAAGTTTTGCATAAAAACTCTCGATTTGATCAGAATAACAAAAATGTCTTGAATAGAAAAGATATTCTAACAATCTAAGTAAACTGAAACAAAACTTTTAAAATTGTTAAGTTGAGAAGTAATTTTTATGTGTGGCGTGCTTGAAGTGTTTCAACCTCTAAATCATTCACCTCAATATGGCCACTATTTATGCAAGAGTATCGCCTTTGAGAAACATCAGACAAGCAGCTGTCACTTGAAATGAATGGTAACAATAGTGTATCGGAGGATTTCGAATAAATGAAACGAATAATTTTGACCAAAGCGAAATACCATTCTCTCCACACTCTCCCACAAAGTGGAAAATTTAAGGCAAATATTTGTCGAAAAACAACTACCACCCCCTACGAACATTGAATTGCACCTAACATATATTTGTGCAATGTTCCTCCTGTAAGACACAATTGCAAGTGCTATAATTGCAATCAAGCATTGAATATCATACCCCACCTGCAGCCTGCAGACGTGAGATATTTCATGGGTTTTTTCCTCTTATCATTGCTGGGATAGTTCAGACAACCTTAAAGTTATCCTGGACTTCTATCGAATGATAACACCCAAACAACAGTAACTACATTCCTCGATAGCATAGACTCCAGGAGGAGTTGGTGCATGTTCCGAACACTGTCCGAAAACTATGTTTCTACATTTTCTCACTAAGTGGAAATCAAGTATTGCATATTATCCCCCTTATGGTAGGGAATGAACACCTGCAGACATGACATATTATGTGTGAGGATAGGCCAGACAACATTAGAGATATCCTGGCCCTCCCGATAAATGATAACACACAAAACTCCAAAGCAAGAATCACTCCTTGGCAGTACAGACTCCAGAAATAATTGATGCATGAATCGAACAATTGTATCCTTCTGAAGGAACATTGCACAATTAGATAGCAGATGTTGATCAATAAAAGTGACCTTGTTTTTGTGTGGACTGTATGAATGCTGAACTACCCCACAGGGAGCGATACTTTTTTTGATATAGAAACAACATCGTACTAAAATTTCTCAAAAAATTAATTTCCTCGAAGTGAACTACGAATTACAGAAAATTGCACAGTGTGTGAGCTCCAATATCCAGTATGATTAAAAAAAATACCTCACATTATGAGAGTTGGAAAGTGCGGCCCCTGGATGGGAACACGTGGATAGATAGAATCACTGCTTTTCAGTTCCTCCTCCTTCTTAAAACGTGGGACGGAACCTGGTGATATGAATATTCAGCATAGTTCTCAATATAATATTCCAAAAATAAGTTATTTTTGCTGATCACAACACATTACTACATGAATGTTGAAAAAAGTATTATGTGTTGAAAGAGTTTTTCGCACTGATAAAAAGGATATTTTGCATCAATGCATAATTGCATTGATTCAAGTCGATTGTATTCTTGAATAGGTCCAACCAAATATTAGTTTGATTTTTTGACAGAATCCTCTTGACCACTTGAAAGGAAACTGTTTTGAGACATATGAACACTTTCTTCACTGAATAATGAGAGTATTTCAACTTTGATAATGAACACTATTGTGAATACTTTCTTTGTTCGATGGTGTGAGTTGGTTGAGGCAAGAATATTTTAACTTTAACAACGAACAATATTCTTCTTTATAATGCAATACATTTTTGATTCAAGATTATCTGCATTTGGAGGCTCAGTACAAATGTGCACTTGGTTATAAAAATATGCCATGGAAGCCATGTTCATATGGTACATTTCAACAAACAGAGAAAACTGCGAACAATTGAGGTATAGTGATTATAAATGAGAATAGTTTTGTAATATTTCAATTTCAGAAACTATATAATCAAAGTAGGTACCTCTTCGGTGACGCATAGAAATGCGATCGAATATAGAAACGACAGCGTCATTCGCCATTATCACACACCTATTAAAAATAAAAATATCTTCAACCTACCTCCACAACTGGTCCATTAATTACCTAAATTCAAATCGTGCAGAAATAATTGTACCTCCATATTGCATATAACCACTGTGTCAAATACAAAACTAACAACTTATATTATGATTCAAACACAACCCCCAAACCAAACGCCGGCAAAAGCAAACAGGATAGAGGTCCCAGTCGGCAGTCGCAGTGCGCGCTTTCGCGTGGGTTCGCGTCGTTCCGGTAGCGGGGTTTCGCCAAGAAATCATGTTCTTGAGTCAAAAGGAGCATTTTTCACAAGTAGGAGTTCTCTAGGGTAAAGAGTTGGAATGTATTAATGCAAACAAATTCATTTCAAGATAAAGAAACAAACAGTTCAATAAGTTTGAAATAAGAGTATATTCATCAATTAGAAATAATTATTCTTTTCAGAAGATGATTCTGTTCAAGAGGATATATATATTTGATTGAAGACATCCTTTTTATCAGTGCGTCTATGCGTCTTATGAACACAAATTATATTCGATCCATAAGTAGAAATGCCTGTACTACGATAACTTTATGAAAATTCTTCGAAATAATATTTCAGTAAACATCGTAATGGAGCAAAAATACCGTGTACACAGTTGTGAAAACAAAAAAAATTAAATATCGATTATTATTATCATCATTATTATTATTTTAAATGATCAGGAATTTTAAACTCAAGTAGAGAGAAAAATGAACAAGAGCAAACCTATTATGTCTTTTGCAACTGTAATAAAATTCCTTTGGAGAGAATAATGATTGAAGCCCATATCGAGCCTTCAATTTAGTATCCGTCTCAGTCCTATCCTGCCAAAATTAGTTCCAGATCCATTCTCCATTTGAACGTCAAGCAAACAAGATTCGAGAAACTTTTTCAATGCATGCTCAGGCACTGATTGTTGAATAACAAGGAGTACAATACTGTCTGAAAAGATTCGTTATCGCCGTGAATGACATTTTTAGTGTTGGAACAGGACAATACAATACGTGCTTCGTTAATGTTAACAACAACTACGTACATAATTAGCTCACCACTCTGTTTTCATTCTATAAGGTGACCAAAATATTGAAGGGTGTCTGACTTTCACTCGCGAGTAGAAGTATTCATATGGACAATTCGTATCGTTGATGAGGCGTGTTGAAATTTATAATACAATAACTCTTATTGTTTGATTATATCTTGTTTTATGTATGTTGATATCACCCCTGTTTAAAAAAAATAAATAAATAAAACAAAACATGGTAGTTGAAAATAAATAAAAACTTCAAGCTGACGTATATTTTTTTCTACTGAGTTGAAAACAGTCTCTTGCATTCCATTGCTTAAAATTTCCATCAGGTTATGGATGCAGAATCCAGATATCCACAGTGGCAACGTATATCCAAGGAGTATCCAGATTTTATGCTCCATCACACAACCTGTGATTCTGTGGATGAACCTGAAACCGCAGCTGAAGATTTTTCTAGTGATTATAGCATTGACTGGAAAGCTGCAATGGAAACTGAAATTGATTCTCTAAATAAAAATCATACAGTGTGTCCCACTTTGAGCAGCCACACCCTCGTATTTTCTTGACAGTAAAGTGATTTCAAAATTTGTTTTTTATTACATATAGTACCCAGAATTATCTACCTTCAGGCTGATGAAATATTCGTATATCCATTTTCCACGGCTACCTACGACCAATCGAAAAGTGAAAAATTGGGAAAAACATACTGGGCATCTTTTTATCGCAAAAATAACACCAGGATCTGTTTCCGAACACCCTAAAACCCCCAAATCTCATTGATAATTCATTAAAATATACGGGGAGTCATCTGTAACTAACAACATTTTTTATTTGTTATTCATCCGCAATGTTTGGTAGATTTCGATTTTTTTCCTTGGTCACGAAGTACCTGAAAATGTTCAGATAATGCTGTAGGGAATGTTCCAATATTACTTTTTCATGGCTACCTACGAACAAATTGAAAAGAGAAAAATTGGGAAAATATACCAGGGATTTTTTTATCACAAAAATAACACTAAGTTCTATCCCAGAACACTCTGAAACCTGTAACTGACATAGTATTGATTTTTATTCATCCGTAATGTTTAGTTGTTTTCGATTTTTTTCCATAATCACTAATTATTCAAGAATGTTCGAATAATGTTGTAGAAAATATTCAAATATTACTTTTTCATGGATAGCTATGACCAGTCGAAAAGTGTGGAACACACATCAAGGACTTTTGTAACACAAATGTAACAGCGGATTCTGGTTCAGGAGACCCTAAAATTCCAAGACCCCAATTCTTGAACCATAAAAATATACAGGGTGTCATCTATAGCTGGCAGAATTGATAACGCTTATTTATTCGTAGCATTTAGTTGATTTACAAAATTTCTTCTCGAGTCATAAAGTATCCAAAAACAATCAATTGATGCTGTACAAAAATACCAAATATTACTTTTTGATGCCTAGATATGGTCAGTTGAATGTTGAATTATAAAGGAAAACATACTGAAGATTCTTCTGTCTCCGAGCTAACACCAAATTCTGGTTTAGAACACCATAAAGGCCCCTGGATCCTGTTGTTCGAATCATGAAATTACATAGGAAGTCATCTGTAAAAGGAAACATGTCTATATAACTCTTTATTAAATTAATTTTGTTGCTTCTTGTACAGATGACACCTTGTATATTTTAATGATTTAAGTAATTAGACCTGAGTGATTTAAATTGTTTCGAACCACAATTTGGTTTTGTGATGAAAACAAGCTCTGAAATGTTTTCCAGGTTTCCTATTTCTAAATATTATGAATAAAAATATAATCACGAGTATAATCATTTCTTTCACAAAACTAACACCGGATTCTCGTTCTCAACAAGTTTAACAAGATTTATGAATAAAAAGTGAGATGATATGTTACCATTTACAGGATAATATCCTGTGTAATTTCATTACCCGGGCAACGAATTTTGGAGGTTTTGCGGTATATTCTGAACCAGAATATGTTGTCTCGGTAATAGAAGGATGTTTACCATAATTTTTCAATTTTCAACTGGTCATATATAGCCATGGAGGTATAAAATTTCTTTTTTTTTTTAAATAGTATCAATTAAATATTTTGGGTGCTCCTTGATTGAATTGATTGATTGAAAAGAAATATTCAGAAACAATTCAACATTACGGATAAATAAAAGTTATCAAATTTGCTAGCTACAGATGATACGCTGTATATTTTTAGATTTAAGTATTGAGGTGGGGATTTCAGGGTGTTCTGATCCAGAAATGTTTGTGCTTGAAGTATCCTTAATGTATTTTCCCCATTTTTTCGTCTCTCAACTCGTCATACCAAGCCATGAAAAAGTAATATTTGGTTATTTTCTATAGCAGTAATTGAACATTTTGGGTACTTTGTTACTATAGAAAAAAAAAAAAACAACAACCAAAGATTACGGATGAAAACAAATTGAAAATGTTGCTAGTCTGTAAGACATCCTGTATATTTTAATGAGATCTGTTAGTCTCGAAGTAAAAAACGTTTAGTATATTTTTCTCAGTTTTTCACTTTTCAACTGGTCATAGCAAGCCATGAAAGAGTAAAATTTGGGTATTTCTTATACTCAGCATCAATTGAACACGTTCAGGCCTTTTGTGACAAAAAAAATCGAAAGCAACCGATTATTTCGGATGAATAAAAATTAATAATGTGGCTAGTAACAGATGCCACCCTGTATATTTTAATGAATAAATCACTCAGATCTAGGGGTTTTAGGGTGTTCTGAAACAGAATCTGGTGTTATTTTTGCGATAAAAAAATGCCTAGTATGTTTTTCCCAATTTTTCACTTTTCAATTGGTCGTAGGTAGCCGTGGAAAATGGATATACGAATATTTCATCAACCTAAAGGTAGATATTTCTGGGTACTATATGTAATAAAAAACAAATCTTGAAATCACTTTACTGTCAAGAAAATACGAGGGTGTGGTTGCTCAAAGTGGGACACACTGTATATGGGAGTTAGTTAGCAAACCTGATAATGAAAAAATCATGAAATCAAAATGGGTTTTCAAACTGAAACGGGATGCAAATGGAGATATAGTTTGTTTCAAAGCCAGGCTTGTTGCAAAAGGATTCACTCAGAAATATAGCATTGATTTCTTTGAACCATTTTCTCCTGTTTTACGACATTCCTCGTTGCGTTTTCTGTTTGCACTAGCTGTTCAACATAACTTTGAAATGAAGCATTTAAACGTTGTAACAGCTTTTCTCAACGGCAACTTAAAAGAGAAGATCTACATGTTTCAACCAGAAGGTTTCCTCGTTGAAGAAGAAGAGACAAAGATATGTCTCCTTCGATAAGCTATTTATGGACAGTAACAAACAGCTCGTTCATGGAATAAGAAGATTGATGAAGTTCTCCATTCTCTAGGATTCCAAATATCACGCCATGAAACATTCTTATATTTCAAAATGGATGACATTCAAATCATCATATTAGCGTTGTATGTCGATGATTGTTTTCTCTTTTATAATAATCATCGTGAAATTGACATGTTGATCAAAAAATTCGCATCATATTTTCAAATCAAAGACTTGGATGTGACTAGCCACTGTCTTGGAATGAAGATTGTCTACGATAGAAGAAATCAACAAATAACTCTCAGTCAAAAGCAATATGTTCTTGATCTGCTGGAAGAATTCGGAATGCAGGACTGCAACCCAGTGAGTACCCCAATGGATGTCAATGTGAAATCCAAGAATGATTTCGAACACTGCACAAAAGATGTTCCATATCAGCAAGTAATAGAACACTCTGTCAGCTGGCGTCACAACATGGCGGTCATGGGGGGACAACCAAAGCATTTGACATTTAATGAAATGTAAATACATTTTTTGGGGGTGTTAGTGGATAATTGCGATTTTTATAAACTTTACAGACATCAAGTGATTCACGTAGCCTTATGGAAAATGGGTTCAATGGGTTTGTTCTTGTTCAGTTTCGTTTGTTTTTCCCCTTATGACATAGTTCACAACTGTCATATTACGTCACTGCCAGTGCTCTATTGGGCGTTTAGTGTATTTGAGTGTTATGACCTGCTCCCGGATTCCGAACTCTCAATTCGAGTCGAAACGATATATTCATCTCCTTTCTTTACATGCTATTAGTTGAAGAGGTATATATCGTCTCGACTCGATACGAGAGTTCGGAATCCGGGTGCTGTCCTGATATTTCATTCGCTTGTTCGTATTTGAGCCAGTTTAATACGAATCATTCGACATAACACTGGCAAGCTGCAAACGGGTGCTCCGTTACCTTAAAAGAAGCAGTTATATTAGTCTGGTATACAGTAAAAGCAAAGAAACTATCTTGGAAGGATTCGCAGACGCAGATTGGACCAGTGACACATTTGACAGAAAATCTTCCACTGGTTTTGTGTTGAAATTTTCAAATGCTGCTATTTCCTAGGATTGCAAAAAACAGTGTACAGTTGCAATGTCTACCTGTGAAGCCGAATATATGGCATTGAGTGATTCCACAAAGGAGGCAATTCATTTGAAAAATATATTGTCTGAGATATTAGGAGTTTCCAAACCCGTCAAATTGTTCAATAACAATCAGAGTAATCAGAAAATCGCGACGAACCCTGTTATGCATCGAAGAACGAAATATGTTGATGTTCGTTTTTATTTTATCAAGGAGAAGATTGACAAAGGAGAAATTATGCTGAGTTATCTCCATACATCTAAGATGATAGCAAATATTTGTACCAAGGCTCTACCGAAACCAAAACATGAATTTTGTGCCAAGGGTTTAGGTTTAGTTGAAATAAGATAGTTATTGCATTAAAGGGGAGTGTTGAAATGTATAATACAATAGCTCTTATTGTTTGATTACATCTTGTTTTATGTATGCTGATATCACCTCTGTTTTATCTCTTGCAAGCGTATAATAGTGGCCAGAATCCACACTCAGTGGAAGACAGCTCGTAATGGCAGTTATCTAGTGAGGTGTTCATCTAAAGTCACGGACTGCCGGAGTTTGGTACGCTGGTGTGATGCTGGGGTTTGACAAATGTATTTTAGAGTGAGTGTCAATCTAGCTGGTGCTTCTACTATCCTGGTGGCCCTGGTGGTATCACATCACAGTGGTACTGGTTATCGCCTGTTAATTTTTCGGGTTGTAAGTAATACTCCATCAAGGACTGCACTGTTTGGTTCTCAGACTGGTTCGGGAAAGATAATTGGAGCTTTCTGAAACTATCTTGTTCTTGTTCACTCTTGGTCCCGCACTTACCGCATCGTGAAATGGGTAACATCTTTCCTCCAAAAGACTGCTGCACCACGGTTGGTATTACTGCTGAAGCTTCATTTTCAGGGTTGACTTCATTACTATTCAAGTTGGTATCGTGTTCATGCAGTGTATCCAGTTAGTACTCCAGGAACTGCGAACTATCGTGAAGGAAGCCAGGATGACTTGAAATATTCAATATTTCATGTGGTGGCAAAGAAGACTTTGTGGAGAACTGCAGTAACGCGAAAAGATTTTGCAATTTGGAAAAGAGCTGGGAAATATCCTTCTTATATAACAAAACTTTGTTTCTGAATGTTCTCGTCATAAATATATCATGTAACATAAATTGCCTAGGGTGGCCTAGGTTGACCAAACCGACTTTTCCTATGGAAAACTTGCCCATTCCTGAAGAACCCGGGCGTCGGCCCAAGATTTGCAGTGAAATACTTGCCTGTGATCGGAAAATTTAAAACTCGAACTTCATTTAGAGTTACTGTGGCGTTTATATGAATATAGCAAAATTTCGTCAAAAGAACGGAACGCTGGTATAGTTCCAAGAATTGATGTAGCATTTCCCAGCTGGATTGCTATACTCATTCGCTGACTGAGAAATGTTGTTGCTCTTAGATTTTGTGTTTCTTTCTCCAATCTTTCGCTAATTAACTGGATAAAATCGAGAGATTGGGGAGCAAAGACGCCAAAAGTTTTCTGCTACAGGATAAAAAAAATATTTATCTTCCAATGTTCTATATTTAGTACATTTCACTTTTTCACTAGAGATGGCGAAATGAGAGGGGGAAATGAGAGGGGGCTAAGGTGTCAGCACACGTGAAATTCCACATAGCAAGTTTTCCACACCTCAAGGGATTATTATCATGCCACTCCTGGTGGCTCTAAGATTGCTGGAACACCAACGGAGATCAAAGCTCTTTTCAATAAGTCATCAACTTGATGATGTCTAGAAAGTCTACCTGCACTCCTTCTACAACCCAGTCCATATACTCCGTTGGCTTTAACATTAGAACCACATATACAATCATGAGGAGCACAAATCGATAATCTAAGTATCAAAGCAACAGCTATTCTGAATGACTCATCATTTAATAGTGTTCCTAGTGAAGCTACCCCAATACTGGTAAAGTATCAAGCCAAGTTCCAGATTCGTTCACAGACACAGCATTGATTTTCTGTGAAGCAATTTGAAGTAATGGGTTGTTCCTAGATTTCTGAAAAGATTTCTCTTTTTCTAGTAGTCGGCAATTAGTTTGGAAAAACCATAGTGATTTAGTTTCAACAAACAAGAGGTCAGGGATGTTCGTAAATGATGTTGGTAGGATAGTTTTAGTCAATTTGGAGACACTAGAAAAAGAAGATAAAAAAGTGGGCAATGTATTCAGTTAAATCAGTGTATTTGTTGACATTTCCCAATAATTATTTCTACCAATAACTGCATTATTTCAAGGACCGAAACGATTAGTATGAACAAGTGGAGTAAAATCCACCCAAAAAGTCGTTCGAAAAAATTTTTTTCGAGAACGGTTAACGGTATAACGAGTTCCCACCTTCACAATACAGTGAGGTATATATTTTTCTATTAGAATACCATTGGACGACATTTTTGAGTGGGGACGAACTTTTTTATTCAGAAAAAACTAAAAAAAAGGTTTTTCTAAAACACGTTTCTTGATGAATATCACCTCATAACTCTGAAACTACAGGAGCTATGAAAATATTTTGTTTAACAATAGAGATATATTTCCTGTTTTTCACGCAAGTATGATAACATGATAAATAATCACGATTTCCGTAAATTTATTCGGAACGCAAGATATCACTTTTCATGTAATGTTTTTTTCAGTAATCGACAAACTTTTTGTTTTCAGCTTTTTGTGTATATATGCAGCGAATGAAATGTTGACGAATAGCCATAAAAGTTTTTGAACTAACAAAAATTTGTATATGTAGTATAGTTTTTGAGATATGATTTTTCAAAGATGTAGGTACGCACGGCAATGAATATTATGCCTGTCGCGACATAAACAGGACTACAAGGTGCAGTTGTAGTTTTAGTTGGGCAGTTTACAACAATTCGTTCAACATGCAGTGTGTCATTTGTGAAAAAAGCGTTTCCTTTAATGAAAAAAATATTACGAAAAATCCACGGTTACAAGGTTTGCTTTCGTTATTATCAGCAGCAGAAAAAAGGAAGGATACTTGTGGATCACGCATCCTTATGCAAAGAGAGCAAATTTTGTCTGCAAATGAAAAATGTGTGTATCATAATGAATGAAGGAAGAGTTTCACCAGCATTCATAATATTCAAAGATTGTTGAATTTTAATGATTGCGAGAAAAATACCGAAGCGGGACCATCAAAAACTGCACAAATAATGAATGTAAATGCATTAAAGAAGGTTTGAAATGTTCCAGTAAATGTAAATGTAGAGACTGCCAGAATACATTCAGAGATCCTGTTGATGAAGCAGAATCAGAAAATGAACAATATTAATATTTACATTATTTTTCGTTTACTAGATTGGTTCAAATTATTTTTATTTTGTAAATTATTATGAAATGCAATATTATTTTCATCTGTACTTGTATCATTGATTTTGAAACAACTATCAGAAGCAGCACAATTTCTCAACACAACACTAATGGGTTGGATACTGAGAGTAGGCTCTGATTGATGGTATTGCGCCGAGCGCGAGCAGTCGCCCGGAGACGCGGAATAACAGACAGTTTAAAAAAATCATACCGTCAAAACTACCATATTATTATATGAGTTGCATTTTTTAGGCTCTTTTTCTCAATGTTTTTTGCTGCATGTACATAAATATTTTGAATATTTCACATTCTCTATTTATTCAGATAAAAACGCGATTTTATGTCATCTTGCCCATGATATGTTGAGAAGCGCTGAATGATCCCTTTCGATTAACAAAAAAATCAAATCGATGTCTTGAGTAGTTCTCGAGATATTGAGTGGTATGTTTAAGAAAACACGTTTTTCGAATGTTTTATTTTTTTCGTACTTTTTTGAATAAAAAGTTCATCCCCATAGAAATATGTCGTCCAGCTGGATTATGATGAACAATCACATGAAGAAAATTATCAGATAGGTATGATTTGGTTATACCCCGGAAAAAAAACGATGGATTTTGGCCCGGGTTTTACTCCACTAAACGTATAGTTTATTATAAATTTCTATAGATTGTTTTTTCCATGATTTGGATTGTTTAATTAGTTTTTTTTTCTAAAAAGTATATACTACAGAATCAACTCACATATTTGTTTTCTAGCATTCCGTTCCATATAAATCGTAATTTATTAGTAAGGATAATACTTTTGAAGTATAATTTCCATTCATATTGGAACGTGGTGAGCTTTGTTTCATTCCCGAATATTTTGTATTTCATATTTATTCAAGTTGCCAATTAAAATTTTTTGTAGCAGTGAATTCGCTCCGAAGAGAATATGAGATACTCTCACTAGGTGTGTCTAGTGACTACATGCCAGTTAAATTATAACCTAAAAAATCATTCATTATACATGCGAAAGAATCATCGACTTCTAAATTGATACATATATGAGAATAAGGAAGTGAAGCGCATTTTTGAATAAGTACCAGTCCATCCAATTTCACATTGTCACATTGGATTAATTTCGAGTCACATTTTGCATCACATTTTGATGTCTCGAACTGACCAACGGAGCACCGAAAATATGTTTATGCGATGATAATATTAGTCACTTTGCGATTCACTGATGTGACCTGAAACATGAATGTGACGCCCACTACCATCTCTGAGACTATCCTGTGTTGACTGGGCTTCCTATTCATAACCGTTGCTCGTGTGGAAAATCGTCATTTCCATCTTTTGCCAAACTACAGAAAAATTTTAATATAAATAGTGATCGAATACTCTGATAATAAACTGTTTTCCCATATGGTACATACTTTTTGGCGGTCACTGTATATATGTATTTTTATGGTGATCGTTTTTATCCATAATATATTGTCTATTTAATATTGTTTTGATTTTATATATTTCTTAAATAATCTCAGGGTTCGCCAATTTAAAGTTCATGAAATGTATTATCACTATTATTGTTTCGATTTTGGAGACTCTTATGCAAAGTTTATACTCTACCTTGTTTTCCAGTGGAGCATTTCTTTGCATCCCAGGGGGATTCTTTGGGTACCAGCTTCAAAGTAAAAAAAAATTTCAGTAATTTCAATTTTGTTCCAGCAAAAAAAAAAAACACAGGAAATTTCAATAATCAAAATTATTTTAATAATCATAAATGGGAAATTCTTCATTCATGAAGTTCATGACATTCAGCCTGATCGAAATTTGAAACGATATGAAATATAAACAAACTCTAACCAGTATAACCTAACCTTATTCCTATGCGCATGTCCAATAAATTGTTATGGTGAAGCCACTATATTTCAACATGTTTGGGTTGGCAATTGTGAATTTTCCACTAACCTATCTCAGCTAAATCTAATGTTCCGAGATTTCACCGTTAGTGTCACTGACCCCGCGTTTGTTTTCAACGATCACTTGAAAAGTAAAGTAAATAACACTCCCGGAATTATTCGAATAAAATGGAAAATGTTTATGGAATCGAAGAAAAATATATGCATATATTATGTTCAGTTTACGTTGCAACGATTTATGATAAAGGCCTTTACCTGTGTGTGTTGGTTTTGTGGGTGCTCCTCTACCATCTCCTTCTGACGTTCAACGTAGACTCCATCTTGGCTGCTGGGACGTGGGACTTTTGCATTCCCAATAGAATGTCTATTTGGATTTTTCACAAGGTAATCGTCCTTTGAAACTATTCGTAGCACTTGGTACTGTCTTTTCACTTATACTCATACTCATAAAAAAAACTGGATACTTATTTTAGTAACTTTTTGTTGCTCCAAAATTTCTCAATATTTCTGCTTTCGATATCATTTTTTTTCCTCCCTTGTTTACCAAAAAAAAATCTGACTATCAGAATATCCTAGCAACAATACCAAGATTCTATCAACTAATGACTTTAACAATTATTTATTAAATGAATACTAATTTTAAGAAAATAACATGGATATTTTAAATTAGTTTGAAATTTCTAGATTCTTATTCTAAGTCTCAAATTAGGCTTTATCATTTTCATTTATGTGAATTTCCTTAAAGCATGACTTCATGTTCAGAAATAAGTGAATGTCATACTTCCTTGGTGTTGTCAGTTATTTAAATTCATTTGAAAATTACTTATTGTTTATGTAATTCTTCTGTGTAAGTATTTCTATGATTTAATTACAATTCATACAAAAATCTTTTCATTCACTTTCATATTGTAAATTTCTTGCTTTCATCAATTTAAAATCCCCTGAATTTTGTTTGACAGTTGTTATGTCATCAGTTGAGTGTGGTTTTACTGATATTATACAGGGTACTTGAAACATTCTCGATATTGATTTGGAGAATTTCCTCTGAGATGCAAAATTTTTATCTGAATTTTAAATATGCTCTTATTTTTAAACTTGTGGATTATAAAATCATGACAAATACCTCAAGTATTAGATAGGATTTTTCTTTGGAACATGGCAAAATTCTATCTCATACTTCCAAAATTCCTTTTAAGTTATTTCACATGGCTTATATAAATAAATATCATTAATATTGAATATCCCTCTCATTTTATCTTCATTCACATATTTTAGTCTATAACTGTTGACATTATTTTGGCTATCTATGACATAAGGTCCTTCAAAGATAGGTAATAACTTTGCACAAAGGTCTTGTTTTAAATTAGTTACTCTATTTGCTCTGACCAAAACTAATTGACCTTTCTCAAACCTAACTTTTTGTTTTCGCTTATTTTCCGCTCGTTTTAAGTATTTTTTTCCATTTTTTTCCATTTTAACTTTTACTTGTTCCAGTACATCTTCTAATTGTTTATTTTCCTCTTTCAGCCAATGTCGTAGTGGTGGTTCCCCTGTCATTAGAGTATGTGGTGTCATTTCTGTCACAGTGTTTGGTAGCTGGTTCAAGAAACTCTCTACTTGTGGCAAATTCCTATCCCAGTCACGATGATTGTTTATGGACAATATTCTAAGAAACTTTATAACCTCTTGGATATAACGTTCAACTGGGTTCGCTTCAGGATGTCTGATACTCGTAAAGGTAAGATTAATGTCATTTCTTTCACAAAATCTTTTGAATCTGTCATTGTTGAAGTACGTCGCGTTGTCTAGTATGCATTTATTTGGTTTTCCCACGTCTGTCATGTAATTTCTAAAGTTTTCCTGTATACTTTTAACGTTTGTTCTTGAACATGCATACAATTTAATGTATTTTGTAAAAATGTCTACGATTACGAATATATGCCTATTATTTCTTTCTGTCATTATTAATTCACTAATAAAGTCTATTGCTATACATTCAAGTTTTTTCTGTGCTAGGATATTTTTAGGAATGTTTACATTCATGTAATTTTTTCCTTTATATTTTTGGCAAATTTCACAAGTACTAGTTATTTTTTTTATTATTTGGAGGTCCTTTATGCTATAATAATTTTCTCTAAATAACAGCCATGTCTTTCGTGTCCCTGGATGTCCATTATTATTGTGTAAGTCTATTAAGATTTTCACTGCTAATTGATTTGATATTACATACAACTGTTGTTCATTTATTTGTTTTATATAGATCTCATTTACTTTATTACATTTTCTAATTTCATTTGCTCCTAAATTCAATTGATCTGCAACTATTTCTTTTAATGAAAATATTCCTTCCTTTTCTTTTAAAATATTTACCCCTATTTGTAAAGTCCTATCCTTTTTTATCATTCCATCAGATCTTGTCAACGCATCTGCTATTATATTATCTTTCCCTTTAATATATTTAATTTCAAAATCATACTCTTGGAGTAATAAGGCTCCCCTGTGAATTCTATTGTTCAACAACTTATTATTCATAACATTCAAGAGTGACATATGGTCTGTTTCAATGAAAAACCTGGATCCTAGCAAATAAAATCTTAGCTTCGAAACGCAGAAAATTATGCTAGCAAATTCTAATTCTGTTATACTATAGTGTTGTTCGTATGACTTGGTAACTCTTGAAACAAAACATATTGGTACTTCTTTCCCTTCCTGTACCTGTAATAGTACTCCTGCTAATTTATTTATACTTGCATCTGTTTTAAGTATGAATGGTAGTGAATAATTTGGATGGTACACTTTAAAATTGTTTGCCAATTCTTCTTTAATTATATTAAATGCTGTTTCTTGTTCAACCCCCCATTTCCATTTACTTTGTTTTTTCAACATAGCTATTAAAGGTAGTGTTTTTTCACTTATATCAGGCATAAGTTTCTTAAAATAATTTATAACACCTAAAAATCCTCTCAATGTTTTTAAATTTGTTGGTCGTTTATACTCTCTTATTATTTGAATTCTGCCTTCATCCATACTAATTCCTTGTGAATCCAATTTGTACCCTAAAAATGTTACCTTGTCCTGACAAAATTTTGATTTTTCCAAATTTATTTTCAAACCTGCTGTGTCTAATTCGTCCAATAATAACTTTATATGTTTTAGGTGATCCTCCATGTTTTTGGAATAAATCAAGATGTCATCTATATAATGAAGAATAAAATCGTTGTACTTATCAAGTATGGCATGTATTGTTCGTACTAAGGCTGAACACGAGCTTTGCAAACCGTATGGTACTACTTTAAATCGATATAGGACTCCATCTATTGAAAAAGCTGTATAGTCTCGACTACTTGGATGCAGTGGAATTAACCAAAAACTATGTTTTAAATCTATCTTTGTGAACATTTTTGATCCTGTTATACTACCAAATATTGCTTCGATGTTTAACGGAGCTTCGTACTGTGGTGTTGTATATTTATTAATGTTCCTAGCGTCTAGACATAGTCTTAGTTCACCATTACTTTTCTGCACCACGACTATAGGATTTATAAACTTAGAATTGCATTTTTCTATGATATTTTGATCTAACATATTTTGTATTTCGTGATTGACCTCTTTCCTGTATTTGTAAGGAATAGGATATGTTTTTGATTTGAAATTTTGTATGCCTTTAACCTCAATTTTATGCATGTATTTGTCTGTCACTCTATTTTCATCGTTTATCAAGTTTAAATGTGTGCTAAGTAAATTTTGTATTTTTGTTCTCATATTATTTCCACAATTTATTTCATAGTCTGTAATTTTTTCCTTTTTTTGTTGTGATTTCATGTTGTTAATTGTTTGTACTATTTGTTTGTTGTCTTGTTCTGTAATTTTTGTAAATTTTATTGTCTCTTCGCCTATTTGTATTTTTCCTTGTTCATAATCGATTATTACTCCATGTCTGTCTAACTCATCTGTACCTATAATTGCATCATGTAGCAGGTTTTCTATTATCAAAAATTGTATTGTATATTCTGTATTGTTAAAAGTAATCGCACCACTTATTCTTTTGTTAACCTCATATATTTTTTTGTTATTTGCACCTACCAAAACTACCTTTGGCATTCCACAGCAATATTTTTCTAATTTTTGTTCTCTTATTATTTTGTAGTTTATTAAAGATATTTCTGAACCTGTGTCTACCAATATTTCAATTTTTTTATTGTAAAATATACCTGGAATTTTTATTAAACCTTTATTTATTTGTAATTTAAAATTTTTTTCTATATCAATGAATTCTCTAGGATGCTGATATATTCCTGTGCAGTATTGATAATTATTTTTGTTAAATTTTGGTAGGTTTTCTATTGAAAATTCTGTTCATGTTGAACAGTATTGTCTTGTGATGTTCCTGCTATGTCTTGTATGTCTCTCTGTATCTGGTTTACCTGTCTATTATTTCTTTCCCCTGCACTTCTGCTTCGTAGTGTGGTGTTGTCATTTCTGTCCCTATCATATTGTCTTTCTTCACTTCTACGTCTTTGTCTGTTATCATAGTAATAATTATTGTTATATCGAGATCTGTTGTACCTGTCGTTTTCATTGTATTGCCCATTGTTATTTAAATTTCTACTACTTGTATTATTTGGACCATTTCTGTCATAGTGGTTATTCACGTGATTCCTATTGTTTCTATCCTCTGTATTATACCTCCTGTCATTGTTCCTTTGTCTGTAATTTTCATTGTATCTCATATTACCATTTCTTTCCCTAAAACTCGTACCATTTCTGTCATAGTTATTATTCATGTGACTCCTATAATTTCTATCCTCTGTATTATATCTCCTGTCATTGTTCCTTTGTCTGTAGTTATTATTATTTTCATATCTATTACTTTCATTGTCTCTTCTAAAAATACTTCCATTATTATTTATTCTATTTGACAGAGTATTATAACTATTTCGCCTTCTTTCCTGGATGATCAAAAATTGACAGAGACTATCCATATCTTTAAAATTATATAACATCATAATCTCCTCTAGATTGTTATCAAAGTGTTGTATTATTAAATTGACAATATACTCTTCAGAAAATTTGCAATCTAAATATTGTGAAGTGCTATACAACTGCATAGCATATTTGTGAAAGGATGTTCCTCTATTAGGGTTATATTTCCCTCCTAACAATTCATCTTTAATTAATTTTTGTTGGGATGGACCCCAAAAATAAGTCAAAAATTTATCTGAAAATTCTATAAAAGTGTTCAACTCAGTTTCTTTATTATTGAACCATAATAAAGCCTCATCCTGTAGTTGGCTTCTTATAACCTCTTTGAAATTGGTGAAAGTTAAATTGTCAGAGAATTGATTTTTTAAATATTTAATGAAAGGTACAGGGTGTTGTCGTTTGATATTACCTGTAAATATTAATTTATTTTCATTTACTTTATTGAATAGAGTTTTAATAATCACTTCCTCACAACTTGTTTGTTTCACTTTATTTTCGGTTTGATTAATTCTTTCTTCCATTTCCGTAACCTGTCCATTCATTCTATCTTCTTGACTCTTAATTTTTTCCTGTAGGCTTTTAGTTTCTTTTTCTATCTTCTTCTCTAGTCTTTGTTTTTCTTTCTTGTTTTCCTCTCTATCTTGTACTACATTGTCTTCTAAATGTTGTATTTTCTCTTCCACATGTTCAATTTTCTCATCTGTTTCTCTTCTATTGTTGGCCATTTCAAGGACAAAATTTTCTACTGTATTATTCACTTGTTGCTTTATTTCTTTTAATTCTTGGTTGATTTTCCCTACATGGATCTTCAATTCTTCTTGCAGGATCTTTTCTAATTTTTTTATCTCTTCTTTCCTTCCTTCTTGTATTAGTGTTTTCAATCTTTCAATATCTTCTCCTCTTTGTCTGTCAAGTTGTTCCATATCTTCTCTCCTTACTTCCTGTATAACCTTTTCTAGCTTTTCTATGTCTTCTTGTCTTTTCCTTTCTATTTGTTCTCTATCTTGTCTTCTACCTTCTTGTATAAGTCTTTCTAAAATTTCCATTTCCTCTCTTATTTTACTTTCTTGAACTTCCATTTCCTCTTGTCTTTTCTTTTCTAATATTTCCATTTCCTCTCTTCTTTCCTCTTTTCTTCTATTTTCTTGTATTTTCATTTCTTCTCTTCTTTCTTCGTCTTTCTTATTTAAAAATCTCATTAAATCTTCTATGTTGACTTCCTGCAGTGTTCTCGTTTGTTCTACTGTGGCATCTCCACTTTCTTGCATGTTCTCCTCTACATTTTCTTCTTTCTCCAGATCTCCCTCTTGACTTGGACCTGGTTTTCCTTGTTTGCCCTTTCTTGTATTTTTTTTGGACTCCATTATTGTTTATATATTTTTATTACTTCAAAAAAAAATTTTTACACCTCGTTTTTTTTTTTGGTTTTCCACAAATGCCCCACGTTGGGCGCCATTTTTTATGGTGATCGTTTTTATCCATAATATATTGTCTATTTAATATTGTTTTGATTTTATATATTTCTTAAATAATCTCAGGGTTCGCCAATTTAAAGTTCATGAAATGTATTATCACTATTATTGTTTCGATTTTGGAGACTCTTATGCAAAGTTTATACTCTACCTTGTTTTCCAGTGGAGCATTTCTTTGCATCCCAGGGGGATTCTTTGGGTACCAGCTTCAAAGAAAAAAAAAATTTCAGTAATTTCAATTTTGTTCCAGCAAAAAAAAAAAAACACAGGAAATTTCAATAATCAAAATTATTTTAATAATCATAAATGGGAAATTCTTCATTCATGAAGTTCATGACATTCAGCCTGATCGAAATTTGAAACGATATGAAATATAAACAAACTCTAACCAGTATAACCTAACCTTATTCCTATGCGCATGTCCAATAAATTGTTATGGTGAAGCCACTATATTTCAACATGTTTGGGTTGGCAATTGTGAATTTTCCACTAACCTATCTCAGCTAAATCTAATGTTCCGAGATTTCACCGTTAGTGTCACTGACCCCGCGTTTGTTTTCAACGATCACTTGAAAAGTAAAGTAAATAACACTCCCGGAATTATTCGAATAAAATGGAAAATGTTTATGGAATCGAAGAAAAATATATGCATATATTATGTTCAGTTTACGTTGCAACGATTTATGATAAAGGCCTTTACCTGTGTGTGTTGGTTTTGTGGGTGCTCCTCTACCATCTCCTTCTGACGTTCAACGTAGACTCCATCTTGGCTGCTGGGACGTGGGACTTTTGCATTCCCAATAGAATGTCTATTTGGATTTTTCACAAGGTAATCGTCCTTTGAAACTATTCGTAGCACTTGGTACTGTCTTTTCACTTATACTCATACTCATAAAAAAAACTGGATACTTATTTTAGTAACTTTTTGTTGCTCCAAAATTTCTCAATATTTCTGCTTTCGATATCATTTTTTTTCCTCCCTTGTTTACCAAAAAAAAATCTGACTATCAGAATATCCTAGCAACAATACCAAGATTCTATCAACTAATGACTTTAACAATTATTTATTAAATGAATACTAATTTTAAGAAAATAACATGGATATTTTAAATTAGTTTGAAATTTCTAGATTCTTATTCTAAGTCTCAAATTAGGCTTTATCATTTTCATTTATGTGAATTTCCTTAAAGCATGACTTCATGTTCAGAAATAAGTGAATGTCATACTTCCTTGGTGTTGTCAGTTATTTAAATTCATTTGAAAATTACTTATTGTTTATGTAATTCTTCTGTGTAAGTATTTCTATGATTTAATTACAATTCATACAAAAATCTTTTCATTCACTTTCATATTGTAAATTTCTTGCTTTCATCAATTTAAAATCCCCTGAATTTTGTTTGACAGTTGTTATGTCATCAGTTGAGTGTGGTTTTACTGATATTATACAGGGTACTTGAAACATTCTCGATATTGATTTGGAGAATTTCCTCTGAGATGCAAAATTTTTATCTGAATTTTAAATATGCTCTTATTTTTAAACTTGTGGATTATAAAATCATGACAGTATATACCGGGTGACCACGAGGGAGGTACGCCCCCCAATTTTTCTATAGTTTTAAAGATACAGATTTCAAATTTGCTATACTACTTGAATACGCATATTTTGACCCCTCTATACCAGAAGAGACCCCAAATTTTTCCATTATCCGAAAGAGTACGCCTTTATGATAACACTTTTCTTCAAAATTGAAAATCGATTGAAAAATGGCGGAGATACAGTTGATTGTTCAATCGAACAAAGATGGCCACGAAACTCAAACTTAAATCATCACAATTGACAAAAGACATCAGAAGTTACCAGAGAAAACTTCGAAGTGCGATACAGTTGAAACTGAGGTTCTTATGAAATTGCAGTTTCATGGCCAACTTTGTTCGATTGAACAGTCAACTGTACCTCCGCCATTTTTTCAACCGATTTTCAATATTTAAGAACAGTGTTATCACAAATGTCGTGCTCTTTCGGATAATGAAAAAATATGTACAGGGTGTCATTTGAAAAAAAAAAGTATGCGGTCACTTCCGGTTAAACCGGAAGGGCTGAATTTTCAGTAGAGGCGTCAAAATATGCGTATATATAGCCACACACCAAATTTGAAATCTTATCTTCAGAAGTATAGAAAAATTGGGGGGCGTACGGTACCTTACCTCGTGGTCACCCGGTATATAGCATGGATTTTGTGTCTGGCGGTGATAATTATTAATAATTATTGGAGAGATCGAACTCTTCACTTACCCTTAAATCAATCAAATTGCACACCCTGAATCTATCGTCAGACAATAAAAAAAAATTCAAAACATGTTTGAACATATAGAGGAAGAAGCTTGTTCTTAATTCCTGGGGTACAAAGTTGAATTATTTCGGAGCCAAAAACATGTGGCATCTTTGACCAACAGTTTTGATTGATGATGGAATGATCACAGGAATTATTTTGTTAAAAGGACCAAAAAAAAACACCGGTGTGAAAATCATAATTGTTGAATGAAAAAAAAAAAAGATGAAAGTCTCCATAATAGTACTTGACAAAAACCTAAGATTCGGACGAAGTTCCATATTTCTATTCCTTTTCCATTAGTGGCATTAGTTCGGAGTATTATTCGGGAATTCCTTGGGTATCAGAGGAATTAGTTAGGATTTTTTTGGAAATTTGTGTACACAATTTTCTCAGCGGTTTTCCCCTCGCATTTTTTTAATATTGTGTATGTACTCAATAATCATTCATCATCATCATTCATCATTCTATAAAATATTTATTATAAGAATTCGTGTTTTTGAAAGAAATATTACCTGTTACGAATAGTGGTGTCGGATGTGGAAGGAGTGTGTGTATATGGGCGGATACTTGTGGAACAAATTATTGATATAATAATGGTGGAATATTCGCTCAACCTTTTGGAAACGTAGATTATCGCATATAATATTGGGTCAATGTTGATTGAATAATTCTCACCGATATCGATAATACAATAGTGTCGACATAATATTTGAAACATCTAGAATAAAAATTGAATTAGTCCAAGCAATAGAGAAAATAAGAAAATTAATATCTGAAAACCATATTATGAGCGTATAAAAAATTGAAATTCATGGTGAGTTTCTATTTCATGCGACTCGATCGTGATTACCGAACATAACCTAAAAAATTGACAAAGTTGCGAAAAGCGGTTTTTTGTTGATAACTAAAAAACTACAGCTCCGATAGAAAAAAGTTCAATCAGAAAATTGTAGGTATTAAGAAGATCTATCAATTGAATGAATTATAATTTTCCGATATCATTGATACTTTTCGAGTTATATCAGAAAAACCGTGAAAAATCGGGTTTTCTATCACTCGTTAATAACTGTGAGGTATTCAAACTTGTTAATAACTGTTATGTGTAGCCTATGGCAAGTCAAAAAAGTCTTTTTTTGAAAAATTGATAAATTTTGATAAATATATGAAGTATTCTCAAAAAGATGCTAATTTGGCTACTCTTGCTCAGGGAATGATGCTACAGTAATGATTCAGGGCTTATTTTTTTTCTGTAAGAGTTGTCCTTTCATATTATCGAATAAGTTTATTGATTTTTTTAATTTTAAGGTTCAAAAAATTACTTTAAAAAATTGCACATATTTTAAAAATGTGTTTTCTAAATAAATTCCTTACTTTTATTTTTATAGAAATTACTTTCATGAAAATATATTCCTAGAATGATTTCAAGCATTCTAATAAAAATTGTATTCCTAGGATTACTAGGAGCCGAGATAATTTTTTGCATTTCAAAAAAATCTGGAAGGCGTAATAATCATCGTACAGCAGTCACCTTCATGGATATTAAGGTTGAATACCTATATTTTCAGTAAAAGAATATTAGGATAGGTCTAGTTCATTTTCCTACAAGCGTGCTGAAAAGTAACTATTTCGCACGATTTTTTGTTTTGAAAGTTGTACTTTTCCGTACGATTTAAAATCGTGCGGAAAAGTTACTTTCTGATTTTTACTTTTCTGCGCGATTTTTGTATTGTTGAAAATGATGATATTTAGGACTATCTAAATGATCTATTCAACTATTCTGTCTTATTAGTCATTTTGTAGCAGCGTCGTTCGTGCAACTGCCGTCGCGTGCAGAAAAGTACCACTTTCCGCACTTGTTAGGTAAATTACTATTGCAGTATCATTAATTGATGAATAAATTAAGGCGTGCTGGCGCTACAAAAATATTGAATATATCGGCTTCTGGACAACGTACAAAAATCCCTTTGTATTTAATTTTGGGGTAGCTCGTCGAGAGAAACACGAATATCATATTCACAAAATAAAAAAATAAAATAACTCTTTGAAATAATTACAGAATTACAGATTCACCAATTTTCCTTTTTTTAATTTTCTTCTTCTTCCATAATGTCTGTGAGTAGACTATCCATGAAGTTGGGCAATTCTTCATCTATTTCGATGGTAGGCATCTCAAAATTTTCGAATTCACTCGAATCAGAATGTGTGCAAACACTCGAACATTGTAAAATTTGCTTTCCGCAGCCACAGGTTTCTGTTTTGCCACCACTGATATAGCTGCATGATATATTTTTTAATATCTCATCTGGTATCAATGGATCATAAGTATAAACTGGCATCAATGCATTATTCGTGATTTTCCATCCCCACTGAGTGATCCTTTTGTCGTTGCCCAACCATTTTTGGAAATGCAAATAAACTCTGAAGGCATTTTGTTTGGCGGCTCCTTCAGTAGGAGGAAGATTTGCTAATTGAAAAGTTGCCTTTGACGTTGATCGTTTAAAACACTGAAAATGATGTTCATTGAGAGTTCCTTCTTTCTTATTATTATACAAAAAAGAAATAATTTTGCACATATTATGACTCATTTCTTCAGGAAAAGCAGTTTCTTCATAAAATACATCCAATAACTGTAGATGGTCTGGATTCGAATTAAAAAATTTCAGTAATTTGTTCTTCCCTTGTTTGTAGATCGAAGATCTGTATCACAGCCTGAAGAAAAGCTACATATAGGTGTGGATATTTGAAGCTGCTGTTGGAATACCAGCAATCTACTTCTCATGCTTTTCCTTTTTTCAAAAAAAAATATGTTCTGTGTACTGGTAACCATTTGCGTGAGTACAAGTACAATCAAATCAACATCTCCTTCAACTATAATTATGTTGTTTTCTATAGTCAGATTTGCCGCCGTTTTGCTCATAAGGGAATCGGCATCTTCTTCTGCAATTATTATTATTGCCCCTTTCAGATGTTTTTGAAATAAAAAAATTATCTCCGCTCCTAGTGATCGTAGGAATTAAATATTTTCTTCAAATGCAGGAAACCATATTTTCATAAAAGTCATTTCATCAAAAACAAAATTAAGAAATTCATTTAGAAAAACATGTAAAAAAATTGAAACATTTTTTTAGGTAATTTTTTGGCCCTCAAAATAAAAAATTCAATATACTTATTCGATAATATGAAAGTTCAAGTTGAAAAGGGGGAACATTCTCCATGAAAATTGAAAAATGTGACTTATTTGTAATATCTAACAGAAAACAACTACTACTATATTTTGAAATATCAATATTTATCAATTTTTCAAAAAAATACTTTTTTGGCTTGCCATAGGCTACACATAACAGTAAGTAACAAGTTTGAATACCTCACAATTAACGATTTATAGAAAACCCGATTTTTCACGGTTTTTCCGATATAACTTGAAAAGTATCAATGATATCGAAAAAATTTAAAACACCTAATTGAGAGATCCTTTCAGTACCTACAATTTAATGATTCAACTTTTTTTGATAGGAGCTGTAGTTTTTTAGTTATCAACAAAAAAGCACTTTTCGCAACTTTGCCAATTTTTTAGGTAATGTTCGGTAATCAGGATCGAGTAGCATGAAATAGAAACTCATCCTGACTTTAAATTTCCTATACGCTCTTATTTTTATTTTTTGGACTAAATTTCCAATATTCCTCTCGAATCGTTTATAGAAAGAAATTGTAAATACAAGTATGGTAGCATTGTTTGAAAATCCCATAAGTGGAAAATATGAGGTAGATATCTGACAGAAAGAGGACACTATTGTAAGTGCTAATTGTTTCAAAACAATAAAGAATATCCTTCATTCGGTTGGGAATGACCACCTATAACGTTGAAGTCTTGTATTAACGAATGCCTGTGATGCTGCCATTTTCCGCTCATTCAGTTCCAAATTGCACGTCGAAAAGTGATGATCCTTAGTCTTTTCAAGTCTTGATTTTTACGGGAAGTTTGACGTAACGATTTGTTTTATTGCTCATTGGCATGGAAGCTAATATAAGTACAAAAAGAGTAGCACCTTATCAGTGAGTTATGCATGAAATATAAAAAAGATTGGTTTGTTTGTTTTAATTCATTTTAAGTAAACCTTTCGAGTAATATGGCCACAGGCGCTTTCGGCATATGTGGCCCGCGGATTTCTTGGTATCATGAGGTATGCGATGCCAATTTCTACATTTTAAGTTAAATGAAAGCTTGTTTTATTTATAAGTTTTGCAGTTTTTAAATGATCGTTTCTGCAAATTTTCGATTTATTACTTTTAAGAATGTTTTAAATGATCGTTTTCACATGATGCTGAGGCCTATATTTTATGCTGTTATATCATTTTTTAAATGAATAATAAACAAAAATCTCCACGATTTGTTTTCATTTTGTCTGTTTTTGTCAAAGGGGCCATATAATCCGAATTGTAGTATAACATGGCCAAAAAACAAATTTCAGTTTCTTCATACATATTTCAGTTTCTTCATACATATTTTTGGAAACAAGTACTATAAACCAATTCGAACAAATGAGGATGGTTACTGGGTAGTAGCGCATTTGATAAAAAAGGGTATGTATGTCATAAACAAAGAGAAGTGCCTACAAATACTTTTTATAAGGTGGACTATATTGCCTTCCGTACCTCACGGGCGAAGCCGCGACTTACAATGAGTTAGTAGCACCACCCGAAGGCCAAGCACTGAGACCGAGAGATGGTGACACAAAATTTTCGGTCATTTGTACCAAGTATGGCGACCCTTCAGGGCTCTAGTTACATAATGACGAAAAGGAAAATGATGGTCATAGCGCTGGTACTGGCGGCCCAATCTCGTGGACGTTAATCGAACGTGTCGGATTGATTACGAAAGTCGAACGATTTGTTACACAAAAATTCTTGTATTTTTCGAAAGCCGATGAAAAAAGTAGTCGGAAGCGTAATGCCATACTTCTCCGGTGTAACTTACAGCCCGCTATATCGCCGAAAACACATTGAATAAAAATTAAAAATTCAATCGTCTGTACCAGGCTAATTTGTGCACAGCTCATCATCGTCGAATAGCCGATTCACGAGAATCACGATGCCATACTCTTCCGACGTATCCAAATGGTCGCCATACAACTGCAAAGGAGTAATTCTTTATTTTTGTGCAGAACGATTTGTACCACCCTATGAATTTTTTTACCAGTTCTTTGTATGATCATAAATAGAAGTCTGATTATACCATACATGTGGGAGGTGGCGAACGTGTAGAATATTTTTTCTAAATTGAAAAATTTTGAACGATTTGTACCAGTATGGCACTAATTTCTTCTGTAAGTTTCAGTTTCGAAGAACATATATACGAAATTTCAAACAAATATGTGGCGGTAGTTTTATACGTTTCTATCTTGTACCATTTTTATCCGAGAGGATAGCTCGAACGGTAAAGCGCGTGGGTCATCGATATCGAAGCCAAGCAACTTGATGAGCAGTTATGGTTTGGATGGAGACTTACAGACGACCTCCCTTCGAAATCTGGGTCGTGCTATGAATCGCACATTAAAAGGTAAGACCTCGTTGATCCTTAGCTCGCACAATTTTCGACTTCTGAGGGCTGCCGTTTGTAGGGGAACGACAGCAGGTTAACGCAAAAACACACATACACTCAACACACAATTTGTAGCTGAAAGACCTTCCTCATAATTTTTTTTTTCGAATATGGCACCACTTTCGCACTTTACCATGAGTATGGTATAATTTTCAAAGTTTGGATAATTTGAAATGCCATACTGTAAACATTCGTTCTATTTTTTTAACTTTTTGGCTCTAATGTGAAGTTTTCCGCCCCATGGTTATAGTATGAAATAATATATTTCAAGTAGTTTTGTATCCAAACGAACCGAATACCATGATGCCAAACTATAAACAAATATTTTACGTATTGTACAGACGTATTTTGAAAACGTGTCGGATAAATAAGTTTTTCAGTTATGGCACATATAATAACGGTCACATTGTCTCATATATTTTCCAAAAATTCAAATACCATACTGGTACAAATTGTTTTGCAAAAAATAAAGAATTCCTGCTTTGCGGTGGTATGGCGGCCATTTGGAATCGTCGGTGATTTTCGTGAATGGCTACTCGACGATGATTAGCTGTGCACAAATTAGCCTGGTACAAATTATTGAATTTTTTATTATTAATTAATGTGTTCTCGTCGGTATTGCGGCCTGTCAGTCACACCGGAGAAGTTTGGCATTACGCTACCGCCTACTTCTTTTTTCATAGCCTTTCGAAAAATACAAGAATTTTTGTGTAACAAATCGTTCGACTTTCCTAATTAATTCGACACGTTCGATTAACGTCCACGAGATTGGGCCGCCAGTACCAGCGCTATGACCATCATTTTTCTTTTCGTCGTTACGTAATTAGAGCCCTGGGGGGTCACCATACTTGGTACAAATGACCGGAAATTTTGTGTTACCATCTCTCGGTCTAACTCCTCATAAGCACAAACTACAGAAAGAGTTAATGCATAACTCTCTTTGAACTTTGTTTGCTTCATTGCAGGAGAGTGGTTGTTTTCTGACAAATACTTGCTATAAAACATATACTGAGTAACATGAAAGAAAAAATGGTTGAACCTCGTTTGGTAACGGCTATCTATAACCACAGTTTGGTTTCATTTCTCCCCTCTGAATAGGTCATGTTTATGTTGACGAGTATTCCCACCCCAGAGAACAAACAGCATAACGAAAGGGCCGAGCTTCCAGTCCAAGCGTTATTGAAATCACTTTAGTGCCCGAACTGTACATAGCAAGCACATCGTTTTTCGTACAGAGAATTCACTGGCTCTGATAGGCTGTCCGCAATAATCTGAAAGTAACGAATTTTCCGCATCAAGATTTTCTCATTAGTCGAACCGGAGGTGTTGGTTCGTTAGCACTGCTATAGACAGAGGCCACAACACTCCGTTTCATTAGGGCTAACAAGCGGGCTACTGGACACTGCTTGTCCGTTCCTTAGTCAGTTGTTGATGGCGTCAAGTCGGAGCTCTCTCTGATAATTTGCACTCTACGGTTCAAAGGGGAAATTCACTTTGGTTGATTGAGGTAATTGCGACAATGCCTTCCATGATTATTTCGCTGCTTCACTACTATTAGAAGACCCGAATTATAGACGACCTTCACCCCACCGATCTGTTATTATTTTGAAAAATGTATCGCGAGTGGTTGCCCAAAAAATTCCTGGACAGTTTTGTCAAAAATTGCGTCTAATAGTGTAACGAACAAATTTTATTCCAATCAAATATACAGCATCGGAAAGTATTTATCTTGGGAATGGTGGTTTTATAAGAGCGTGAAGAATAGCTTGCTATATGTTGAGAGAACAATTTCTCCTCTAATCGTTATCACGATGAAAAATGTATTGTGCTAATAAACGGAAAAATAATAAAACGGTATTCATTGATAATCTTACTGAATTTTTTTCATGAAATTAATTGTTTCAATGTACTTTTTTCTCAATTGAAATAATCTCTTGCATAGCCTTTTTCAAAAATATATCCATCAGTGCTCTGGGACCATAAATTATGTTCGTTGTTATGATGAACAATTTCAAATTGTTTCAGTATCACCTCAATGAACTCTTCCAAGCAGCAACGAAACCTGTTCATGAATGTAAAAAACGATCATCTTTGATCTCAATAAATTGAAATTCATTGTATCAATAGATACCTACGAACGTCAGTGAATGTTTATTCATTGCCACGATGAAAAATTTATTCTGTCAATGAACGGAAAGGTAATAAACGACATTTATTGATACCACATTTTTTTCAGTGCATATGGCGAAGTTTCTGTACCAGATCTTTCCAGCCGTTTAACATAATAGCATCAAATTTGGTGTCACTGGATACATATGATTCTTTAAAAAAAATTCTTTTAAAAAATATATTGTGTGGTAAAGGGGAAAATACTTCTTGTTCTCGTTAAGACACGACAGGCGTCCAGTATCACATTTTCGATTATTATTATTGGTGAAACTAACAAGAACAAAGTAAAAACATCAAAATGATTGATTGGCGCTCCGGGGCGGCTTAAGTGGTATTGGTGGCGCATTCGCTTTCAGAGCTGCAGGGAAACCCGGAAAAACATGCAACACCACATCATCTGAAGAGTTGGAATACTGTTAGTGTTATTATATATCTTTACATTATGTCATTAGTTTACATTATGTCATTAGTTTACTTTAGTTTTTAGGACTTGTTTCGAGGCCATGTGGAAGACCAGGGTCATAATGCAATCGTCGCTAGTCGCTAGTAATAATTACCTACTTATAGAATTCATTCTATATCATTATTATTATTATTTTTTCGTTAGGATTATTCCAGTCGGTCCCTGTCTCCGGAGCCCCTTTACATCCGAAGGGCGCGCTGGTGTGATTTACCCCAATAGTGAGTGATTACTAGGTCCGGGAGTTAATTCAATACATGTCGTGGTATCAGTCAGGGCAGTGATAGTTTTTTGACAGTCATTTGCCACAAAAAATCTATATGTTGTCTTGTGTATATTGGAGTGAAAAATGTAAAATATCGTTCGTGAAGACTATCGTTATTAAGCGATTTCCCAGAGAAATCTGGAGCTGGAGAATACTTTAATTGATATTTTTCAATGTCGTGATGGTGATGAAATCATATCTTATGGCTTTTTCATTACAAATATATATTGAAAGAAAATACTCGCAGCTTCACGTTGTAGCCAATGCTACACTTCACGCTTCAGAGACTTTTTGGAATTATAGCTAGCGTTTCCCAATCTTTTGGAATTCCAGTCCGTGCAAAAATTACTTATTCATCACCTGACAACCGAACACCTAACAGGTGATGGTTAACTGTGAGTACTGCCAAAAATAACGAGTACAGTTGGAGTACCTGCAAATCTGATCATTACTCCGAATCTCTCCATCAGTTATGACTCTGCATCACACATATCTATTGAACTGTTTCAACATATCAAGCTGGAAGCATACCCCAATCTAGCAGAGTGACGTAACGATATTTACGCAGTCATAGTTCACTGTGGTTCTGGCCAATGGCTTATCTACAAGAATTAAAGTTATAAGAAATCGTAACTGGATTTCTGATTTCTGACAATATGGTTTCGACGCCCGAAAGATTTAAAAAGAATCGATCTTTCATTCACTCTGGCTGCCGGTCGTGGGTTCAAAGATTTTTTTCTGATGGCCCAAGAAAGTGCTAGAAATCGCACGTAACAAGGTTAATCCTTGAATAGCACAAGTTTGGACTTCAGAGGTCTTCCGTTCGTAGGGGGACGACAGCTGGTTAACGGAAAAAATAATTTAAAACAAAAATAATATTTCTCCAAATTGTAGAGCTGTGGGGAAGTAAGAAGCAAACTTATTTTCTTTCAAATTGGTGAGTGCGAATTAATTTCCCGTCTTCCCTTTATCCTTTATTGCTACATTGAGGTATTTTCTTTTCGATTCAGTCCAGAAAATAAGACATCCGACTGTTCAAAAGACTGAATAGGCGTAACCCAGCCTTTTCATCCGAAAAAATAATTTATCCGTTTTCTATAGTTGCTAGGCCTAGTTATTTGTCTATGAAAAATAAAGAATCAGGACCAAAAACACAAAAAAAAAAATCAACAGTCCATGGAAGAAATATATATAAATAAATTTTAAATGCTGGTGTTTTCATATTCTCACTTGTGATTGCAGAAGATCTGAAAGAATTCAGAGCGCTTAGCACATAAAGAAGTTTATTTCAAAATATCTGCCGAGTGAAGTTTCAATTTGAAAAATTTGCATTCTTCTAGAATATGAGCAACAAACCATGAAATCGTTTTGTTGAAATACTTGCTTATAATATAGGCCAGGCAAAATAATAGCTCATCTTACCTACAAGTCACAGAAAAATTCCATACAGGGTAAACTAGGTTGGAAAGGGCAGAGAAGGGCATAACTGATGTAGGGACAAAAGTTTAACATCTGAATGCATGCAGTCAAGGAGGGGTGGGGGATGAAAGGTGGTGAAATCGGTTTTTCACGATTTACAGCCTAAATACGTAATTTATCAAAAAAAGTTGAATGTAAAAGTAGATAATTAAAAAATCTACAACTTTGATTTCACAAATTTTTCACAAAACCTCAAAATTGCCGAGTAAAATACAGAAAACTGATATTTACGCTTTTATTTTTACTTTTTGTTTTATTAATCATTTTACGTTAACAGAAATTGGTAGGATTGTAGTATTTATCATGCTAAACAAGAAAATATTTTATTTTTGTCAAAATTTTTATTGGTTTTCAAGAAATTAATGATTTTCGCGAAAAACTCGTTTTATTTTCAAGTCCCTGAAAAAGCTTTTTTTTTTTCATTGTAGAAAGTTCTGTGTGGGCGCAGTTTTTTCGAAAAGACTTCAATTTCCATATAAAAAAAAATATATACTATGTCAATGAAAAAATTTGTGGAAATTGCAAAAAACTGAAAAATCGAATTCTGCTAATATCGACTTTCTCACTATAGTTACAAATTTCATAGTATTTCTTGAAATACGGCTCAGAAATTCACAACAAATATCAATCATAATATTATTCATAAATATTCAAGACTATTGAAGACTTTCTATTCATATAATCGAAATGATGATTCAGTGAAAGAAAATGTGCAATAACTTACTAATTACTATTTTGACGTAGGCGTATATGCTTCAGTTTTTAATCTTTTTCGTACAAGCGATATACCTTACTATGGTGTGTCAGAGGCAGCGTAAAGTTACACAAAAATGAGGAATATGGGAAGATTATCTATCTAGTACTTTTTACTGTTAATCCAGTACTTTTTACTGTTAATCCAGTACTTTTTACTGTGAATCCAGTACTTTTTATGGAAGCTTTTTCAGTAAGGATATTCTACCTTTCGAATACGCTATTACGCCATAATAAATTTTGGTCCGAATGAGTGATCTGTTTACCCCTAATAGGGTGGTAGTATCAGCTCCCCCAGATTGGCTTGATAGCGTTTTCATTAAATTGAGACCATTATTACAATGTTGTTTGAGCTGCCGAATATGAGCGTTTTATTTCAGTTTTTCGTCAAAATCCATTCCCGAGAATTTAAATTCCTTCACAAATAGTGTTTCGTCTTTGAAAGAGCATGTATTTCGTTTTCGAAAATGAAAACTGAAAGTTCAAGGCACCACGTTTATAATTTTCTTATTATGGTCTGAAGCATTTTTTCCACTTCGAGATATCTTGTAGCGTTGTTATTTCGCGTCCTTCGTGAATGAGAGAATATATGTTATAGTGTGTGTCGATACCTTTGATCTTTCTTATTTTGTACCATGTGTCGATCATGGGAGTCGAACAAGTTATTAATTGTAGAGACAAACTGCTTCCTTGTACTTATTAAGAATTATTAAGTAATTACAGAATTAATCTGGAATTTAAACAGAATTGTTAGGCTTCTTTTCATATTTTTTTTTAAATAAATTTGTTTAATCTAATTGTAAGAGATTATAATTATTATCTTCATAGTCCTATCAAAGATGCCATGTTAAAAACAAAAATAATCACTGCATTTATAAGTTATTCTGCATTTTCTTTCACTGAATCATCACTTCATTTCAATTATATGAATAGAAAGTCTTCAATAGTCTTCAATATTCATGAATAATATTATGATTAATATTTGTTGTGAATTTCTGAGCCGTATTTCAAGAAATAATATGAAATTTGTAACTATAGTGAGAAAGTTCATATTAGCAGAATTCTATTCTTCAGTTTTTCTCAATTTTTACAAATTTTTTTTATTGAGGTAGTATATTTTTTGTTTTATATGAAAATTGAAGTCTTTTCAAAAAAAATGCATTCCCACATAACTCTCTACAATGAAAAAAAAGCTTTTTCAGGGACCTGAAAAAAACGATTTTTTCGCGAAAATCACCAAGTTCTTAAAGATCACTGAACTTTTTGACAAAAATAAAATGTATGCTTGCTTGGCATCAAAAATACTACATTCATGCCAATTTCTGTTATCGAAAAGTAACAAAAGAAATGAATAAAAAATAAAAACGTAAATATTGGTTTTCCGTATTTTAATCGGAAATTTTGAGGTTATGTGAAAAATTTGTAAAAATCAAAGTTGTAGATTTTGCAATTATTCACAACTCTTGAATTCAACTTTTTTTGATAAAATACGTATTTATGCTGCAAATCGTGAAAAACCGATTTCACCTCCTTTTATCCCCACCCCAACTCGACTACAAGCATTCACATGTTGAATTTTTGTAACCACATTAGTTAAACCCTTTTCTACCCCTTACAACCTAGTTCACCCTGTACGGAATATTTCAATCGAAAAAAGGTAATTCACCTGGTCTAATAGGGCACGTTTGATGAGATCATTCCCCTGGAAATGATTTCATCTTGAGCTGACCCGATTTTTTATAGGTAATGGCTGAAAAATATCACGGAGAACACAATCAATGGCTACAGTTTTTTCAGATCCTATACAAAAAATAAAAGTAATGGCCATTGGTTGGGAAAACATGTTTGGTTCTAAAATAGATCTTTTTCTGGACATTTTTGTCAGGCCTCATGTGCTTATAAAAAGTGTAAGAATCAAATTGAATACAGATCTCATTCAAACTCAATGACTGATAGTACTGAAACTTTTATTTATACCTCTCAAGTCGTTAATCAACGCGTTTTTCGAATTGAAATACTCTTTGTAGTTTCTCTCTTCCATGGAACACATTTTGAAAATATTTATCGAGTAATAAAGACATGCCATGAAATGTGTTCATCTGAACAAAAAATTTCGTTGCTGTTTCAAGTCTAGAACACATTTGAGTAGTTATCGTGGCTATTGAAGATGCACTTGGATGTCTGTAAAACAATACCCAGGTGGTCCAATTCAAACAACCCAAAATTGTCAATGATGAAGAAGCAGAAGAAACGTTTGAATGATAAAAATATTTTCAAGCAAATGATTCAAGGTGATTGAGAGTCTGTCATACTAATCAAAACTTCTGTTCAATTTGGTGAGGAGGATAGTGAGAGAAACCCTGTAATCAAATCAAATCGAATCTATTCGAATTTTTACCTGTTCCAAAAGATCCTGCACGAAAAATTCACTCAATAAGAGCGAATTATAGCCCATTCAGAACGTAACATAACTCAAGATGTGAACGTTATCCTCGTTCAGGAAACTTTGCAAATGGAGTTGGTATTCAAACATATTGATGGATCTATTATCCACAAGGTATTTTTAAATATGGCCACGTAGGTGACAGTATTAGAAATTCAAATTCCATTGGGTTATATACATTCCAAAACAGCCCGCAATGTAGGACATATACAAATTCACATTGAAATTTCATCAATCATTTGTATTGTTATTTGAATGGTACTAATACAAGCCAGGACTGTATACAAATGAATATATTGTATATAATGTGTAAATATGAATATATTGTAAATTTTTATTTTTGTTCGAAAATATGAATAGGATTCTTGACATGATTTTTTGGGTTTATGACCTTCCACAATCTGAAAATGAAAAAAAATTTTTAATCCAAAGAAATCTGTACAAGTGTAGAAGGCAAATTCAGTGTAGGGTACGTTACTGACAAAAATTAATTTCTTTCAAGACAGCAGTCTTGTGAACGCAGTAACTTATTGGGCAAATTAATTAATTTGCCCTTCTACACTTGTACAGATTTCTTTGGATTAAAATTTTTTTTTCATTTTCAGATTGTGGAAGGTCATAAACCCAAAAAATCATGTCAAGAACTGGATTTCCTCCACAAAATCAAACTTTCAATCAATATGAATAGGATATTCATAAAATCTGTTGTGGAATCATCTGCGGCTGAAAGACAAACTTTAGTCGCTATTTTCCATCGTTCAAGATAACCTCTTGGGAGGTATTCATGTTGAAAAGGGGAACATTCTCCATTAAAATAAAAAAATGAAAAATGTAATTTATCTGTAAGATTTGACAAAAAACTTCCCCGGCTAAAACCACGCTGGACATATTGAACTACATCTGATAGATATTGTGAAAAGACTCTATCTGAAAAGAAAAAATCTGAAAGGGAAAGTTCGCATTTTCATTCAGATAGTTAATTTTTTTTAATTTTCTCTAGTTCTCATTGAAAAATCGTTAAATAAATTAGATGGGGAGAATGATATTAAAAAATATCAGTCACAGAAATCGTTCATTTCATTGAAGCAAGGTTAGCTTTTCTCGCATTTAATCCTCAATACATTTTGGTCGACGAAAATCTATTTCGCTTTGCCAAGCTCATCAGGGAGATTGATAGAAATGGAAAGCAGGCTCTTGAGAAGAAATTATACACATCAAGGATGGAAATGATGGAAATATTTCTTCTGAAAGTAGGAAGTAGTTGTTTTCTTTTAGATATTAAAAATAAATCACATTTTGCATATTTCAATTTTCATTAAGAATGTTCCCCTTTTTAACAAGTCATATGAACTTTATTCAATCCTGTTCTGGGTGATAATTGTTCACAGTTATTACATAAAAATGCGCATGTTTACAAAACAATTGCAACACATGTGGACGTCGCAATTGTATACAACTATTCTTTTCGTATCCATATAACACAAAAATAAGCCTGTGAATAAGTATACATTGAATAATCTTTTTCAAATACCATCTTTTTTTACATGTTCCTTTAATTTCGAGGCCTTCTATACGACAGAGGAGTAGGTATGTTTTTGAATTTCCGTGTGTTTTTCAGTTTAAACTGTCATAAAAAACACTTTTGCAAACATTGAAAAATTGTTCGAAGATATCAACCTTTTTTCCAATTTTCCAAATTCAAATTTGATTAGTCACGTCCCTGCATTCGAGCTGTTTTAGATATTTGGTGAGAACATTTCAAAACCTATACGTATCATACTTTAAAAACATACGTTGAAAATGCATTGCAAAAAATTTATCATCACCAACCGGTCTAACATTCACAAAGCTTGATCGGCTACCATATGATATTGCCAAAATAATATTGATCACTTGAATGGGCGGATCGGTGTACAATTCAGAAACTCACAATTCATTGAAAAAGTGACTATGAATAATTGCTCACAAGTATTTCCGGATATGAGGAATAGTTCCCTCCGATAACCCTCTAATTAGCCCCATACACAGTAACCGCGACTAGAGTGATATTGGTTATGAAACTCTTTTGTAAAAATTTAAGATTTTTAACTCAGTAAATTGGTGTTAGTCATAACACTGACAAAAGGCAGGGTTAGTGCTTTGAAAAATATTGGTAATATACATTGATATGGCAAATTTTTCCAGAAAATGCAAATAAACGAAAAAACTTGAATTGAATCATTTTTCAACATTTTGAGCTATTTATTGAAATTTACACTTCAATCACTCGAAAAATGTGAGTGTCCATGTTACATTGATAAACTAAAAAATTGCAAATCCATAAAACATAGAAATTACATCAAACTAATTTTTTAACCACCTGGTATAGAGCAACGAAAGTTGGAATAATTGAATAAGAGATAAAAACCTACATTTTCATGAAAAAATCACAGCTACATTTTCGGAATTGCAACCGGTATATCATTGCATGATCGGTTAGGGATGATCATAAAGAATCCAACAACATCAAGTTTGATGCTGTTATCTCCTAAGACTACGGAGATATCGCCTATTATTTTCTCCATAAGCCGAATGAGTGGGAATTGCAATCCATTTTTGGCAATATCTTCTTTGTTTGCATCTTTCTTATAAAATTGGAAAAATTTTTATTGTATAATATTGAATTTTCAATAGTTTTCTTTCCTTTTCCGGCAAATCCATATGTTGTATCGCAACCAGAGAAACAATGCAGAAATGCAGCAATATTTTTGAAGGCTTCATATTCGAAACTATTGCATTTCCAGAACCTGGCGTGATAAAATGAATATCATAAATATTTTAATTCAATTGATTCAAATGGACCAAAAGATCAATATCTTGACCCAAAACTATGACAGTTTTATCAGTATCTCTGGCAATTTCTATCAAGGTCTTGATCATGTCAGCATTCAGCATCGTCTTCTGCTTGTTCACAGGCAAGCCCTTGTGATTGTAACGTTTTTATTATTTTGACCTTGTTTTTTTTTTTAGAAAATTTTGCTTGCAGAAATGGGATTTTTGAATGATTTTCATAAATGAACTCTGGAACATTGTCAGAGGTTTTTCTGCGACTACGTTCTCCCCTTTTAATTGGATTAGCTTCTGGCACTGTTGTCATAGTATCTGGTTTTTCAATTTCGGGATACCTATCAAAAACGATATTGTTTTTCTACATAGCGCAAATATTTATTCATGATCTCTTCCACCGTTTCATTATTCTGTCAAATTACTTTTTGCAATAAAAAGCCACCATCCACTACATGCACGATACCGGCAGAACACGTTGGTCCATTCGTACTCATAAATAGTATAGTAGTATAGTTCTTCTTCTTCTTCTTCTTCTTCTTCTTCTTCTTCTTCTTCTTCCTCTTCGAGGTGTGAAAAATAGTAGTAGTCGGTGTTGGGATAAAACTCCAGTGTATTAATTCATGAATAGCTCAAAGTTTTTTTGTCGAATTCGAGTTTTTTCGGTTTTTTACATTTTCTGAGAAAATTTGCTATACTAATGTACAACAAACAAATATATAAAATGCATTAAAACTATCTCTAAGCCATAGGGGGGTTTGAGAGGTAGTTGCACTTTGGGAGGTGATGAGTTTTTCATCCTGCCCTGCTGAGGGATGTCAGCGGGCGGGCAAAACCAGCCCACGTCTGCCCACGGGCAGACCCTACGATGTTGTGTAGGCTACCTTCCTCTGCTTGTAAGTCAGAGTATGTTAGGTTTCATGGCACCAACAGTTTCAAAAATGTATTATTGAGGTTAAAATTGAAATTTTCGGTAATTTAATAATGCCGCATTCCTAATTGAAGTCCTTAAATTGTATGAAAGGGTAACTTTGCACCAAACGTGAGGAATTTTTTTTGTGATAAAAATAGATAAAATAAAAAAAAACTAAAGTTTTTTGGATTTTTCGCATAAATTTTGAGGAAATGTGGAAAAAGTGTGGATACAAAAGTTGTGAATATTTTCATTATCATCATCTTTGCCTTACACTTTTTTTTATAGAACTCGTAGTTTGCCTGAAACCGCCCGTAAATTATTTATCCTTTTATTTTTGTTATGTTTCCTTACTTTTCCTATGGGTATCATCCTGTTCTGATTTTTTTTCTGTGTAAAAAATTATCGACCCTAGCCTAACAGTCTGAAATATTCTTTCGCGTCCGTTTGAAGTCGGTCCCAGTCGGAATACTTTCTTAATCCAGTACGATTGGGTTTTGAGACAAGGATCAAACTTGGTATGCTAGTAGTTGAAAACATGATAAACACGAAAAATAATTGTTTACGAAAATTCCAGGATTGGAAAATATGTTTCCTTTTAAAAATAAATAAATGAATTTTTGATGTAATCTTGGAAAATATATGATTTATTAGAAAAACAACTCAACAAGTGAATAACAATTCAATTTTCCACAAAAATGATTCCGAGTAATTTCTTATTAAATGCGCTTGTTTTCTCAGATTGGACGCCGGCATCAAATTTCAGGTTCACTCTTATCCGCCGCTGAGAGTTCCGGCGGAGCCGAATATTTGATAGGTTATAACGCTGCTAAAAATGATCGGAGAAGGAAAAGGAAAAGTTCATATCGTTTCTGAAGACTCCTACCTTCTCATACAAATATAATATGCGAGTATTTGAGTACCTATATAAAATGTGTTTTGTCGCATTTCACGGAGATGTTAGCGAATGATTCGAAAATCATGAATAATTTAGTAGATATGGAATTATTATACTGAAGCAGCAATCCATACCGTCTTTGAACTATATGCAACAATTTTAGAGTAACGTGAAAACTGGCAGTCTCTTCAGTAAATGTTGAAAATAATCGCCTATTCATATCCTGCATACATGTTTAATAACACTGTTCTGAAGTGCAAACCTCGAGCTTGAAATCACATACTTTATTTTTTATGTAGGATGTGTATGAGCGATTATTTTCAACATTTACTGAATAAACTGCCGGGATTATGGGTCAGTTGAAAACTGAGGGAGGAGTAAAACCTAGTTTTTTCTTTGGCATGTATAAGTGAGACTTGTGTCACTAGTCTGAAATCGTTGCATATGCTCCAAAGAGGAAACTCTGATTCTTGCTTCAGTATAATTATTTCATATCACTTCTTTGATTGACGACTTATTTATTTTGTGAAATTTCATGTTCACTAAGGATACACTAAAAACAATTTTGTCTATTTTGGTGTAATGACCGAAACTAGTCAACAAATATAAAATTATCGTGGAAAATAGACAAAATTGTTTTTAGTGTATCCTTAGTATTTCATATCAACTAAAATATCCATGACTTTCGGATCTTCTGTAATAGTTATTCACCTAACAAGTGCGGAAAGTAGTACTTTTCCGCACGCGACGGCAGTTGCACGAACGACGCGCAGCGGAGTTCGGGCAAGCCGTTAAGGACGGAAAAGACATTTTCCGTAAGAGTTAGGTACAATATTTTCCCTACGAGTGTTTTTGTCCATCTTATTTATGAAAAAACAAGATTTTTAATAAACAAGTTTTTATAATAATGCTACAAAATGACTGATAAGACAGAATAGTTACATAAATCATTTAGCTAGTCCTAAATATCCTCATTTTCAACAATACAAAAATCGTGCGGAAAAGTAAAAATCGTATGGAAAAGTAAAAATCGTACGTAAAAGTACAACTTTCAAAATGAAATAGTAATTTACGTAACAAGTCCGGAAAACACTTTTTTTTTGGACGAGTGTAGCGAGTCCTGGAAGTCTGCGAGTCCAAAAAAACTGTTTTCGGACGTGTTGCGTACACAATTTTTTCGGTAACCGTGTAGAATAACAAATCGAGACACATTCATTTTTTATATTTCTTTGCAGAAGAAAAATTTCGAACATTTTAATTCTTATTTGTATTAAATTTCGAAATGCGAACAGAATATAGGTACTAACAGAAATATTCTAATTCTTATTTATATAAATATTTATATTGAAATTCGGGCTAGTCCGGGAAGTACGTACTTTCCGGACTAGTCCGGGAAGTGATACTTTCTCAAAGAGAAATCTACTTCCCGGACGGTTGCCGAAAAAATCTTTTCCGCACGCTCGTAGAAAATATCGTAGAAGGGTTAGGTGAAGTGGGACAAAACGGATTTTAGGTACTCAGATACTCATATGTTTTATTTGCATGAGGAAGTAGAAGAAAATTTTTTTGGGTTCCACCCCTGATATTTTTGTAATTTTTTTTTTAAACGATACATGATATCAGGAAGTCATGTGCCGAGTTTCAAAGTGCTCCGATTCATTATTCACTTGTGGCTTCCATTTGTCTGTGGTTACTGTACTATCTGTGATTCCTTAAGATGGTTCTGTGCCCACTTTCTTATCAGGTACCTGTGGATAATCATCTGAATATTTGAGAAAATCGGATGTTGATCCATTGGATGAAGACGAGTGTGTGTGTGGGTGTGTTTCTGTGTGTGAGTTTCGTCAATCGAAGTAGGTATCCTGATGAATTATTTCCTGTTCAATGCCCGCTGACAATATTCCTACAGTATGGAAAAGTTGCGAAAGGGTGAATGATCAACAATCCATTTTCATTTGATGATCTCCATCACACTAAGAAATTGTGTTCGAACCCCGTGATACGCCCCACTGTGGAATTATTTTTCGCCGGCTCAAAGCCCAGAATAAGATTGAATTTTAGATTGGTAGTTGCATTCAATCAAGTACGATGCGTTGTTCGACATTCGGAATTGGTCGGAGCTCGCCAAGACGGAGCCAAGCTGTTCATTAATTTATTTCAGTGGCGTGCGAGACGGGCGGGACGCGAGGGACTCGGCCCAAGCAATCAGCAGCAGGGCGCTGGACTGATTAAAACATACCCCAGCGGGACGGGGAGAGATTTGTGCCAATCAGCAGGTTACAACTCGACTTTACTCGCGATAATCAAGACGAGAAGTTTGTTTTGATGTTTTGGAGAAACTCTAATCCGGTGAATTATAATCAAGCTTGCGAAACAGCTTTTTTGCGCGCGAATCCGTGCCATTTTCTGGATTAAGGTTGGCAGGTAGGAATTGTGTTCCAGTTGATGATGACTGAAAAAAAGATTGCTTTTTAATATCTAACATCACGATAGATACTGGGCTGATTTCAAAATCGTTCTAATTTTATTTTCAATTATTGAAATGAAACGAAATTAAAAAAAAATTAAGAACAGACATTATTTCTAGTCTTCCAAAATATTGAGGGTCAACTTGTTAATTTCCATTAGTAATAATGTCCTGGGCGGGGATTAGCGTAATGGTTAGCGCTCGCGCCTAGTGACCAATACGTCCCGGGTTCGGTTCCCAGTTGGGGTGGGATTTTTCCATTTTTTTAATGATTGAATCTCGTTGCCGATTGGGAAAATCCTCCACGATTCATTGTTGCGTTAAACACTAACAGTGCTGCTTCCAAAGTGGCGTCAGGAGTCAGTTACACTGCCTACCCAAGACACGTGAATAACTAATGACCGTAGAAATACAAAAAAAAAATGTCCTACTTCTGAACCAATGATATTTGATAAATCGTGAAAGGCTTTCGCGGCCATCGTAACTTACATGATGATCGTTCGAGATATTCTGGAAGTTTCGCCAACACTTGGCACTCTTAAGGAAGATTTGACATATGATAGCTGCACAGTTCAATGTCGACTGCTTGACATTCTTTATCTGCGAGTTAGCGTTCTTATTTCTGATTGGTTCATTGCGTTAGGTAATATGATAAAATCATCCAAACCGTTATTATGTGGTTAAGGAGCTAACTTAGTATTTTTGAAAACTGGTAGCCAAGCTTTTGTTACGTTGTAATCCTTCTTTGATTCTGTTGAAGTTGTTCTGATGAACTGTTTTTATTAACCTAATTCTCACAAACTTAACTGGAATTCTTAAAGTATTTTTGACAATAACACCCACATTCCCTCAAAATTTGGTACTATTAAAAAACATTTTATAAGAGCTCTCCAATGATGTATAATATTTGTAAAAATATTGTGGGGTAAAATAAATCGGTAAGCAAGTATCTACAGAATGTGAAGCAGACTTGTCGGGTGCAAGCTGATAACGAAAAATGTGTTCGACAATAACATTAATAAAATTATATTGGGAGGTTTAGTAGGCAAAACAAAAATATACAGATCAATAATAGACAGGACAACTTTGCCGGGACCGCTGGTATTCATATAAAATTACCCGCTGTATTCGTTACAATCGTTACCCTGTATGTTAGGCGAGATATTTCTCAAGCAGAATCAATATTCACTACAGATTACCAGTACAAACCAAACTAAAAAACTAGCTTCACATAAAGTGCTATCAATGAAAACAGAACTTATTCCCACGAGATAAACATTCTTCCAATTGCAGCACTTAATCTCTGTGAGTATCGTTTTCCATTATGCACAGGATGAAAAATTTGCATTTTTATCAATCTCGCCGAATAACATGTGCCTTGTTAATTAACGATAGACTTCAGCCTATTTTTCACGCAGATAATTGATTGCACATTCCACGCACAAACCTAACTGTGACTCTATATCAGCCGAGAACCTCTGAGTCAAAAGTAATGCGCTAATGGTTGACGTCATTCTTCATTCATTCAGTTCTTTGCGAAGAATAACGAAGTAGAACAAAGCGTGCAATAATGAAAATCTAACACCAATATTATTTAACGAAGTCGTCAGGAATGAAACAGGGAAAAGGGTGCATAAAAAAAATATTGAGACTGTTGTCAGGTTTTCCTGATTCTGGTGTTTGTTGTTCCTTGCATATTTAGTTTCGTGGACTCTATGAGTTTTTTCTAGTGTATTTGCACTGTACTGTTTGGAACCTTTGGTGTAGTAATGAATACACTGGAGCTTCATTCCAACACAAACCACCAGTTTTAATACCTGCTTCAGTCATCAAGTGACAATCCACTGGATGAAGAATCAAACCGAATCTGACTACGGGTTGGCATAATTTAATATCATTCAATCTCATCTCACTGGCAGAAAACGAAACAAAACATTTCTAGTGAATGCTCGGGGTACTCTGATATTAGGTCTGGTGTACCACATGGCTCAGTGCTCAAACCCATTTTAATTTTGCTGGACCTAAATGACTTGTCAGGCTCACCAATCTCAGGAAAATTCACGATATTTACTG
Organism: Chrysolina haemoptera; assembly: GCA_958298965.1. NCBI lineage: Eukaryota > Metazoa > Arthropoda > Insecta > Coleoptera > Chrysomelidae > Chrysolina > Chrysolina haemoptera. The sequence goes on along the minus strand of OY282597.1, from coordinate 22,252,460 downwards.
ACGATACCACTCTTTTATTGCAATGCAAAAAAATGGAAATAGTCTAAAAAGCTCAAGATCTGCAGGAGGTGTAATGCCGACTACCTTTGTGTCAATATAAATAGAACTATCATCTCTAATTTCATATTCGAAAAATGTAGAATTAGTCCAGTCAGAATACATAGTGGAAAATAAATCATGTACTAAGTTACTGGATAATAAACTTGAATTCAAACAACATGTTTTTTCACAAAAGAAAAAAGATTAGCCAAAGAATACGCCGCGATAAGAGTTATGATAAAAGAACTTGGTCGAGTCATTGCTGAAAATATTCATTTTTCCCTCGTGGAATCTCACATTAGATATGGCATAGCTTTTTGGGGTTTTTCATACCCAGAATATAGTACTTTCCATCTTTGTCCTACAGAAAAGGGCCATAAGGTACGGCAGGCCTAAAAAGCAAGAGACCACTGCAGATCGCCATTTTTCTCCAAAAAATTGCTTGTTTGATGCATAGTCCCAAGGCACATATACGACCCATACTTACGCAACCTTTCGAAGTAACAACCTCTGCCTGCCAATTCTAGAAACATCGCTTGCAAAAATTCAATAATATACGAGAGCAAAAAAATATATAATCATTTGCCGGAATATTTGAAAGTAATGAAAAATCATAAGCACTTTACTGAAATATTTCTTGGGATCGTCCAAAAGAATTGTTACTCAATATAAGTATTCGATTAATACAATTTGGTTCAGTTAATAAACATCCCAACTAGATAGATTTGATCATTTTCAATAACTCACAACATTTTTCATCAAGAAATTTGTTGGATATTGATTGTATCTCAAGACCAAATTGCATTCAAGTGTGAAATTGATTTACGTTGAATAAATCATTTACCACAACTTCAGTAACTTTGATGTGAACTCAGTTAAACAAGACTTATGCGATGACAACTGGAATACCATTCTTCACTTTGATAACGTAGATGATATGCTCACTTCTTTCAATAGTCATATTAAAAATGTATTCAATGTTCATGCGTCTTATCGTACAATAAGGGCAACCAAGCCACCATCACCTTGGATTACTTATAGCATACGTCAAATGCTAAAACTCAAACATAAAGCTTTTCAACGATTCAAAAAACTTAGAACGACAGGGTCATGGAATTACTATTAAGACTTACGGAACTATGTCGGTAGTGCCATTCGTAGAGAGAAAGCTACATACCTGAATTATGTGTTGAAAAAAAAATTCAATAATACTTGGAATATAGATGTAGGGTCGGATGAAATTTCCTTTCGTATGCACTTAGTAGTACCTCATTTGCTAGAGTATATAACGTATATTTTCAATTTTGCTATCAAATCCAGTTCATTTCCCTCTCTGTGGAAATGCATTCTCCCAACTCTCTCGAAAGCTTTCGAAATAATAATTGAAGAACAGGTCACAACTTATACTAGTACGACGAATCTTATAACTGATGTTCAAATTAGATTTCGCCCTCAATATAGTACAACAACAGCATTGAGTCTGATTACAGATGATATTTTTAAAGCATTTGATGAGGGAAACCTTGCCTGTCTCATTTTATTGGACTACAGCAAAGCTTTCGTCACTTTAATTGGATCCATCCGTTTCATGTAAATAACTAAAAGATTTCGGTTTTTCTGACAGTGCAGTTCAACTTCTTAACTGGACTTATTTAACTGGACGACCAAAGAATGTCAATTTGAAGAATAACAAATCTTCTTTCCTAAGGAGACATCACGGCGTTCCAAAAGGTTCTGTTGTGGGTCCTCTTCTCTTTATTATTATTATTATTATTATTTCCTAAAAGGATGTTTCAGTCAGGCCGTGTCTCCGAAGCCCCGATGCATCCAGAGGGCGCACTGGAGCGTTTACCCAGATACCCCACGGACTTGGGGAGTAGTTAAGCGATTACCGAGAATCATGTGCCTTGAGCAGACGCAGTGAACCAAGGATGGTGGCCTTCTGCATTCGTGCGGCTGAGATTTCTGCCATATTACGGCAAGCCGGTATGATTTTTGAGAGCAGTGTGTCCATCATACCACCAAGGACCCCTATAATAAGAACCACCATTTTAACAGAATGGTTTGGGTGGAGCCCGATGAGTTCAAAGAGTAATTCTCGATATTTAGTCCGTTTCTCCTTCTCTTTTCGGACGATGTTCGTTTTACTAGGAGCCGAAAACTCCATGACGAAAATCGTCTTACTGTCGAGGACTACATCAGGCTTATTGGCTTGTATTTGCCTGGGGGGTGGGAAATGAGTAGTTCCAATATATTCGGCACTTCTCATTCTCCACAACGTACTCAATATCCCCGGAGCGTAAGGCAACACCGGTGTCTCGTCCATATTGTATAAGTGTCGTAGACGGTAGTACAACACTCGTTGAGCCGCGTTATGCCTGTGGATATAGGCTGAGACCGCATATGCTGGACATGCTGACAGCAAATGCATCAGGCGCCCCACGACACGCTCTGCATCTAGTGTCGGGGACCTCTATACCTATCACGCGGCTACGGTAGACTAGGGTGTTGAAGACACCATCCTGGTAGGCCATTATTTCCGACTCCAGTTCACTTGACCTGAGGAAAGCAAAGGTCAGGTTTTTGGATAAGCCCAGGTCTTCAATGTTCTTAAAGAAGACCCCAGGCATTGGCTCATCTTCGTACAGCTGCAGGAGGACCTCAGTTGATGTGAGCTTTTTGCTGAACTGGTTCCAACTCGGTGACAGAGTTTGGATTCGCCCGTTCAGTGTCGAATACGAGACAAAGTTCATCGGCTGCCCGGATTGCTACCTTGAAAAGAAATGCCCCAATCCCTGCTTTTTTGTGGTCGTGGACCATGCAGCACCATTCTGTTATGTAGACACTCCAAACTCAAAAGTCCCCGGCTTACCTGTTGTCTGGGGAAGTATAACCGTGAAACGGACGATTTAGGATGCAAGCTCCTATTAAGATGCATCATTTTTCGAGTTTCATCGTCTAGTTGTCGCAGCTCTTCCTGAGTCCATTTTACTACTTCAAAGGAGTAGAGTAGAATCGGAACGGCAAGCATATTGGTCGCAGCAACTTTGTTCTTTCCCGACAGGTCTTATGACCAGATCTGTAGGAGTTTGTGCTGATACTTGCCGCGGAGAGAGTTTTTAACTGTGTTCACCTCTTGGGAGCGGCATTGCTCCACTCTAAGTAGGTATACGTCCCTCCGACATGAAGATGATGTAGGATGCTTCCATCTACGAGCTGAACATCCCCTCCCTATTCCTCGCATCGTCCTCTTTTGAGATGAACCGTTGCACATTTGTCAATCCCGAACTCCATTCCTATAGCACGCGTGTACTCTTACACCGCCCTTAAGGGCTGAAGTAGGTCCCTTTCTCCATAGGCAAACAGTTTGAGGTCATCCATATAAAATAAATGGATGACCTTATGCCTCCGGCTGCTGCGGATGTCGCAGTTGTATCCACGGGTTATCCTGAGTGCAACAGACAATGGCAATAGTGAGATGCAGAAGAGAAGAGGGCTGAGGGAGTTTCTCTGAAATACGCCCTTGTACCTGCTCTGTTTGGACTCTGGCTTGACCAGATCTTATGATGAAGCGATTCCTCCAGAGCGGCATCAGTTGTTCAATGCATCCCACTATTTGATCGGGCACTGCAAGGCATCTGAGCAAATGCATAATTAGCTCATGCGATGTTGTATCCAGGCCATCGAAAGGTTTCGCTTATACTGCACGGAGTCCTGCGTTATACATCTGTCGATGAGCAGGTTCTCCTTGCAGCCAGCGACCCCCCATTTTGACCCTCTTTGCTCATATATCCGTTCATACACCGGATCAACTGCGGAGAGTATTCGTGCGTATAAAATGCGCGTAAACATCTTATAGCACGAATTCAAGCATGTTATCGGCCTGTTATTCTTTGACTCTGCTACTACCCATCTAGCCAAGAGTTAAAAACTCTTGCCAAATGGTGGCAGGTAGTGGAGAATTTTGTCCACCAATAGTTGTTTAACCCATCAGGGCCTGGAGCATCGAAGTTCTTTGAGCCTTTGAGGGCTCGTCGATCGTCTTCCGGGGTTATCGGATTGCGCAGGTCATTGAGCTCAGGCTGTTGAAGCCTCCTTTATTATTATTATTATTATTGACCTAGTTCATATGAGTTTTTACTTTTTAATTTCAGGATTTTATTTTACAATGTGTGAAGTGATTCGTCTACTTATAGGTATACATATAATTTGTATATGATATTATATACGTATAATATATGTCACTGACGAGGGGCTAGATCATCGAAACGCGTCTGCAGGTGGCCTTCCCAAGGTGAATAAAATTCACTGTATAATTATAATAAGCATTTGCAACTGAGTCTTCTCGAAAGAATGTTGCACAAATATCTGTCAGATATAATTCAATGTCCGTCGTGGTATTAGCCAGGAAAGTAGTTGTATTCTGTCACATGTTTGCCTCATATTTTCCACCTGGTGGAAATATTTGGAGAGAAGAGTACTTCGACTTGGTCGATTTTTCTATTTCATATATTTGATACTCTCGGGCAAAAATAATCAAAGAATTCATCAGTGACGTGCCAGTTATCAACTCAAATGCCACTTTCCTGTGCCATTTGACGAACTTTCGTTAGATTTAGCGTTATTTCACTCGATAATAGCGGCTGGTTTTTTTTGGGACCTTCTCTGTGCGTTACCTCGATCATATCATCTTTATGTTTTGTCGACAGAAAAAGTACGTCTCTCTTGTCTTGCCATTTCATATCAACTACCACATAATTTTCATTTTGTTTGGCGACGATCTATCCCTTCATAAGTTTTAGGCCAAGCAATAGAGCCACAAATGATTGCTTTTTGGACAAAAAGACTACCTGAAAGCCGCCTGTGCCATCCCATGCAGGATAGTCCGTAGTTTATTCCCACCATGTCCTCTACTCAAAATTGCCATTTTTTTATTTGTTATAAACAATAAACTACAAAAAATCGCGTTTGTTTTATTTTTTTTTATTGTAAAATGCAAACTATCGAAGCAGTGTTAAAACGGTGCAAATGGATGAACTGAAGAGAATTGAATTCCGAAGAGAATGACAGGTCAAACGATCTGATCGGATAATTAAAACCGGAGAAAAGCGGCACAAACTGGAAAATTGTTTTTTTTTTATTCATAACTCTGCCATTGTTTAATATTAAGAGCTGAAACTTAGCACGATAATAGCTTTCGACGTGCACTTCATGTGTGCAAAACCTGGATTCAGTCCGATCAATAGTTTTTGCACGATCCTTATTTGAATTTTTTTTGGAAATATTTTCGGGGAGAGCTGGATGCGTTTGAGGTCGTCCGATTAAAATTTAAAAAATAGATAGATAGAAAAATAGAAAACTAGTGAGAACATGAGTGAAAACGGCCGACCGCCCGTGAGTGGTCGAGTGGTGGGGGACTGTGCTAACCTAACAGCGGCAGATGATGATTCTGTTGTATTTTCTGCAACTATACTGCTTCCATCATGCCTGAATAAAAACACATTTATGAAAATACAACTCTTATAAATAAACATGTTTTTTCGAATGAAAAATCTTGAAACTATATATACCTAACAGCGGCAGATGTTGATGCTCCTGTTGTATTCGACTCTTCGGTCGTCTCCATGACACTGGTTATTCGTATTACTAAATCTCACAGATATATAAATGTATAAGCACTCAAAATGGTAAATTTTATTTTAAACTGACCGTTGGCGTCCGCAGCGCGCACCTATACGTTTCTCCTGGATTCACACAGTCCCCTCACCACTCGACCGCTCACGCGCGGTCGGCCGTTTTTCCTCATGTTCTCACTAGTTTTTAACACACTTAAACGTGTTTTATCGAAAAATCATTTTGTTACTATTCACGTCTACTTTCCAAATCTATTTTTTTTATTTCAATCTTGCTACCTCAAACGCATCCAGCTCTCCGCGAAATATTTCCAAAAAAAAATCAAATGAGGATGTGCGAAAACTATTGATCCGACTGAATCCAGGTTTTGCACACATAGTGCACGTCAATAGCTACTATCGTGCAAAGTTTCAGTTCTTAATATTGAAAAATGGCAGAGTTATGAATGAAAAAAAAAACACAATTTTCCGATTTTTCCCGCTTTTCTCCGGTTCTAATTATCCGATCGAATCGTTTCACCCGTCATTCTCTTCGGAATTCAATTCTCTACAGTTCATCCCTTCGCACCGTTAACACTGCTTCAATAGTTTCCATTTTACAATGAAAAAAATTAAAAAACGCCAATTTTTGTTGTTCATTGTTTATAACAAATTAAAAAATGGCATTTTCGAGTAGAGGACATGGTGGGAATAAACTACGAACTGTCCTGCACGAGATGGCACCGGCGACTTCCAGGTAGTCTTTTTGTCAAAGACAATATCTCTATTGCTTGGCCTATTTGGCTTCCACGACAGCTTTGGGGAGATTTTTTCTATTTTTGCGCAATGTTCCCATAAAATGAGTGGATCTAGTTTGCAAAGTTAACTGATGTATACCAGTTATCCGTTATAAGGGCTTTCATTCAGTAAGGGTTCAATCATTTCCATAACTACCTTTTCCGCAACCAGTTGTCCATTAATTTTTCTTTTGCTGCAATATATTTTTATTTTATTGTATAGCCCCCTCTTTAGTGACAGATAGAAATGAATTTCTCCCTTGTGGTTACGTTTTAATAATTGACAATAAATAAAAAATACTTACAATATAAATGAAGGGAACTAAGCACCACCAGACTCCCCCCATTTTCCTAACTAACTTTGGGCACAGTCGATATTGAACTCCCTGATCGAACCATCAGTTTTTTTTGGAAAACTCGTATTTGATATTTGAAATATGAAAATTAAACAAAAATAATAATAAAAATAATATTGCCTTGATCTGGTCGAAAATTATACAAAAGAATGTACACTTACGGGGTGTTCGGACTTTTACGACAATATGTAGAAACGGTATTTTTTACAAAAAAAAAATAAACTCATTTTATTTTATGACTTTTACGTAAAACAAATATAAAGAAATTGATTAAGGCTAAAAAAATGTTTTCGCCCACATATTATAGTCCGATTCGATTCAAAATTAGTGTGAGAGGGTTTTCGGGGTCAGAGATTATGCATTTGTTATAAAAATTCATGAATTCAAGATGGTGGTTGTAACTATGGTCAGATTGGATTCAAAATTGGTGTGTGGGTGTTTTCAGGGTCGGAGATTTTGATTAAAAAACTAAAGAACCCGCTTTACTTCCAACATGGACTAAAAGTAAAAAATTATTGGCAATGTAATTACTTCCATGTAAAAAAGCGTGGGGTGCTTGAGGTAAGTTCTCTTGAGCTCTTGAACGCTCAGTATTCGAATTCAAAATATGAGAATATAGGTCGAAAGCATCCACGTTTTTGTTGTTGTCTTTAATGCTCTATCTTTTGTAACAATTTGTAGTTTTTCGCAAGACTCATATAGGTGAATAATCATACCAAGTGTTTTATTAAATTTGATCAGGAATTTGTTTGCTGTGGATCAGTCTATAATGTCATTCATTGCATTTTCTGATGTTGATATTAACATTTTTGTTCAAATTTAAAATACTTGTTTCATCGGAAACAAGAAACACAGGTATTGTTGGAAAGCTCCGACCAGGTCATTCGAAAATATCAAAAATAGCTCCAGTTCTCGATACTCAATACACCGTATTTAAAAATTTCGCAATCCGAGGAATATTTGAGAAAGGATAAATATATGGTTCATTCTTTGCCATTTAACGTACACCTTTCTATTTTCCAGATAAAATAAGTTAAAAACATACGTTCCCATGTACATGCCTGCAATAAATTTTAAAGAAAATTAAATGGTGATTGATTCTTAACATTAAGATTTCATTGAAGAAGAGTCCAGTTGTGCTCATTAATAGCTTTAATCTATTCCACTATTATATCTAGCACTCCCAAGTATATTCAAATTAATTTTCTGTATCCTGTTCAGAGCATCAGTTCTGCTTTCAACTGTATACCAGCGTAAATCGCAATACATTCCCATTACGTATGCAAATAAGGAATATGCTGGTAAATCCAATTAGTATTACCTAATAGGATTTATTTCATTTCAATTACAAGTTCTCAATTGCTCTAATAAGCAAAAAACTGGAAGATGGCAAAACGATAAAAATAGTACTTTCAACATTTGATTACTTTTCATTTCATAATAAATTATTTACCGCTTAGGGATATTATAGTGTTAATCTGATATGATACAGGTAACAGTAATTTCAACATTTAGGAGAGCAACTTTTGCCTTAGGACTACATCGTAACTTTAAGTAGTTTCGGTGTTTAGGGTAGCTTCTGTTTCTTGAATCTTTTATAGGGAAATTTACCTCATTGGGTGAGAGTACTATTCTTATTGAAGATGAATATCATATTTATTTATAATAATTTTTAACCTTTACTTTCGTTGTTCATAATACTCTTTTAGACATACCCGGACAGAAAACTCCAAAAGACAGTTGGATTTCCATGAGTATATGTTTTGTGTTTATTCAACGAACCAATTACTGCGAACGGGTTTTAATAAAATTTACCTTCATAAAAAAAATTATTCATCTTTTTTCTACAGAAAAGTAAAATTTACAAGAAATCAATGAAAAAGAAAAAAAAACATACTCAAAAATGAGTATTAGTCGATCATATGTTCGAAATGATGTCCTGTGTTTTCTAAGCTGAACAGTGCCTTATTTATAACAAACAAACTGAGGGTGCGTACATCAGTCTCCGCCATAAAGTTGGCTACATATGGAAAAAAAATTGTTATTGAAATTTTTGAAGAACTCTAATGGTCGTTCGTTTTTGCTTGTCTGACAACCAAAGGCCATAGCCAGAAAAAAAATTTCGAGGAAATATTGCGGAATAAGTTTGATCAACATGTTTAACAAAATTTTGTCATTTGCACAAAGAAAAATCACATGTTTACCAACATAATAAAACAATCAATTTTGTCTGTGGTGCCGAAAACTGGGTGAAATTGACAAGATATCAAAACATTTTGTCGAAAAAATCTGTTTGGAATCCAACAATGACCCCATTTACCAATTTTGAACAAGATAAAAAAAATTAAAATATTCTTCTACCCTAATAAGAAACTAAATATTAAATTTAGGAACGATAAATTGTATTATTAAGTTTTAATTACAAATACGAGTTGGTTTAAATTTCATTTCCGGGTAGAGAATTTTGAATAAGCTCATGTGCATTAATATTCAGAGCATGACTACACCTAGTGACAAGACTAAATCGTGTTTTCATAATAGAGCACTGTCAGTGACGTAATATGACAGTTGTGGAACAATGTTATAGGGTTTTTTTTGGATTGACGTGGCCGGTACTTGATTGAAATCCATAGTTATGACACTAAGGTAAAAAACGATTAAAATTTCCACAAAATGTATTGTCTTTGCGACATGTTTCGATACATAGTATCTTTTTCAAGCGAGTGTAGTACATTAAATTATTCTTCAATGAAATTACTTGAATACCTTTCTTACCCATTAACATAATTAGGGACTACCTATAATTATCGCTAATACCTAGACACATACAACTTATAAAATTGACATAACTATGAACCTACCTGGAAGTCTCAAAACACAACCACCGCTCAATTGAACAAATTTAACAAAGGGGAAACGTTCAAGTTCAGTTGATCATTCAATAAACAAGATGAATTTTTCAATTTATTAATTTCCAAGAATTCTAAATAATTAAGCCTAATGCCCTTATTTTCCACATGAAGAATTTCGAAGTTTTCATCGAAGTCATGGCCTTTCTCCAAAATATGATTGGCATATGATGAATGTGTTTTATTGTTTACATAATTCATACGGTGTTCACGTATGCGGCTTTGAAATGGTCTACCTGTCTGGCCGATATATACTTTGGAGCAAGATCCACAATTCAATTAATAAACTTCTGATTTTTCAGATTTCTGCGTTTTATCTTTATTATTCTTGATAAACCTTCCCAGTGTGTTATCTGTTCTATATGCTACTCTTAAGTTTTACTTATGCAAAAATGAAGCAATTTTTTCCGTGACGGGTCCTGAATAAGTTAAAGTTCTATAATTATTGTCAAGGTTCCTCAAAGTGGTGTACACTTCCTGGATAGCCTTTCTATGTAGTTTTTTAGCAAGAATATTTTTTATTAATTTAACTTGATATCCATTGTTAACTGCTACCTGTTTTATAATATTTAATTATTTGTTGAAATTTTCTTCGGGCAGTGGAATATTTACTAATCTGTGTGTCATACTATGGTATGCTGATATTTTACGTGTATATGGATGTACTGAATTATTATGAATGGTGATGTCAGTATGGGAAGATTTATGCAAAATAGCAAAGTGGTGGTTATTATTGGCTTTACCTATTGTGAAATCTAAAACATTAATTGAATTTTCTACTTCTATTTCTATTGTGAATTTAATGTTTGGGTGAATAGTGTTAATATATTTATGAAAGGTGTCTAATTGTCTGTTGGTGCCTTTAGAACAAACTATAACGTCATCTACATATCTGTACCAATACAAAAACTGTTTCGAGAGTGGAAGCTTATGAATTGTTTCTTCAACAATAGGTAGACCTAATGTCTGTAAAGTTTATAGAAATTCCAATTATCCACTAACACCCACAAAAAACGAATATTCATTTCATCAAATGTCAAATGCTTTGTTTGTCCCCCCATGACCGCCATGTTGTGACGTCAGCTGACAGTGCTCTACTGATCTTCCGCAAAATGTCTATTTCACAAATATTTGATTAGCTATGACCCATAAGCTCTAGGTTATTTAAGCTATTTTCAGATAAAACAAGGATGTATAATGTTTCTCATTAAGGGTAGAGCGAGATGTAGAGCAATAAAATGGTATTTTTAATTTTTTATTTTAATTTTGTTCAAAATTGGTAGTTGGATTCCAAACAAATTTTCTCAATTAATTTTTTGATGGACCCATTTTTCGGCATCAGTCGTTTTTTTTTAAGTCATGCCAAGTCTGAGGTCACGTTATACAAGTAACAACGGATTTTTCAGTTGTCATTCATGCAAAAACGAACTGTCATTAGAATTTCCGAGAAATTTCAATAACAAATTTGTTTCCCATACGTAGCCAACTTTATGGCGGAGGCGAACCCTATACAGTGCGGCTTTTTATAGTCCCCCTCCCCTGTTAACTTTTGAACGGTTTGACGTAGAGCGATAAAAAAAAACCGTTTCGAGGGTTTCACCGATACAACCTTTTGAAATATAACGCATTGTGATTGCTCGATAGATGGCGCGGGGGGCACAAAAAACCTAATTTTTTTAAATGGCATGGAGGGTCGAGTGACACATCGTTGAAAAGAGAATTGGATTCTCTTTTCAACCATCTAATTTTTTTTTAAATTTCGTTAATATATTTTTTCACAATAAGCATTTGAAGTGTCAATGTAACAAAAAGAAAACAAACTATTATGACATGTAGTATTTAAATAATTAGAAGCAAAATTGTTGTCAATTAACGAAGCAGGTGTTCGAAATGTCCACCTAATACTTCTTGACAATAAAAAATTCGATTCACAAATTCCTGCCGAACATTATTCAACATGTCTGCAGTTATACCAGCACAAACCCGTGTTATTCGTTCTTTAAGTTCTTCCAAAGAGGTGGATTGTTGCTCATACACTTTGGATTTGACGTATCCCCACAGAAAGAAGTCACAAGGTGTAAGGTCTGGTGATCGTGCCGGCCATTCTATTGGTCCACGACGTCCAATCCATCTCATAGGGTATGTTACATCCAAATACTCTCGAACTTGACGAAGTGAGGAGGGGCCCCATCTTGCTGGAAGGTGATGTGTTCCTGAAATTCGTTCTCATTTTCTTCTAATATTCCAAGTATGAGTGGTTCAACCGTATCTCTTAGTAAATCCAGGTACAAATTATCGTTTAAGTTTTCTTCCAGAAATAAGGGACCTACAATATGGTCTCCCAGAATTCCAGCCCACACATTTACTTTCTGTGGGAACTGTGTGTGACCTTCTCGAAAGATATGGGGATTTATATCACTCCAGTATCGCACATTTTGTGTTTTCCCATTTATGTTAAAAAAAATGTACTTTCATCTGAAAAACAAATATCCCTAATGTAATTGGGGTTCCTAGCTATCTTTTCCTCCATAATTTCACAAAATTCCATTCTTCGGTCTGGGTCGTCTTCTGTGAGTTGGTGTAACATTACTAATTTGTATGGATGGAACTTGTGTTTCCTCAAATATTTTTTTACTGTAGCTGTTGAGACCCCAATCGTACTTGCTACACTACTTTGTTGCGGATTTACCACCATTTCGGCAATTATCGATACCTTTGTCTCTTCCGGAATTGATTTTCGACCAGCTCCACCTTTCCTTCGAACACTGCCAGTTCTGTTGAATTTTCTAGTTCCCTCAAATATTTCCGAGTTATAGGATGTTCAGGAAATTTTTCATTAAAAATTCTCTCCGCTTCATGGTAGTTCCGATGGGCCTCACCAAAATTATAAATTGCTTTAATTTTTTCTTCGAAAGGACGTATACGAACCATGATGATTAAAATATTCAAAGTAAATAATAATTATAAGTAGACAAAACTCCTCAGTGAATATGAATACAATAATTCATCAATCCATTGTACTTTTATAGGTAACTAATTAATTATTGTCATTTAAACAAATCCAATAAATAGTCCTTCCGTAGTACCTGTTATTACTTTTGTCATTAAAAATAAATGAAATGGGTATAATTTCGATATCCTAATACCTAATTAAGCTTTGAAAGGAATTCAAAATGAAAAATTATTAATGTTGTGAATTGTCTTTATTGACCGTATTTCGTGGTATTGATTGCAATTGTGAATCACTAGAACAATTAAGGTATTTTTCTTCAAACATTATTATTTTAATACCACCCAAAATATTTTCCGTCCCATTATTTCACATCAAACCCTTCAAAAGTTATTGAGGTAAGATAAGGAAACGAATTCAGATCCGCTCTTACACTTGACACTTCAAATGCTTATTGTGAAAAAACGTGTCAACGAAATTAAAAAAAAATTAGATGGTTGAAAAGAGAATCAAATTCTCTTTTCAACGATGTGTCACTCGACCCCCCATGCCATTCAAAAAAATTAGGTTTTTGTGCCCCCCCCACGCCATCTATCGAGCAATCACAATGCGTTATATTTCAAAAAGTAGTATCGGTGAAACCCTCGAAACGGTTTTTTTTATCTCTCTACGGCAAACCGTTCAAAAGTTAACAGGGGGGGGGGGGACTATAAAAAGCCGCACTGTATATTATGTTCTCTATGTCTTTGATATTTGCAAGGTCTCTAAATTAAACACGTTCCTCGAGTCTTCGAGACATTATTATAAAAAAGTCCAGTGGGGAAAGATATGGCGATCTAGAGGGACATTTCACTTCCTCATTACTTGACCTGAATTTTGATAAAAATATTCACTGCTTTACATGATTGAACTCAGAAAGATAACATCTATCGTTGATCATAAAAAAAACGGAACCTTACATAAAAAAATGGGACTGGGTATAAGTATATTTATTTTCAGTTTGAACTTGCGATTGATTTATTCGAGCTTTAGGAATAGTGTTTTTTTGGCAAGACCAAAATTACGTCGATATGACGCAAAAGCCACAATGTCCTCTTTGAAATTTATGAAATATACAGCATTGTTTGACAGTCATTACAAAATATCTTTGGGAAACTAATCTCGTGAAGCGACTTTAGCAAATAACTAATAATGCAAATGCCTTCCGGTGACTATTACTTCAATTGCTGATATCTGTTTATTCATTATAATTTCAAATGATACTTAATCATGTTCGCAAAGAATTGTAATTTAGCTTTAATGATACTACCATGCAAGAGTCTAATAAATACTGAAGTAATTGCTTTTTACATTTTCATTCAATTAAATATGCCATTTCATTTGTTGATATGTTAAATAATACTACATGGTGGTAATTAGGAAGTTTTTATTCATTGAAATATTTACTCTTTCCAGGAAATAATTAATTTTAATTGATTAGTGATACAGCAAGGCGTAAACACGGTTGCTTCGACTCCGTTTCGTGTAGATATTCTTTATTTTGAATATTTCTTACTCGTTTTGTCAAAACATATGTAATTTGTGTCTCCTGCAGAGCATCAGTTTAAATATTTCATTATTCGTTTCCAGCAAAGACTCTTAAACAAATAAAATGACAATAGGAAAACTTCTGGTTCACTTCGAACTCCACTTCCTGGTGTATTTGCTACAGAGGATTGCTTGTTGGTTTCCCCACGGGTGGCACGGCGATTGAGTTTTACTGTAAGTCGCTGCTTGATTTGTAAGGAAATATTAGTTATACAGTGGATTATAATTCATTGGGCTGATGCAGGACGACTCTAATGTTGTCAAGCAAGAAACGCGAAACACATCTGCAGGAGGTCTTCCCCAGCCAGATGAAGGTAAATCTGCTCTATATTTACAATAAGCAATTGCAACTTGGTCTTCTTGGAAAAACGTTGCACAAATATCTGTCAAATATAATTCAATGTCTATCGTGGTATTAGCCAGGGAAGTAGTTGTTTTCTGTCAGATGTTTGCCTCATATTTTTCACAAGGTGGACATATTTGGAGTCAAAGGCACTTCGACATCGTCGATTTTACTATTTCATTTATTTCGGTAATGTGGTTAGTTATAGTAAGTTCAGAATTGTGTATATCATAAAGCTTGGAGCCTGGGATGTCTTGTCGTAATGTCATTGGAATACCTGATAGACACAAAGAAAAGCATCTGCAAAGAATCTCACTGATAAACGATGCGCTCATCAAACTGAAACGACCCTCCCCCTACTCACCAAAGGGTAGAGGAAGTTTTGGGTATTGTAATCTTCTCATACAGTAAAACATCAATACTGAGACTAGAGCCAAACAAAATCATATCCAAGCTAGTGTTCGACTTTAAAACAACTTCGAAAAACCTCGGCAAATAGAGAGAAGTCAGTCCCATATTAGTCCCAGGACAATCAGGTGTCCTCGGAAACAGGAAGGCAGACAGACTAGTCAAGGTTTTAAGGATTTCAAGATCTGACAAGGGAAAATTCACAGTAAATTTGAAAAAGGACAAATATATAAATCTGTCTGCTGATTTAATGAACAATATTAATTGATATGAACTAATTCACAGAGACCCAACTCTAACAGTACAAAATTAATGTAATTCTTCAATAAAAAATCTGTATACTTTCGAACCTACAAAAAAGAAATTAACTTTATACACAGGTGTTATATCAAATTTTCATAATTTGCCTGAAATCCACAAACCTACCTTATCAGTCAGACCGATAATTGCTTCTATGAATATTCGTTCAGAATTGCTGGCGTCTTTCTTGACACATATTCTGACGAAAGCTTACGATTATGACAATCAATTCGATTTTTGTTCGAAAATATGAATGTGATATTCATAAAATCTGTTGTGGGATCATCTGCGGCTGAAAGACATAGTCACTATTTTCCTTCGTTCAAGATAACCTCTTGGGAGGTATGTTGAAAAGTGGAACATTCTCCATGAAAATTGAAAAATGAAAAATCTTATTTTTTTGTAATATCTAACAGAAAACAACTACTTTCCCGGCTAAAGCCACGCTGGAAATTGATACCACTACAGATTTTATGAATATCATATTCATATTTTCGAACAAAAATCAAATTGCAATGCCCATGACAGGTCTATGTCAAAAAATAACTTTCAAAGTGTTACCGCAATTCCATCCTTGATGTGTATAATTGCTTCTGAAGAGCCTGCTTTCCAATTATACCAATCTCCCTGATGAGCTTTTCAAAGAGAAATAGATTTTCGTCGACCAAAATGTATTGGGATTAAATGCGAGAGAAGCGAACCTTGCTTCAATGAAATGAACGATTTCTGTGAGTGATATTTTTTAATAACATTCTCCCGCATTCTCCCTATCTTATTTAATGAATTTTCAATGAAAACTAGAGAAAATTAAAAAAATCAACTATCTGAATGAAAATGAAAAAATGTTTCTCTCAGATTTTTTCTTTTCAGTTGGAGTCTTTTCACAATATCTATCAGATGTTGTTCAATGTCCACCGTGGCTTTAGCCAGGGAAGTAGTTGTTTTCTGTTAGATACTACAAATAAATCAAACTTTCCTTTTGTTAATTTTCATGGAGAATGTTTCCCTTTTCAACATCACAATCAATATTATATCAAAGATTTCTTTGATGTTTCTGAATAAAATAAAATTAAAATTAATTCAACTTCCTGAAAATTGTGTGATAGCAAGCTTAGATGTGGTTTCATTATTCAGTAGCGTTTACTTAGATTCTTGCATCGGAGCAATTCAAAAAAACTGGAACCGTATTAGTAATTTTTGTAGTGTAAATGAAGATGACTTCATCAATCTGTTAACTTTTCTATTTGATTAAACATATTTTTCATTCAACAATCAATTTTATAAACAAACTCTTGGCACTCTTATGAGCACAAAAATAAGTACCATTTCAGCTAACTATGTCATGAACGACCTGTTTTCTTGAAAAAATACGTTGATTACATAAGAGAAAAACAAGATGTCCTGCAATACCAGGACCACGCTTATTGCCATAATCCTATACAATAGGAATAATTGGGTCGAAAATCCATCAGAAAACAACAACTTTCCTGGCTAATACCACGACGAACGTTGAATTATATCTAATAAATTTCCGTGCAATGTCCTACAAGGATGTCTCCGCAATTGTAAGTTGCATGGAAATGTTCATTGAAACATTTGGACCACCTATAGATCGATTTCTGGGTTCTTGCTCTCATCAGCATATGGTAGGTCTCTGCAGACAATAACTAATGTCTGTAAGAACCCAGAAATCGATCTATAGGTGGTCCAAATGTTTCAATGAACATTTCCATGCAACTTGCAATTGACATCCTTGTAGGACTCTGCACGAAAATTCATTAGATGTAATTCAACGTTCGTCGTGGTATTAGCCAGGAAAGTAGTTGTTTTCTGATAGATTTTTGACCCAATTATTCCTATTGTATAGGATTATGGCAATTAGCGTGGTCCTGGTATTGCAGGACATCTTGTTTCTCTCTTGACAAGCTTATTGTGAACAATGCAATGCAGATTTCTTTAATTTGATTACATAATCCTGGCCCTTTCCCGTACAGGGATTACTGAATTGTTAGAAGTTTTTACTAGCTATCCGTATATCCAGTTTATCATCAAAAAAGAAGATGAACAGTGTAGTCTTCCTTTTCTGGGCACTAGACTCATAAGTATTCCCATAATACAATATTGATTATTGATTAACTTATCAATTCTGGTAGGTATATGTTCGTGAACCATTTTTTTATTACAATTTACTTGTTAATATTTCAGTAGTTTTTGATAATTTTTGATATCACATTTTATACTTGAAAATCATGTATGTAATGTCAAAGTAACAACTGTATTCATTGAACGAGTATAGAAATATTATCCTATAAGAAAAGTGAAATAGATATTTCCAATAGACATAAGGATTAATAAAAACAAACAAAACAGTACTTTGGTATGTGCGAAATGCGAATAAAAGTATTTTAAACACTCAAATTACGATATTTTCAAACATACTGAGTTTATCCTCAGATCTTAGGACGGCACTATGACTATTTTAGAATAGGCTTAGGGGGTAATTACCCCCTTTAACCCCCTGGATCCGCCTCTGGTAAACGTCAGTCCAGATTTTCAACGAGTTTTTTTTTTCAATAAAAACTATAAAACAAACAAACAAAACCATTTACAGTCTAGCATGAAGCCAACAGTACATGAACTATTTATTGATCTTACCATAGACAATCTATAAAAATTAATTTGATCAAACAAATGAAGCAACGAGTTATACGTATCTCTGATCCATCCTTTTCCAAAAAAAACTTAAAATTCTCCATAAACTTTTTACACAAAACTCATACGCGTCATACTTACTCAACAAGATCCTGTAGCAATACAAGAATTTCAGAATCATTTGGTTATAATAATATTTATGATAATAATAATATTGAGTATATTGAATACATATTTTTCATAACATTGGTATTATGAACTAATTTTTATAAATTGAGTGGACCTAATCTCAGGATGAGATCGTTTTGTTCCTGAATGGTACTAATTAACCAATATAGTGTTTGAATATTTGGTGTTAACTTTTGAACGGTTCGACGAAGAAACATGAATGAAAAACCGTTTCGATGGTTTCACCACTACTACTTTTTGAAATACAAAATATGGTTATTGCTCAATAGGGGGCGCGATGGTGAACATCAACTTGAAATTTTTAAAAGGCATGGGGGTCAAGTGGCACATCATTGAAAAGATAATTAAATTCTCTTCACAACTATTTGAATATTTTTGAATTTTGTTTATAACTTTATTCCCAATTACGATTTTTATGCCTTTCGAAATTTTAAAGTTAACGTGCCCCCAGCGCCATCTGTCGAGTAATTGCAATGTTTGTTCTCTCGAGAAGTAGTATCGGTAATACCAAAAAATTTTTGGGTTCATATTCCACATCAAACCATTCAAAATTATCGAGGTATGAGTAGTATTCAGATCCGCATTTATATTTGATATTTCGAATTTGAGTTGCAAAAAAAATATTAACGAAATTTAAAAAAATTCAGATGGTTGTAAAGATAATGTAATTTCCTTTTCTACGATGTGCCACTTGACCCCCCATGCCATTTAAATATTTTGCGTTGACGTGTCACCCCACCCCCCCTGTCGGGCAATCACAATTTTTTTTATTTTCAGAATTAGTATTGGTGAAACACTTGAAACCGTTCTTTAGAATGTTTTTATGTCGAACCGTTCAAAAGTTAACGGGGGGGGGACTATTAACTATTAACAATTGAAAGCCGCACTGTAGAAGACTAAATAATATAATATAATAGATATAATGAAAAAACAATCTAAAATTATCAGAAGTTAAGAGACCAAACTGATATTATAAAAAAATAAGGAACTTAGTGAATAGCAGAGTATAATGTATTGATATTCATGTAGCAGTACTTAACGGGTTCTAGAGTTCATGAAGATGAAAGAAACCAGCTTTTTGCAGAACAGTTTGTGACTATAAATGTTTTTGTTGGAATCTGGGATGTAATTGTAAATTATAGGAATATCAAATACTATCGACTTCTTATAGAGGGTAGAATTAGGACGAGGAATATTTACATTTTTTAAACCTTTTTATCTTGTACTGTGATTGTGGGAAATTTCTTGATGTTGCATTCTATTTCTGTACATGAATTTCGCAATATTAAAAATATACAGATGTTTTACATCAAGCATTTCATTTTCTATAAAGAGCTGTTCGGTGGAAAATCTTCTCCTTATTCTTAATTTTACATTCAAAATCTATTTCTGTGTGACTTTCAAACAAATTATCTGATTATTATACGCAGCTCCCCATACTATTATTTCATATGATAGTATAGATTCTACTAAGGATTTATAGGCCACTTTCAAAATTTTTTCTGAAAGAATATCACTGATTCTATAAAATACAAATACAAGTTTTTTAAGTTTGCTATTCAAATATACAGAATGATTATCCTATCTGAGAGTTTCATAGATGAACTCCCAGATATTTGATTTCTGAAGTGTTTCGAATTATCTTTTCACAGTTGGTCAGATCACATCTCTCATGAAATTTAATTGAATTCAGATTGGGTTGTACTTTTGGGCTGTTTGTGAAAGTTATGAATTTGGAATTTTGGAGACTACAGTCCATCCAACATATGACTTGATATAAACCTTTTTCCGCGTTTTTCGTAACTTCTTGCCAATTTGTTCCATGGAATAGAAGAACAGTATCGTCCGCATATGAGATGATTTCTTCACCTATCTTCATATTCAACATTTCATTGATATAGAGAAGGAATAACTTAGAGCCGAGGTCCGTTTCCTGGGAAACACCATATCTGATTTCAGAGAACTTATTTTCTATTTTAACGACAGAGTTTCTCCCGTATTTTTCAAGTTTCTCCAAAAGTTTATCCTGTGAAATGCTGTCGAAAGCTTTAGCTAAACCCAAAAAGATGCCTAACACTTTATCATTTTTATTGAGGTGCTGGTGAGTTTCATTCGTGAAATAATGCACTTCATCCTCAGTGGAACTTCCTGCCTTGAAACCGGATTGTTTGAGAGTGACTGAGCCCGTGGGTCATGGTCGAATAGTTTGATCAAACTGCTTTGAAGGGGCGTCATTTCTAGTGGTTTGTTTCAAGTTGTGAAACAAACCAATATAAATTACGTCACTTCAAAGAAGACTATTTGACCGTAAGCCATGGGCTTCAGTTGCTGGTGATCGACATGATTTTATTACCTGCTGGCTATACTTTTTTCATAACAATTTTCCAATATTACGAATGACAGATATTGGTCGATAATATTGACGTAAATGTTTTAATCCAAATTTCATCCACTTCCAATCGTCCGATAATAATACGAGAGTTTCATAAAATGTTTTTTATAATAAGAATAATAATGATAATAATAATGATGAGAAGTTTTGAATTCAATTTTCACCCACTTTGAATCGCCCGAATAATCTAAAGGTCGGCGCACATATGAAAAGGACTCATGGACTCATGGTAATACAATGATATCATATTATTATTGAAATAAAAATAATGACGACGATAATAATGATGTTCATTTTCAAATTGGTGCCTTATGATACCTTTTCCACAGCAATATTAGAAAAATAAAATTATTTTGCCAAACATCGATTGATATTTTCTCCACCAGTCTATGATATCTCAAGAAGTATGACTTATAGCTGTTTTAAACTGACACTTTCTTTCCAAACATTCAAAAACTATGGAAATATCATTTCTGTGATGATAACCATACATCACGAAACTCACTCAAACACATTCTGTCTTGCTTACAGACAATAGGCAACGAAAAGGTTATACTCTGACCCGGTTGCATAGAAGCAAAACGTACCACGTTTCAGTCAATGGAAGATATTTTAGCTCTATGATTGGTTGTGACCAAACACAGGTGCACTTTGGCATCCAGCGGGCCCAGACTGGGACCATTTGGGGCCCTCAGCTAAAACTTGTGAAGGGGCCCCACACCGGGGGGTCTGGGGGTTATGTAATAAAATTTTTGGAAATTAGGCGCTTGAAAACAATGATAACCATTTTTTAGTCTATTTTGGTATGTACTTATAAAAAAGTAATTCCGCTGTGTTTGTATACAAATATTATGATTTTTTACTTTTATTGACTTTGTTATTCATTAAAATAAGAAATTCACAGTATTTTTAGGATACCACAATACTACAAAACACATGCTGTAGAACTGTCAATAATTACAACGAAGTTCAAAATAAAGTGCAGTATTTTGTTATATATTTTTCCTACGAGCGTGCGGAAAAGTAACTTTTCCGCACGATTTTTCGTTTTGAAAGTTGTACTTTTCCGTACGATTTAAAATCGTTCGGAAAAGTTACTTTTCCGCACGATTTTACTTTTCCGTACGATTTTTACTTTTCCGCACGATTTTTGTATTCTTGAATATGATGAAATTTAGGACTAACTAAATGATCTATGTAACTATTCTGTCTTATTAGTCATTTTGTAGCATTATTATGAAAACTTGTTTATTAAAAACCTTGTTTTTCATAAATAAGATGGACAAAAACACTCGTAGGAAAAATATTGTACCTAACTCTTACGGAAAATGTCTTTTCCGCCCTTAACGGCTTGCCCGAACTCCGCTCCGCGTCGTTCGTGCAACTGCCGTCGCGTGCGGAAAAGTACTACTTTCCGCACTTGTTAGGTAAATAACTATTTCCTACGAGTGTGCGGAAAAGTAACTTTTCCGCACGATTTTTCGTTTTGAAAGGTGTACTTTTCCGTACGATTTTTACTTTTCCGTACGATTTTTGTATTGTTGAAAATGAGGATATTTAGTACTAACTGAATGATCTATGTAACTATTCTGTCTTATTAGTCATTTTGCAGCATTATTATAAAAACTTGTTTATTAAAAACCTTGTTTTTTCATAAATAAGATGGACAAAAATACTCGTAGGAAAAATATTGTACCTAACTCTTACGGAAAATGTCTTTTCCGCCCTATTTGTTAGGTAAATAACTACACCAAAGTATTAATAACGAATTATGTCAAAATTATTCGTGTGATAAAAATAATGACAAACGGATTTTAGGGATTAGAAAAATAAAACTTGAATTTTTTTTTTATCTTGTGTATTTAACAGTTCAAAATGTTGTTATACTAGAATAGAAGGGGCTTAACTTAACTGAGATGATTCGACATTTTACTCCTCTTGCCCTAAAATAGCAGCTTCTTAGCAAGCAACTCACTTGTTAAAGCTACTTCATCTATTATTTTATTTTTGTCCAAATCATAAAATAAACCCCTCTCAACTTTAATGAAAAGCAGACTGGACATAAGGTCTTGGCCTAAAAACGAAGTCGATTTTGGACAATTTTAAGTTTAGAAAAAACTCGGTCACATGTGACTTGGGTGCAAGAAATGGTAAGAACAAATTTATATGCAATATACACAGGTTGGAAAATAGTCCAGTTTGAGTGAGTTCAAGCAGAACAGAAAAAACACATGTTAAACACTTGAAACATTGTTTATTTTCAGAGCAGTGAATGTCAGCATTTTTTTCCGCTTCTTCGGTTGGATCCAAATCGCCTTCTTCGTCACTGCATCTGTCTCCGTCGTTCTCAGTGGACTCTACCGCTATGAAGTTGCTCTATTGTTGTGCAAACTGTCGCAGCTCTATCAACAGCCGACTTCTTTCAATATTACACAGTTAAGAAACACTGTGCAGGGCTTCTGTGGGAAACGTTTCGAGTTTCAAGATAGAGTCAAATTTTTTGGGGTCCAACCAAGAGCAATCCTGTTAATCATCTTTGTTTGCGCAAAATCTTTCCTCAATACTCATCCTCGCACAGTCTAAAATATCAAAATATACAATTTTGTAATGTTTAACTGTTGAAATAGAGTCAGCTTCATTTTTTGATTTTTCACCGGCCATCATTTTTTTCTTTGTCGTTCTTTTTCTCTCAAAGTCCAACTCTAACTCGACATCAATACCATTTTCGTCAAGCTTAAGATTAACTGCACTTGCATAGGTTTTTGTTTTTGCGTACAATTCTTCAAAATGCGCGTCATTTCTTTTGTCCTTAACTTGCTGGAGCAGTGTTTGTACTAAGTTCCAAGCTAAAGCATAATCAATGGTTCTACTTTGTAAGTACTTAAGAACAGGGGAAGTGACCAAAAACAAATCTAGTAAAACGAAATAAACAAGTTTTCAAATTTGGACCATTAACTTATCAGGTTTCTTGTTGTGAATCGAGATTTGGTGTCAAAGTTCCATCATAGAGATATCTTTGTAAACAGAAATAAAATTAACGAATTTAGCTGAATTTACACTGCTTTCACTGATTATGAATTCTTCGTCAAAAATTGATATGTTTGCACCACCATCTCGTTGCTTCTATTTTCTGCAATCTGTACAACTTGTCAAGAGCAGTATGTTTTCTTTTAGTTTCCTTTTCCCAGGAGAAGGACGATTTGCGCTCGCGCGGCTCTACTGAGTGATCAGTTAATCTGATAGAAGACGATGCATTACACCACAACAACGTAACTCAACTCGTAACACAGTAGCTCGTATAAATCTTTCGTATAAACAGCGAGATATAAACACTTGATGGGCGTGTTCGACTTTTGAAAAATGTAAACAAAACATTACCAAGGGCATCAAATAACGTTCTAACGAGACAAAAACATTTTTTTGTACGTCATGTGGGGGCCCTCTCGGGCCGGTGGCCCTCCGCGATCGCGGACCTGCGGACCTGGCCAGTCCGGGTCTGGCATCCAGACTAAAACATGGTGCACTTTGTCTACCGGAAACTTATTCAAAAAAATTCCCTGTGGTGAACAGGCAAGCTAGGTTAGCTTGGTCAGGTTAGGTTTGTGTGTAAATCGCAAGCGAAAAACTAATTAACACATTTTCAACTCGCAAGCTACGTTAGCTTGCTCAGGTTAGGTTTGTGTGTCAATTGCGAGCAAAAAACTAATTCACACTAGTGCAAAATGAACCACGTTTCAGTCTGGATGGACAAAATGCACCTGTGTTTGGTCACAACCAATCAGAGAGCCAGAATATCTGCCGCTGACTGAAACGTGGTACGTTCTGCTCATATGTGATCCAGTTATGCACACTGGAAGTGGATTTTATCGAGCGTCAGACAATTTCATTGGCCAGAAAATGAAGTACTCTTGTCAATTTACAATGCAATGTGAAAAGTTCATGATATTTCTGTCTGACTAATTGCATCGTGATTTTCAACGGAAGAATAATTAATTCGCTTAATAGATACATGCAGACTCCGAAATGAAAAGAGTTATTATGATCCTGGGATTAACGGCTTGATCAGAACAACTGCCTTTTCTGAGTATTGCCGCCTCGATTGCCGCAGAGAAATTCGTACTATTCGCCTAATCAAAGTAACATTAAATTTTTATATTGAAATGAGTTATTGCACAAGACACAAGAAAACATATCTGCGGAAGAGCCGAAAATGTTTGAAAATGTATGAAACTATGTAGTGGATATAATGGATAGATTTCTAACTTATATCAGTCATCACATTTCCGAATATGAAAGTGTGTCTGTAAAGTTTCTTTACGATGCAGAAAAACTCGAAGTAATCTCTATAATTCAGTATAATAACCAAATGTTATGTAATGGTAGAACGACCAAAAACTATCGATCAGTTGAAGTATATGGAAAGTTCTAGCCTTATTCATAATTTTCATTCGTATTTTCACAGAGCAAATGTTTTTTGTAATCCTTTACCAAAACATGTGAAAGTTTCAACACTACTCTAATATTATAATGTAATATTACAATGTTATGTTCTTATTAGTGTAATATTACACTGTCTTTTTCCCATCAATGTAATATTACAATTTGATATTCTTATCAGGATAAAAAATTCACAATTCATTGGTGAATTAACAACGAATTTGATTTCACTCCCGAGATCTTGTAATTTCAGAGGAGGATGAGAATTAATTGTATTTTCAAAATGGAAATTCACGTGGACCTTGAAAATACGTTCTGAAAAAATAACAAGTATCTGTGTTTTTCATTGCGATTTTACATTTTGTGTAGCATCTTACAAAAAAAAAGTTTTATTACTGAAATATCTTGTGAATTCTACAGGTTATATGGAATTTCCCAATAATTCTGAGAAAACACACATCCCCTTTTTTTTCACATAACGTGCTTGTAATAATCACTTGATATTGTTGACAATTTTCATTTACAGTTATGTTACTGAATTTTCCAGTCAATATCTACGCAAATTCACATTGTGATCCAAATATATTTTTCAGTTAACACTTCGGGATTATTTGTTTGTATTAATGGAGTTAATAATACTTGGAATTTCAGTTTCACTGTTGTACGATACTCAATATTTTTAGTCAGTCCATACCAATTGTTTTCGTGATTTAAGTATGTCCTAGAAAAACTTTTTTTATATCATTTGCATGTAGAATTGTCTCGTGGATAAATGTCTGTGGCAAACCACTTTTTTGTTAAATAGTAATAATAATATAATAACTGTTCTTACTGAAATATACGTGGTTTCATATCCTATCAGTACATACCAAAATTAAGAATGGTATTTAATCAAGTCGATAAGGACATATGTTCATACGAACTTTTCTCCATAAAATTTTCTAGTTCTACTTTGAGGAGCAGCCCATAATTTGTAGTAACAATGTGCTCACTATCACTGTTATGTGTACCAAGACGTTTTTTACAAATTCGTGTGACATCAGCATTCAATTTATTCAAGGGTGTTGGTGGTGGCTCGATTGAAATATACCAGATAAATTGAAGTTTTCAATCACCCCGGTTGAACATATCCAGAGGGTATAAACGAATCAAATCGTTTGTATTAATTTGATGAAAAACAAACCCGCAGCAATTGACTGGCAGCTTGATATTCAGATTCAGTTTTTTCATTGTGTAAATCCTTGTAATAGAAAGAGTTAATTGAAATTTAAATGTTGTTAATTGAACTGGAATTCCGAATCAACCTTTATTTATCAATCATATAATGATTTACTATGAACCAGTCAACTGATTTTTAGTCGAAGAATGCAAAGCAGCATTTATTTTAGTATAAACAGAAGCTCAAATTCATGTTACAATGGAAATTCAAATGAAACATTTGATACGCTCTTTGGAATTGGATATTACAGCGAACGGAAAATAATTTGAATAACGCACTGTGTATATTGGATACTGAAAAAGTATATATATATATATATATATATATATATATATATCGTTTTATAGATGAACACTGTCATGAAATCATCCAAATATGATTACATTTTACCACACATTCAGATTTTGCCTAGGTCACAACAATAAGAAAAGCTTTTAGTGTTCTATCCATTCCTCACTGTGGATTTTTTTTGCTCAACAATTTTGCCACTCTGTTCCATTTCCATTACCCCTACACTATTCCTTGTAGGCCTTTAGTGAAGCTGTAGACCGGTCCTCCAGAACAACTATATAGGGTATGGTCCGTATATCGCCGAACATTTCTGATCGGTAAGTAGCGGTTTCTGAGTTTTCAAGCAACCAGCTGCATATACAGTGCGGCTTTTTATAGCCCCACCCCACATTTTTTAACCAAGGATATATACGGACCATACCCATAGTGAATCGAAGATAAGATTGTCAACCACGGGGGTATCTAAAACGGTATAGCACCGTACATAGCGAACAGAAGTTAATTCACTCCACTCGGCGCCTTTCATATATCGGTTGAGAAATAATTGTTTAAAAGAGTATCAAATGAATTGAATAATAAAATTGACATTGTCGAAGTAAGTACCCTTTTCTCCAAATGTTTCTACCATGTGGAAAATATTAGGCAAACACTTGATAGAAAACAACTACTTCCTTGGCTAAACCCACGACGGACATTGAACTACATCTGACAGATGTTTGTGCAACCGTCTTTCAAGAAGACCCAATTGCAAACTTATTGTGATTAAACAGTAAATTATCATTGATTTGGCTGGGCAAAACAATCTGCTGACGCGTTTTGAGGTTCTTGCCTCTCGTCAGTGACAGGGTAGGTCGGACAACATTGAAGCCGTCCTGGCCCGCCCCAATTTATTAAAATCCACTGTATAACTAATATTTGATAATAATAATAGATTTTATTGTTCAAGAGTGCCTAAACATACAGTAGTGCAGTTTTTCATTGCTCAAGAACATTATTTCCTCACTAATGAATAAGCAGCGACTTAAAGTAAATTCAGTCGCAACCGACCTGCGGTGAAAACCAAAAAAAAATATTCCTCGGTACCAAAGACTTCTGGGAGTGAGAGTAACAAATAAGTGAAATATTTAAATTGGCAATATCGAAGTACCCTTCTCTCCAAATATTTTTTCCATGTGGAAAATATGAGGCAAACATCTAAGAGAAAACAACTACTTGCCTGGCTAATACAACAACGGGCATTGAAAAAAATCTGACATATTTTGTTTTTTTTTGTTGTTGTTTTTGTTGAAATTGTTTTTTCAGTTAACCAGCTGTCGTCCCTTTCGAACGGTAGCCCTGAAAAGTCGAAACTTGTGCGAGCCAAGGATTAACGAGGTCTTCCTTCTTTCCTTGGGTCATCAGATAAAAATCTGTAGTCGCTAAGGATTCGAACCTAGCCGACCAGCAGTCAATGGTTTTGAACGCTTCAGTCTCAACCACTGAGCTACTTGACCCTCGTCAAGATATTTATTTGCGTATTGTTCAAGAAAACCCAATTGTAGGTATGTTTTGTTTCAATGATATATTTGGTTAATAAAACTTGCTATTATTATTATTAAGTATATAAATATGCTCAATGGGAAAAATTAGCGGCATGCAGAAAAATTATTTATGTTCATATCCAAACAAACCTAATAATGGTTTAATTACTATGGATAATAATGTGTTCTTGCTAGACCTTACTACCTCCATACGTCACCTTATGAGCAGCACTGTTAATTTTTAAGCAACAGTGAATCGTGGAGGATTATTCCCAGTCGGCGACAAGATTATATCATTCAGATTTTCACATTTGAAAATGAAAAAAAACCTTGCCCCGCCTGGGAATCGAGCAAGTGACCTTTCGATCATGAGCCTTGGCGTCAGCCACTGCACCAATCTCGGCTATGTTAAAATTTTAGAAAAAAGATTCTTCCTGAGCAGGAATTTGAACCCACGTCCTCTGGATTGCCGGTACAGTGCTCTAACAACTGAGCTACCGAGGAGACATGCGTTCCATTGCATATTGGGAGACCGCTTTTATTGGGAAAAATTAGCGGCATGCAGACAGATTATTAATGTTTATATCCATCAGACCTTATGGTCTAATTACTATGGATAATAATGTGTTCTTGCTAGACCTTGTTACTAACTCCATACGCCACCTTAGGAGCAGCACTGTTAATTTTAACGCAACAGTGAATCGTGGAGGATTATTCCTAGTCGGCGACAAGAACATATCATTCAGATTTTTGCATTTGAAAATGAAAGAAACCTTGCCCCGCCTAGGTTGAAATTTTAGAAAAAATATTCTTCCTGAGCAGGAATTTGAACCCACGTACTCTGGATTTGTCAGAACGGTGCTCTAGCAACTGAGAAGACACTGCATATCGGGAAACAGTTTTTTTTTTTTTTAGAATTTTTATGCATGCATACAGACGTTGAAATTCTAGATAAAAAGATTTTTCCCGAGCAGGATTCATGTCAACACTTTTGAATTCTCATTTATTTAGGCTGATTATCACTTTTTGATCCTTAAAAATCCTACAAAGCGTTGTCCAGTTATACAATTTTTTCAACAAATGCACAATTTCTCAAGATTTTTTTGAGATACTGCGCATTTCGTAGCTATTAGAATCCTCAGTGCATCGGAATTCGACGGTAACTCAGTCGAAGAACACCACGCGACAAACTCGGCTCCAGAATCGTTACAATAATCTCTCTGAAGTTTGAATAGAAGCTTCATGCTCAATACTCATGCTATAATATCGTTTTATGTGTACTTACAGTGTGACCCACTTAAGACCGGAGCACCCTTATAAAATCTACAGTTTCCAACCGATTGGAATGATATATATATATTTTTTTATTATGCAGACATTCAAAAAGTCTACTAGGACACCACATTTCATAAATAAATCTGCATTTCCAGTGCCAACTAATCTGATTTTTCAAGGTCAAAACTTTTCTAGCGATTTTTTTAGAAACATGCTAGTTACACTACTGGATTCACGACATCTTCATAATAATATGGTATATATGTAAATGACATTGAAATGTGCCAATCAATAAAAAAGTTATATTGAAATGACATTTGAAAAATATGTTGTTTAATCGACCCACCAATTAAAATTCAAAACTTTTATCAGAACTTTGACTACACCACTGGATTCAGGGAGTCTCGAAATATCACTGACTGTAATTTCATTGAAATTTGTTTATAAATGAAAGAAAATAAAAAATTATGAGATAAAATGACATTTTCCTGAAATTCTATTGACATATTTCACAAATTTATTCTCTTATGATTTTCTTATTTATTAACAGATTTCGATGAAATTTTGGCCAGTGATATATCGAGATCTCCTGAATACAGTGGTGTATTCCGAATTTTGATAAAAAATCTGAAATTGAATTGATGAGTTGATTAAGCGGCATATTTTTCAAATATCATTCCCTTCTAACTTTTTTATTGATTGACGAAATTTCCACATGAACCTTTTAAAAATGTCGCGAATCTAGTGATGTAGTTAGAATTTTTCTAAAAAAATCGCTAGTAATTTTTTAAGATTTTTGACATTGAAAAATCGGATTAGTTGGCCCTGGGATTGGGGATTTATTCATGAAATTTGGTGTCCTAGTAGACTTTTTGAATGTCTACGTAATGAAAAAATAATAAAAAATTCCAATTGGTTGGAAAATGTTGATTGCATAAGGGTGCTCCGGTCTTAAGAGGGTCACTCTGTATATTCAAATTTTTCCATGGAAATTAGATAAAGTCCTCAAGGCCTACTAATGATTATAATAATACTTCGTCATAAACACTCGTAGAGAGAGATTGCGAGAGAGAGAGAGAGTGTGTCCGATTGTTATTGTTATTTGTAGCTGTAGGAAAACCCATAAAATCCTATAGCACCACCCCTAATTGCCGGTGCGCACTCTAGCCTAGCATTGGACATAATTGGCATCCAGGCAAGATTCACCGGCCACCACTAACTGACTATAAGTGTCCGCCTAATTGGTTGGGCACTGTTATATTCTCCTGAGAAATATTCGTGGCGATGAGTCCCATCGAAAGTTCGAAAATCATGATGTTCTCTGAACAATAATTATTTTTATACAAAATAAATCTATACAGATTCCTCGCTTGTTTACCTCGCATGAAATCACTCATATTGTGATTCTTAGAGCGGCTATACAATCTCAATAGTATCATATTTATTTTGCCAGGAATTAACAACAAACAAAGTTACGAATGAATCCATAAAAATTTCCTCGTATACAGTTTCGTTTTTCAATTAGACCGTGCACTTTTATCTGATCCTAGGAGATAATGAGTGAAAAGCGCTAGGCAGAGATAAACCTTTCAGACCCCTCGACGCAACAATAATTTGAAAGTGAACTCTCTGAAAATTGGGAGTGGTTACTCGCCCGAAGGAACGGGCGATGCAGTAGTTAATTGGAACTGCAAATCGGTGATGACTACACACTGTTTATTCAATCAATCAATTTTTCTCTTATCGATAGGAACTAACTTTATGTGGTACTTGTCAGGCACCACAACACCCAAAGATTCAGAACTGATATCAGATTCAATACCCCGACTACATACAGTGTCACACATATAGTTCGCGACATATGGAAGTTTTTTTTTATCGATGAATATAATGAAAATTTGACGTCACAGTTAGTTTGTGCTTGAGAAATAATTGGAAAACAGCCTCTTTCCTTTTGTCATGTGCTACTCCAAACCTGTCAAATTTGACATTTTTTCGAACATTCTCCAAAAATCTGAGTTTTTTGAAAATTTCTAAAAAAGTCAAAGGAAAAAGTTGGTCAGTTTCTTATTTTATACCTTGTCTCCAAATTTCGACTCTCTACTATCACTTCGATTTTTTCCCATTTTTTTTATTTTTCGAATCTTTTGCTTTATCGATTCGAACGGAACATGATTCAAATTTCATAATTTTGATGACTACAAGACTTCAACGTCATATCTTACCCAGAAAATACCCGCATCGATCTGTTACCAGAAAAATACATAATTCGTACACGTATTTCTTCATTAGAGATATTTATCGAAAATTTCCATGAATAAGTCCGCGGTTGCATTTTGTTCAATTGCATTGTTTTAGCGTAGGAGACTTTCGAATTTCCTCATGTGTAAAAAATAAGTGGCGCAATCAGACGTCAAAGGGTTACATAGAAACTCGATTCGGTAAATATTTTTTTTTATTTTGGAAGTCATTGCATATATCTATAGATATATAAGATACAACCGGATAAATAGTGGGTATATTATGTAACGATCACGTTGACACGAGACGTAGGCGGAGTGTCGTAAATCTCGTGCGACTGTCGTTAATCTCGTGCGCGTGTGTTAGTAGCAATTACATGCATATATCATTTTTTTCTACCACCAATACAAAATTAAAACAAAACTGTATTTTAATCTAGTTATGTTCAAACTTTACTTCAACATGAATTTCAATACGAACATTGTATCCACAAAGAAAATTGAGTTTCTTTGCAAGTTCTTCAACGTAAAGTAAAGAAATATATATAAATCTTTTTTAAATCAACGATCCGTAATTATCTTTATTTTGAAATATATATAATGAAAATCCATGTTATAGGGAGTAGACAAATGTTTACCCCTGGCCTCTATTTTTTTAAACGATGTTGAGAAAAAGATGATCGGCTTGTCTCCAAAGTAACAGCATATGGATGTGAAGACTGAGCTCGATGGGTCGGTCTCGATGGGACCCCTAACGATTGATGATATTTCGGAAGAGCATCGTCCATGAAAATATGCATGAAACAGAGACAGATCGGCAACTTGTCTGCGGTGTTCCAGAGAAGTGAGCGAGCTTGTGAACGGAGTATCACCTACGAGAGTTTCATTATGTGTTTGGGTGCTTTACTCCATATATTGAAACCCAAGACTGGTCGGATTTGTGCCTTATAAATCATAATGAGTTGACGGAAAATGAAATAATGTTTGGTACGAAATAGAGCACTGTTCATTTAAACGACGTGATGTATATAACGGTTCATCAAAAATCGTCTAATATTACAAACTGCCCAAACATTAGGTTACCTGAGGTAATTTTGTTTTGAACTGAAGTAAACTTCAAAATTTTTGGTG
This sequence comes from Chrysolina haemoptera, assembly GCA_958298965.1. Classification (NCBI taxonomy): domain Eukaryota; kingdom Metazoa; phylum Arthropoda; class Insecta; order Coleoptera; family Chrysomelidae; genus Chrysolina; species Chrysolina haemoptera. Next base: position 22,219,813 of record OY282597.1, on the reverse strand, counting down.
CAAAATTGTTTTATTGTTTTTAACAACTAAACTTGCTCAAAATAGTACAGTAACAAGGAAATGATGCTGAAAAATATCAAGTGATAAAAAAATCAAATAAAATTATTTAATTGATTTATTAATGAAGTACCTGTTTATTTGGAATATGGAGACATGTAAGAGAACAAAAATAATTAAAGAAAACCCGAGACGAGATTCAGCCGAACTCCCTACGTGAATAGTGATAACTTCTGCCTTTCCATCTATTTTTTTAATTGTCAAAAGAACATGGCATTATGTGGAGTACTACATTAACACATTATTTCATATATACTAAATAAAATATCACACTTGATAAAAAAACTAAAATTATCCCAGGCGGAATTTTGACCAGCTGATAAATAAATAGGTAGGAAATGAGAGCGGTGCACGATATATAGTTGGGTTTATTCAGCCCCTGCAATAAAATAAAACGAGTGTTTATAGAGATGAGTGAATTATAATAAATGAGAAGCTGCTAATCAAAATTTGGATTTATATATTTCATCACTTTTATTTCTTTTAATTTTTGTCTATATGATATTCTTATGATTTTCATTTAAAATATAATATTTTATTTCTTATTTTATTAACGTGCTGTATAAATCCCCCTTATAATGTCCACCGCTCTCATTTCTTAGCTATTTATTTATCAGCTTGTCAAAATTCCGCCAAGGATAATTTTAGTTTTTTCTCAAGTGTTATATTTTATTTAGTCCTGGGTTCTTCATATTGAAAAATGAATCGTCATTTTTGTTCGAAAATTGCTTGTTTCGGGTACAATTTTAATTCGGCCACCATTTGCATTTCGTAAAGAAATAACGAAAATAAAATATTTGGAGAACCATTGATACGTCGTTAGTGTCAATGGATACGATCAAATAAATTCATCAATTTTGTGAACTTGAATTTTATTTATTGACAGGTAAAAATGGAAACTTGTCGTCAATCCTCATTCCAACTCATACCAATAATTCCTGAATTTTAAGGCAATTTCTAGTAACTTTAGGTCTGTTATGATACCTGTTCGTTGGATAAAAGTTCTTGGGTTGAACCATTTTATGTCATTATGTTGGTATATCTAATAAACTAACAACAGAATTGGCGAATAAATTGTCTTGTGTAAATACAACCAATACTCATCAATTTCAGTAGTTCATTTCATTCGAATATTCTAAACTTCAATAATCCCATTTACAACTTCTATTGGTTTCATCTCCTGTGCTAAAATTTCGTGAATAGCTTCAGTATTATTTCCAAATTTAATGAATGAAACAACAATCCATTCAAACATCCATAGTATCCACGTAAAAGTACATATTTTTTATACGAGGGCACTCGAATCAGTGAAGAAAAAAGATCCAATATTGAGTATGCAGGGGTTCAGCAAAAATCACTTTGACGGTGCGCGATTTTGGATGAATTCTTGCAAATTTTTGTGGAAAGAAAGATAAATGTATGAGACAGGCACCTCTCGGAGTACTTTTTTGGAAAATGAATTACCTAGTGAGATAAAAAATAGTGAAACTGGTCAAATTTCTGCAATTTTTTTCAAGGTCATTTTTAACAATAATTGAAAGAGTACTCTGAGAGATGCCTAGATCCAACCTTTTCAATTCAGATGGTGAAAAAAAAATCTCGAATTCATTGAGCGAGCTCCGAGTATTTTGATTTCTCCTGCTCCTTGTTTCACCAATAGCCACTAATAGGGTTAACCCCCTCTTAAGGCACTCGATTGTAAATAAACAAAGTTATGTTGACTTCAAGACAAAGATGCAGAAGGCATCTCTATGGTCTTTCATTACTCTGAGGTCAAGACACTCATCGCGTGTTAATGAGAAATTTGAGGATAGTTACTCACCTAACTGTAATACAGTTTTCTACATCAACAGCAATTGCGTTTCACTAGTCTGGTGATGCAGATGATTGTTCTGCTGCAATATTGTGCAACTTGATTAGGATAAAAATGGAAAGTTTTGGCAGAGAAACACTTCTGAATTTGATTTCTTTAGTCATAAATACATGCTATGAACGCGAACGGCATACCAAGGAACCGGGTTTACCACAAGGTTCGATATTAGATACGGCTATACAGCCTGTTCCAAATGAAGTCGGCACCATGGCCAACTCTGTTATTATTGACGCTACGAATTCGGTTGAATGGGCAAACTAGTAGGGTTTTTTAAACTGTTATTCGACAACCTATTACTATACACCAGATATGTTACATATATAGTGCAATGCCCTTCATGGTGTCAGCCAGCAAAATAGTTTAAGTCAAGCGTGTTCTTTACTTTTTTTAAACTTTTATTTTTTTCATGACTGAAAAATCGAAATCTCCGACCAATCACATAACTCGTCCACCCTCTTGGGCCGCCATCTTGAATTCATAAATTCTGACAAAAAATTCTTAATTTCTGACCCCAAAAACCCTCACAAACTATTTTGAATCGAATCAGATCATAATGACAAATATTGTCCGCCATTTCGGACCGCCATCTTTAATTTGTGAATTTTGACATATACAGCCTACCATAATCACAAATCTCGTCCTCCATCTTGGAGCCGCTATGTTGAATTTATGAATTTCAATAAAAAATTCATAATCTTTGACCCTGAAAACCCTACATAACAATTTTGATTCGAATCGGACCATTATCACAAATCTCGTCCGCCATCTTGGAGCCACCATTTTGTTTTTTTTCTATAACAAAAATATCATAATGCATTGTCACCGGAATTATGAACACATGCCAAATTTCAAATCAATTGAACGTCTGGAAGTGGGTGAAGATCACGTTCAAATTTTCCGTTACATAAATACATACATATAAGTGAAGCTGTTAAAAATGTCATATGAGCTTTTTTGTTGGTGATCATGAATCGAAATAAACAATAAAATATAGGGCTTTTCACTAAAAAAAATATATATATAATTTCGTCAAATATTTTGAGACTTTTTTTTTCTTCAGAAAAAATGCTACTATATAGTTTGTTCATTTAGTGGAATTCCCAGCGTTAATAATAACGGAGTTGGCAATAGTGCCGACTTAATTTGGAACAGGCTATATAGCAAATAATATAAAAAAACTTCAAACGATAATTTATTCTGGAATTTGACTTGGGCGTTGGGTTCTTTGAAACAGGTGAAAAATGGCATACTCGGAAAGGTTAGGTTTACAATAGGCTTATTAGTTTGAATTTGTAAACAATTTAAAGAAAAAAAGTTGTTTCTTTTACGATTTCACATATATCACTCAAATTTCGAAGTTCTATTGTAATTTCTTCAATTATCTACGAAATCACTCTGGTAGAGATAAAAAAAGCGTTTTATACGACTAGCTTTATCATGTCCTCAAGGTTTGATTTCTGAATTACGATTGAAACATGTTTCTTCTCCGAAAACTCTTAAGTTGATAGATCGTTAACCATTTGGAATAGAAATTCATTTTGATCGATTTTCGTCAGTACCAAAATGATGCCAAACTCATCAATCGAAAAATCATCGAACAACTTTTTTTGTATCTAAACAAATTTTGGGAACTTTCAAACAACAAATTCTAAGCGATTTCATTTTCACAAAATATTATCTGACGAAAATATATCAACCCTTTTAATCCCGGTGTACACTGTAGTGTAACGAAATTGAACATTACCTAAATACAAAATCCAATTGGAATTCGACTGTTCGATCCCATTGTGCATTAGAGTGTACATCGTATTTTATTTTCCAACATAGGAGCTCCCTCTATTAGCAGTAAGTTCAACATTTGGCTTACTGTCATTACGGCTATGAAGAAAATTGTTGAACTGCCAGTTAGCGCATTTGATTATAGTTTGATTGTTGTTTGTTAACCACTCTAATAAAATAAACGAAAAAAAATATGTAGCAAGAATAGGTAAACCTACAAATATATCACATAGAATACTTGTTCAGGTATTTCAGATTTGTAGTTTATTGAATATTTGCGTTCAAAATGAGTAGAAAAAAAGGCGCTTCCGTACGAATAGCTTCATAGAAAAAGTACATTATGAATCTTTTGCAATTTCTTATTGCATCAACAAAAAATTCAAAACGATATTCCTCGCCAGCAGTGAGTAAAAAAACTGTAGAAGTACAGACTGTTGTACTTGGATATGTTACAGTCATTTACAAATACTTGATGAGAAAAACTTCGCAAGCCGCTGTAAATTGCCCAATTGTGAAAGGAGAACACACATGATGTATCAGAAATATAACGTTCATTTATCTATAGTAAAAAAACAAAATTGTTTCAATTTATAACACAAACAAAAATAAAAACTGCAATCAATACGTACTTTTCACTATTGTTTCAAATTTAATACAATTTTATTTCGCACTGGAATCCTACCGTTGAGTCCCAATGTACATTGTAGCGTACACATCAAAAGTCAAGAACAGGAAAAATTAGGAATTCCTGTAAAAACCTAAAATTCTTTAAAAAATTCAAACAATTACTGTACTGAGTTTCAGAATTTTCTTTTTATTCAGATTAATTCGGGATTAAAAGGGTTAAATAAGTTTCTATCCTGAACGATCTCATCGTTCACAAAAAAATTCTAATCGTTTTACATAAAAAATACCTATTGCAATATATATATTCAGAAGTTAGACGGTACGTAATATCAAGCTATCTCAACCAACCAACCAAGTCATCATACACTCCCTTGAGAAAATAAGGCGGGGATAATCGATATTTTTAATTTAGTTAAGATACTTAATCCGATTTTGTAAGTGAACGCGTAACATCCGTGAAATTACATTGCAGGGGAGGTGATGGGACTTTTTGATATTTGCCCTGATTGTTCGGAGAAGACACAAATCAATCAATAATCTGTTTTTCGTTTCTTTAAGGGTTCAGATTCAAATAAATAATCAAATCCAAGAATTGTGATTCTAGGCATGTTCGCCTTTTTTAATTCTTCCCAGAGATTCACCACTTGACTTGATTTTCTAACTACTTGACTTAACTTGAAATCAAGACAAGTTTAAGTCAAGTATTTATTTTTGAAATTCAAGTCGACTCAAGTAGTTACGCATCAAGTACTTGTAAATCAAGCTATACTTACTTGATTTTTCTTGTAAAACTAGTACCTTTTTTGTATTAATCTGATTAACTGCCAAAACGCAATAACAATAAAAATTTATGGATGCAAAATAAACAAAACTGGAGTTAGTCAAATACAGTACAATAATATTCACGTTATAATATCCACTCTTAAATGGAAAAGTAAGTTATATTTCTGAAATGTCCTGTATTAAAATATGCCACAATTTTTAATAGATTGCTTGAATCCTATAGATTTTTGTAGATATTCAAAATTTAAAAAAGAACAGCAACAAATAAAAAACCATAAAAGAAAATAAGATGTGGAAATTTTTTTGATCCACTGTGTAGATTATTCAATTGTGTTACAAACTACTACATAGTTGAAGCTAAAATTTAATTATTGTTTGACGCTCTTAAGCCAACTCGAAACTGAAATTTTGCTACGCCTATTCGAACCTGTAGAGGTATTTGCCCAGGAATCAGGTGGGCTGGATCTACCAAATGCTTTTTTTGCAGACTTTAGCGTTTAGCTTGCAAATGTCGCCTTAGTGAAGATGTTCCGCAGTTTTTCATTTTGAAAACCGCCGTACATAGGGAATGTTGATGTTTTGATGCTTTAGATGCTTTAATTCGCTTTGATTAAATGAGTTTTTTATTTCGTAAAAATACATGTGTCCAAATTTGACAATCAATATATATGTTTTTTTTTACAATAACGTAGTTACCAAACAACTGAAAACTAAGTGTTTCTATCGCGTGAACATGCGGATTTCGTTACTAAAAATACAGGGCGTAACATACCCCCGGCCTTAGCATAATTGTGCCAACTAGAATAAATATTAATGAATAATAAACTGAATGAAAAAAGGAATCTAAGTTTCATTTAAAGTTCTTTCGGCTAAGATTAACTCGTGAAGTTCATTTCAGTCTAATTCACCAAGTGGTGAAGGACACATTTTTGCAAATGAACGGGTAATTAGTCCACTGGAAGTTTTTATTTTAAAAACCCGGGCTACACCATCACTTCCACGTATCACTTCAGCGATACGTCCCAGCTTCCAATTCAATGGTGGCACCTTGTCTTCTTTGATCAATACCAATGCGTTGTGATCAATTTCTTTGCTACCTGTAGTCCATTTGGTTCGTTTCTGTAGTTCAGAAATGTATTCTTTGTTCCACCTTTCCCACAAATGTTGAGATAATTTTTGAACAAATTCATATCTATTCAAACGATTCATATGTGTGTTTGAGAGATCTGGGCCTGGAATCGTTGTCAAAGTTCTTCCGACGAGGAAGTGGGCAGGTGTTAAGGGGGATAAATCATCTGGATCGTTTGACAGAGGGAACAGAGGACGGGAATTCATGATAGCCTCAATTTGAACCAACACAGAATACAATTCCTCATAGGTCAAATGAGCATTTCCTAATACACGTCTCATGTGATGTTTAATTGTTTTTACTCCGGCCTCCCAAAGACCACCAAAATGGGGTGAATATGGTGGCGAGAACGTCCACGTTATGTTATCTTTCGACAAAGAGTCTGTTAAATAAGATGTGTTTACAGTTAAAAAGTTACTCAATTCTTTTAAATCATTGTTTGCTGCTATAAAATTACTACCATTATCTGAGATGATCTGTTTGGGTCTACCCCTTCTGGAAATAAATCTTTTCAATGCTAATAAAAATGTTTCCTTGGACAAGTCAGTTACAAGTTCAACATGAGCAGCTTTAGTGCTAAAACAAACAAAAATGCTTATGTAACATTTTATTAATTTACAACCTCGACCTTTCTTGTCCTCGATCAACAAAGGTCCTGCATAATCTACACCAGTGACAAAAAATGGTGGATTTGGAGAAGTCGCTGAGCAGGCAAATTTCCCATTATAGGTTGGGTTAGTTTGGCTCGAAGTCGAAAACAACGAATACACTTATGTATAGTACTTCGGGCTAACTGTCGACCTTTCAAGACCCAATACTCTTCTCGAATATTAGATAATAAACATTGAGGTCCGCAGTGCATTAAGTTTATATGAAAATATTCGAATATTATTTTTGTCACAGCGTGATTGGAAGAGAGAATAGCTGGATGTTTTTTAGTATACGAAAAATCTGAGTTTTTCAGTCGTCCACCAACTCTCAGAATTCCGACACTGTCTAAAAATGGATGTAAGTTTATTATTTTACTTTTCTTCTCTAAAATATTATTTTTTGACAAAAAAATTAGTTCTTCAGGAAAAGATTTCTGCTGTGCTGATTGAATAATAAATTTACAAGCAAAATTGAGCTCTTCAACAGTTAGCGTTCCACGTACACGTTTATCATGTTTTAGTTTGCAATTTTTAATGAACCTTAGTATGAACGCAACGCACTTCGAAGTTTTAGAAAATCAGAAAACATTTCTAATAAATTTAACTTTTCCCTGTTAACACCTGTTTTTACAGTTTTTCTCACTTCGGGAATATCTAAAATAGAAAATTGCATGTTTGGCCAATTTTTTCGTTCCTGAAGGATCCAAGATGGACCGTGCCACCAAACATCTGATTCTATGAGTTGATTAGAGGTCACACCTCTTGATACCAGGTCTGCAGGATTGTCCTTACCTGGTACATGAAGCCATTGTGCAAAAGTTGTGGTCTCTTGAATTTCAGCAATCCTATTACTAACAAATGGTTTCAAAGTATTAGCAGGCAGCTTCAACCAACTAAGTACTATAGAAGAGTCACTCCAAAGAAAACAGTAATTTAAATTTAAATTCAACGAATGTAGTACCTTATTGGCTAAACGGGATAGTACTACCGCACCACACAATTCTAGTTTTGGTATAGTGACTACTTTGATTGAAGCAACTTTGCTTTTAGCGCATAAGAGATTACAAAATGACTCTATTTCTCATTTATAGATTTAAGGTAAATGCACGCACCAAAGGCATTTTCTGAACTGTCACAGAAGCCATGAAGTTCAAGTGCTTGACTTTGTTGACTATTACATGACGATGAATGTTTAAATTGTTTAAAATGGGTAATTGATTTCGAAATTCAACGTAAGATTTCTGAACTTCAAACGGTACCACATCGTCCCAAGACAATCGTTCTAATCAGAGTTTTTGAATTATTTTTGCAATTATAATGCATGGACTGAGCAGTCCTAAAGGATCGAATATCTGAGATATATCGGAAAGCATGCGCCTCTTAGTGATCTTGTCAGTATTTATGAAAGGCGAGATATTGTACAATAAAGTATCAGAATGAGGTGACCATGACAAACCTAATGTTTTTGCATTTTCATTCTCTCCAAAATGAATGACACTAAAGAGGTTCGATTCGTTTTCAATATCTTTTAGAATTGTTGGGTCATTTGAATAAAACTTTCGAATGGGAAACCCTCCAGATTTCAGTACCTTAGAAATTTCTTGACATGTTTGAGCAGCTTCCTCTTTTGATTCAAATCCTGTCAAAAGATCGTCAACGTAAAAATCGGACTTGACAATTTTAGCAATTTTTTCGTTGATAGATTCATATTCAACTCCCAGTGTATATAAACATTTAATTGCTAGATATGATGCACATTTCATTCCATATGTGACTCTTTTTAAATTGAAAATTTCCAAGGGCTCATTTGGGTTTTTTCTCCATAAAATGCGCTGAAGAGATGTTTGATCATCTCTAACAACTATCTGACGAAACATTTTTTCGACGTCACCGCTAACAACGTAAGTGTGGCTCCGAAATCTCAGTAATATTTCAATGAGTTCACTCTGTGAAGAAGGTCCATTCATTTGAATGTTATTCAATGATAAGTCACTAGAAGTTGGCATTGAACAATCAAATACCACTCTCAAGCGGGTTGTTAAAGAATTTTCTCGCAATACGCCATGATGTGGCATGAAGTATGACTTGGGTTGTGTTTTTGATTGACTTAGAAAATCATCAGCTACACCTGATTTTTCCATGTGACCTAATGTGATATATTCATTGATGAATTCTAAATATAAACTCTTGAGCCTTGAGTCGCTAGTCAACTTACGCTCCAAATTGAGAAATCTTTTTCTTGCCAACTCAAATGATTCACCCAAACTATCGACAGGAGCTTTCAAAGGTAATGTTACAACAAACCTACCTGTTTCATCACGAAATGCATTTTCGTGAAAATGTTTTTCGCATGACATTTCTTCTTTTGAAACGATTGGCACATTACGATTAGAGACTTCTTCGAGCTCCCAAAATTTACGAGGATCTTCTTGAATATGTAAATTTGTTACGAATTTGAAATGTTTTGAGCCAAGTACGGCCCTGCTACAATCCACCCAAAAACTGTCTTTTGAATAATTGGTTTATTTTTACCTAATTTGAATTGACCTTGGCATAAAATGCTCCAAAATAAATCATTTCCTATCAAAATGTCAATTTTTTGTGGTGTATTGAAAGATGGATCAGCTAGTTTCAAATATTTAGGAATTTTCAATTCAGAAATGTTGATTGGGATGTCTGGAATAAAACCTGCAATCTCTGGTATAACAAAACAATTAAGATGGTTCTCATATGCATTAATGGGCGTATGTGTATTTTGCACTTATATTGTATACTTGATAATGTACGATTCATTCCTGAAACAGATATGTTTACCAAATGCTTTTCGATTTTTAGGGACTCGCAGAGGCGATCTGATATGAATGAGTTCTGTGAACCACAGTCTAACAGTGCCCTCACAGTATGAATTTTATCATTTATGTCTGAAACGTTAACAAACGTCGTGGACAAGAGAATTTGTTTAGTTTCTTTGAAATTAGCCAAAACCAGACTATTCGTGACAGGCTCCGTCTTTGTACTTTCAGACGAATTTGATGGTTGCTCTATATTTTTGTCAGTTGCTTTATTTTCATTATGGAAGAGTGTATGGTAAGAGTGTATGTTGTGTTCATTTTTACAAACTACGCATAGAGGTATGGAAGAAATAAAACTGCGTTTGTTTTGAGAGTTTCGTGAGTATGAGCTTGAATGTGAGTTGTTTGAATGCGTATTCGAGTGCTGTTTTTTGTCCGCTTGATTTGTCTCGATTGTTTCCAAAAAGTCTGCCCGCGACTTAAGAAATGATTTCATTTGTTGAAATGTCGGTACGTCTTTTTTAGCTTTGTCATTTTCCCATTCCCTCAGTGTAGATGGATCTAACTTAGTTGAAATTATATGAATTAGTAAAACATCCCAGGTGTCTGTACTTTGTCCGAGCTGACTAAGAGAATGTAAATTTTTTGAAAATGTATCTATTAGTTGCCGCAATTTATACGATGATTCTTTCTGTATGCATTCAATGTTGAATAATGATTTGACATGATTGGAAATCAAAAGGCGTTTATTATCGTATCTTTCTCTTAATGCAGTCCATGCTACCATGGAACGAATTACCTGCGCTGCACCTCCCTCCAATGATGCTCGTAAATAATGGAAACGCTGAATATCGTCCAAAGACTCATTCTTATTAATCAAAGATTCAAATAAATCAGCGAATTTTAACCAATTGTTATATGAACCGTTGAATTTTGGAATTTCAATGGGTTTTAATTTTATAGCAGTGACATTTGATACCTGATGTTGATTCCCTGGAGAGATTGATTTGACAGGTTTAGGATTCTTTTGACTGAGATGATATCTTTTTTGCAATGGAATTCTGGTTGTAATAATTTTTTTCAAAATTTTCCCTTTCACTGTGCTCTCCCTCTAGGGTACCTTCATCAACCTCCAATTCAATTTTACTTTGTATTCCATTGAACTCTGTGAACAAGTTATAATTATTATTTAAACGTTCCTCGATTTCAAAGAATTCAAGTTCTGTAAGATTGTCTTCGGGCTTGAGAGCAATCCTATCTGTTATATTTTTTAAGTATTTGGTGAATGATGTGAGTTTTGCCTTTAAACTTCCCCGTTTACGTTTCAAACCTTCCATGTTTACGTCAAAATACTGATTATGCTCGCTCAAATGTACCTAACGCAAAATGTTTCCGTGTCGACTCAAATAAAACTATGCATGCACAAATGACTAGTTTACGAAAAGGAACACAACCACCTCGTCTTTTGAAATTTTTCCTGTAGTCTCAGTTGATCAGTGTGTTCTTGACTCTGGAAGTTTTGAAGTCGCCCAGTCCGTTACTGCTAATAACGTCACTTTGATTCCGCCTATAATTGACTGGTCCACTGCAGTGCCTTTTTGACTTGATGATGATATCTTGTTTAGATGATTTCTTCAGCAATTATCGATTTTTGGGATATGATTTGGTAATCCCGGTCGAAGGACCATTAGATGTTGATGTTTTGATGCTTTAGATGCTTCAATTCGCTTTGATTAAATGAGTTTTTTATTTCATAAAAATACATGTGTCCAAATTTGACAATCAATATATATGTTTTTTTTCACAATAACGTAGTTACCAAACAACTGAAAACTAAGTGTTTCTATCGCGTGAACATGCGGATTTCGTTACTAAAAATACAGGGCGTAACAGGGAACATTGTCATTTTATTACTCTTAGGATCTTGCTCGACTACGAAATGATCCATTTTTTTTTCTTCATTTAATTAGTTACAATTTTATTAAATTCGACTCATTTGGCCTTTGATGGCGCCGACCCTGCGCTTTCTACTTCTGTTTCGATATCATCAAATTCTGACACTTTTTCATCTACGATATATTCTGAGCCGTTGCTTGGAAAAGATTCCGATTCCATTACGGACAAATCACCTAAATCAGATATAAACAATAATTCTCCAGCCACCACTATTTATCCTTGATCAACGCTAGTCTACTATTTAACAGAACGCCGTCATCGAGCAATCGGGGTCATGTTGCTCTAACATACTTTGATTTTACTTGACGTCAAGTCCTGATGTAGTTCACACCGTAAATCGAGTCAAGTCAAATATCAAATTTTCAAAAGCTTGAGTTTTGAAGTCAAGTCAAGTATTTAAAAAAAAATCCAAGCTACTTGGCATTGATGAATCCTTGATTCTTCCTGTTTAGACGTAAAAACTGTGAATCAAGTGGTCTTTCATAAAGATCATCATAGTCCGGTAGCTGGGAGGGTTTTCGTAGCCGTTGTAGCGCGACGGGATCACCCAAGTTATTCTTATGTATTTTGGCCCGCTGAATCAGAATTTCGAGGGTGATAAGCCGTGAAAGCATCCGGAAAATTTTAATTGAAGATTTTCCGAGGGAAATCGAAAAATCCATTTTTCCCAAAAACAAATAATATCATAATATTCTGCATGAAATTCTCTATGAAAAAGGTGTCAACAAGTATTTTTCGAAAATGCACCGTTTTCCAGTAAAACGTGCTCAAAATTCGAAAAAATGCGATTTTCTCAGTTTTCAGTGCTCTTTCATTCAGTCACATAATAAAATTTTCAGGATCACCGTCTCCCAAATTATTCATATATGACTCGACTATGAATTACAGTAGAGACATTTTTGAATAACTCATTCGTGTGGATTTTCCGGCACTGAATTTCCCGATACTTTTACCTTGCATGAAACCGGCATTTTTTTATTCGCGAAGCTCCCGAAGCTCACGCAGTGGACGAATTCCTTATAATGTCAATCAAAACGGGTTCAGCACATATTTTTTCATAATCACAAAGCATTTCAGTAGCGAAAAAACGGAAAATTTTACCTAAAAGTAAAAAAAGTAAAATTTTCCGAGGAAAATCGAAAAATCCATTTCTTCCGAAAACAAGTAACGCTGTAATTCTCTACAAAAAAGGTCTCCGTTTTTAAAATGCACCGTTTTCGAGTAAAATGTGCTATAAATTCGAAAAAATTCGATTTTCTCAATTTTCTGTGCTCTCTCATTCAGTCACATAATGATATTTTCACACGAATCCACACGAATGATTTTTTCAAGAATTTTTCTTTTGTTATTCATAGTCGAGACATATATGTATAATTTGAGACAAGGTGAACCTGAAAATCATTAGGTGACTGAATGAGAGGGCACAGAAAATTGAGAAAATCGCATTTTTTCGAATTTCGAGCACATTTTACTCGAAAACGGTGCATTTCAAAGAAAAATTTGTAGAAACCTTTCTTGTAGAGAATTTTATGGAGTTTATTTCTTTTTGGAAAAAATGGATTTTTCGATTTTTCTCGAAAATTTCTTTTATTTTTAAACAAAATTTTCCGTTTTTCCGCTACTGAAATGCTTTGTGATCATGAAAAAATATGTGCTGAACCCGTTTTCATTGACACTAGAATAAATTTGTCCACTACGTTAGCTTCGCGAATAAAAAAATGCCGCTTTCATGCAAGGTAAAAGTATTGGGAAATTCAGTGCCGGAAAATCCACACGAATGACTTATTCAAGAATGTCTCTTCTGTTATCCATAGTCGGGATATATATGAATAATTTGGGAAAAGGTGGTCCTAAAAATATCATTATGTGACTGAATGAGAGAGCACTGAAAATTGAGAAAATCGCATTTTTTCGATTTCGAGCACGTTTTACTCGAAAATGGAACATTTTCAAGAAAAACTTGTACATACTGTTTTACCAAAACGGTATGTACAAGTTTTTGTAGAGAATTTCATGCAGAATATTATGACATCATTTGTTTTTGAATGAAATGGATTTTTTGATTTCCCACGGAAAATCGTCCATATAAATTTTCCGGATGCTTTCACGGCTTATCACCCTCGAAATTCGGATTCAGCGGGTCAAAATACATAAGAATAACTTGGGTGATCTCATCGCGCTTCATCGGCTACGAAAACCCTCCCTGCCACCGGACTATCAAATAAACATACGTATCACAGTCGCGGAATAAAATTAACGAGAAGTGATCCTAGGATCAACTACCTAATAAAATGCCTACGTTATTAGATTAGAAAGTTATTACATAACTTTTTCCTGTAATTGGCTAAAGGTCCAGGGGAATTTTGAAGAATCATAAATGAAATTAATAGTAAATTAGAATGTTTAATGCCCAATCGTTCATGGATGAAAATCCCCGTTTTTTTAAGTACCTATAGAATATCGCAGCTATGTAATATATTGAAATATAACAGGAGTTGAAATAATAGCGGAAATTCACATGTAAGGAATAAAAAAATTTCAAGAAATGGAAATTTACATTAAAGGTATAAGTGGGTTAATTCCCATTCATTGGGAGCATTAGCTTTTTATACTTGCATGGTACAATTTCCTGGACGAAAATGTTTTCGTCACTAGCAGATTCAACTCACGTATTCCATCAAAGCCTGCGTTTCGAGTTACCTGGAACAATTTCGCTCTCGAAATTGATTCAAACAAATTGATGTCATCCCATGGAAATATCGGTGGATACTGGGATGTTTGTTCAGCTTTGGGAACACAATACATAGTCGTCGATATTCGAAAGAGGGCAGAGGACGTAACATGTACGATTACGAAAAGAAACAGGAAATTCTGTTGCTTGATAGGCACTGTAGTGTTCGCCATTCTTTGTAATCCTCACTAGAGTCCACAATTTGGGAATAAGGGTTGTTGAATACTCAATAGGAACAATAAATGAACACTCGTCACTTTACTAAGTGCCGCTTTATTCAGATGTCTGTACAGAACTGAACAGAGTTAGGTAACAACCTTATTAATAATTGTGGATGACCTCATTAATCGATACCGTCAATCCTAATGTTATGCATACACTACATCCCTCCCTTTTTCAAAATTTTTTCACTATTGAATTCATCTGATCCTTACAAGTGAAATAAGTATATATACAGTGCGGCTTTTAATAGTACCCCCCCCTGTTAACTTTTGAACGGATAGACCTATAGTACCATGAATAAAGAATCGTTTCGAGGGTTTCACTAATACTACTTTTTGAAATAAAAAATATGATGATCACTCAATAGTGTGCGTGAGAGTGGCACATCGTTGAAAAGAGAATTCAGTTCTCTTTACAGCCATCTGAATATTTTTTTATTTTGTGTATAATTTTTTTCCCAATTTCGATTTTTATGCTTTTCGAAATTTTTATGTTAATGAGGCCCCAGCGCCATATGTCGAATAATTGCAATGTTCCTTCTCTCAAAGTATTCAAAAAATTTTTGGTTTCATTATTCCACATCAAACCGTTCAAATTTATCGTGGTATGAGTAGTAAGTATTCACATCCGCATTTAAATTTGATATTTCGAATTTGAATTACAAAAAAAATATTGAAATTTAGATGGTTGTAAAGAGAATGGAATTTCCTTTTCGACGATGTGCCACTTGCCCCCCATGCCATTTAAAAATTTTGGTTGATGTGTCCTCCCTACCCCCAGTCGAGCAACCAAATTTTTTTTTATTTTAAAAATTACGGGTTTTCATTCATGTTTTTACGTCGAACCGTTCAAAAATCAACGGGGGGCGGGGATTATTTAAAGCCGCACTGTATAAACACTCACACATTCACACACGCATTTGCTTTGGTAAGTAAAAAATTATAATTTTCACGTTAAAAAAGTAAGAGATCTTTTGTAGATTGAATTGAACTTTTGTAACCTACACAAAGAAAAATCAATCAACCTTCCGAGAAACTGGGTCAGCCGGAATATTACCCATTTTTAATCACAAGGTGAAGGATAAACAAAATTTCAATATTCTGGTACCTAACATTAAACATTAATATTAAAGGAAATGTTCAAACAAGCACTATCCTATAATGACAATCAACAATATATACATATATAATTATACAGAGTGGCAACTTTTTTAATGGGATTGTATTGGTAACTTTTAAACCATAAGAGTTAGAAGGTCGGTCAAATGGAGAAAAAGTTGCATTCATAGAAGCATTGTCAAGTGGTTCAAACAAATCGAGATTATCAGGACCGGTTATTGAGATATCATAAGAAAAGTAAATTCTGTCATTTTGATTTTTCTTTTTTTCCCACTTTATTTCAAATATTATCAAAAAATGTTACAGGATTTTTTTATTCGATAGTAAATTATCCTCAATTTGACCCAATCAGATTTCGTATCCAACGTTTCGTACTCTCTGGGCCACCCTCAACCTCATTTTTTTAAATACGGAACTGCATATTTTATGACACTTTTCGAAATAACTTTTAACGCTGAATTCAACAATATATCATACAATGTCATTCAAAGTTGATTTTCATGTGATTTTGACGATTATCCAAATTTCTATGGGTCGGATTTGTACTGCATTTACCTTTAGTTTAATTAACAACATGCAATACATTTCGATTAGAAAAACAACTCAGTCATCTTAAACTGAATGGAACGTATCAGAATCAAAGCAAGAAATAAGTAATAATTATTTACATGATATTTCAAGAGAAGAAAAACCTAATGCAGAATAATTAAACGAAACTATCATTTATATGAGAGAAAAATTAAATGATTATTCGAAAGTAAATGAAAATTAATGAAGTAAGTGTCCGAAATGTCCACCATTTTGTAAAATGCACTTTGTGGTTCTGGAACCCATACTTCTTATACATTTGCTAAATTCGTCTCCTTGAATACCTTCCAATACATTCTCAATCTTCTCGAAAGGAATCACTATTGTTGGATTTGTCATTTGTTCCGTTGAAACAGATTACAGAATCGAACTTTATTTTTAAGATCATTACGATATAATTATTGCAAGGCTTGGTATTCAAATTTAAAATAATTGTATTCGCGTCTCTTGACTATTGTATTAACAGCAGTTTTTGATAAATTTTATTCACTGGCGACAGTTTTCGATTTTTTTTTTATGGATTCTATTGAATTTGGGCGAAATATTGTTATCGTTTATAGACTTGTTTTTTTTTTACTTACACAAAACTCTAGGTTTATTGAATGTATTATTTTCAAGTAGTAGGCCGTGGATAAAAAAGAACATAACAAGAAATGTCATATTATTTGTCACTTCGTTCATTATTGTGTCACAAGAACTCGTCATTAAATACTTTTCTATGTAATTTCAATTTAACTTCGGTATGGTAAGATACACAAATGAAGAAAAGAGAGATATGTACGAAGTGTACATAAAACTAGGTAGGAATTCGTTCAAAGCACAACGAAGGTATGGTGAATTATATCCTGAAAGAATAACACCAAATATTAAAATATTTCGACGTTTATCTACAACGTTACTTGCACATAATTCATTCATCAAACCTAGAGGTCCTTATGTAAGACGAAACGAGCCTATCAATGACATCAATGTTCTAGCCCAAATTCGAATGAATCCAGGAATAGGATCGAGAACTATGGCCAGTGAATACAATTTATCAAAAAGTGCTGTTAATAAAATAGTCAAGAGACACTGATACCATGACTATAAATACCAAGCCGTGCAAAAACTATATCGTAATGATCCTGAGAGAAGGTTGCAATTCTGCAATTGGTTTCAACGGAAGGTGCGGAATAACAACAATTTTGCGCACAATATCATTTGGGGAGATGAAACGACATTCACAAATTCTGGCATGTTCAATCGAAGGAACAAACATTTTTATGCCACAGAAAATCCTTACTTAATTCATGAAGTTAGACATCAATATCGTTTTTCTTTGAACATATGGTGCGGTTTGTTGAATAATAAATTAAATAAATATTTTATTGACGGCAACCTAACCGGAGAAAAATATGTAGAAATTATAGAAGAAATGTTGGATGATCTTCCCATACGGTATCGGCGTAATAGCCCATGGTTCCAACAAGACGGATGTGGTCCACACAACTCAAGAATAGTCAAAGATTATCTAAATCGAACTTTTCCCGATTCATGGATTGGAACAAGAGGTCCAGTAGCATGGCCTGCAAGATCTTCGGATTTGAATCCGCTGGATTTTTATTTGTGGGGATATCTCAAAAATAAAATTTATGATACGACGAACCCGACAATAGAGATTCTTCGCGAGAAGATTGAGAATGTATTGGAAGGTATTCAAGGAGACGAAATAAGCAAATGTATAAGAAGTATGAGTTCCAGAACCGCAAAGTGCATTTTACAAAATGGTGGACATTTCGAACACTTACTTCATTAATTTTCATTTACTTTCGAATAATCATTTAATTTTTCCCTCATATAAATGATAGTTTCGTTTAATTATTCTGCATTAGGTTTTTCTTCTCTTGAAATATCATGTAAATAATTATTACTTATTTCTTGCTTTGATTCTGATACGTTCCATTCAGTTTGAGATGACTGAGTTGTTTTTCTAATCGAAATGTATTGCATGTTGTTAATTAAACTAAAGGTAAATGCAATACAGATCCGACCCAGAGAAATTTGGATAATCGTCAAAATCACATAAAAATCAACTTTGAATGACATTGTATGATATATTGTTGAATTCAGCGTTAAAAGTTATTTCGAAAAGTGTCATAAAATATGCAGTTCCGTATTTAAAAAAATGAGGTTGAGGGTGGCCCAGAGAGTACGAAACGTTGGATACGAAATCTGATTGGGTCAAATTAAGGATAATTTACTATCGAATAAAAAATTCCTGTAACGTTTTTTGATAATATTTGAAATAAAGTGGGAAAAAAAGAAAAATCAAAATGACAGAATTTACCGGTCCTGATAATCTCGATTTGTTTGAACCACTTGACAATGCTTCTATGAATGCAACTTTTTCTCCATTTGACCGACCTTCTAACTCTTATGGTTTAAAAGTTACCAATACAATCCCATTAAAAAAGTGGCCACTCTGTATAAGGAGAGGAAACAACAAAATAAAAAGAACCATGATTATATGATACTGATCGATTTTGTCAATATAAGTCCACGCACTTGAAAGAATTTTTTGACAAACTCTTCAATTGGCGAGGGAGATAGTTGTATGCGGGAGTAGTTGTATGTGAAAGACCTTTCGTAAAGCGTT
The DNA here is from genome assembly GCA_958298965.1 of Chrysolina haemoptera. Taxonomy (NCBI): domain Eukaryota; kingdom Metazoa; phylum Arthropoda; class Insecta; order Coleoptera; family Chrysomelidae; genus Chrysolina; species Chrysolina haemoptera. Next base: position 22,200,873 of record OY282597.1, on the reverse strand, counting down.
GTTCTGTGATTTGGAATACTTAAATTATTTTTATGTCTGACATTGATGTTGTGAATATCTGTTTGGTAAGTCAACCTTTGTTGTAAGCACTTAGGTGTTTTGTCGGTAACAACTTTATGATAAAAACAAGCCTTATGTAAGAATCTTCTTTGTTTCATAGAAAGCCACTTTATTTCTTCCATTTTATGAGAAACTCGATCGAATTTTCCAAGCCCATAGATAAACTGAAGACCAGATATTCTACACTCGCTGTGTTCTACCAACAGTCAACGCATCTAAACATGAATCATAAATTACATCGCAATAATTGAATGCCGATAGAACCCAAGAATCACACAATAATCTATTCGAACTTAAATTGAGAAAATTCCGCGAATTGTATAACATTCTCATTTTAGAGAACGATTTTTTAGAACAATTTGTATAACTCTTAAAGCGTAGTTCGTCATCCATTATTAGACCGAGATTCTTTGTTTCCCGTTTGAGTGGTATAGGAGACTCATTAACAGTGATGTCTATCAACGCGAACGCTAGCTCTTTCGTCTTCTTTGGCCCAAATAGCAAAACTACACTTTTACGTGGGTTCATTTGCAAAGAATATGTCCGAGATACATAATTAAGGCTCTTGAGATCATCATTAATTTTCTTACAGCTTTCAATGATGTCTGAGATGTGGAAGGATACAGTAGTTGTGTATCATCTGCGTAATATTGAGTTTCACAATACGATAAACATTTGTATAAAAAAGATGTATAAATATTATAGAGTAATGGGCCAAGAATGGATCCCTGTGGTACTCCACTTTCGACGTTTTTCAAGCTTGACGATGTATTTTTTATTATAACTCTTTGTGATCAATTTGATAAATAGCTGCGAAAAAATTCTTGCGCTTTCTCCCCAATTCCTATATAGTTTAGGATGGACAAGAATAATTCATGATTGAGGCTATCGAAGGCTTTCGAGTAATCCAAGAGTAAGTTTATCATCATCGATGGCCTTTAGAATTTCATCTGTAACATTGAGTAGAGCCGATGCGCAACTATGCCCATGTATGAAATCAGCTTGAGTTTCAGGTAATATTTCATTCACGTTTATATGAGCTGTCAATTGCATGTTAATAATTCTTTTCAACATTTTCGAGAGTGCCGGCAATATGCTCACAGGTCTCAAATCTTTGAGTGATTTTGGTTGACTCACTTTTGCCAATTGGAATACCTGTGCGACTTTCCATTTTACTGGAAAATAGGATTGTATGATGCACGAGTTTACGATGTGAGTTATATATGACAGGAGAAAAGGGCAACATAATTTTATGAAATCTCTTTCAATTCCGTCAGAACCAATAGCATTTGATTTGATTGAATAAATTATTTTTGCAACTTCTGTTTCAGAGACAGGAATGAAATCCAAATTAGAGGACAATAGATTTGGTTTTTTATTGGTTTTGTAAAATTCTATCGTATATTCAGTTGGCTCTGTAGATATGAAAGGAATTGAGTCCATAAAGTAGTTATTTATTTCTTCAGCATTACTACGTTTATCAGGAATATCTCTGTTTTTTCTTGTCATATACATTCATCTCTCTGAAATCCTTCCAAATGTTATCAGAGTATTTCAATCTATGATTTAAATATGCTTTTTTTTCATGTTTTACCGCTAGAGTAGTAAAATTACGAATTTGTTTATAGTATTCCCAATTACATTCATTTGTGTTTTTTTTTTGTAGCGATTCAAAGCTTTTTTCCTAAGCTGTTTTAATATTTTGATGTTGTCCGTCATCCAAGGAGCGAATTTTTTTTGTGAATCTTGGAATTTTAATGGGACAGTGAATATCGAGCAGAATGTCCAAATTTTGATAAAGAAAATCAATTTTCCCTTCAGCCTGCTCCAAGTTAAAAATGTTTCGCCATGGAATGAATGCGAGATGGTATCGAAACTGACTCACATTAACATCTTTGATACTCCTATATTCCCTGATAATTACTTTGTCAGTAACAAAGTCGGTATGTAAGGTACAGTGAATCAACTCATGATCAGAAATATCTGGTATGGATATGACCTTTTTCGGCAACCGTCCGGGAAGTAGGTACTTCCCGGACTAGTCCGGGAAATGCCCGAATTTCAATATAAATATTTATATAAATAAGAATTAGAATGTTTCTGTTAGTACCTATCTTCTGTTCGCATTTCGATATTTAATACAAATAAGAATTAAAATGTTCGAAATTTTCTTCCACAAAGAAATATAAAAAATAAATATATCTTGATTTGTTATTCTACACGGTTACCGAAAAAATTGTGTACGCAACACGTCCGAAAACGGTTTTTTTTGGACTCGCAGACTTCCAGGACTCGCTACGCTCGTCCTAGAATCTTGTCCACTCGTCCAAAAAAACAGTGTTTTCCGGACTTGTTACGTAAATTACTAGTTTCTCTACTAATTTCATACAATCACTAAGCAAAAACAGGTCTATCAGCGTTGCTGAGTTGGCTCATCAATGATTTGAGAAAATGACAGCGTGTCCAACATTGACAATAAGTTATTCACGGAGGATGGTTGCACATCCATAACATCAATATTGAGATCGTCACCACAGACAATTTTATTTGTAGTAAGTAAAAAGCTTGCCAAGGTATTCTCTACAGTATTCAGGAAATCATTGCAATTTTGAGTTGGAGGTCTATATAAACTTCCTATACAAAATGATTGCATTTTAAATTTCAAATTTATCCTTATTTGCTCGATTGAATCATCAACTTCTATAAGTTCATAATATCGACAAAATATTTTCTGTGAGCCAAGTTTCCGATATTGCAACAACATCAAACTCGTAGTCAATAGGAACAGTTTTAAAATTATTAAAATTAGCTACTAGAGAGCGAACATTCTTCTGAGCGATTTTTAAAGGCATTCTTACGAAAAATTAAACATATATTTATATCTTTTCCAGCTAACTTAAAAAAAAGTACTACTAGTAATATTCTTTTTAGTGGTAAATTTTGTATAAAAATTGTTCTGGAAATAATAATATTTTAATGGTCAAGATATATGTTATTGTTGAAACCAAATTTTTAGTATTCACTTACAATTCACTTTCACTAGATTTTGTGCATAATTTTTTTTTTCAGTATTTCTTCATGGATATATTTAACAATGAATTTGTTATATTGCAGATGTTTTGTGCAATTTGATAATTGGAGGGCTGATATATTTTCCATCACCAGCTACAGTCAAACATACTGTGAAAGAAAAAATTAAAAAACCTGCCATATATTTGCTACACAGCTTCATGTATTAAATAATGCCCCTATTCATGTATATATTCCGACCAATGGTAATATACAGTGCGGCTTTTTATAGTCCCCCCCCCCTGTTAACTTTTGAACGGTTCGACGAAGAAACATGAATGAAAAACCGTTTCGAAGGTTCCACTTTTACCACTTTTTGAAATGAAAAATATGGTGATTGCTCAATAGGGGGCGCGGGGGGGCCATAGACTCAAAATTTTTAAATGGCACGGGGGTCGAGGGGCACATCGTTGAAAAGAGAATTCAATTCTCTTCACAACCATCTATATTTTTTTGAATTTCGTTAATATTTTTTTTATATTTATATATTTAAAATCGAAATATTAAATATAAATTTCATTTTCATTGAAAAGGTAAAATCTGGTTCTATTCAAAACAGAAAGAATCCAATGTAGCGCCCATAAGAAAAAATAAAGTTGATAATGGTGGCCGGAAGACGAAACGTCGGATAGCAAATCTGAAAACACCATTATGTAGCAGGGGAAAAGTGGCAATGTGGAAGTGCAAGTTATTTTCGAATCCTTCGAAAAATGAAGCCAGAAAAAAATAAAACCCATTTTCCGAAATTTCTGTTTTTTCCGGATATCTCCGGATATACACGGAATTTCAGAAATTGTTAGTCATGTAAATGTGCAACTTTGCCCCAATTTAACCATCTTCGTATCTTTCATAGTTTCCGAGATCCCAATGGTGAGGATCGAATTTGAAACACCCTGTATACGCCTGAACATTATTGGCTAGTTGATATAAATGCTAAACTAGATAGGCGCAATTTCATAGGCTCTTTTTGGTTGATTTAACCTAAAATTTTCTTTGAGTGCATTAGAAATTTTTTAATATTTCAGATAGAACCTACTGCATCTTGGACTATCTAGTTGGGAGTTTTATCCGGGAAGAATAGCTGAATGACTTGAAGAAAAGTGAGTATCATAGTTGAAAAAAATTCCAATGAATAGCTTCTGTAAACAGTAATTCCAGTTTACTTGCACTGCACTATTTGGAACCTTTGGTGTAGTACTTGATATACCTCCTGGTGTTTTATTTCAATACCAAATCGCTATATGTTAACACCTAGACATATGGTCACCAAGGCATTGAGGTGCTGAGGTGTTGAAATAGTTATTTACCTAACAAGTGCGAAAAGACATTTTCCGTAAGAGATAGGTACAATATTTTTCCTACGAGTGTTTTTGTGCATCTTATTTATGAAAAAACAAGGTTTTCAATAAACAAGTTTTTATAATAATGCTACAAAATGACTAATAAGACAGAATAGTAACATAGATCATTTAGTTAGTCGTAAATATCCTCATTTTCAACAATACAAAAATCGTGCGGAAAAGTAAAAATCGTACGGAAAAGTAAAAATCGTACGAAAAAGTACAACTTTCAAAACGAAAAATCGTGCGGAAAAGTTACTTTTCGTAGGAAAAAAGCATTTTTCTACGACCACATGGAAATATGCCCATTTTATGCGCTTTACCGATCCAGAAAGTAGGCCGATTGTAAAACCCTTTTTCATTCCTACATCGCAAACTGTACTGTGATGATCATTTCAGTACAGGATATTTCATTTCCCACGACTTTCATGAACGACTGTCACTTTTATGATCATAAATAATATAAGATCAAATCAAGTTTGTTAACGTTCTACTAATTTGACATTTCCCATCAGTATTTACAAAATTCGTTTAAAAAAATAAGTAATCGAAAATGAGTAGTACTAGTGAGGATGATTTGACATTGACACCGCTAATTTCAATATAAAGATTGATGGCAATCGAATTTTCGAATAGTTGGCAGGAAGTGGCTATAGCAGTTAATTTCATCATATTATTATGTGGGCTCGTAGCAGCAAATTAAACCACATTTTTTTCTTTTATGAAATCGATTAGTGTTTTTTTTTTCATTTCATTTTCATTAAAATTTTCAATATTTGTATCTTCAATTCTTTTTTTAGGTTGTATGTATTATGGGAATCATGACGGCAGGAAAGTTTATGATAAAAAGTGTTATTGACGATATTACAGATTTTTTTATGATTCAGATGGTCGTAGAAAAAGTATTGTGTACAATTCGCGTGAAATGACCCATTTTCCACCCGTAGGTATATGAACTATTGAAAATTTCATATCCTACTCGTGGGAAATGTATGCCATTTCATGCTCATTGTACAATATATTATTTTGTTTGACTTCAGCTATTCGTGATCACCACTGGCACCAGGTGGCGCTCCAAAACTCCGGGAAAACAAATCAAATTTATCAGTGTGTTAACATTTTTTGAATTATTGAACTTTCACTCCTATCTCCCAACTTTTGAGTTCCTCTTCAATGCCTGTGGTAAAGATTCATTCGACATATTTCAGTATTCAAGTGTAAAAAGTTTCGATGGACTAATTTCTGTAATTTTTTGAGATGGAATGACCTCTTTGACCTTCCACCAATAGTTTTAATGTCACCTTTTGTATCTAGAAAATAGTTGGATAGATTTACACCATTTATAAACAAACATTCTCTTTCTCATACGTATAACTAATTGGCTTCCCAATTTTCAGTCTAATTCCACATGATAGTTTCTGGAAAAGAAGTGCATGCACACATTTGAAATGAACAATTTTGTTTTAAATCACTCGTCACATCAAAGATATTCTTTCTGCATTAATATCAAAAAAATCGAACGAAATACAGTTAAATTTTTTGATCTTTACCCATGCGTCATCGTTATTATGTATATGAAATAAGTCGAGATTTAATTATTTTTTCCTTTGCTTTGAAGATAAATGTTAACGTTCGATCGATTGGCAGAAACTGATTTTACATTGTGTGTGATTTCTTTGATCATGAATTGATAACGCATGGGTAAAGATCCAAAAATCTAACTGTATAGTTCAACAAAGAAATAATCAACAATTTATTAACATGAGATCTTATGGCAGAATGTTTGTTTTCCCGGAGTTTTCAGTACGAATTTGAAATTGTAGATGTCGCCCACTCCGTGATGATCGCGCATCGACAGTACCCGCCCTATCGGCTACAATTGTCTTCTCAGCGATGAAAGAATCAAGGGTATAATTAATAATCCTTCGATTCGATTTGAACGGAACTGTGTCCAATAAATCCATTTATTCTACAAACATGATGTTACAGCCATGAAAAACACTCTTTTTCACTTTATATAAAAAGTGACACGAAACGGGTTGACGTGAACCACTTCGTGTCGTAGCTGAGCAGCCAATACGTACACATCTTGTTCGTGTACAAAACTGAAAAGAAGAAACAATTACAACGAAGAAGAAATTGGGGAAATTTCGATAAGAACCATATTGATCAAACTGGGTTATATAGAAAGTTGAAAGAGCATGTAGCTCCTATGTGCAAAATATCTGATATGGCGGGACAAACCTGTAAAGGTAAGACTGGCCATGTGCCATGAAAAATGGCATCCTGTTAGGAGTGACTCTGCTGTTACTGAATACGACAAACAAGGGGAAGTCATCATTAAGAACTCAATAGAACAAACGAAGCATCCGAGATAACAGGCCTAAACCCAGAGTACTTATTTCAATCTAACGTAGTGTACCAAAATTCCCTAGCGTCTTGTAAGAACGAATATGGACCTACCCAAAAAACAAAAATTGTCATAATGACGAAGGTGACCAAACCCAACCCAAAGTGAGGGAGCACATGGCGTGAATTACAAATCAAACACGCAAAATAATATTTTCTTCGAAAAAATAGAAATATGGAACCACTGGTGTGAATACGATTCTTAGTTTTTAAAGTACCCAAGATTTGTTGTCGTCCATTGTTCATGTTCATAGTACTGTAATGAATGTGCTTAAACACTTAACCATTCGTAAAGATTCATATTATGATATGAGATGGAACATTTGTCAAACGATGCCTTTAGGCCGAATTTGATAACCCATCGATTATCGTAATATGAATTTACACAAATATTGTACAATATTTTACCTACCACCAATAATGTTGATTATTTACTCAAAATAAGTCAATATTCCTTAAATTAATGATATTAGAATCATGCAACAAGCAAGCGTTGCGCCCATTGTTGATTTATTTTGCGAACTGTCAACTATGACACGTTCATTCCAATTTAGTAAAATTTCATCGACATTAGTTCAGATCATTAGAGAATAGATTTTGATATAGAATCCGCTACAAATTAAAAAATTCAAACCTTATTCCCTGATAAATCCCGGGGTAGATACTCAAATTTATAATAAATTAGTTCTTGTTATCCTTTTCCATTAAATAGACTGACATTTAAAAAGAGAAACAAATGTATTTTACTTCACCGCACTAGTGGGGTAAAGTATCTCATTACGAAACTCATATCAGTATCGTAAGTAGGTAAATATAGTAAATAGATGAGTAATCTTTCATCTTCTGAAGATGCTAACTTTGTTGACGACATTGACATTGATGTGGTGTTTGAATTTTTACGGAGGTGTCTCTCTTTGGTGGCCGGTAGCTCAGCGGTCTAAGGCGCAGATCATTCGTAATTTCAACATAGCGATAGTCAGTTCGAACCCGATGTAGGTACGAGAGATTTTTTCCGAATACTTGATACCGGATCGATAGGCGACCAAATGCCTTGTTAAAATTATTGTGAGTTGTCTAGATGCCAATCTCATCTAGTGCTAGCTTAGAGTGCACACCGACCACTCGAGGTGGTGCGGTGGGATTTCTGGGTTTTCCTACAGCTGAAAAGTGAATATTCCACTAAATATCAGTGATTCGCTCCGGAGCGCCACAGCAAATAATAATAGCCGTCCTCCACCCGCACAGGCTATGCCTTTGGGTACACTCTGAGTGTTTATGAGGAAGTATCATTATATAATAAACATATTTATTGGGGGTAGCTTTGGTCCCTCTGATTCCCTTATTCGGTATTTTCAACTCTGAACCTAGGTTTGCCATCTCAGAAGTACCCTTAAGAAAGACGCTCACCAAAGTGATTACCAAATGACGTGGTAGTGGCGTGATAAACGAGTGGTAGCTGAAATCACCAAAGTCTATATAAACAAATGTAGTCGCGTGTGTGAAAGCCAGTAGCAGTTACGTGTTTTTTTGCAAGTGACGTGGGGTCAGTCTATTGCCACTTATACCCAGTTCTCCAATTTTTGCGGGAGAGTATCAAATAAATGGAATAGTAAAATCGACAATATCGAAGTACCCTTCTCTCCAAATATTTCCACCATGTGGAAAATATGAGGCAAACATCTGACAGAAAACAACTAATTCCCTGGCTGAAACTACGACGGACATTGAATTATATCTGACAGATATTTGTGCAACGTTCTTCCAAAAAGATCCAGTTGCAAATGCTTATCGTAATTATACAGCAAATTATCCTGCATTTTGCTGGGGAAGACCATCTGCAGACGCGTTCGCGGTTCATTCCGCTCGTCAGTGACAGGGTAGGTCGAAAAACATTAAAGTCGTCCTGCCCCAGCCCAATGAATTATAATCCACTGTATAACCAATATTTCCTCACAAACGGAGCAGCGACTTACAGTAAAAGTCAGTCGCAGCGCCACCCGCGGTGAAACCAATAAGCAATCCTCGCAGCAGAGATACCAGGAAGTGAAGAGAGTTCAAAAACTTTTGCCGGAGAGTATCAAATTAATAAAATAGTAAAATCGACTGAGGCAGAACGACTTTAATATTGTCCGACCTACCCTGTCACGACGAGCGGCAAGAACTGCGAAACGCGTCTGCAGGTGGTCTTTCTCAGCCAAATGAAGGATAATTTGCTGTATAATTAGAATAAGCAATTGCAACTGGGTTTTCGGAAGAATGTTGCACAAATATCTGTCAAATTTAATTCAATGTCCGTCGTGGTATTAGCCAGGGAAGTTGTTGTTTTCTGTCAGATTTTTTGTCTCATATTTTCCATATGGTAGAATTATTTGGAGAGAAGGGTACTTCGATATTGTCGATTTTACTTTTTCATTTATTTCATACTCTCCGACAAAAATTCTCGAACTCTGTTCACTTCCTGGTATCTTTGCTGCGAGGATTGCTTATTGGTTTCACCGCGGGTGGCGCTGCGACTAACTTTTATTGTGAGTCGCTGCTTCATTTGTGGGGAAATATTATACAGTGGATTATAATTCATTGGGCTGGGGCAGGACGACTTCAATGTTTTTCGACATACCCTGTCACTGACGAGCGGCAAGAACCGCGAAACGCGTCTGCAGGTGGTCTTCCCTAGCCAAATGAAGGATGATTTGCTGTATAAGCAATTGCAACTGGGTCTTCTTGGAAGAACGTTGCCCAATATCTGTCAGTTGTAATTCAATGTCAGTTGTAATTCAATGTCCGTCGTGGTATCAGCCAGAAAGTAGTTGTTTTCTGTCAGACCTTTGCCTCATATTTTCACATGGTGGAAATAGTTGAATAGATGGGTACTTCGACATTGTCGATTTTACTATTTCATTCACTTATACCCAACATTTACATTTTTCGACTAGTTAGCGGAAAGTGACCACACGGAGTTTCCATTGCAACTTCGGGAGAAATACAATTCCTGGATTTTTTTTTTCTGTGGTATAGGTCGACAGTAACTTGCAAACTGTCACTTCCTTCAATCCATAAAAGAGTTTCCTGATTTCCAGAGTTCAGGTTAGGAAGTTGTAGAAACGAAAGAGCATCTTCATTCTTCGAGAACTATATATAACTGATGACGCGGTGACACCATACATTGTTTGCTTTCAATCAATCAATCAATCATTTATTGGTGCTATTACACGTAAGTGTTTACACAAGTAATTAAGATTGTACATAAAACGAATACTAATAAGGCACAAAAAAGATACAATCACATATCAAAAGTCTAACAGACACTAAAATTAGGTCAATGTTTGTATTATTGTGCTGTTTTGAAATATGAGAGAACCATTGAAAAACTCATTGACATCATAAAAGGCATGTTCCAGAATAAAATGTTTAAGTGTTTTATTGAAATTGCGGAATTCTAGTTCCTTGACTTCCGCAGGGGGGGCGTTGTATAGCTTGGGTGCCCAATAGGAAATTCCATCGCGTGTTCTTGACAGTCTCAAATAATTGGCTTGGATGTTTTGACAATTTCGTGCAGGGCAGTAATGAATTTGGGAATGGTTTAAATATTCATATAAATTAAAATAAAATAGAAATTCACTGTGTTCTTGTCATGCCAGTTTTTCGTCAATGTAAACTCCCAAAAATTTCTTGCACTTGGATGTGAATCTTATTTCATCACTATTTCTCATACTGAGAAGCATGTATTCTGTTTTCGATACATTGACTTTCAATTCATTTGATAAGAACTATCGTTCTATTTGTTATTTTTCAGTTTCGACTGTAGAAAACAAGAAATTTGTTTCCTGAATGTATGAACGTACTGTCATCAGCAAATAGTATAAACTTTGATAGTGGAGATGAATAGGGCAAGTCATTTATGAACACAAGAAAAAACAGTGGTCCCAAAACGGACCCTTGAGGGACACCGTATTGTATATTGAGTAGTATATTTTGGAAAAGAACGAACTGGACTCGATATTCTAGGTAAGATTTTATCAGTTTGATACTCCATTCATTATTCTTTTAATCACTTTCATACTACTTGGTCGCTATTCTACGGCCACAAACTGCTGAACATCCCGTTGCCTTGCATCATTTCACCACTATCACACTACTCAAGTGCGCGCCTTACCTTAGAGCTTTCTGTAGTCGGTACCATCGGGATGGTTGGCTTGGCTTCCCTCGAATGGATTCTAGAGATCCTTCGCTTTGGTTACCTTCTTGTATCGTTGCATCGTACAACCCCAAGTAGCACACCCATATTGGGACCACATTGGTACAATATAGTGAAAATATTGGCAAAATATTCAAATAATAATATTGGCGAGAAAAAAAATGTGAACATTCTGCGATATTGGTCCAATATTTAAAAAATAATATTGGTCTAATATTCTCGAAGCAATATTGGCCTCAAAATGTTAGGCGATATTAGTACAATATCGCTGTAGCACACTTACATTGGAATAATATTGGTTAAATATTGGCAAAATATTCAAACGTAATATTGGCGAGATAAAATTATAATTATTTCGGGATATTGGCACAATATTACTTGGACATTATACAAATAATATTAGTGAAAAATTGAGAAAGCAATATTGGCCCCAAAATATTTAGGGATATTGGTACAATATCATTTGCATATATTGGTAAAATATTCAAAGTGAATATGTTGCCTTGGAAACATTGATGAAATATTTCCAGAAAATGTAGAATAATTTAAAAATTCTACAATTTCGTTTCTACTTCAATTTACCACTGTGTAGAGTGACTTGTGGAAGGGTACCTTCCACAAATATTTGATTTTATTTTTCTAGAACTAAAGTATCCAGAGGATCCTCATAGCAGAGCTCTAACATTATGTACCTCCATTTTGTTTTGGATGGATATTTTTGTTTCAAATTTTGTTGTCGTGTAGAGAATTAAAATACAATTCAAATTTTTTATAAAAAAAATGATTGTTGTAAAAAAAAAAGAAGCTCCTGAACTACCATTCAACCAAGAAAAAAATCAAAACAGAATTCCAATCTGTTAAAAAGTTAACAGCGGTGGGGTTACTCTAAGAGAGTTCTTACATTATGTACTGCCATTTTGTTTTGGATAAATATTTTTGTTTGAAATTCTGGTGACGTATGAAGAATTGTAAGACGTTTCGAATGGCATTGAAAAAAATATTTTAAAATGGCGTTGAATCCAGACGGGGCAATAATACTGTGTACTGTTTCTAATATTTTACTTTTAGCTTTAGGGAAATTATTTATTAGTGTTTTACAAATGTAAAGACTGTCCACAATTGTATGTGCTATTGTTAGAATGTTTACTTTTGTTTCAATGTAATTGTGTTTGTGATCTACACTAGGACTGACTATTCCTAGGGTGTAACATTGTGTTTGAGGAAAATAAATACAAAAAAAAACCAATGACAAGGAGGCACATATTACAAAAATAATACATATGCGTACTTAAATCTAGAACCCTAATAATAAACAGAAGGTGAATAATTATTATGAATGAAAATTTTGGAAGTTATTCATATATATACATATAATAAGTAGGTAGTCTCTTTGCTGACTAGTTAATTCTAATTCTAATAATAATTCTATAATCACTCTATCAGAATTTAAATTTTTTCCTTATTTGTAAACAACCAATCTTTTGGCATTACCTTTTCAACAGTTGGTACATGATCATAGTTGGTAACAATGACTTCAACGTATTACAGTTTTCTTTTTCACCTGTCATCTGTTCATATCACTTGGATATTAGTAAACAAGTCAATTGTTTTTCGATGAACGATTTCAAAATTTTCTGTTTATTTTTATTCGCAATTTTGCCCCTTTTTTATACAATATCAACCATTTTTTATAATTCTAAAACTGTAAATAAGATCAAATCAAATATATACTTTTGACCTGCTGTAATCACCAATATTAACTAGTTTTATATACATATATACATACAGTAATTATAATATCTGTGCAAAAACTAGGAGAAAAAAAAATTAATCAAGAAACATGATGGTAAAAATACACCTGCAATCAAAATAATAATTCGCGAACTTTATCAATGATATAATAATCCTATAGGTGAGGAAAAAAGAGAAAAGAAAAAAAGAAAAACATACGAACATATTATGCGAACTTGATCAATTCATCACATTCATCAGAGGAGACCAACATACATCTAAACGAGAAGTTCCTTCAATTTTTTTTAATGGATTTTGAGGCTCGAAGTATATCAATGGATGCTTACCATGGTACTAAATGTTGAAATACAGCGTGTGATGGGTGCATTGCCTGAGTAATTATTTGTGTAGTAAGGAATATGGAAAGTTTGTTTAACACGAGTGTTAAAGGGGTTAAATCTAAGATAGAAGCGACCATTTGAGTGTGGACGGTCTCTAAGATCATTGAAAATTTTGAACACAAGATAAATGTCAATAAGATCACGTGTCATGGTGAGATTCTCTAGCCTATAAAAAATCAAAATACTTTGATATATGAAAAGTAATGTCTGTACCGATGATGAAACCTGTAATTGAGAAGATTAACGAGCTTTTTCTGAACAAACTGTATTTATGATGGGCAGGATTCCGTATAGTGCTTCAGTATTCAAGTATCTGCCTGTGTAGCGTGTTAAAAATTTTAATCACGGATCGGTATTAGCCCTGAAACTCTTTGGTGCTTCTTAGAACGAAACCTAGCGTCCTCAACGATTTTTTTACAATATATTCTATTTGAGCTTCACTTCAGCTTAGACCAATAATTTGGACATCAAAAACGATTTTTTAGAAACGATGTAACAAATAAATCCAATCATGTTTGAGGCGCGAAAGCCTTCATTATGTATAATGCGGTAAAGTTTGCACTCCAAACTCAAAACCTACTGTTAATATAAAACTTTCAGTGCGGAGTATACTCGCCCATTCAATTAAATTAGACAAAAGCAAAGTTTTCAAATTTAGTGGAATAGTTTTATTACGAGACTTTGTTATATCAGCGAAACTTCTGACTACTTCGAATTCAATTTCACTTCTAATTTCATATAGCGCATCTCATTACGCGGACAAACACTAAAAGTGACGTTTCAGAGCGATCCAGAACGTTTTCAGAGGGCGAAAAAGAATGACGATAAGACCTTGAATCAGTTAAGGGATTTGCGAATGGGTTTCACGAGTGTAGATTTTCTCATGGTCAAATTGAGAATATTGGAAATATGGTTGTCACTTCAGAACAACATATTATTTTTCAGTTTTTTTTTTCACATTGATTTGTCTAGCAATGCCAGTCATTTCAATTTGTCCAATTCATATGTGAATTAAATTGACGGGAATCTATATCATTCAAAGTAAAAACTCCAATTCTACTATTTCATTTATTTGATACTCTCCGGCAAAAATTCTTTTCGAACTCTGTTCACTTCCTGGTGTCTTTGCTACCGAGGATTGCTTATTGGTTTCCCCACGGTTAGCGCTGCGACTGGCTTTCACTGTAAGTCGCTGCTTCGTTTGTGAGGAAATATCAGTTATACAATGGATTATAATTCATTGGGCTGGGCCAGGACGACTCTTATGTTGTACGACCTACCCTGTCACTGACGAGCGGCAAGAACCGCGAAACGCGTCTGCAGGTGGTCTTCCCCAGCCAAATGAAGGATAATGTGGTGTATAAACACAATAACCAATTTCAACTGGGTCTTCTTGAAAGAACGTTGCACAAATATCTGTCAGATGTAATTCAATGTCCGTCGTGGTATTAGCCAGGGAAGTTGTGAAAAAAATTGAAAATGTTGAAAACAAAGAAAATATCATTCTTTATCGTCCCCGTTTTGTCACCATTTCCAACACAAAACGTTTTTGACTAATTTAGTTTGTTTTTCCTCCACGGATTATATATAACTGCTCGAAACAAACTATATAAATCGATCTTTTCAATAAAATAATTTTGGAAGGTCGCAAGGAAATATTTTTCCCGCACTGGCCACCGCCATGGGATTTCTTGGTAATGTCTATTATTTTTCTGGGATTTTCATAGTCTGAGAAAAATTTTTTTCAGTCATATTGACGGGAGTCCAAAGGAATCTGAAAGATTTCTTATGTACATCTCGAACTCCTCTTTCTAACAGTGTTTTTAGTTTTGCGGCAGCGAGTCTCTTTCTGGAATTTTCATGGTCTAAGAAAATTTTTTTTTTTTCGCCAGCGCATCTCTTTCTCGTATTTTCGTAGTATGAGAAGAAAAAAATTAAATTCTGTTATATTGACGGGAGTCCAAAGGAATCGAAAATAAGTTCAATGAACATTTCGATCTCCTCTTCCTCAAGGTATTTTAATTTTTTTAGGAGCGCTCCTCTTTCTTTGAATTTTATAGTCTGGAGAGATTCAGTAGCAGCGCGTCTGTTTCCAAAATTTTTGTTGTCTGGAAAAACACTTTAATTTGTTTTGTCTTGTTGACGGGAGTCTAAAGAAATCTGGAAATTGTTCCATGCGCATCTCACTCAATCTCATTATTCCGATGTTATTTTCATTTTTGTAACCGCGCAATGCTTTCTAGAGTTTTCATAATTCGGAGTACTATCTGAATTTTGTTCAGTCATATTTGAGGGCGTCCAGATATACTTTTCTAAACACCATAGGTTTGGAATGGAATATTTTCTTTACCCTCTTCAAATGATTTATGATTAACATCTATAACAAATTGTTACCGTGTCATCCTGATATATTCCGGCAATACGTATTTTGCTTTCGGTCAGAAAGTGTGGCTGGACATTTTTTATTGAAAACATATTTTTTCACTAGATCTGGCAACATTGCTAGTAAATAACGCTGCATCCCATACTCGACGGTCTAAACGTCAGACACCGTGGCTGGAAAAGTGTGGCTAACTTCACATAAATTATTATTTTCTTGATATCATTGAGTTTCTTCAGATAATTAATTCCATTTATTTCTGTACATAATGTTATTTAAAGAGACAAATGAACCATGTTACATTATTTCCAATTGTCTTTTTCTGTCTGACAAAACAACTTAAAAGAATTTTGATTTTAGTTCGAAAATATGAATAGGAAATTCATAAAATCTATTGTGGAATCATCTGCGACTGAAAGACAAACTTTAGCTATTTTCCAAGAGGTTATCTTGAACGATGGAAAATAGCGACTAAAGTTTGTCTTTCAGTCGCAGATGATTCCACAATAGATTTTATGAATTTCCTATTCATATTTTCGAACTAAAATCAAAATGCTCATGACAGGTCTATGTCAAAAAAATAATTTTCAAAGTGTCACCGCAGAAGAAATGTTTCTCTCATATCCATCCCTGATGTGTATGCTTCTGAAGAGCCTGTTTTATTCCAATCCTATATCAATCCTCCTGAAGAGCTTGGCACAGCGAAATAGATTTTTGTCGACCAAAATGTATTGGGGATTAAATGCGAGAGGAGCGAACCTTGCTTCAATGAAATGAACGATTTCTGTAAGTGATATTTTTTTAACAACATTCTCCTTATCTAATTTATTTAATGATTTTTTCAAGGAAAACTAGAAAGACTTAAAAAAGTCAGCTATCTGAATGAAAATGCAAATTTTCACTTTCAGATTTTTTCTTTCCTTTTCAGTTAGAGTCTTTTCACAGTATCTAGCAGATGTAGTTCAATGTCCAGAGTGGCTTGTGCCGGGGAAGTAGTTGTTTTCTGTTAGATATTACAAATAAATCACATTTTTTATTTTTTCAATTTTCATGGAGAATGTTCCTCTTTTCAACTTAAAAGAATTTCTATCTACAAAATCATTATACCACATTGTTAACAGCTAGCGACGTCTATAATGGCTTTACGTCAGACTGAATGGTTAAAAAACATCAGTAATACTTAGTCCACTTGGCATCGTTATACGCCCCGGGACCATCCGACCATCCAGACAACGTTCAGAGTCGAAACAGAGAAAATTTTAAAGTGTATAATTTGTCTGAGGCTTTATTTATTGAGGTTTCCGTATTGATTTGTGCCTTGCTGCCCTGTCGGCTTTCATACAACGCACTTTATGATCCGGAATGATCAGAACGTGCTTCTGATGCTGACTGGAAATCCAGCAGATTCCTAATAACAGAAAACAAATAAAATAATGATGCAGATGATGTATGGTATGGTATTGAACCATGTGATCAAGATGAATCACATATGAGAATTAGAACCAAAAAAATGCATTCGAAGGTTTTTATGAAAATAATTGTTACGACCGCAAAACATGCGAACGCCTCAACGGTTTATTCTGTATTGACTTTTACAATGCACCTAGCCAGACTCCAGCCATGAATAATACTTTAGTCACTCTTTTATCTTCTAATTACGCAAGTTACCCAGATAGCGTACTACGTTGCCTATTCTATTGAAACTAAGATGTACAGGGTGATGACAATAATAATACTAATGGTAACAATTATATAAATAAAACTAATAATGATAGCCATAAAAATAGCGGTCTGATCGGAAATAGTTGTCACATAATATAGAAAAATGTGACGAACCATCAAAAATATAGCAACAGAAATTATATCAACTTGTATGGTTCGTTCCTTTTTCTCGTAAACATGCCAAGTACCTTCCAAAACTATTCAAAATAGCCAAAATTGAACGATTGCATAAAAGTAAGGAAAGATTAAGTCAGAAAATCTTTTGACCTTTTCCCTCCATCTGTAATAAAGTAATGTTGGGTAATAAGGCCCATTTAACTTTTGTGATTTTTGTTAACCTTCATATTTAATACAAAAAATCCGAAGGTTGATGAGCTGATTTTTTGTCACATTTTCCGCTATGTTCACGATAATATTCGTCTCCTTTAAAACTTTATTAACCAAAATAGGTCAAATAATAAGAACTTGCTCTCGGACCCTAATAAGGGCATGTTAGGGTAATAAAGCCCATAATAAGTCATGCAGAATTTTGTTTATTGATTGTATGTATATGTATACAAATCATTTTATCAATCGAAAACAGTAGAAACTATGATAAAAAAACATAAATTTTCAACAAAACTGAAAAATTCAATAAAATCCTAAAATAACTAAGTTATAAAATAATTGTATGCGCTAGCGGGCGGTAAAGTACCGCCCGGTTTAGCGAGTGTAAAGTGACAATTTACCGCCCGCGGGCTAAAATTCTAAAATTGTCCATATTTGCACATCATTTCTGGCAAGACCTAACACGAACCAGAATTATTTGATTCAGTAAAGAAATACTCTTCCTAACATTTCTCCATAATCGACATTTTTTCAACATATAATTATGTAATAAGCCTGAATATTGAAAATACAGTTGGTTTTGTTACTGATGTTGAAGTTGAGATATTCTCTTCAACATCTTCAGCCGTCAATGGTATGCAAGTTTCGTGGGGCTGAATTCCATATTTTACACACATTCTAACCGTTAAGCTTCATTAATGGGCGAGCCCTTTTTTTCTCTCACTGCAAGAGATAGTACCAGTCATACAGTAAAGCACTTGCAACTGTTTTCTCTGCAATGAGGTACATTGCACAAGTATTAGTTGGGATATAATTCAATATTCATCGTGGTATTAGCCAGGAAAGAAGTTACATTCTGACAAGTTTTTGCCATAATTAGCCTACGCTGTGTATATGGTAGTAAAAAGGGTAAGAACATCGGTCGACGACGACTATCAGTCGTTATCAAACGATCTCTCAGAAGAACTCTGAGCTTTGTTTTCAGATATATGATTGAATCTTTCAACCCGGAGAATCGGAGTGCTTCTTGATCTCCTCTCCACCAGGTGGAGCGCCTTACACCCGTTCCATCAGCGCGAGACCAGATTGACCAAATAGACGAAATGAAGGGATGATTCGAACGGGGAACAGATGGCTTCAAAGCCTTCCATACTGACCTACCCTGTACTGATTGATGACGAAGCAAGAACCTCGAAACTAGACTGCTAGTGGTCCCCCTGTCTGAATTCAAACAAAATTCTGCTATTTGGTTACAGGAAGATCTTTTGTTACCTCTGCAATGAGGTACATTACACACGTATCTGTTGAATATAATTCAATATCCGTGGTGGTAGTAGCCAGAGGAGAAGTTGTTTTCTGACAGGTATTTGCCATAATTAGCCTACGTTGTAAGGGAATACAAAGGATAAAAATATCGGTAGGCGACGACTATCGTTACCATCTATCTTCTTTTGTGTTTTCGGTATGGGGTAATGTTTGATGGCTTCAATCTTGTTTGGTTTCACCCCATGAGGAGTCACTACATGGCCTAGGTAGGCAACCTCCTTTCTCAGGAACTCAGATTTATCCATTAGGATTTTGAAGTTCGATATGCTCCTGGAGAGATGTAGAAAACACAATGATATCGTCGAGGTAGACAAGACAATGCTCGTTTTGATACCTCTGAGGAAATTGTCCATCACTCTTTGAATGCTAGAGCGTTCTTTATGCCAAACGGCATGCTCAGGAGCTCGTAGTGTCCATTTTTGGTAGTAATGCTGTATTTTCTATAACATCTACGACTATCTCAATTTGGTGTAAACCATTTGGCAAATCGAGATCTGAAAAATATTGGCACCTACCAAGGTTGTCTTAGAAGTCAGTTATGTTGGGCAAAGGGTACTTATCGTCCAAGGTTTCATTATTCAATCGCCTATAATCGATAACCACTCGACATTTCTGCTTACCAGAAGCGTTCAACTTTTTTGGTACAACCCAAGGTGAGCTACAAGGCTGAAATATTTTGGAATCTACAATTTTTTGTAACGCTTTTCGACTTCCTCTCTATGAATAGAGAGATATCGATCTGGTCTAGAATAAACAGATGTGTCATCTGTTAATTCCATTTGAAGTTTTATCCTAAAGGTAAGGTTAGTAGCATCTAGTGGTAAAATATTTCGAAATATTCAAAGATTTAGTATTGACTTCCTTCCTCCATCATTGGAATGATCGGTTCTAATCTTATGGAAGTCGAAATTTTGTCGTGGACTGTCCTCAAACAATTTAAATCAAAACTTTGAATCTTCACTTTATCGAATTCTTAAAAAAATATTGGTTTTCAGATATCTAGGGTCACTCGTGTTGGTGGTTGTGTTGATCAATATTGTTGTGAGAGCTTCACCATTTTTTGCAATATGAAGACTCTCCGGTATCTGAGACAAAAATGTGAATTTTTTTGGTGAGGGATTATAATTTCTCCATTTGGTATAGAAGTTATGATTTTGATAAAATGTATTCTACGGTTCACGGAAATGAGATTAGGCTTTTTTTTTTGTTGGTTGAAACGGAAGTTGAATTCTAGTTGTGACGTTACTGAATATCCTTCGTTAAAATCAATATTAGCTTGTGAATATTTCAAGTTATGGAGCCCGATAAGCCCATCAACCATTTTATCAAATTTAAAAATATAAAATTTGAGGTGTCTGTTTTCAGGCAATTTGAAAATATTTGAGGAAGGTATAAAAACACTGAAGTTATGCGCTAATTTTTTGAAAACTGTCGAGTCTATAAAAGGTCCATTCTTTATCAATTCGGAAACAATGAAAAGCTATTTCTGGGTCAGAGAACGATTATGTTCATACAAAATCTATCAAAATTTTTACACTGAATTCGGGAAATATGATATAAGATAGCTCAGTTGTGGTGGTCTTGAGGCATTTAAAAAAAGTTTTGGTCAGATTTTCGAAATAATCCTGATCGATATTGACTTAATTAGGTAATTAATCTGTTTGATGATGCCTTGTTATGTCGTTTTTGTTTTCAGGTTGTTTGGAAACTTGTGCGTTGGTGAAATACTGTTTTAGTTGATTGATTAGTCTTTGGATGTTGATCGGCTGTGAAGAAAAGGTGTTTCATCTGAATTGGCTGTATGGTGTTTGAAAATTGAAAGGTGTATACTGTACATTATCAGGTCTTTGATGTGGTATTTGAAACCTCTGAATTTGTGGTGATTGAGATTCTGGGTAGCTCATATCAGAGAAACTCTAGAAATATTTTATATTGTCTTCTCTTATCACAAATTATGAAAGCTTCACTCAAACGGCATGGTTTCATGCAACATATAGTTGTTGTACCTAGGACGTCTTTCAGCCGTGCTAAAAATAAATTTAATGTCCTGGTAAAGGTTTCGTTTCCGCCTCTGCCTTAATTTCCCGTACATCGGCATAACTGCATAAAAGTTTGAGGATATTCGAAGATTTTTTTTCCTAAAACTGTTGTGATTTTTCATTGGAAGCTTGTCTCGGCATTACTAAATCTCTGTTGAGACATGCTTTGTCCCTTTGATCTGCAAAATTTCGAATAAATGTGGACTTCAGTTGGTCCCATGAGGCAATTTTTTGTATTTAATACTAATTTAGCACGGAGCTGTGCCAAGCACTGTACTTAGTGTTATCCTAAACACTTTAAGCCCTATTGTGCTCGTGAGCTCTGTGCTTAAGGGCACTTTTCATATCGGTGCTTAGTGCTTAGTACTCTAAGCACTTCATGAAAGGGCTTAGTGCTTAGTGCTGGTGAGAAGTGCTCGGAACACTTTGAAGTGTTCCCGAGCATACGAATATCTCGCAAGAAATAATTATCTCTGATTCTTAAAATTACTATGCTCCAACGTACTAGTTTTGTATAGGATTTTTCCATCAATGACAAAACTCGCCGGCTACATCGGGGCCGCCATTTTATTTTAATGAACATATAAAAAAGTCATCACGCATTGTCACCAGAATAATGAACATTTGCCGAATTTCAAGTTGATTGGATCATAAATAAAAAGAAAAAAACGTTTCGAATGCGGTATAACTATTACAATTATTGTGCTCGAACGCTAGCACTGCCCATAATTCGTCCCGGAATTTTTATTATGACCTTTCCAGTTTTGTGGAAGAAAACCTTTTATTCACAAGCTTGTTAATAAAGGCGCGAGGGGGAAACAACTCATTCATTAGGTGTACATCATAATATTTTCATTACTTCATTACTCATTTTGTCTCGACCATAAGATCGCTTGGCATTTACAGATTCACGATTGAAAACGTTAACATGAATAATTTACGCTAATCAAAATAGTCATATAGTATATCATGCCCATTAAATAATTTTTCAGAGAATAAGCTGACCCTTAGAACTTTTTAAATTATTTTTTATTACAAGTAATTATTCATTAGATGTACATGACTAGTTATTTCCCCCTTGTGAAGGCGTCACTATTCTATGACTTAGTTACTGTTACTGTAAGACCTTAAGTAGCTAATTTCAGAGATACACATTTCAGACAGCTACTGTTACAACGTTGTAAATCAATGATTTGTAATTAAAAATTTCAAAAATTTTATCCCTCAAAATAAAACTGTTTTTTTTTCTGGGATAATTAATTTATTTCTGTTTCCTGTTGGTGAACTATTATTCAGAGTTTTTGGTCTATAATTCAAAAAAAGGACAGCTGGTGTGAGTCCTGTACCCATATTTTTGTTCTGGATCATTCGCTGCATTACTCTGTACCTATTTCAAATCAAACCGAGTTATTTTTCCATTTTCCAATTTTCAAAACTATTCAGAAGTGCTCAGTGCTTAGTGCTCGAAATTTCTAAGCAGAAAGTGCTAAGTGCTCGTGAGCATTTTACTATTGGAAGTGCTCAATGATGACTGCTCGCGAGCAATTCTTTTTAGTTCTTAGTACTCGCGAGCACTTTTTGTCAATGTTTGGTACAACTCTGATTTAGCATTGCCTTTCAATTCAGTGATAATATAATTCAATAAGTGTTTTGAAAATGATTTAATAAAACCACCAATCCAAAAACTAATATCTTCTTGCATAAATGATATTATTAACATGATTTTCAATCAATAGCTTACACAATAGTTACACAAAATATCAATTTAAAAAAAATAATAATACAAATTCTAAAATTAAATATTATGTACATAGCAGAAACATTTAGACTGAAAACAATATTCCACAAAAATGTTAGAACTTGCGAAAGCTGAGTTACTTGACAAAAAGTGCAGTATTAAGTCTTATACAAATCCTCAAAACTTTTTTCTGACCCGAAAAGGCCACTATGTTGTCCTTTGAAAATAAAATAGTAGGAATTAATTAAATATTGAATTTTACACAGCAGATGCATTTAAAAGTTGCATTTTTGCCAATACCTACTCTAGGACTGAAATTAATAATTTGAACGTATCCATAGCCCTCTAGATTAAAAATTAAATATCGAAATAAAAAAAAATTTGGTCACAAATAGTAACAAGTGATACATGGTTGTATTCAGAATGTCATATATGGAAACAAAAAAGGTAAAAATATACCGGGTGTCTCATTTAAAAATCAAAAGTTTATATCAATTCCGGTGAGACCAAAAGTTGCAAGAATCTTAGTCACTTGTCAGAAAATGCAGTTTTATGTCTCATATAGATCCTCCAAATTTCATTTCAATATCTGGAAAACCAAGACTGTTTCCGTGGACAACCGGTATATGAAAATAATTCTGAATTGTACGAGTGCTCAACTACAACTCATTGGAAACTCGTTGGAAAGCGATCTCTGCTGCAGCAGCATAATCAGCACATTTCTTGAGAACGACAACGAACTTGGTAAGATATTTCGTGTGACAAACTCTCCTGTGAGTCAAAGTCAAACACGAGGTTCGTATCCATTTCTGGACATGTAATTAATAATATATTTTATTATTTTTCTTTGGAAACGAAAACAAAAACAAAATTTTAACATAAAAAAAATACATAATGGTTGAGTGGAAGAGCATGGTTGAGTGGAAGAGCAATAAGCGATTTAATCGTGGAATTGAACTCTGCCATTTGAGTGTCATATCGACATAATTTCATTTATGTATTATGCTCTGTATGTCTACTCAATAAAATCATTTATTATAATTATTATTATTACATACGATAGAAACAGTTTCAATTGCATTGTTAATATTACTGATTATGTTCATGTTGCAATTCATATAAGTGTACATGTTCAGTCCTTTCGGATTTGAATTTTATGAAACTGCAGTTGAAATTGTAAAAATTGTTTTCTCAAACAGCTGTCGTCCCCTTACGAACGACAGCCCTCAAAAGTCGAAACTTGTGCGAGCCAAAGATTAACGAGGTCTTACATTTTAACGATTCCTAGCACTTTCTCGGGCTATCAGATACAAATCTGTAGTCGCTAGGATTTGAACCTAGCCGACCAGCAAACAATGGTTTTGAATGCGACAGTCAAGTCCACTGAAATACTTGGCCCTTACTGAAGCGCTTTGAAATTTAATGTTCTTGAACGAACGATACAGTTGTTGTGAAAATTCTTTATAGTTAGATATAGATTCTTTATTTAAATATAATAACTAATGACGCCCGTACAGTTCCCAGTGGCGTGTTACCAAACCCCCGTGCAGTACAGAGCACGCCATGTTTCCATGCTCTGAGTCGCACTGGGTTCTGCTTGTGATTTTCCCCTACACAGCGCAAGCAAATGCCAGTGCGATTCAGCGCAGCTTTGGAACTCCGCCAAAGAAGCGTCTAGCGACAGAGCAATTGCCAATGTGTCTATCGCCAGCGAAAAAACAAATTCACGCATTTTCAACTTGCAAGCTAGGTTATCTTGCTCAGGTTAGGTTTGTGTGTCAATCGCGAGCGAAAAACTAGGGCAAGCTAGGTTAGCTTGTCCCGAGAGATTCAGAGCAAGGAAAACACGGCGTGCTCTGTATTGCACGGGGTTCATCAACACCAAATGCGCGATAGTCACTCGCAAAGCCCCGAGTGATTCAGTGCAGGGACAACACGGCTTTCTCTGTACTACACGGGGGTTTGGCAATACGCTTCCCGGTGTTAGTTCTCACGGTCTTTTGTCAAGATCACAGTATAGTCCTCCAAGCGTGAACCTCATGAAGCTTCGATGATATTTTGCCTCAGTCTTATATTGCCATTTCAATTAGCATACAAATAAAACTCATTTCCAAAGATACAAAAACAAGTTTCTGAACTCCAAGACCAATTGCGAATTTCAATTAATATTCCAAATCGATTAGTTGGAAGGTAATTTGTGGGTCTTGATTACTATTGCATCGTTCAAGATTACTGATTGATTGCAATGAATGTTCTTGGTCGGTCGGAACAAACTTGCCTTTAATTACCCCTATATCGTGGGGCTCTGGTCTCTAATCAACTTTTGATTGAAACTAATTGTTTGTCTGGAATTGCGTTGCCACTCGATTAACAATTGATGGGGGTGGGAGTTAGTTTCCTGTTGCGATATATATATACCAGAAGAATTGTTGAATCTCATACAGAAAATGGCACACAAGCAACAAAACCAATATATGCCAATCATAGAGTAAACATTACTTTTCACTTCAGGGATTCAATTTATCTGCTCTTCAGAGTGGAAATCACATCGGACTAGCAATGTGAAGAATGTGTTTATTAATTGAAATTAACTTGCATGCAGGAAGTATACTCTTATAACACTTGTTTCAATATTTCGACAAACTTCATTGTCATCATCAGGGAATGTTACGATATTGTTAAAATACAATGAACAATGACAAACAGTCGATTCCAAAACTACTCACAGTGTCCATACAATTGTGAGCATAGATTTTGTAAAATAGACATTAACAATTGCAATGTACGTATTAAAACAAAGTTATTATTATAACCTTCTTTATGCACATGATCACTGAGTGCGCACCTTTCGGGGTGTAATCTACAATCACTCTTATGTGAACAAATTCTGTCGTTTAATAACCTGTTGGTTTGTACAATATATTCATTCAAGCAGTAAACTACATGTGATTGATGATATAAAGGAATTTTGTCTTTCACTTTAGTAAACAGATAATTTATAGTTAAAACAGTTTTATTGTAAATTTTAATATTACAATTATTAAAGGTTTTACTAAGTTTTGAAGTAAAATTCGATCTAAAGGGTAGAGATGTATAAAACGTATTGACTTAGTGTTCTGGACTAGCAACATCAACAATATCCAAATCTTTATTATAATTATTATTATTTATGACAGGTTACATTGTGGAGCTGAAAAGAGGACATGAGGGTATGAATTACTATGAAATAGGTTGTACAAAATAGTCAAGTTTTTCTGTGGAAAGTACTATTAGAGATGCTGAGAACACATTGCTTCTTCTGCTTGACTAGGTTCACTTTCACAGTTTCCTTATGGGTACGATAAGTGATTCATATATCTACCACTCAAACTCATGCGTTTTCTGTACCAATCGATAAAAATACTGTTGTCATGTGAGCGAATGAATTTCATGTCCAAGAAGGGAGCAATACGATCATCGTCTTCAAATTCCAACGTGAACTCTATATATGGGTCACAGCTATTGAAAATGTCAACCGTCTCTGCAGTACAGCCGCAGGTTGAGAGAGGATTATGTCATCACCATTTTTCTTTATAAAAAATTAATTGAATAATAAATGTGTATTAAATGTCAACAATTACATAACAAGCAAAAATAGGACTTATTTTAGCTCCCTCCCATTGGAGTACCAGAAGTTTGCTTATAAATTTTATTGTTAAGAGACATAATTGTATTGTTGAAAAGGAATTTTATCAAATCAATATCCATGGATATAACAAATGGAACTAATGCAGTGCCACTTTTTATAGATAGCTCTAATTTAAACATCTAAGTTAACATTACTAAATAATGATACCACGTCTGAACTGGCAAGGAGTCTAAATCGCCTAAATTGTCCGGGAGTTGCAATTATGTCCTTACCAGTTTAGACGTGATATCATTATTTAGTAATGTTTACTTACATGCTTGTTTTAGAGCTTTTTCATTTTGATTTTGATTCCTTTACAACAATACAGTTTTCTCTTTTAACAATAAAATTTATGAACAAAATATTCCTACTCTTGCTTGTTATGTGATGGATGACAATTTAGTTATTAATGTTCTTACCTTCAATTTATTTTTTATAAAGAAATATGTTGATGATATCATCCTCTCGTTACCTGCAGGCTGTACTGAAGAGATAGTTGACAGTTGACAGATGTCATTTTCAATAGCTATGACCCATACATACATAGTTTGATACATGTAAAGACGATGATCTTAGTGTTCCTTTCTTGAATATGAAATTCATTCACTCACATGACAACAGTATTATCATCGATTGGTACAGAAAACCATGAGTTCGACTAGATACTTATATGAATTACTTGTCGAAACACAGGAAAATTATGAAAGTGAACCTGGTCAAGCTGATGAAGCAACGTGTTTTCAGCATCTTTTTTGATACTTTCCACAAAAAAACTTGGGCATTTTGTACAACCTATTTCGCAATAATTCATACCCTCATGTCATCCGTAATAAAATAACATGTAATAACATGACAGGCTCCACAATGGAGCCTGTCATGAATTATAATAATAATACAGATTTGGATATTGCTGATCCATAACAGTTAGTCAATACATTTTATACCCATCTACCCTATATATCGAATATTACTCCAAAACTCAGTAGAATTTTTGAACCTTTTAATAACATTCATATTGCTAATAAAACTGTTCTAA
This sequence comes from Chrysolina haemoptera, assembly GCA_958298965.1. Classification (NCBI taxonomy): domain Eukaryota; kingdom Metazoa; phylum Arthropoda; class Insecta; order Coleoptera; family Chrysomelidae; genus Chrysolina; species Chrysolina haemoptera. The sequence continues at coordinate 22,173,433 of OY282597.1, read as the reverse complement.
CTATAAATTCTCTGTTCACTAAAGTGAAGGACAGAACTTTTTTATATTACCAATCACATGTAGTTTACTGTATTCCTTGTTCTATTAACTGCTAGAATGAATATATTGGACAAACCAACCAGTTGTTAAACGACAGAATTCACATAAGAGTGATTGTAGATTGCACTCAGAAAGATGTTAACTCAGTGATCATGTGCATAAAGAAGGTCATATCAACTTCGAGGCTGCTGAAATCTTAGACGAAGAATCCAAAAAATATAAAAGTTTATTTCTGGAGATGGCTTTCATCTCACAGTCATCCTCATGTATGAACAGTAAACCAACATTAAACATTTGAGTGAAATAAATTCACTCTTATTTCACTTAGATCAAAATCCATACAACGAAAGAAATTTAGACTCCCAGTAATTTAATTCAATAAATTTGAAACGTTAAATTTTTTCATTTTTAATTTTCATCTACGAATTTTCTCACTTAATCAACGTAATTAAATGCACAATTTTTTATAAAAAATCATATTATTTTTTTTTCAAATTTCTGATAAATTAATGATATTACATGTTCGAATTGACAATGTCTCGTTCCATGGTAAGTTCAGTCTGTGTGTCCTCACTCTAGTACTGTTCCATGCAGGATCGTACCTGACCATGCCGATGCTAAAAATACCGATATGATGTATGTTTTTGAATTGTATTTCAATTATTGTTTCTGACTATAAAAAAAATGTCAGCAATATTATTTTTGAATAACCTATTCTTATTGCCCTCGCTGATGATTGTCAAGGACCATAAAACCGGTACGTAGGTGTTCCCCATTCAAATAAAAAATTCAACCATTTATTCAAAAAAAGGTGCCCTTGTAGAAAACTCTGACAAGTATCAAACAGATATAATTCAACGGTCGTAGGAGCAGTAGTTGTGTTCTTTTGAACATTTGCCAACGAATTACTGTAAGCGCCAAACGTGATTGCGAGCCCGCCCCTATGCGCACCAACTCAAATGCTCTGTACAGAAGCGTATCATTACTTGTCCTCCAATTCTGTTGGCGTTTGTCATTGTCTGAATAATTTTTGTGTTGTTTTTGAAAAAATGTCATCGCCTAACAAAGAACCAGTCATCAAGAGTCAGGCACGTGAATAGTAATTTTCCTAACAAGTGCGGAAAGACACTTTCCGCATGAGTTAGGAACAATACTTTTTCTACAAGCGTAGGAAACAAATTCATTTTTTCAATTATTTATTCATGCAAATGGAAACAACTAACAAGAGTAACATTTTCTATCCACTAATTATTCGTAATATTTATTGTAAATGTACAAGATGGCTGATTTCCTGAAGAAGAAGGTACTCACTCGGGCAATACATTATCGAAAGAAATCGAATGTGCAGGCACAGGCATCAAATCGTCGCCGATCGATATAGACGTGGATGGTTCTAAAATGCACCCGGAAGACGATGTAGTGTTCAAATTGAGAATATTGTTGGACATTTCTTTTTTTTGTGAAAATTTGGTTTACTGGAAATCTGTTATTAAAAAAAAAATTGAACATCGCGATTCTGTGGCATTAGGCGATTCATATGGTACCATTTTTGTTTTGCGGAAATGAGCTGTTGCCAAATTGACCTCTTCGGATTACTGGAAATCTGATATGAAAAAAACAATTGAACGTCGCCATTGTGGACCCTCAACTAATTCTAGTGGTACTATTTTTGTTTTGCGGAAATGCGCTGTTGCCAAGTTTTGGACACTTTGGAGATGTGGAAATCTGATATGAAAAAAACAATTGAACGTCGCGATTGTGGACCCTCAACTAATTCTAATGGTACTATTTTGTTTTTGCGGAAATGTGCTGTTGCCAGGTTAGTCAATTCGGATTACTAGCAACCTGGAAATTTGTATTGATATGGATAAGTCAGTCGAGAATGCATGAAATCGTTTTTCGCTCGCAATTGACACACAAACCTAACCTGAGCAAGCTAGGTTAGGTTAGGTTAGGTTTAAATGTGAGTGAGCCCATACATCAGGCTCTCCACTGCGGCCAATGGCCTATTGTATTACATACATAGATACAAGTGAAGCTAATAAAAGCATGTTAAAATATCCCGTCCCAGGAAAAAAGATATCTACGCCCGTACCCAACGTATTAATGGAACGTTATTATAATATTGTATCGTAGGTTCTCACGATGAAGAAAATATTTTGAATAAAACCAGTTAGGTAACAGCTTTTACTTATTTATCGTGAATATGATATGACCACTTTCCTCAAAGTAACAGCCTCAGGGATTGACCACTCAAATAAAAACTAGAGTTTATTAATATTATCCTGATTTAAATGCAAACCAATAGATACCAATCCACCTACGCTAGCATTTGATTATAACCCGATTTCATGCCAATGTGGCAATACTAAGGCGGTATTCAGAGCGTTACCTAGCTAACCTAGCTTGCGAGTCAGTCGAGAATTCATGAAATCGTTTTTTGCTCGCGATTAACACACAAACCTAACCTGAGCAAGCTAACCTAGCTTGCGAGTCATTCGAGAATGCATGAAATCGTTTTTCGCTCGCAATTGACACACAAACCTAACCTGAGCAAGCTTACCTAGCTTGCGAGTCAGTCGAGAATGCATGAATTAGTTTTTCGTTCGCAATTGACACACAAACCTAATCTGAGCAAGCTAACCTAGCTTGCGAGTCAGTCGAGAATTCATGAAATCGTTTTTCGCTCGCGATTGACACACAAATCTAACCTGAACAAGCTAACCTAGCTTGCGAGTCAGTCGAGAATTCATGAAATCGTTTTTCGCTCGCGATTGACACACAAACCTAACCTGAGCAAGCTAACCTAGCTTGCGAGTCAGTCGAGAATGCATAAAATCGTTTTTCGCTCGCAATTGACACATAAACCTAACCTGAGCAAGCTAACCTAGCTTGCGAGTCAGTCGAGAATTCATGAAATCGTTTTTCGCTCGCGATTGACACACAAACCTAACCTGAGCAATGCATGAAATCGTTTTTCGCTCGCAATTGACACACAAACCTAACCTGAGCAAGCTAACCTAGCTTGCGAGTCAGTCGAGAATGCATGAATTAGTTTTTCGTTCGCAATTGACACACAAACCTAATCTAAGCAAGCTAACCTAGCTTGCAAGTCAGTCAAACTTGGCAACAGCGCATTTCCGCAAAACAAAAATAGTACCACTAGAATTAGTTGGGGGTCCACAATGGCGACGTTCAATTGTTTTTTTTTATATCAGATTTCCAGTAATCCGAAGAGGTCAACTTGGCAACAGCGTATTTCCGCAAAACAAAAATGGTGCCGTTACAATTGGCTGAGGGCCCACAATCGTGACGTTCAATTGTTTTTTCCATATCAGATTTCCAGTAAACCAAAGTTCGATTGGTGGAGTCTTCTAAATGCCCCTCTGCAACTGAAGTCGATTCCCATCCTCCTAGGCGTTTGATATTAGTTATACCCACACCACAGTCAGCAAGTAAAGTGGCTGAGGAACGCCTGAAGCTGTGACCAGTGTAAAGCTCTGGATTTTGCAGGCGCAGATATACTGCTATTTCGGAGGGTATCTTTCCTATGGTATTGATTCCTACACATTGCACAGTACATTTTCCACTTTTGTAATACAAGAATAAACGACGGTGAGGAGTCTCTTTCATGAGGTATATGTCATCGTGTGCTTCAGTCATAAATTTTGAAACGTCTTCTTGAGTGAAGATTTTGGCCTTTTTCGGTCGAAAACCGACATTCTGTCTTTTAATGAATGCAATTATTTTGTAAAATTTGCTAATATCCAAATTTTGCTTTACTTTGAATACACTCTTCAACATTGAATATCTTGCCCATAAAGTGTTCGGCTTCCATGTTTTAGACATTTCTAGAAAATAAGCCAAGAATACTTCTTCTTTATTTGGTGTTTTCACTTTTTTATTGTTGCACCATTCAATAAAACTCGTGTATTGCTTCTCATACCTTTGTTTAGATTTCGTTGGCAATAACTCTAAGTTCGCATCTGTAGCTGCTTGCACGATTTCTTGTGGAAGTTCTTCATCAGATGAATAATCCATTGTGGCAATTTCACTGAATCGAAAATTTTATATAAGTAACGCTTTGTCTGTCACTCTGACAATTACAAACAAATTTGTGTATTGATCGGCATGACAACATCAATTGTTACCTACTCGTTATCAGATCAATCAAAGCCTATATATATAGGGTGATTTTCATAACAATACATTTTTATTCATCAATATTTGTTCATTTTTTCAATAAATAGTGCAAAATGATGGATGATTTTGAACAAACTCACTTAGTATTGCAACAAAAAAGCTTGAACTTTCATATTTTGTCACCCACCACTTATATTTTACGAGGATATCTATATAAATGTTTTTCCCGCACTAGTGTGAAAATGAATTTGTTTCCTACGCTTGTAGAAAAAGTATTGTTCCTAACTAGGAAAGTGTCTTTCCGCACTTGTTAGGAAAATTACTATTTCCGCCCTTAACGGCTCACCCAAACTCCGCTCCGCGTCGTTCGTGCAACTGCCTTCGCGTGCGGAAAAGTACTACTTTCCGCAGTTGTTAGGTAAATAACTATTAGAGTACCTATTAAATAGGGCTTTACGGAAGATTGGATAATATATTCTATTTTTAATTTTCTATTAATAGTGTAACGTCAAGTAGTGTCGTCAATTCTTCGTCTATATTGTCTATTGCCATTATTTTTATACAGTGACCGCCAAAAAGTATGTACCATATGGGAAAAAAGTTTATTATTAGATTATTGGAAAAAAGATTCTTGGAGAAAGTTTGTGCATGTCCGATAACATAAAACTCGATTTTGACACATGTCACGTGATCGTTGGTATGGCGACAAATTGAAAAAAATTACTATGAAAAGGCAAAAAGTGGGGTAAAATGGCAAGATATCAAAAAAAGTTAATTGAAAAAGTTGCTTAGAATAAACTTGTATACACATATACAGAGTTTGGAAAAATAATGAGAGAAAATTGAAAATAGCTATTTTTTAAAAATATTTTCCTAGCTGTATAAAAATATCAAATTATTATCTTATAAATAGCTCTTTCATTTTTTCCACACCGGTGAGCACTAAATTAAAAAAATTGGATTTTGTCAAAACCCTGGCTGTTACATTGGTTCGTATCTAACAGTTATATCAGAATTCCACGACCATTGTGATGACATGACACTCCAGAAACATGGTGTTTTCCAGATTATAACCAAGTTTCGATGATAATCGAGCGTTTCACTTTGCGTGCAATGTTGAAAACTCTAGCCTCTTTAATTTGACGCACTATTTTTAAGATTATGTGCGAAGTGAAACGTTCGTGCACGATTATCAACAAAAACACACACAATATTTTCGGATTTTGCTATCATTGCAATAATCGTGGAATTCTGATATAACTGTTAGATACGAACCAATGTAACAGCAAGGGTTCTGAAATTATTTTTTTTTATTTAGTGCTTTCTGGTGTGAAGAAAATGAGAAAATTTTGTTATTATCATCGAAATACAAATATTTCAGTATGGTCAAGATATTCATAAGAAAATAATTTGATATTTTTATACAGCTAGTAAGTATTAAAAAAAATGCTATTTTCAATTTTCCCACATTATTATTTCAAACTTTGTATATGTGTATAAAATTCAATTCTAAGCACCTTTTTCAAATAATTTTTTTCGATATCGTGCTATTTTACTCGACTTTTTACCTATTCATAGTAATTTTTTTCAATTTGCCGCCATACCAGCGATCACGTGACTTGTGTCAAAACCGATTCTTAGGTTATCGGACATGCACAAACTTTTCCGAAGAATCTGTTTTCCAATACTCAAATAATAAACTTTTTTCCCATATGGTACATACTTTCTGACGGTCACTGTAATATTTATTGTAGCAGTATTATTCCAATATGAGATTGAAATCTTGTCTCTACGACAGTCACGGTTAAGATTTTTATTGCCGCAACAGGGTGAGAATGATTATCTAATCACTAGTGAGACAATGAAATAATTTTAAATGCAAATGAACAGAAGTGTAGAATATTTCCTCATTTCATCTGTAGTTTCGTACCGTAGATAGAAACACGAGGGAAACAAATAAGCACTGTTCTGAAAAATCGAATTCTCGGTATGTTATCCCCAGGAGCCACTCGTAAAAATATCTTCATTTTACTCCAAATTGATATACTTTTCAACCCTATTCGAAGCTTGTATGCGAAAATGGGGCACCTAAATCTGTCACTAGCTGACGGTCTATTAGTAAGCAGTGGATTATTTTTCCGTTGCTCCGTTAATATTTCTATAATTCAATGGTCATATTGTCCTACAAATTGAATGGTAGGTGTTCCCATTCCTACGCTCCGAAATTGTCAATTCCATGGTGAAAAAAAAATTATTAGTAACAGACTGAATCTTTGTGAGTAGCTATGTTTTGATGAGACGCCCAACTTTTCCCTCTACTCAAATTCTCGAAAGTGGTAGCTAATAAAATGCGCAGGCGTCAATCATGTCCATTTGGTGAGTGCAAAAAAGTCATCAAGATTCGGTCTGTTATTAATCATTTTGGAAATAGGCGTGGCATCCTGGTCTAGTCGTCTACAGCTACTAAAATAAATATGAATATTCCCTAGTTCAGTAGTTTCAGTAGTTTTACTTCTCCGCACGGCGTGCGGAAAAGTGTAACTTTATCCACGCAAATGAAGCGGGGATTGGCGCAGTGGTAACGCCGGGGCTTCGTGATCGAAAGGTCGCGGGTCGATTCGCAGGCAGGGCAAGATTTTTTTCAGTTTCAGATATAAATCTGAGTGATTGAATCTTGTTATTGGCTGGGGATAATCCTCCACGATTCACTGTTGCGTTAATAATTAACAGTGCTGCTCCTAAGGTGGCGTATGGAGTAAGTAACAAGGCCTACCCAGAACACATTATATCCATAGTGAAAAGGGGAACATTCTCCATGAAAATTGAAAAATGAAAAATGTGATTATACCATCAGGTCTGTTTGGATACAAATATAAAAATTAAATAAAAATAACATAAAACAAATGCGTGCTTAAAAGTACTACTTTACGCACGCTCGTCGGAAGAGTATGTTTCTCCGTTTTTGTTCTCCTTATGAATGGTAGGTGCGTTCACTCTCTTCTATTTGAGAGGATTTTCGTGCACCTACTTTGTCTGCTTTGAGGATGTGAACACGTTGAAAAATTAGTAACTCCGAATCGAACATGGCAAAAAAGGGTAACGTGGGCGCGCATCCAGCAGCGTTACCTTCTAATTACGTTCTCCAACTAATGTGCATAGTTCGGGCTCCCTGACTGTGGACCGGGCCCCCCATTGTCAAGATTTATTTCATTACAGTACTTCATGCGATGTCCTGTCATTATCCGCTTATTTATTGGTAATTAATCGGCCCTGGACTGGCTTATTGATTTATGATGGCACCGGTGCGTGCAAGAAAACCGGAATGTTTTGGCTTCGGAAACTAATCAGGAGTCATGTTATTTGGTCTGGTCAGATTTGTATGGCGTGCTACCTACAGCAGTTTCATTAATTTGACTGATTGGCTACTGTGCGATGAGAATCGCTCTTCAGTTGAGGTAAGTATAATTGGTCTTTGTTCAATTATTTTCACAAAAAATTGGTAATTGCAGTTACCCGAGAACAACTTGTTCGAACAGGTTGAAATTGTTGTTTTTCAATTCTATATTAGGTATAAGTACTGCTACATTTTATAACAGTTTTTTGGTTCTTCAGATAAAGTCTCGCATAAAATAGAACCATTCTTTGAATTATTCAGAAAAGAAGTAAATAATTGAATATTTTTTATCCCACATTGTAGTCAATATAATGATTACATGTAGGTCTTGATTGTGCTTGAGATCGCACGTTATAGGAGGTCTTCAAAAACATCGCGAACTTCTTTCCAAAATGTAAGAAGTGGATGTGAACGCTAGAAAGACCAAATTGTTGCAAGACGATAGTGCTTTTGTTCATAACTGGACATAGTTAAGCAGAAAAAATCCAACCCACAAATTGTAGTCTTTGGAAATTTCAACTTGAAGTTCAGATGTATGCCTGTCAGACATATTATAAAATTGTTTGCTATGATTTTGACTGTATTCCTCGACTAAGTTATTTTACGGGTCTATAATGATAATTTTATCGAAACTTGAATATTTGAGAAATTATTTAGGAATTTGTTGCTCGGATGTTTTCCGAAGAATAAAAATATCAATCAACATCTTGTATGATTCCGTAGATGCTATAATATTTTCATAGATGGGTTCAGCCTCATACCAAAATTATACAGTGACCGTCAAAAAGTATGTACCATATGGGAAAAAAGTTTATTATTAGAGTATTGGAAAAAAAATTCTTAAGAAACCTAACCTAACATAACCTAACCTAACCTAACCTAACCTAACCTAACCTAAAAATCGATTTTAACACATGTCACGTGATCGCTGGTATTGCGGCAAATTGAAAAAAAATACAATGAATAGGCAAAAAGTCGGGTAAAATGGCAAGATATCGAAAAATTTCCTTAGAATTCAATTTTATACACATATACGACGTTTGAAAAGATAATGAGAAAAAATTGAAAATAGCTATTTATTTTGAATATTTTCCTAGCTGTATAAAAATATCAAATTATTTTCTTATGAATAGCTTGACCATGCTGAAACATTTGTATTTCAATGATAATGACAAAACTTTCTCATTTTATCCACACCAGAGAGCTCTAAATTAAAAAAATTGGATTTTGTCAAAACCCTGGCTGTTACATTGATTCGTATCTAACAGTTATATCAGAATTCCACGACCATTGTGATGACATGACACTCCAGAAACATGGTGTTTTCTAGATTTTATTCAAGCTTCAATGATAATCGTGCCATCAGAGCGTTTCACTTCGCATGCAATGTTGAAAACTCTAGCCTCTTTAATTTGACGCACTATTTTCAAGATTATGTGCGAAGTGAAACGTTCGTGCACGATTATCATCAAAAATTGATTATAATCGAAAAAACACGATATTTTTGGATTTCCCTATCATCGCAATAATCGTGGAATTCTGCTATAAATGTTAAATACGAACCAATGTAACACCAAGGGTTCTGACAAAATTAAATTTTTTTAATTTAGTGCTCTCTGGTGTGGAGAAAATGAGAAAGTTTTGTTATTCTCATCGGAATACGAATATTTCAGTATGGTCAAGCTATTCATAAGAAAATACTTTGATAGTTTTATACAGCTAGGAAAATATTTTTAAAAAATTGCTATTTTCAATTTTCCCACATTCTTTTTCCAAACTTCCTATATGTGTATAAAATTGAATTCTAAGCAACTTTTTCAAATAACTTTTTTCGAAATCTTGCCATTTACCCGACTTTTTGCCTGTTCATAGTAATTTTTTTCAATTTGCCGCATGCCAACGATCACGTTAACATGTGTCAAAATCGATTTTCAGGTTATCGGACATGCACAAACTTTTACCAAGAATATTTTTTCCAATACTCTAATAATAAACTTTTTTCCAATATGGTACACACTTTTTGGCGGTCACTGTATAAGTAAACTTTTCATGTATATTATATGACTAGGAATCGTAGGCAAACGCAAATGATGAGCATTCCACATTGTTTTTATTTCGAGCTTTCTTCATGTTTTTTTTCTGCAAAGCGGTCTGTTCTCGAGGTTTATAAGCAAGTCAAGTTGTATTATTAATAATTGCCTATTATGTTCATCAGATTCTCCCTTCAACTCGATTCTGATGGCATCACGCTGGTGAATCAAATTTCCACGAGTTATAAAATTTACTTTTCTAAGGGATTGAAATTCATAGATTATTATAGGCACCTATCAAACATAAATATCTGTAATAATCCATAATAATAGTATTGCTGTGAAACTAGTAATTTTTATGATTTTCTCTAGACAGAGTTTGCTCTTTTCCATTGAGAATATGATGTTTCTGAGATACAGGACGATGATTTTTTTTAAACGACCCATTTCTCAGAAACGAGGCATCTCTGGACATATGTTTATAAGAACTTTTTTCTTAAAACGACCTAACGAATCAACATCTGAAGTTTCGTACCGTAGTTAGGAAACACACTTGAAGATGACGTCTGAGTCAATTTGACAGCGAAAAACACAGCATTTTTTTTAGTAATCAAAATGCATGTTTCCAAAAACCAGATTTCATCTAGTAAGCGACCGTCACTTCTGTTTCTGTTTTGTCAGCTATGATTGTTCCGTATTGTTGTTACAATATGATAATCCAATACGATTGGGTTTTGAGACGAGGATCGATTGTATCACCACCAAACCTTGTATGCTTGTTGTTGGGAACCATGATAAACACCAAAAATAATTGTTTACCAAAATTCCAGGGGTAGAACATAATCTTTTTTTTTTTTTTTTCGTTTAAAAATAAATTAATAGATTTCTGCTGTAATGTTGGAAAGTATATGATTTATCAGAAAAACAACTCAACATGGTGAAATACAATTCAATTCTCCACAAAAATGATTCGCAGTAATTTTTAATGAAATGCGCTCGTTTTCTTAGAAAACTTGATTGAACGCCGACATCAAATTTCAGGTTAACACTTACCCGCTGCTGGAAGTTCTGGCGGATCGGAATATTTGATTGGTCATAACTCTGCTAAAAATGATGAGAGAAGGAAAAGGAAAAGTTCATATCGTTCCTGAAGACTCCTACCTTCTCATGCAAATATAATATGCAAGTATTTGAATACCTAAAATGTGTTTTGACGCACTTCACGGATATGTTTGCGGATGATCCGAAAATCGTGAATAATTTAGTAAATATGGAATTATTATACTGAAGCAGCAACCCATACCCTCTTTGGACTATATGCAACAATTTTAGAGTAATGTGACAGGTTCCACTTATACATGCCAAAAAAAAGCTTTGTTTTACTCCTGCCTCATTTTCAACTTACCCATAAAACCAGCATTCTCCTCAGTAAATGTTGAAAATAATCGCTTATTCGTATCCTGCATATGTTCAATAACACTATTGTGAAGTGCAAATCTCAAGCTTGAAATCACATACTTCATTTTTTATGTGGGATGTGTATGAGCGATTATTTTCAACATTTACTGAAGGAATTGCCGGGATTATGGGTGAGTTTAAAACTAAGGCAGCAGTAAAACCCAATTTTTTCTTTGGCATGTATAAGTGAGACTTGTCTCACTAGTCTAAAATTGTTGCATATGGTCCAAAGAGGTTACTGATTCTTGCTTCAGTATAATTATTTCATATCAACTAAAATATCCATGACTTTCGGATCCTCCGTAAATATCGTAGAAGGATTATGTGAAGTGTGATAAAACACATTTTGGGTACTCAGAAACTCACATATTATATTTACATGAGGAAAGTAGGGGGTTTATGCCAATCCTGGACCTCCCCCCACCACTGACCTTGAGAGTGACCTTGGAGAATAGCCTTCAGAGGTTCACTTGCCCAGTGAATGACCTTGAAAGTTGGTGATCTTGAGAGTTGGCGACCTTGACGATTTGTGACCTTGAGGGTTGGTGACCTTGAGGGTTGGTGACCTTGAGGGTTGGTGACCTTGAGGGTTGGTGACCTTGAGGGTTGGTGACCTTGAGGGATGGTGACCTTGGTGGTTAGTGACCTTGGTGGTTAGTGACCTTGAGGGTTGGTGACCTTGAGAGTTTCGATGACCCTGGGGAATGGTAACCTTGACATGTAACTAAAGGAAGCCATGAATACAAATGTCCTTGAGGGCAAGTGAACTTATCCCCTCTCTTCCACCTCAACCACTAATATAAAAAGAAACACGAGTTTCAGACCTCATGTTCCTTCTGAATAGCCGATAATCGAGCAAAATGTATACTTGCAATTGTGGAAAAAGTTTTACTCGCAGTGATAATCTACATCGCCATCAAGTGCAATCCTGTACAGCGGTGACAGGTGAGCCACCTAGTAAACGGTCTAAATTGAGCCCCATATCGCAAAACGATATGCAGTTCTGTGATTGTTGTAATAAACCAGTTCCAATGGGTCAGATGGTTTCACATCGAAGAACACTCGAACACAGATCTAATTCTTGCATTCAATTGGGTGAAGACGTGCAAATTATCAAAAGTGCTTTCAAATGTAGAATAGTTAGCTATAGGATTGGGAGCGGTAGTAACTATGTGGATTACAAAACATTTTTTGATGCATACAAACAGAAAATGATTTCATTATTGCAAGGTGTGTTGAAGATACATAGTGCGGTGAAAGTTAATATGGAACTATTCAGCTCACATATTCTGCAGACCCAGGAATTATCCGAGGTAAAGTGTTTCAATTCTCCGAACCAGATAGTTGACCAGTCCATGGATCTTAATGCTGTTTTGGATGAATTCATCGACACAATAACGGCACAAAGTACAGAATTCGAAGATCGTGACTCAGGTATATAAATTGCCCAAAAATCAATATTCATACCTTGAATGTAAAATCATTTCTATTGCAGGATGGAGCCTGAAGAAAATCATGTTCACAGAAATGAATGTGAACAAGTATAGCCGTCTTGGTGCGTGTTCCTATATAAAGCTGCCAGATTATATCGAGTCGAAAAAAGGTGTGGTGAATGTGCGAAATGAGGATAACTATTGTTTTGCATGGGCTGTGGTATCAGCACTTTACCCGGCGGATCGTAGGGTTTCCGAAGTGTCTTCTTATCCACCCTTTCAATCAGTGCTGAATGTATCAGGTATGGATTTTCCGATGAAATTAAGTGGAATTTCAAAATTCGAAGTTGCCAATGATTGCTCTATAAATGTATATGGGTTGGAAAAAAAATTTGAGGAATCTAAAATGAAATATGAAGTTGTAGGTCCACTACATTATTCACGACAACGACTCACCAGGCATGTTAATCTTTTACTTATCAGTGATGAAACGGGAAAAAATCATTATTGTTGGATTAAGGATTTGTCAAAATTAGTTTCTAGCCAAATTTCTGCCAATGGTCATAAAAAATATTTTTGTGATGGTTGTTTATTATATTTTGCTAACGGAAAATCATTGACCCAGCATCAATTAAATGACTGCAATCATGTGTGTACAACCACACCTTCTGAAAAATTGAAAATCGACAAGTTCGGTAAATACATTCCTGAAAATATATTGAAATTTGTGAATATCGAAAAGCAGATGAAAGTTCCGTTTGTCGTTTATGCAGATTTTGAGTCAATTCTGAAACCAATTGATTCTTGTCAACCGAATCCAGATTGCTCTTACACCAACCGAACTCACATTCATGAACCATACTCGTTTGCATACTACATAAAATGTTCTTTCAATGAAAAATTCGACAAATTTGTTTCGTATCGAGGGGTCGATACTGCAAAAGTATTCGTCTCAAATATTCAAAACGATTTAAAGAATATATATCATAAACATCTAAAAAATGTTGTTCCAATGGGTCAATTATCTGAGACAGAAGAAAAAGAATTTTCTGATGCAAAGACTTGTGGCATATGTGATAATATATTCGAAGATGGTGATGTCAAAGTGAGAGATCATTGTCACCTGACCGGAAAAAAGAGATTTGGTGCAGCTCATTCTAAATGTAATTTGAATTTCAAACTTCCAAATTTTATACCAATTATTTGTCATAATATGAGCGGATATGATTGCCACTTATTCATCAAGGAATTATTCGACAAGGGCGATCGAGTTGATGTCATTCCACAAACCAAAGAAAAATACATTTCATTCACCAAACATCTTTTCACACACAGCTATTTGGGTAAAGATGGAAAATTGAAGAATAATTTCATGAAATTAAGGTTCATTGATAGCTATAAATTTCTTTCGGAGTCACTTCAGAATCTCGGTGCAAATTTAGTAGAAGATCAATTCATAGACACTAAAAAGTTTTTTCCGGAAGTCGAAAAGTTTCAGTTGATGAAACAGAAAGGTGTATTTCCATACAGTTTCGTAGATTGTATGGAAAAATTAGATATCACACATCTACCATCGAAAGAAGAATTTTATGATAACTTAAATGACGAACAAATTTCAGATGAATGCTATGATAGGGCACAACGGGTATGGAATTTATTTGAATGTCGAAGTTTGGGAGAATATTCAGATCTGTACTTGAAATCGGATGTTTTACTGTTAACTGATACATTCGAGAATTTTCGGAGAATTTGTTTGAACACTTATAAATTGGATCCTGCCCAATATTATACCGCCCCAGGTTTATCTTGGGACGCTATGTTGAGATACACAAAAGTTGAATTGGAGCTTTTGACTGATATTGACATGATACATTTTTTCAAGAAAGGTATACGTGGTGGAATAAGTCAATGTAGTGACCGAATGCATGTCGCAAACAATGAATATCTACCTAACTACGATGCCAAAAAAGACGTATCTTGAGACGTATTTGGATGCAACAAATTTGTATGGTCATAGCATGTCTCAACCTTTGCCCATTGGTGGATTCACCTGGTTGACACCCAGTGAAATACAGGATTTGGATGTGATGAGTATTTCTGCTGATTCTCCTTTTGGTTATGTTTTTGAAGTGGACATTCATTATCCAGAAGAATTACATGATTCTCATTCGGATTTACCTTTCCTAGTCGAAAGTATAATTCCACCAGGTTCAAAATCCAATATTTGCAAGTTGATACCGAACTTATCAGATAAAAAAAACTATATCGTTCATTATAGAACTCTTAAACAAGCTATAGAAAACGGATTGATGGTTATGAAAACACATAGGGTTTTGAAATTTCGGCAATCGTCATGGCTTAAGAAATATATCGATTTGAATACAAAAATGCGTAATAAAGCTTTGAATAAATTCGAAAAACAATTTTTCAAGTTAATGAACAATGCCGTGTATGGAAAAACTCTGGAAAATGTGGAAAATAGAAGGGAAATTAAACTGGTTACTCATTGGGAGAATATAAAAAGGTCATTGGGGGCTAATTGTCTGATTTCCAACCCAAATTTCAAAACATGTTCAATATTTACAGAAAATTTTGTCGCTATTCATATGGGAAAAGTAAGAGTGTGTTACGATAAACCACTTTATTTGGGATTTAGTATATTGGATTTATCAAAAACAGTAATGTACGATTTTTACTACAAATGCATAAAAAGTAATTTTGGAAATGACGCTTCACTACTGTACACAGATACAGATTCTTTTATATTGAAAATAGCAAATAAAAACTTTTACGAATTCATGATCGAAAATATAGAAAGATTCGATACCTCCAATTATAACATCGGAAACGATTTTGGCATTCCTGTTACAAAACCCATTCTGGGGAATATGAAAGATGAATTTCCCAATGACCCCATTATCAGTTTTTATGGTACTGGGGCCAAAGCTTACTTTGTTCAGTCCGTTAAAAATGAATTGAAGAAAGCCAAAGGCGTCAAAAAGTCAGTCATTATCAAACAATTGCACGAAAGTGACTATAAAAATATTGTTGAGAAGGGTGGTTCCATACTTAGAAAAATGAATAGTTTCAAAAGTGATACCCACGACATATTTACTGAAATGAAAAATAAAGTCGATTTGTCACACCATGACGACAAGCGGTTCATTATACCCAATACCACAAAAACATTGCCGTGGGGCCACAACGATATTGAATTTTATCAAACGGACCCCGAACAAAATCTGTTATGGTGTTCAAACATTGTGGAATCTGCGATTCATAATAATTCACAACCTGTCAACAATTTGGATTTGCTGATTTCATTACTGGAAGCAGAATAAGTCGAAGTAAGGGAACGCAAATCCTTAATTATCATTCAACAAATTTTATATTATTCATCCGATAGCGTGAAAAGGGTATATTCATCTACAATTGGCTATGAAACTGTTTTCACGAATATTTGAACCAATAATTTGATACGTTTCATATCATATATTTGAATTCCTTTTTTTTATGCCAACTATATTTTGACATAGAAGGTACTGAAAAACGGTTCCACTTATATGTTGGAGAATAATCCAGAAATATCTCATATCGAAAGAAAAAAAAAACACAATTTTCGAAGCATGAATATTCGATATTGAAATTACATTTCCGAATTGTTTCTACTCATATATGTTAATTTCATAGTGTAGCATAAAAATATTCAAAATTTATTGTATAGCATCCACATATTGAATGAATAGATATTTTCAATTTTAACGTGTATGTATAGACTGAATAGACATAATAAATAACATTCTTTCGTCTCGTTGTAGTCAACGTTTTGAAAAAACTGTACCGATGTACATTCCTTAGGTCCTTATCGACCATACTGTGTTTGAGTGGTCTAGTCTTGAAGAATGCGAGTTTATGCCGCATTCCTTATTTTGTCTAGCAGCAGGTAGCGAGGCGTGGGTACCTGTACCGCATTCCTTTGCTTTGAACGATCAGGGTGTATGAAGGTGACCCAAAAGAATTTGGCCTTGTAGTGGTCTCTTTTCAATATCTCTACCTGTGCAATTTCGGAGTAGGGGATGTGCGAGGTTACTCAAACTAGAGGGTGGCATGATGCATCATTGTACCCTGTTCTTCCCACTGGTAAAGTTGTGAGTCGTGCTTTTATTGATATTGTGAAAGAGTGGTGTGATTGGATAACCGAAATGAAAGGTAATAAAAGTCCCAATTCTCAGGATAGTGGAAAGTCGGTTGTTAGTATGCTGGCAACGTTAGCATATCTTAGTACAATTAATATTGAAAAAAATAAAGACGCGGTTAACGAAAAGACTAGAGACGCGGTTGATGATAAAAATAAATATTCGGTTGCTGGTTGTTCGACTCAAAAAATAAATATATTAAGTGATGTTAGGATACAGAAACCCGAACAAACAGCAACCGACCAATCGAAATATTTGGATTTTGAACAAATTCACAGCACAGACATACCGAGTTTCCATTATTCCAGCTTATCGGTGGCAGATATGCAAGAATTCGGAGATGTAGAAATGGAAAAATATTTCGCGGACATCAAGGGCTTCACTCCACCTCTGTTACCATATGCCCCCTTATGTGAAGACATAAGCAACGATGAAGCGGGTCCTTCATCGTTGAATAAGTCTTCCAAAAGGAAAGAATTGACACCGGTAAACTCCCCCAAAAAACAAAGGATGTCTACCACAAAAAGTGACGAAGTTGAGTCCAACGAATTTCCGTTGCTGAGAGGACTACTCACAAGACCTCTGGCATCGAAACAATCCGTCGGTAGTCCGATTCCAACGGTAGTTCTATCTTCCGAAGATAGTTCACCGTCACCGGTAATTTTGGGAAGAGAGGTAGTGCAATCATCGGCCCCGGCTAACTCTCCCAAAAAACAGGAATCTGCCTCAAAAAATGACGGAGCCGGTTCCAACGAATTTTCGGTGTCCAGTGCGTCACCTGCAAGTCCCGTCTCAGCAAAGCAATCCGTTGGTTTCACTTCTCCGAATCGATCGGTAGATCATTCTGAAGTGTTTTCTGGTAGAAGTTCATCGGTATCACCAATTTTGGGAAGTGGTAGAAGTGATGGCAGTGTTTGGTCACAAAATGCGGAAGAACAACATAAGAAAATTGTAGATGTTTTTTCGGATTTTGTTAACAAAAAAGCCCGAGCATATCTAGAACATCGAGAAGCTGCTGCAAAGGTCTCTGACGCTCAGAAATCGTTGCTGGCGTACGATACGGAGCTCGAAGAAATAAAAAATCGAAAGGAGGAGTTGAAACGACAATTGGAAGAGCTCGACGGACGCCAGCAACGAATTATGGGTGACAGTAATCAGCTTAGGCAAAGTTTGCCAACGCTGAAGGCCAAAGCAATTAAGTCGCAGCTCTCGCTCAATCGAGAGAGCAGACGACTTAAATTGCTGCAGGAGAAGGTTAAAGTTTTTATGGAGAAATGAATATGTGCGTGTGTGTATAGGTGTGTTTGCGTGTGAATATGATCCTTTTTTCCGATCCCAATTCCCTCGATTATTGTATTATATATAATTAAGATATTTGATACGAAATTATTTAATAATATTTGAATGTATATTTTTCATAGGATAGATTAAATTTTAAGTACATGTTAGTTGAGTGTGTTCGTATTTGTATTAGAGTGTAAATAAAGGTTTGTGTTTTTTAAAGTAGAAGGGGGGAGGGGGTATATATTCATATCGTATTTGTATACATAATTGGTTTTTAATTATTGTAATTATTAAAATGAATATTATCATTAAATAATATTTGAATGTGTATATTTAATAAGATAGATTAAGTTTAAGTACATGTTAGTATGTTAGTATGTTCGTATTTGTAATAAATCATAAATAAAAAAATAACAAACACTATTCGTATTTGTTTGCAAAAGAAAATAAAGGTTATAGATATATCCTCATCGTAATAAACTGTTATTCAAAGTTTGTATGGTCAAGACCGCTGAAAAATAAAACGGGAAAATCCGTTACCGCAGCAATGGAGAGTGTGTTGAAAGACGCAAAGTACACACCGAAGAACTTGCAATCCGACCAAGGCACTGAATTTTATAATACAAAATTTTCCTCGTTGATGGCGAAACATCTGATCAATCATTATTCGACATTCAGTACTAAAAAAGCGGCAATTGCGGAACGAGTTATTAGGACATTGAAAAGTTGGTTGTATAAAGAGTTTTCAGTTCAAGAGCATCACAAGTGGTTGAAAATTCTTCCGCACATAACGGATCAGTACAACAATAAAATTCATAGCAGCATTGGAATGAAGCCCGTTGAAGTGACATCATCCACGAAACTGAATTTGTATAAACACGCCAAAATACATGCGAAATATTAAAGAAGTAAATTCAAAATAGGAGACGTAGTTCGAATAAGCAAGTACAAGAGCATATTCGATAAAGGTTATACAGCAAATTTCACAACTGAACTTTTTAAAATTGTTAAGGTAAATAGTACAATGCCTGTAACCTATGAGCTTGAAGACATGGATAAGAAACCAATAAAGGGCTGTTTTTATGAAATGGAGTTGAGTAAAACGAAGCAGCCCGACATTTACTTGGTGGAAAAAATTTTGAGGAGGAATCATGGGAAAGTAATGGTGAAATGGCTTGGGTTTCCCAACGACAAAAACTCATGGATTGATGAAAGTTCGATAGTATAATTGAATATCTGTATTTTTTCATCAAGTAGCCATAAACTGATATTAATTCGATATGTGAATTTTATGAGTTATATATTTACAGTGAAATCGTTGATATAATGTTTTTCTCATTACTATAAATGAATAAAAAATGAACAATACTTGGTGCAATTTTTTATTTTTCGTTAGTCATACAAAGTGTTTATTGATGTTCAATCACTTCATATTGGAACCACATGGAACCACATGGGTTTTCCTCAACTCTTCCCGCTCGGCTCTCTGATCTTCGTTCAAACACCAGCATTTGAGCAGATGGTCTATTCTGTCTTTGAAAAAAAACCCGACACATTCACATAATGTCAACCCCATTCGACACTGTTCGCATAGGTTTTTCCAACAGTCTGTTTGGTAGCTGTCACAATTCGTACATCGCTGGAAATCCAAGGTCTCCTCTGCTCTGCAATCCCTACAGTCTTCTCTAATAATACCAAAGTTTGTGGTGTCCATTCTTTCACCACACTTTCGGCATTCCGTCCATAAACCGAACCGTTTTGTCACTTTTTTTGGAGTCTTCGGAGGGTTTATTCTTTCACACTCTTGACACAATCCAGTGCAGGTATTGATAAAACTCGGTGGCCATGCAATGTCACAGTTATGACATGACAAATTTTTATCAATCACTAATGGATACACTGCAATTTTTGGCTTAGAATCCCACTCTCTTGATGTCGACATATCTAGAAATGATGAAACTTGTGTGCTATAAAGAATCGCATAGAATGATCCACCTCATTCAGCGACCCTCATTATATACAATCCGATATACCCTCCACCTAGGTATCCTCCGAAGGCCTTGAAGTCCAGTGACCTTCATGTTGAGTGACTTTCAAATGACATTCGAGCACTGAATGACCTTCGAATATGGAGTGACCTTCGAATATGTAGTGACCTTCGAATATGGAGTGACCTTCGAATATGGAGTGACCTTCGAATATGTAGTGACCTTCGAACACCAAACGACCTTCGCATCTCAAACGACCTTCGAGCAACGGGTGACGAATTTGAAATGACCTTCATCCCCTCACAGTATTGGAAAACCATATAAGGAGAGGACGAATACCACCTCTGCATCAGTTTCATTGAAATATCAGAGTAGTTCGTATTGAAATGGCAGCTCAACAAAATGATAGAATGAGTGTGTTACGAGACCTAGTGGCTATCGATATAAATCATGTCGAAGAAGATGCAGAAGTGGACGATGACATAGCTGAAGAAGTTGCAGCAGTGAACGATATAGCTGAAGAAGTTGCAGCAGTGGAAGTTGTTGAAGAAGCAGATGTTGCGGCAGAAGGAGCTATTGCAGTTGCCGCTAACGATGATGATGGTTCTAGCGAGGATGAAGGGATGTACGAAGATGGCCCTGATGTAGATGGTGAATATAGGTGCGTGTTCAAAAATATAAACAGTGTGAGGGATGTCGGTAGAAATATGTATTGTTCGATAATTTCATGCTGGATGGTAGTAACAACCACCGAGGATCGTAAGGTTCTATGCCACAAGTGCTTCATGCTGTACAGTGAATTAGTCGATAGTGGACATTATAACAATGTAGATCTGCATTATAAAACGGACTTCAATAATATTCCCGATTACGACTGTGTGGCTTGTGGAATGACTGTTTGTCAAGTGCGCCTAATTGACACTTGCCTGTTTTGCAATACAAGTTTTAAAAAAATATAATTTTACAGAGCGACTGCAAATTTCCGAATACTGGAATATGGCCCTGCAGACAGTTCCAGTGATGTGCATCGGTGTGGAAGTGTTGCTCGTGTTTCTGTTCAGGAATACGAACCGCCGGATGACATAAGCGATTGTTCAACAATTGAATTGGACTGGGAACATTTACCAGATCAAAGCCATTGGTGGTGTCCGGCGCAATTGTCTGAAGAAGATGGCGGGGAAGAGGTTATCCGAATGGAAGAGGCATGCGATTGGACTTTTAGACTTTGAGTCGGGGTGTTTATATTAGATTTGTATAACGTATAGCATAATAATAGGGAAAAAAAGACTGAAATATATATTTTAAATGAAAATATGTTTCATTCATTTGATGATCGATAGCTCTATAGTGAATAATAGCTCAAAAAAATTATTCAAGTGGTATAAATACTACTAGCCTGTACATTTCAAAGAAACTGTGTTTGGAAATGTCTGATGTCACTAACTAAACATGTGAGATTTTTTTAAATACTCTGAAATTTCTTATATCTATTGCAACATATTTTCAGACACACATATAAAACATATTCGCTTTCCTGGGTGTATTTCAGCTTCAAAATATACTTTCAAATAGTGAGATATATATTTTCTAATAAAAAAGTGTATGTAATATATTAAAATGAAAGTGGCATGCTCATCTGTGCATCAAAATGTTTAATGAAAAACTAGTGCGCATCCATTATTTCTAGCTATAGTTGGTATTTAACCAAAACTCGTTGTGATGTATATGAATTGTATCAAAATATAACCAAAACCTTCAACTGCGCATACATTTTTACCCCACATTTTGAAATAGCTCCATTTTGGTTTAATGCGCAAACGGGAGCTTACAGAAATGCGTAGTAATGAAAATTCATTTTTCGAACACTCCCCTGTTGTTAAAAATGCTCTCATATACACTTCATATCTTTCTTGAGTATTTTAGTTGGTTGGAGAGGGAATATTTCTTTGAAAATTGTGATATTTTTATCAGCAGCCATGTAATATAATACATAACGGAAGTAGTGAATCCAACTGCGCACCTATATATTCAATAAAAAACCTATGCGCATCCAGTTTTCTAGTCTGGAGAACATTTTCAGTGCATATATGACAGAGAATCATAGACATGTATGGTAGCATGGTTAATGCCACCCACTGCGCATAACTTTTCTCTGTCACTTTCCTAAAAGTTCCGTTTTGGTCGCATACCTAAACCAGTTACCTGACTTGTGCGCAGTTGATTTCCCCTCCCCCCCACACCCCCCCCCCCCCTAATTAGCCACTACCCCACCCCTGCCCTAGTGTGAGGCCATCCGAGTTCACCCACGTATCCAGTTTTTTTTTTCTCGAATTGCTCGGAACGAGGGTCTTTCCCCCCAACAACTAACCCCCCCCCCCCCTCCCCCTCCCCCCCCCCCCTCTAAAACAACATTTTATTTTTTTATTTATGATTTATTACAAATACGAACATACTGACATACTAACATGTACTTAAACTTAATCTATCTTATTAAATATACATATTCAAATATTATTAAATGATAATATTCATTTTAATAATTACAATAATTAAAAACCAATTATGTATACAAATACGATATGAATATATACCCCCTCCCCCCTTCTACTTTAAAAAAACACAAACCTTTATTTACACTCTAATACAAATACGAACACACTCAACTAACATGTACTTAAAATTTAATCTATCCTATGAAAAATATACATTCAAATATTATTAAATAATTTCGTATCAAATATCTTAATTATAATATATATATATATATATATATATATATATATATATATATATATATATATATCATATATATATATATATATATATATATATATATATATATGTATATATATAATACAATAATCGAGGGAATTGGGATCGGAAAAAAGGATCATATTCACACGCAAACACACCTATACACACACGCACATATTCATTTCTCCATAAAAACTTTAACCTTCTCCTGCAGCAATTTAAGTCGTCTGCTCTCTCGATTGAGCGAGAGCTGCGACTTAATTGCTTTGGCCTTCAGCGTTGGCAAACTTTGCCTAAGCTGATTACTGTCACCCATAATTCGTTGCTGGCGTCCGTCGAGCTCTTCCAATTGTCGTTTCAACTCCTCCTTTCGATTTTTTATTTCTTCGAGCTCCGTATCGTACGCCAGCAACGATTTCTGAGCGTCAGAGACCTTTGCAGCAGCTTCTCGATGTTCTAGATATGCTCGGGCTTTTTTGTTAACAAAATCCGAAAAAACATCTACAATTTTCTTATGTTGTTCTTCCGCATTTTGTGACCAAACACTGCCATCACTTCTACCACTTCCCAAAATTGGTGATACCGATGAACTTCTACCAGAAAACACTTCAGAATGATCTACCGATCGATTCGGAGAAGTGAAACCAACGGATTGCTTTGCTGAGACGGGACTTGCAGGTGACCCACTGGACACCGAAAATTCGTTGGAACCGGCTCCGTCATTTTTTGAGGCAGATTCCTGTTTTTTGGGAGAGTTAGCCGGGGCCGATGATTGCACTACCTCTCTTCCCAAAATTACCGGTGACGGTGAACTATCTTCGGAAGATAGAACTACCGTTGGAATCGGACTACCGACGGATTGTTTCGATGCCAGAGGTCTTGTGAGTAGTCCTCTCAGCAACGGAAATTCGTTGGACTCAACTTCGTCACTTTTTGTGGTAGACATCCTTTGTTTTTTGGGGGAGTTAACCGGTGTCAATTCTTTCCTTTTGGAAGACTTATTCAACGATGAAGGACCCGCTTCATCGTTGCTTATGTCTTCACATAAGGGGGCATATGGTAACAGAGGTGGAGTGAAGCCCTTGATGTCCGCGAAATATTTTTCCATTTCTACATCTCCGAATTCTTGCATATCTGCCACCGATAAGCTGGAATAATGGAAACTCGGTATGTCTGTGCTGTGAATTTGTTCAAAATCCAAATATTTCGATTGGTCGGTTGCTGTTTGTTCGGGTTTCTGTATCCTAACATCACTTAATATATTTATTTTTTGAGTCGAACAACCAGCAACCGAATCTTTATTTTTATCATCAACCGCGTCTCTAGTCTTTTCGTTAACCGCGTCTTTATTTTTTTCAATATTAATTGTACTAAGATATGCTAACGTTGCCAGCATACTAACAACCGACTTTCCACTATCCTGAGAATTGGGACTTTTATTACCTTTCATTTCGGTTATCCAATCACACCACTCTTTCACAATATCAATAAAAGCACGACTCACAACTTTACCAGTGGGAAGAACAGGGTACAATGATGCATCATGCCACCCTCTAGTTTGAGTAACCTCGCACATCCCCTACTCCGAAATTGCACAGGTAGAGATATTGAAAAGAGACCACTACAAGGCCAAATTCTTTTGGGTCACCTTCATACACCCTGATCGTTCAAAGCAAAGGAATGCGGTACAGGTACCCACGCCTCGCTACCTGCTGCTAGACAAAATAAGGAATGCGGCATAAACTCGCATTCTTCAAGACTAGACCACTCAAACACAGTATGGTCGATAAGGACCTAAGGAATGTACATCGGTACAGTTTTTTCAAAACGTTGACTACAACGAGACGAAAGAATGTTATTTATTATGTCTATTCAGTCTATACATACACGTTAAAATTGAAAATATCTATTCATTCAATATGTGGATGCTATACAATAAATTTTGAATATTTTTATGCTACACTATGAAATTAACATATATGAGTAGAAACAATTCGGAAATGTAATTTCAATATCGAATATTCATGCTTCGAAAATTGTGTTTTTTTTTTCTTTCGATATGAGATATTTCTGGATTATTCTCCAACATATAAGTGGAACCGTTTTTCAGTACCTTCTATGTCAAAATATAGTTGGCATAAAAAAAAGGAATTCAAATATATGATATGAAACGTATCAAATTATTGGTTCAAATATTCGTGAAAACAGTTTCATAGCCAATTGTAGATGAATATACCCTTTTCACGCTATCGGATGAATAATATAAAATTTGTTGAATGATAATTAAGGATTTGCGTTCCCTTACTTCGACTTATTCTGCTTCCAGTAATGAAATCAGCAAATCCAAATTGTTGACAGGTTGTGAATTATTATGAATCGCAGATTCCACAATGTTTGAACACCATAACAGATTTTGTTCGGGGTCCGTTTGATAAAATTCAATATCGTTGTGGCCCCACGGCAATGTTTTTGTGGTATTGGGTATAATGAACCGCTTGTCGTCATGGTGTGACAAATCGACTTTATTTTTCATTTCAGTAAATATGTCGTGGGTATCACTTTTGAAACTATTCATTTTTCTAAGTATGGAACCACCCTTCTCAACAATATTTTTATAGTCACTTTCGTGCAATTGTTTGATAATGACTGACTTTTTGACGCCTTTGGCTTTCTTCAATTCATTTTTAACGGACTGAACAAAGTAAGCTTTGGCCCCAGTACCATAAAAACTGATAATGGGGTCATTGGGAAATTCATCTTTCATATTCCCCAGAATGGGTTTTGTAACAGGAATGCCAAAATCGTTTCCGATGTTATAATTGGAGGTATCGAATCTTTCTATATTTTCGATCATGAATTCGTAAAAGTTTTTATTTGCTATTTTCAATATAAAAGAATCTGTATCTGTGTACAGTAGTGAAGCGTCATTTCCAAAATTACTTTTTATGCATTTGTAGTAAAAATCGTACATTACTGTTTTTGATAAATCCAATATACTAAATCCCAAATAAAGTGGTTTATCGTAACACACTCTTACTTTTCCCATATGAATAGCGACAAAATTTTCTGTAAATATTGAACATGTTTTGAAATTTGGGTTGGAAATCAGACAATTAGCCCCCAATGACCTTTTTATATTCTCCCAATGAGTAACCAGTTTAATTTCCCTTCTATTTTCCACATTTTCCAGAGTTTTTCCATACACGGCATTGTTCATTAACTTGAAAAATTGTTTTTCGAATTTATTCAAAGCTTTATTACGCATTTTTGTATTCAAATCGATATATTTCTTAAGCCATGACGATTGCCGAAATTTCAAAACCCTATGTGTTTTCATAACCATCAATCCGTTTTCTATAGCTTGTTTAAGAGTTCTATAATGAACGATATAGTTTTTTTTATCTGATAAGTTCGGTATCAACTTGCAAATATTGGATTTTGAACCTGGTGGAATTATACTTTCGACTAGGAAAGGTAAATCCGAATGAGAATCATGTAATTCTTCTGGATAATGAATGTCCACTTCAAAAACATAACCAAAAGGAGAATCAGCAGAAATACTCATCACATCCAAATCCTGTATTTCACTGGGTGTCAACCAGGTGAATCCACCAATGGGCAAAGGTTGAGACATGCTATGACCATACAAATTTGTTGCATCCAAATACGTCTCAAGATACGTCTTTTTTGGCATCGTAGTTAGGTAGATATTCATTGTTTGCGACATGCATTCGGTCACTACATTGACTTATTCCACCACGTATACCTTTCTTGAAAAAATGTATCATGTCAATATCAGTCAAAAGCTCCAATTCAACTTTTGTGTATCTCAACATAGCGTCCCAAGATAAACCTGGGGCGGTATAATATTGGGCAGGATCCAATTTATAAGTGTTCAAACAAATTCTCCGAAAATTCTCGAATGTATCAGTTAACAGTAAAACATCCGATTTCAAGTACAGATCTGAATATTCTCCCAAACTTCGACATTCAAATAAATTCCATACCCGTTGTGCCCTATCATAGCATTCATCTGAAATTTGTTCGTCATTTAAGTTATCATAAAATTCTTCTTTCGATGGTAGATGTGTGATATCTAATTTTTCCATACAATCTACGAAACTGTATGGAAATACACCTTTCTGTTTCATCAACTGAAACTTTTCGACTTCCGGAAAAAACTTTTTAGTGTCTATGAATTGATCTTCTACTAAATTTGCACCGAGATTCTGAAGTGACTCCGAAAGAAATTTATAGCTATCAATGAACCTTAATTTCATGAAATTATTCTTCAATTTTCCATCTTTACCCAAATAGCTGTGTGTGAAAAGATGTTTGGTGAATGAAATGTATTTTTCTTTGGTTTGTGGAATGACATCAACTCGATCGCCCTTGTCGAATAATTCCTTGATGAATAAGTGGCAATCATATCCGCTCATATTATGACAAATAATTGGTATAAAATTTGGAAGTTTGAAATTCAAATTACATTTAGAATGAGCTGCACCAAATCTCTTTTTTCCGGTCAGGTGACAATGATCTCTCACTTTGACATCACCATCTTCGAATATATTATCACATATGCCACAAGTCTTTGCATCAGAAAATTCTTTTTCTTCTGTCTCAGATAATTGACCCATTGGAACAACATTTTTTAGATGTTTATGATATATATTCTTTAAATCGTTTTGAATATTTGAGACGAATACTTTTGCAGTATCGACCCCTCGATACGAAACAAATTTGTCGAATTTTTCATTGAAAGAACATTTTATGTAGTATGCAAACGAGTATGGTTCATGAATGTGAGTTCGGTTGGTGTAAGAGCAATCTGGATTCGGTTGACAAGAATCAATTGGTTTCAGAATTGACTCAAAATCTGCATAAACGACAAACGGAACTTTCATCTGCTTTTCGATATTCACAAATTTCAATATATTTTCAGGAATGTATTTACCGAACTTGTCGATTTTCAATTTTTCAGAAGGTGTGGTTGTACACACATGATTGCAGTCATTTAATTGATGCTGGGTCAATGATTTTCCGTTAGCAAAATATAATAAACAACCATCACAAAAATATTTTTTATGACCATTGGCAGAAATTTGGCTAGAAACTAATTTTGACAAATCCTTAATCCAACAATAATGATTTTTTCCCGTTTCATCACTGATAAGTAAAAGATTAACATGCCTGGTGAGTCGTTGTCGTGAATAATGTAGTGGACCTACAACTTCATATTTCATTTTAGATTCCTCAAATTTTTTTTCCAACCCATATACATTTATAGAGCAATCATTGGCAACTTCGAATTTTGAAATTCCACTTAATTTCATCGGAAAATCCATACCTGATACATTCAGCACTGATTGAAAGGGTGGATAAGAAGACACTTCGGAAACCCTACGATCCGCCGGGTAAAGTGCTGATACCACAGCCCATGCAAAACAATAGTTATCCTCATTTCGCACATTCACCACACCTTTTTTCGACTCGATATAATCTGGCAGCTTTATATAGGAACACGCACCAAGACGGCTATACTTGTTCACATTCATTTCTGTGAACATGATTTTCTTCAGGCTCCATCCTGCAATAGAAATGATTTTACATTCAAGGTATGAATATTGATTTTTGGGCAATTTATATACCTGAGTCACGATCTTCGAATTCTGTACTTTGTGCCGTTATTGTGTCGATGAATTCATCCAAAACAGCATTAAGATCCATGGACTGGTCAACTATCTGGTTCGGAGAATTGAAACACTTTACCTCGGATAATTCCTGGGTCTGCAGAATATGTGAGCTGAATAGTTCCATATTAACTTTCACCGCACTATGTATCTTCAACACACCTTGCAATAATGAAATCATTTTCTGTTTGTATGCATCAAAAAATGTTTTGTAATCCACATAGTTACTACCGCTCCCAATCCTATAGCTAACTATTCTACATTTGAAAGCACTTTTGATAATTTGCACGTCTTCACCCAATTGAATGCAAGAATTAGATCTGTGTTCGAGTGTTCTTCGATGTGAAACCATCTGACCCATTGGAACTGGTTTATTACAACAATCACAGAACTGCATATCGTTTTGCGATATGGGGCTCAATTTAGACCGTTTACTAGGTGGCTCACCTGTCACCGCTGTACAGGATTGCACTTGATGGCGATGTAGATTATCACTGCGAGTAAAACTTTTTCCACAATTGCAAGTATACATTTTGCTCGATTATCGGCTATTCAGAAGGAACATGAGGTCTGAAACTCGTGTTTCTTTTTATATTAGTGGTTGAGGTGGAAGAGAGGGGATAAGTTCACTTGCCCTCAAGGACATTTGTATTCATGGCTTCCTTTAGTTACATGTCAAGGTTACCATTCCCCAGGGTCATCGAAACTCTCAAGGTCACCAACCCTCAAGGTCACTAACCACCAAGGTCACTAACCACCAAGGTCACCATCCCTCAAGGTCACCAACCCTCAAGGTCACCAACCCTCAAGGTCACCAACCCTCAAGGTCACCAACCCTCAAGGTCACCAACCCTCAAGGTCACAAATCGTCAAGGTCGCCAACTCTCAAGATCACCAACTTTCAAGGTCATTCACTGGGCAAGTGAACCTCTGAAGGCTATTCTCCAAGGTCACTCTCAAGGTCAGTGGTGGGGGGAGGTCCAGGATTGGCATAAACCCCCTACTGAGGAAGTAGAAGTCTTCAGGAACTATACACACTTTTTTTCTCCTTCTACTATAATTTTTAACAAAGTTATGTTAAATCTAATAATCGGCCCTGCCGGAAATGGCAGTGGCAGGGTATCGCGAGCTTGAAATTTGATATCGGAATTCAATCAGGTTCTCTGAGAGAGATTCTAACGTTACCTAGTATTCTTATTTCACAATTGATCTTGTATATTAAAGAAAATGAGCATGCTTTTAACAAGAATATATAACACAAGATATAAAACAAATATTTATCAACCTTTATCAGGGCTAGGTATAGGTCAACATTCACCAAGGCACATTGGAGTCAAGTTCAGTAACATAATGGATATTCAGAAGGGTGTACAATCAAAGACAAATCAAAACTTTAAGCCAAAAGTCCAGACATTTTTAGTTGATATATTTTATAGTGTAGAGGAATCCTTAAATTTTAAAACTTTGTTCTGTATTTTAACATATTTCTAGCGTCTTCGTCTTTTTTGTATTTTTAAATTTTTTATTTTCTTATCATAAGCTGACTAGTCGGATGGGATTGTATATTTTATATTTTGTTATGTATGATGTAAAATTCTCATTAACGAATAAATGTCTTTCTTTCTTCTTTCGATGATCCCATGTTTTTCACTATTTTTACGAATTTTTTTGAGAGTCATCGCATTTTTTAAGGAAGGGATGGGCTTCTGATTCTCCTGACTGACATTAATTCTTTCCTCATTATATTCAATTTCCGAAATCGTCAAAAATTTTCCCGAACTTCTACGCGTTCTTTATGTAGCTTTTGGTGGGTGGGGGCAGAGGGGGGAATACCTATTCACGTCATCCGCATAATCGCTCAGATTCGTTTAACTTACAAAAACTCACTGAGACTGGCATTCAAAGGAATGTATTATACCATTCATTTCAATAAAATTTGTACTATATGCAATATGTATCAGTGTCAAACCATTTATTATTCGAATGTCCCATACTTTCTATTGTTAGGCCCAAAGGATCTCCTTTTTCAGTCAATTACGAATCTCCCATAAACTCTCCACATAATATTAGCTATGACGATGCTAGAATACTTTCAAATTTCATCACTGAAGTCTTTAAACTACGTGCCTTCGCTGTTAACGAGAAAGCAATTTATAGGTATTTGTCGATTCAAAGAACTGTTTTTTTTTAATTACTTATTCATTACTTTTTATGTAATGTTTTTGCTATTTTTTTTTCGTAGGAAAGTTTTCTTTCATTTGTTTGAAAATAATCCAAACTTCTTGTTATGAGATGTATATCTTTAGAAACAATAAATTAATTTAATTGAAGAGGGGGCACTTTTATGAAATTATTGTATTGTCATAGGTTCTTGATTTCTTAGTACATATGCAAAATTGTAGCTAACTCGGATAAGTAAGTGCTTGAAAAATGGATTGCAAGTTTTGAATCGGAAAAACAGAACTTTACAATGACTGAAGGATACACGAACAGAATGCATATTCGAATACAAACCTCTAAAATGAAGATTCATATAGAAATGGGGTCAATAAATGGAAAGAAAACACAGGTGGTAGAAGAATGAAGAAGTAGTTATGGAATTTAATCCACTTCATCAGATCATACACCGAGAAAAACGTTTTTTTTTGCAGATAATAAATCAATTTGTTCAAACGTAGTTAGCCCAATATTAGCAATTTTGTTTAGTATTCAAACAACCTCGTTGAACATAACACAGTTATTTCAGAAATAAGTATTAACATACATCAAAATATTCGTTACCTGCTAATTTTTTGACCTTAGAACATATTACTTGGCCTGCAAAATAAAAAATTTATATTCAGCATATTTCTTATTTATCAATTTTTAAAAAATTAATTTTTTGATAATTATTCGTTGAATATAAATAAATGTTTGTTAGATTTTATCCATTTTGGGATAATAATATCTGTTTAGTTTTGTCCAAATGATATTTGTAAGCGACGGGAACTTTATAGTCACCAACATAATAATTTCCAGAAAACGTAAATATGTCAACTGTTAACTAAAAGGATTTGGCGGTTGCAAATTATTCGACATATCCAACTCCTCCACAGAGTCACGTGTCATCGCAGCAACATTTCGATACGAGGATCGACTGGAACTCTGAAAGCGTTCCCTTCTACCTTTTATAACGCGTGTATTCAAGTCTTGTGTGTTGTCTTGTCGCTTGTCTGTCAACCTGTTCAACCATATCAAGATCATTAATTTCTTTGTTATTGGCAATATAATCATCATTATTTTTGGCGTGAAACTGGACTAAGTGAACTGAACCCACGCACGAATGTGCATATGGATTGAAGCCACAGGTGAATGTGAAAGTTTGTGCCGGTTTGCCGCTCGTGGAGTAGAGGCAAGGGTGTTCGTACCCTGCTAGTGCTGTGGTGAAGGAAGGATTGTTGAGGGATTGAAACCTTCACGAATATATTACACGATTTTAAGGTAATCATGTTCAAACGCTATATTTATGTGTAATTATTTCCATAATTGAAATCATTGTATTATTAGTAGTTCCCTGACCCAGCCTAAACCAACCTTGTAACATTATTATTTTTCCACTATCAGCTATTCAGAGTCATAGTTATAAAATTGAATTCGATTTGTATTTATTAGCTCGATGTTTAAAATTGCCTACCTTAATAAAATCTTATTGTCATTGAAACATTATTTCTTCCGTAGTGTGTCCACTTTGGATATATTTACAGCCATTTCTCATCTTTCATTATCTATACTCCCTCAAATTATTTGTATTTCCAGCGCTGTCTATTGTCAGAGAACAGCTGTTCAGTTGGTGGTTCGGTTCAGTGACTGTCTTTTGGGCATAGAGTACTTTCCCAGGCGACTCTTACTATATAACACATCTGCGATGTATCCATCGAAATGACCTTCAAAAGCCGTCGGTGTCATGAATTGGGAAAGACACCCTATGGTGATAATAGTTATCTGTCCTGACGAATTCCCGTATGTTTGAGTATTAGGTAATGTTAGGTCATGAAATGTTGTACGAAACATCTTTGAATCCTTTGTTGATATTTTGACACGTCGAGGAATGAAGTTACTTGGCAACTCCGCTAAGGCTCTAGGTATCGGTCTTGGATATGTCAAAGAGGAGATGGTTTCATAACCGGGCTCAATAAAGAAGAAGTCTATTCTGATTTCTGATTTCCGATTTCCGGCTACTGTGGAAATTATTTGTGAGCAGAAAGTGATGAGAATTTTGAGTTGAATTTGAATATTGATTTCTGCAATCATCCAGTAAATGGAATTATTCATTCAACTGAATTAATGTTTTCCATAGTTTGTCACGTTGGTGATTTGATGGGAAGCTGATTATTTTTTGGAAAACATACCCAAATAGGGGACTATTAACTCACTTTCTAGCCACATTTTCTTCAGGTAAGCAGAATCCTTCGACTATATCCTTGAACCTTTAGCAATTCTATCAATCTTGTAGGCATAATTTTGATCATCGTGAAAATCAAGCCTAAGTTGTTGACCCTTCGACTAGGACTATGATATTTGGACATAACATCTGTAGAGGAGCCTGTTAACAGGATCTTTCCCGCAGTTAGCACCAGGCCTTCCTAGACAAAGGTATGAGGTCTGTTCAAGTTGGTATCAGACAGTCAATTATTTAATTTCAGGGTCTTTGGTCTTGGCATATTTCATCCCAGAGCACTAGTCGTACTGGAAGAACTCATCTGTTGTCTTGGTCTACTTACCGTTCGACTGAAGAACTCATCTTTGGTCTTGGCATATTTCATCCCAGAGCACTAGTCGTACTAGAAGGACTCATCTGTTGTCTTGGTCTACTTACCGTTCGACTGAAGAACTCATCTTTTGTCTCTGCATACTTATCGTTAGTCTGGAGGAATCATCTGTCGTGTGGGAGTCACTGCCCTGAAGGCTGACACTTACCTTGCACCTTCACTACTGGTATCCTTCCACCTGGTAGATTCCACCATATTGCCTGGCTGAAACCAATCTGATGTGCACGCAAGTTAACCAGTTCAACCAATATTATATACCTTTTTACCTTTTGTTTATTTAAAATAATTACCTTGAGATTCTGTGAACGCTACAGGTAAGGTGCACCGAACTTAAGCGGGTTTATTTACTATTCTACCCTAACGGGGTATATTGTGTTGAGCAAGATAACTGTGGGTAACTACCCCTAGATAGTTGAGCCCTGGGCTATTCCCCTAGTTGATTTATGTAATATTTTCTATTATACTTCACCACTAAGGTGTCTGATAATTTTTAATGAGCCTTCAGCTACTGCACCACTACGGTGTCTCTGATAGTTTCTAATAAGCCTTCAGCTACTTCGACTTCTAGGTGTCCTGCTACTGTCTAATAAAACCCTTGTCACATTATAGATTATATGACTTAATCATTAAGTTGGTTATTATTTCAGAGTGTGGCAATTGCCTAAATTATTACTATTCGTGTTATATGGGAATTGGTAAAATTATCTCTACAGGGGGCTCAGCATTCATATGACTGGCGCCCGCACTTGTAATATCACAAGACATTTTGTTTTGTCTAACAGCTTTTGGACACTTGTCAAAAGCGTAAGTGGTGATCTTGCCCACTGTAATACTTTAACTGTATGGCGGTGGCAACCTAACCTAGTTCAATGCTGCCAAAATGGCCGGCTGCCTCTTCTAATAATACAATGATTTCAATTATGAAAATAATTACACAGAAATATAGCTTCTAATGATGATTACTTTGAAATCGTGTAATGTATTCGTGAAGGTTCCAATCCTTCCATCACCGCGGCACTAGTAGCGTAGGAGCACCCTTGCGTAACCCGCACAAACATTCACATTCACCTGTGGCTTCAATCCATATACACATTCGTGCGTGGGTTCAGTTCACTTAGTACACTTTCACGCCAAAAATAATGATGATTATTTTGCCAATAACAATGAAATGAATGATCTTGAAATGGTTGAACATCGAATAATGATAAATTGGTTTACATTCAAATCATACATTCTTAGTGGATATAATATATATAACATATATATTTATATTCAAGTTACTGTGAGATATATATATTTATATATACTTAAATAGTAACACAAATTATATCACAGTCAAAGTGATATTATTTTATTGTTAATAAATTAATTTCTATAGTGAACTTCAAACAAGTGAATAAAAACAAATATTAGTTAATATTGAAGTAATATGTTTCTTCTAGTTAATAAATATTAAGTTTGTATCAAACAACTGATTCATTCGAAATTTTTAAACAAATCATTTATTAGTAGTGAAATTATATTAGTTTGGCCATATTCAAAAGCATAATTTGTTAGCATTTAAGAAAATGTCTTTACTGCTAACAAACTGTTCTCTCAGTGTAGTTCTAGAAGAAGTTCAAAGTTACCTAATCCCTTATCCTACTTCAGTACTTAGTTGATGCCATTCCTGTACCTCCCAATCGAAATGCGTTAAAGACAATTACGTGCCAAGTTTTATACTCTGCCTCCAAAATAATATTTGGCCACCAAAAGTAATAAACGAGCACCAAAATCCCTCAACCAGAAATAGAATTCATGAGCACCAGAAATGTTGAAAAGTTGGCATAAATATTAAAGTTGTACCTAATGTAATACATAAATCCCAAAAACATTTATTGATTTCTCACGCATTTTTAACACGCAAGCTAGTTTAGCTGGCTCAGGTTCGGTTTGTGTGTCAAGCGCGAGCGAAAATCTAATTCACGCATTTTCGACTCGCAAGCCAGATTAGCCTGTTCAGGTAAGGTTTGTCTGTCAAGCGAGAGCGAAAAATGTATTTACCTGCCACCAATATGCAATATCAAACATTACGATACTGATTTGATTTTCGTAATGAGATACTTTACCGCACTAGTGCGTTAAAGTAAAATTAATTTGTTTCTCTTTTTAAATGTCAGTCTATTTAATGGAAAAGGATAACAAAAACTAATTTATTATAAATATGAGTATCTATCCCGGGATTTATCAGGTAATAAGGTTTGAATTTTTTAATTTGTAGTGCTATATCTAAATCTATTGTCTAATGGTCTGAATTATTGTCGAAGAAATTTTACTAAATTGGAATAAACGTGTCCAAGTTGACAGTTCGCAAAATAAATCAACAATGGGCGCAACGCTTGCTTATTGCATGATTCTAATATCACTAATTTAAGGAATATTGACTAATTTTGAGTAAATAATTAACATTATTTGTAGTAGGTAAAATATTGTACAATATTTGTGTCGTAAATTCATATTACGATAATCGATGGGTTATCAAACTCGGCCTAAAGGCCTCGTTTTCCATCTCATATCGTAATATGAATCTTTACGACACTTATATCGTAAATATCTATTACGCATTTCCGACTCGCTTGGTGCTCAAATATTCAGTGTTCAAGTAAGATTTCTGGTTCAACAATAATTAGTTTCTACTGAAATATATAAATAAACTTCAAAAATTAAATACTTTGGGGCTCAAAAATTAATAATTTGGTAATTCAATTCTGGTGCACAACTATGATTTTTGGTGACACAAGATAAATATTTGAAAATAATATCAATATTACTTTGGTGCTCGCTTAAATACGACACAGAAAATAATCAATTGAGAATAGATGCACAAATTGATATACTCGTGGAAAAGAAAAAAAAATCGAATAACTTCGATGGCGACGAATTACCCATCACTCCACACATTCCTACGAAGTGGATAATATAAGGCAAGTGTCTGACAAAAAATAGCTGCTACCCTGATTACTACTACGACGGGCATAGAACTATATGTATCTAACAGTAACTTTACATCGATTCTCAAGGAGAAAAATGATCGTGAGTCCTTATTGTAATTAAACAGCACTCTGTAGCAATTCCCGAAAAGAAGGGTATTTCGAGTTTGTTCCATTTTAGTGAAGATAACAATTGAATTTCTCTTAATATGAAGAGAGAAAGAGAAAGAGAAAAACTTGATATTAAAGTTCAAATACGCATAACAAAAAAAAACAAACAGTCCAGTGTCCCTTAAAAAAAATTAATCAATATATCATTACAAATATTATGTTGGCAGACTTTCATGTTCAGATGACTCGATGGTCTTTAGATGAAAGAACTCTGCGTTTAGCAGCCAAAATACCACTTAGCAAATGTTAAATATTCCGACATTAACATCATTGGCATTTTCCTATTTAGTAATTCAGCACGGTGCTTAAAACAGTTCGAATGCCGAAGAAGGATAGTTGGCATGTTGTTTCCTTGAATCAAAGAAAAGATCTTTGCATCGGTCTGCAATGTTGCAAGCATCTCATTCACATAGGCGACTCGTTGGATAAAATGAGGAACGAAAAAATAGTTTTATAATTAAAATTCAACTTTTGAGATTCATATGCTCTATAAAAGGTTCGAATATCATGTGACATCGAATCTCATGATACAGCAATAATAGAAAAAGAAACCTAACATACAGGACACACCTAGAATTTTATAATCCATACTTGAAGTAACATAATTGCTGTTCAAAAGCCTGAAAAATCACTTGAGTTAAAATTCCAATTCCAATTTATTCCAATATCACTTTTCTATGGTTTGTATCAACTTGAAAAAAGTACATTGGAACAATGTATATTATTTTATGAAAAAAATGTGGTACATAATATCAATGAATACCGTTAATTACCTTTCCGTTCATTGGCACAATTAACTTTTCATCGTGATAATGATTGAACATTCACTGATGTAAGATGGTATTTATTGATACAATGAATTCAAGTTCATTGAGATCAAAGTTGATGGTTTTTATATTTATGAACAGGTTTCGTTGCTGCTATGGAAAGGTTCATTGAGGTGAGGAATGTGGTACACTGAAACAATTTGAAATTTTTCATCAAATCAATGAACATAATTCATGGTCCCAGAGCACTGATGTATATATTTTAAAAAAATATGGTACATTTTATTGATGAATACCTCTTCGTTTATTGGCACAATACATTTTTCGTCGAGTCAATGAATGATCATTCACTGAAATATGTATGTTTTTATTGTTACAATGAATTCAAGTTTATCGCGATCAATGATGATCTATTTTCAGACCTATGAACATGTTTCATTGCGGCTATGGAAAAGATCATTGAAATGTAGAAAAAAGTACATTGAAACAATGTATACTATTTTATGAATAAAATATAATACATTATATCAATGAATACCGTTTATTACCTTTCCGTTCATTGGCACAATACATTTTTCATCGTGACAATGATTCAAGTTCATTGAGATCAAAGATGATCTTTTTTTACATTTATGAACAGAGAAAAATTCATTGAGGTAATGAAAGGGGTACACTGAATCCATTTGAAATTGTTCATCATGTCAATGAACGTAATTAATGGTTCCAGAGATGATTTTATTGTTACAATGAATACAAGTTTATCGAAATCAATGATAATCTATTTTCAGATCTACACACAGGTTTTATTGGGGCTATGGAAAGATCATAGAAAGTATAACGAAGTTACTAAGTCCCAGTTTTGTTAGGCAGATAGAAGCAACATTTTACTCCCATTCTATAACTTCGTAATTGAAATGTTCATGAATATAATAATAAGCCTTATGTCGAACCAAGCCATCTCGTGGTTAAATATACTCATAAATTTTGCCGGTATCGGTTCAGCCGAATCCTCGCATAGAAATCTCCGTTGCTGGCAATTTAGCTTTAGCTGGTAGTACACAGCGCCTCCACTAGAGGGACCACTCCTCACGACTTCGTTGTTTGCACAGAGCCGGTTAACTTAGGCAGGAAGCGATCGTTGAAGCATCTTCTCAGGTAGCACAGACTACAGAGACATCCGAAGAGCTCCGAAAGGAGCCAGCCGAAATAAAAGGTAACTTGGAGATACGCCTTCCAATCAGGATTGCGATGTTCTGATGAATGCATGTTAATTATTTCGCATATCTTTCGGAAACTCACTGTATGCTCAATATCAGTGGGAGGCCTTCATTGCATTTACGAATGATATGCAATAATTGAATAAATACCACTTATTCAAATGATAAACAAAATAATTAGTTCAATGTCGAGAATAAACTGAAACATAGATTCAATGTATATGAATTATTGAATCAAGGAATAACCGATACTTAATAATCACCGTTCATTGGATTGATGAAAAATATCAATCGTCGAACTAATCTGAAACAGTATATCAATCATACAGCATTCATTCGAAGAATGGACAATAATAACTAATTTGATGAATACAGTTTCATCAGTTGAACGAATACAATTTATTGCTTGGGTGAACACTCTTCATTCGTTTGATGAATGGAAATCATTACCCCAACGAACCTTGCATTATAGTAAGCGATTATCAATAAACACCATTCATTGAATTGATGACAAGTATCCATCATCGAAATAATCTAAATCATTATATCAATCATACAAAATTCATTCGAAGAACGAACAATAATAATTAATCTGATGAATACACTTTCATCAGCTGAACGAATACACTCCATTGCTTGGGTGATCACTCTTTATTCGTTTGATGAATGGAATTCATTACCATAACGAACCTATTTAATGTACTTGATCAGTATTCCGTAGATCAGTAGATCCGTATTCATAGTATGGATAACCAGTGGTACATTGACATAATGATTGCGTTTATTGGACCAATATTGATGAAAATATTCATTGAGTCACTGAACTTTTTAATTGTATTCAGGTACCAATTTTTTTCTGTGGAGTAATAATAAGAGAGTTGGCGACATGGAACAAAACTCCTCAAATACTCAACAATAGAAATATTCAACAATATGAGAATTGATGGTAGAAGTGGGTTCTTGGGCCTTCCCCACCGTTGGGGGCGGACTCAGAGCATACATTTGTTTATGGATAACTTTGTAGTACCATTCGCGATGCCACAGAAAGGTTCTGGTGAACTACCCACTATATTTTTCTTTTTCTTCTTCTCGTATCAGAAGTTATATCAAAAACCAAATAAAAGTGGCGTATGATGACTACCTTGTTGAATCCAACGTTTGCAAAAGCCCAAAATATTTCTGGAATTTTGTTCAAAAAAAGGAACTTCCAGAATAATCAAATATTCATGGAGAACAATAACTAAAAATGAATAAAATAAATAAATAGTGGTTTATTTTATATTGTAAATCATTACATGACACAGGCAATAACATGACATTTCATTCTAAATCACAATTTCTAACCCAGGGGGGAAAGACAGTAGTGAAAGAAGGGCGCAGAAGTAGGGACTCTTCTGCTCTCAATCAAGAGAGCAGGACAGCGCCCTGCCAAACCGAACTTGGAACCCACCGAGAGAGGGCGCTGTTATCCGGTCACGCGTTATTCAATAAGATACACGCCTCCTGCATAGCTTATGCGTGTAGTTAAGTTTAATTCGATATAGATAATGCTTGCAGATTGTTTGTGAGACTGGTTATTTCGATGTTTATCCCGGAAAAGGCTGAGGCAAAAAACCGGGTTGAGGTACTTCGCACTTTAGGTGTTCCTTTCGACTTGGTTCCCTAAGGAACCGGTTCTTCCCTTCGTTCCTGGAAGATATCGAACCCTTGGAGTCCGCCGTGTTTGCGGGGCTCATTATCGAACACTCTGAGCTTTGTAATGTCCTCGGTGAGGGGAATTTTATGGATGTAGTATTTATAGAACTTGTAAGACAAGTTTCTAATATATGTCGGAACTGAATCGACGCCAGCAAGCTCCTAAGGGTTACCAATCGAACGTATCTTCGGCTGTTGGTTATGATACGGAGTACTTTGTTTTGCATCCTGTCTAACCTCAACAAAGGGGTCATTTTCAGGCTGCAAAACACTGGACAAGCGTATGCCATTGAGGGTTTTATTATTTGTTTATATAGCAGGAGTTTATTCTCCGTGCTAAGTTTTGAGCCTCTGGCTATCAGAGGGTAGGTGCGTTTAAGTGCATCACCAGCCCTCTGGATAGCCAGCGTTATATGCCTGCCGAAGTTCAAACGCTTATCCAGCTGTATTTCCAGGTACCTCGCAGTGTTCACGTTCTCCACTGCTTGGCCATTTGATCATCAACTTCCTGTATAGTTTCGAGTGAGTATACTTTTTAGTGAAGTTGATGGTCTCTGACTTCGCCGGGTTAACCACTATCTTGTTCTCGGCTAAATAGGGTATGACCTTCCTATCCAAGTGAACTTGGATCCTATATTGGGCAGCGACGCTCGAGAAATGGCGGTATCATCTGCATATACCGCCGTGCCCATATCCGGTCTCTTGCACTAAGGAAAATCATACGTATTTAGCGAGTACAAGTGTGGCGACAAACTTGAACCCTGTGGGACACCTGCTTCAATTGGAAACTCTGCGGAGCGAGTGTTATTTACTCTTACCATAAAAGTTCTCCCAACAAGGTAGGAGTTAACCAATCTTACTATATATGAAGGTATGCCTGCCAACAGCATTTTAGAGATAAGACCTTCAACCCATACCGAGTCAAAAGCTTTTTTCATATCTAGCAGGACCATGACCATGTTGTGTCCACGATGAGCTGTCTCTTTCACCCCGTGTACAAATCTGACGACTTGAGAAGTTATGTACTGTGATCCTTTCTAAATCCGAATTGTACATCGGGGATCATTTTGAGTTTCTCCTCGAGACTCAACAACCGCCTCAAGAGGATCTTCTCAACCACTTTGGCGATCACGCTCAAGAGCAAGATCGGGCGGTAGCTATCAAGCTTATGGCCAGGTTTGAGAATGGGTATCACCAGCGCCTTCTCCAGACAATCTGGGTAACACCCCCACTTTATGATGGCCTTTATTAGATGTATAAACTGAACGAAAGTTTTTCTCAGCAAATTCCTAAGTAGAATGACATCCAAGCGTCCAGCCCAGGCGCCTTATTCGTCGGAAGTCTTTTTATGACTTCCGTCAGCTCCTCATAGTTCGTCATAATTTTGGCGAACCTATGAGGGCCAATAGGGAGGGGCAGGGACTCTTCAGTTATTTTAGTATTTCGTCTCTGCCCCTCACTAAAGTCCGGCGCCCTCTTGTGGACGCCAGCGAAGTATTCACCGAACAATTCTGCCTTCTGAGGGTCCGTCGCTAGTGTATCATTCCCATTCTCCATGGCTAGAATCGTCGCTTTGTCATCCGCCACAGAGAATTATCCCAAGTGTCTAGCTTCTCCAGTTTATCCTTACACTATATCAGTCGAAAATATTTTTGTATCACAATTAAAACAGGTACAAGTGAGATCTTCACTTCGGCAACTACCCAATAAAATGACTTATGGAAATGATCCCACTCCCAGTTTCTTACCGAGGGATTTTGACAGATTTTTGCTTTAATAAAAATATTCAACGCAATCATTAGCAAGTGTCACTTTTCTGAACAATGGAAACAATCGAAAATTTGTCCAATTCCCAAATCTGGAAATCCGGTAACTATAGACCATTATCTATTCTGTGTAACTTCGCGAATGTCTTCGAGATATCTGTGTATGACCAGTTAATACCTCAAATCAAACCCTTGATTTCAGCTAACCAACACGGCTTTCTAGGAAAGAAATCCACTGTATCTAACATTTGAATAATGAAGCAGTTTTTGTCAAATGTGATGGACAAAAAAGGACAAGTCGATATCTTACACACAGATTTTGCGAAGGCCTTCGAAAAAATTGATCATTCAGTCTTACTGAAAAAAATGAGTAAAATGGGTTGTAATCGCTTACTAATCCAACTGCTATTTTCTTTTATGAACCAATGAACCAACGGGGTATTTTATGATGGGTTTGCATCTTCCCCTTACATATCATCATCTGGTGTGCCACAAGGCTCCAACTTAGGACCTCTACTTTTCCTTGTGTCCATAAATGATCTCACTTTCGAGCTGTCCTGTGGTAACTTGCTTGCTTTTCGCGGATGATTTGAAGATCTTTTCTTCTATTTCTAGCCAAGAGAGTTGTTCTTATCTTCAGTCGCAAATAGCTTTGATAGAAAACTGGAGTCAACTGAATAAACTAATGATGAATGTTAAGAAATGCAAAGTTTGCTCTTATACACGAAATGTAAATATCTTCGAGTACTCATTGTGGAATGAAAAGGCAATTCAAAAAGTTGATTCCTATACAAACATTTCCGAAAATTTTAGTTATACATTTAAAACGTGTTTCTTCGACTGATGGCAGTAAATTGGACAATGTAATTGATTTTCTTATACAAAATTTGGATTTGAACCAATATTCTGCTCAAGATGGAATTAATACCAATTATAATATCCACGCCATATCTAATCATAGCGGCAGCATTTCTAATGGACACTATTCAGCATATTGCAAACACCCTTATTCTACTTGTTGGCACCTCTTCGATGACTCCCGTGTATCATCCAAGATTGATTCTCTCATCTCTCAGAGAGCATGTATCCTTTTCTACGGGAGAGTTAATATTCTGAATTTTGATGGTGTTGTGGGTTTTTCCGGGTTTTTCTCCAACTGAAATAGCAAATGCGCCATCACTTCAAGTCCTGGGCTTTAATCAAGATATCCATCTTGATATTATTTTATATTTAAAACGCTTTTGTATTCCTGAATTAATTTTTATTTCTATGTATTACATTTAATTGAATAAATAATTCGTTCTCGTCAAAAATACAGTTCATTTCCAGGGATTATGTTGCCTTTGAGAGCTTTGATTTCGCACAATCTCGTTTACTCGAACATTGCACCTCCTGAACCATGCTTGAAATTGGTCGTGAAGGATGTCTAACTTCCCGAGCTTTCCTGTGCTTCCTATCCGATTTCTTCTTATTGAATTTTCCATTATCCTCATTCCCAGCAACCCATATACCATGTACCCTGGCCGACATTTATATTAACATTATCGTGCCTAGTTATTCGTCAAAACATTTTTTTCTTGTTGGGGCAGTTTGTTTGGTAGTTGAGTACAGCTGAATAAATAGTTTAGTGCATTTTTTTTGCATTTGTTGATAATGGAATTCCCATCACTCTTTCACAACTATTGACCATAAGCA
Source organism: Chrysolina haemoptera (assembly GCA_958298965.1). Taxonomy (NCBI): domain Eukaryota; kingdom Metazoa; phylum Arthropoda; class Insecta; order Coleoptera; family Chrysomelidae; genus Chrysolina; species Chrysolina haemoptera. The sequence goes on along the minus strand of OY282597.1, from coordinate 22,129,933 downwards.
ATCGAACCACCAATGGGATATAAAATCATGCATATTGTAGGATGCACTATTTGAAAAATTGATGTCAAGAAAGTTTGAATTTCGTGTTCCATTAAAAAATATTCCAAACAAATATTCGATTTTGTGATCCTTTCTTGCGACCCTCGTATAAAAAATAATCATTCCTGAAGTTAGCCCTCAAAATACGATATGACGTGAAATTATAATATTTTGAAAATTCCTATTGGGTCAAGTAATATTCAACTGTACCACTGGTTAGGGACACACTGTATATACATAAATGGTACAATCATTAAATATTTATTCACACTCTTCTCAACCATTATTTCAACTAGGAACATATGATAACAATATAGGACTTGTTCGATTTTCACCATAGATACATCTTAAAATATTCCGAAAATATTTGAACGAAGATATATCTTATGATGAATGGTTCATATCTTTAGCATCAGTAATGAATTAAGTTTACTCCTAAAAAAATACGACTGAGCTGGATATTGTAAGAAGAAAAAGGTAAAAACACTTTTGTGGGTATCAAATGGCCTCAGATCGGACCCTCGAAGTGCCCCAGTACATATCATTAAACCAGTCTGGTCGACTAATGTGTTTTCACGTTCCAGCGTAAATTTCCAAACATTTAACTTTGGATAATGGGTGTTTGCAATTGGGTTGAATTATGTTTTGTTTGCTATATTAATGTTGATGTAAATGTGTGAGTTCCACGGGGAAGGGCCGTAATATCGTTGTATAAGTGTAATTATAATTAGAGACCGGGGGATGTTGACAGTACAGATACCACAGCCACCTAAGTAACGTCATTCATTACGGGATTCTGGCTCGCGTTATCCGACATTGTGTTTAATCGAGCCAAGAATTCTAAGTGTGCCAGTAATTAATGCACTGTATGTGTCGTTAACATTCTTGGGTCAGTTCAGTAACGCAATTTCTGAGAAGATACTTGAACTTCAGTGGCGTTCGAAGAGACAGCTATGAAAGAAACAAAATATTGTGATAAAAGCAGAGGGCCGTTTCTATTGGTCGCTATATCCACTTGGAGGACCTGATTACAGTCAAAGCAAGTATTCAACCCGAAGTTGAAATATTTGAGATATATACGAAAAGTATGATCGATATATCTGCAGTCTTTCTCACTGAGACAAAACAAAATTGTGAAATTGGGTGACAGTAGTTTTTTTATTCTTCATAACTTCTCGTTCCTCAAGTATCCATTGTAGGGCCTCTGCTTTTGTGCTATGTTTTAACGACATACCCCTTAATGACATGCATCAAAAGTGGCAAAGATTTTATTGAGTTTCAGAGCAACCTCAAATTATTTTAAAAATAATTGTTCATCCTCAAAGGAATCGAGTTGTAACGTATTAAGTTTCAAGAGGTGGCAGTCACCCGGTCTCGACCAATACTTCCTCAGAGGCTACGCAATTAGAATAATAAAAAAATGAGCATGTTTCGTTACAAGAACAAGTAGGGAATGCAATCCATGTTTGATACCATTCAACTTCAGGATTTTGGCAATACTTCTCTCCTGCATAACTAGTAACTTCTTTGCATTCACCAGCATTCTTATCCTATTATCAAGTTTATAACTTTTTTTGCGCTAATTTGTCTAACAGTAGGCGTTAACGGCCCATTCATAAACGACCTTTTTGTATCGTAGATGGCCTCTTGGTAGAGTATAGTGTCATGAAGCGTAGTTATATCAAATTCAAAATTGAAATGTTTCCTCTCCTGAAGGCTACAATGGAATTTCAGTTCCTGCTATGCACTCATTTGTATTTGAATACAAGCAACACCCTGTATAGAACAGTACAAGAATAGCAGAATCGCCTTTGCTACAGCTTCAAATTGTCGGCAGTAATTTACCCATGATGTTTTTCCATCCAACTGAGGTGGTTTCATGGAGAGCTTTCCTGTTTTTGAATCTTTACATCTTTCGAACCCTTTTTCGGTATTATTTGATCAGGTGTTTGGAGTCTCGGATGTTGCTGGATGCATTTCTCAGTTTTCCGACAAAAAAACCCTCGTACGCCTGCTAACATTTGAGGAGTGATTATATGGTGAATGCCTTTGGTATTCTCTATTTCATATCTTCAAGGTTTGAAGGAACCAGAAATGATTGGTATTGGTATCGATAAGTATGAATGGTGACTAATGCGCTGCGACCTGATTAGATCTATTGTGCCCCATCTTCTCCTGCTATCACAAGGTGTTCTTGTTTACGGCAGCACAGTCAGCTGGTGTGATCCCAGTATATTCAATCTTTTACGATATACAGCGTAACACTCCATCAATATATGGTGGGGTGTTTCTGGATGTTCCCCACAGAATCTGCAGGTGCTGTCCTTCTTCAAGCCTAGCTTCCTCAGGTGTTCTTTGAGTCTGCAATGCCCCGTTAGAAATCCCGTGATTGTTTTTAGACTAGTTTTGCTGAGGTTGATCAGTGTCTTCGATCTTGCTCGGTTGAAATTGCCGAGATCTTTGGCCCGCCTCAGCCCTAGAAGTTTTAGCCAGTATGTTGCTCTCATTGCTCCTTCAGCTTTATTGAGTTCTTCTCGGAAGTAAGATTTTCCGTCCGCAGAATGGTTCTGGCCCGATCAGTAGCGTTGCTGCGCCTTTCCGTCTGCTTGTTCATTGCCCTCCACTCCGACGTGCCCCGGCACCCAGAGGAGGGTCACCTTGTTGTTCCTGTCTAGATCATTAAGTTTGTCTAGGCATTCCCAAACCATCTTGGAGTTGATGATAGAAGAGCTCAACGCTTTGATGGCTGCTTGGCTATCGGAGAGAATCACAATTTCCGTGTTCCGGTATTTCCTGTTAAGGTTGAACTGAATGCACTTTTCTATAGCGTGAATTTCCGCTTGAAAAATGGCCCATGGGTTCGGAGTATTTGGTGCCAGGCCCAAAGACTCCTGCTCCAGTTCCCTCGAGAGTTTTGGACCCGTCCGTGTACCGTGTTATGGTGTTCTTCCCCAGTGCTCGAATGGATTCTATGTTCCATTCTCGCTTGGTGTTTAGTTCCGTTCGAAAAAAATTCTCAAAAAAAAATTTCCTGGTAATTTCGTCAGTTGGGAGATCGGCAAGGTGTGCACAGTCGGTGGGGATTGAGCCCTTTACACCGTGTGCTGTCCCTTTGAGTCCGACTCTAGCCAACCTGAGGTTTGCTTCCCTAGCAGTTCTCCTCACCATGATATGGAGAAGAGTGAGGTCCAGAATGACCCCCATTGCTGCTGTTGGAGTCGACCTCATTGCTCCTGTTATACAAAGACATGCTAGTCTTTGTACTTTCTCCAAGACAGCACAGAAATATGTCTATGATCGAGAAGGTAAACTTTCACGACCGGTAATCTCTGAATTATCGGTGGTTTTCGGGTTTGTTGGTAGTGGTTCTCGAGGTAGTTTATACTGACGTTTCGTCTACATCTGCGGTAGACATTTTCAAAGGCGATGCGGTAACGGACGAAGTGATCAAGTCGTTCGTTGAGCAACGAACAACTCGAACAAACGACTGGAACGCTCCAATTTGCGAACATTTCCAAGTCAGAATCAGAATTAATCAATTTATTCATTCATACTTTCGCTTGAAGCTTGGCCGAAGAGATCCAAAAGAGTAGCGAACTTGAAGAAATGTTCCTCTCTATGTCAAACTTGAAATAGTTGCAAACTTAGGAAACGATTAAGAATGATATTTTCTCTATTGCCACCATTTAGCGACTCTTTTGCATTTTTTCTCTACAAATAAATAACCATAATATTTTAAACAATGTTTCCGGGCGTGTAGGAATGGGCAAATTTAGTGATTTTGTGTTTTTCCCCATTTTTGCTCAAATTAGCTTATTTTATAAAAATCTTCTGATGAAGTCGTATTATTCCACCCTGTACAAAAAGTGTAGGGGTGAGTGTGTAAGTGGAGATTTTAGTTTTCGAAAGATTGAGGTAACCAACCTGTTTTAAATGACCAACTTCTTTGATTTTTGAAGTTTAAAATGGCCCAAATAGTGAATACCCTCGTCTGTAGGGAAGTGTCCCCAACAAATTCCAAAAAGTCTCTTATGGCGCGTCTAATTCAATTCTGACCGTTATAATTGTTCATTTGAGAAAGCCATTCATCACAGAAGTCATCTGAGCACGAAGGGAGTAAAATTCGAGCAGTCGCCGAGGGGATCAGGGGGAGGAGGGGTTGGAAAATGCGGATATCGTCTACGAGGAAATTGGGTGGCGCGTTTATTGGAAATCTTTCAACTGTCCGAGTCGAGCCGTTGAAAAGGTGAGAGGAGAACGTCGGAAAACGAACGTTCGAAGAATTGCATTTCCACTCACCAGCGACCGATCGCCGCGAAATGAAAGAAAAAAGACGGGTATATATAGGATATCGCAGTAATGTAATACCTAAGTTCTAGCCAATTTCATTTTCAATTTACTACAGAAATAATATTATTTTCATCAATAGGAGTGTGGTGGGTAGGAACTTTTATTGCCGAGGGAAAATTGATTTCAAATTTCCGTTTGGGTATTGAGATTGGATGGATATGATGGGTACCAAATCAATGGCGTACATGGAGTAGTGTTTGTAATTATATAGTGGGAACGCGTGGGTTGGAACAAATCGTTTTGAAACTGAGGGACTTATTTTCTGGAAAAAACGCTCGTAAACGCCGATGTTCATTTTTGGTTGCCGTATTTCTGATGGTAAATGTATATAATATACAGGGTAGCCCAAAAATTAGTTAGAAACCCACATTTTTCATTTTATTTTTATGATTCTCAGTATGTTTCATGTATCGAGTCACATAGATACCCAAACTCAAGAGGTATCGAGAAAGGACCACGCACAGATCTAATGGAAAAATATCTTTCGGTGAAAATAACTGAATTTTTGATATGTTGTAGCTGGAGTCATCCTGAGTGAAAGTCTCCATTGGCCCAACTCGTATGACTAGATTCGGAGCTAGAGGGCGCCAAATCATAAATTTTGTGATTTTTGGAGAAATTCAGCTGAATGAAAAAAATATCAATATCTCATTTACATTCGAGTAATTCACAAAAGCATGGTTAAATGGGGGTGAAATATTTTGTTGGCAATTATTATTCTTCATTCATGTGTTCAGAGAGTAACAAAATGTCTTCATTCTTTAATATTCAATAGGTTAAAATATATTTTTGGTATCATGTTTCTGATTCGGTCGACGCACGTGCAAGGGCCACTAACCGTTTTTATCCCAATTTTCACCTCGATACTGAAATGATGAATATTGTTGTTAAGGTGTTTTTTGAAATATCGACAAAAAAACAAACTATTCTTTTTTTACCTAATTGTTTATAACTTTTGAAATTTTTCCCAGCCCCAGTTTTCCAGTTTAGCATTTTTCTGGTTGCCATTTCGATTCGAATGAAATTAAAATCATATATATATATATATATATATATATATATATATATATATATATATATATATATATATATATATATAATATCCGAACATATTCTAACATTTGATGGCGATCATATGATGGAATGGAATAATACCAAAATTTTATTGAGAGAATCAAATCAATAAAAAAGAAAGTTCAAGGAAACTGCGTGCATTCTTTTATTGAACAACTGCTTTTTAACCAATTCCATCGAAATGGACCGCACCTGGTTACCTCTCCTCAGAGATGATATAAGAACTAATAGAATGGTGATTGACTGATACCGAACACCCTATGTATCAAGATATCAAATGTCAATCAAAAATATGTATGACAGATTTCATTTGACTCTGTCAAAGAAAGATCTTATTTCCAAAACCGCAATTCAAATTCAGTTTCTTCAGCGTCTTTCCAAGAAGTTTTGATAACGGAGGCAGATAAAGCCTTCGAAACGTCAAAAATTTTCAAAAAAAGAGAAGTTTTTGTTTGTTTGTTGACAAAAATTAATTTCTTTCAAGACAGCAGTCTTGTAAACGCAGTAACTTATCGGGCAAATTAATTAATTTGCCCTTCTACACTTGTACAGATTTCTTTGGATTAACATTTTTTCATTTTCAGATTGTGGAAGGTTATAAACCCAAAAAATCATGTCAAGAATCATAATTTCTTATTGTGTAGGTCAGCAGCTTTTTGACAAAATGACACTTGTAAACCAGACTGTGATCCGATCGGGTCAAGAATATTGGGAATCACACTTCGTTATATTATATGACCACTAAGCTGACGAATGAATAACTAACAGGATTAGAAGTTACCAAGAACTCGACGGAAACCTCTCAATATATTTCTCGTTATCGTTACTTTTTCATTTGGCAAGCCATACCTGTGCAAATATTGAGCAACAGAGCGACGTTTCTCTACTCCTACCTTATAATATAGCTTGAGGGTCGAGTTTGTTCATCATTTTCTGCCTATTGTTCTATCCAATGAGGCGTGTCAAGATCACGTTGCTGAACTTTTATTATTTCATAAATAAAAACGGAATCAAACCAGATCAGAGGAGTAACTAAACAATAAGAATAACAATGGGATTGAACTATCATAAAAAGAAAGTTTTTTCTCATCACAATAGAAACCCACACGAGTTTAATTGACCGGATGGGCACTTACGAACGCAGTTTAAAAAATTTCTTCCAAAAAGTTATTCTATATCTCATCGAAATCATCATACCAGTAGTATAGCTTCTGAAGTGGATTGAATTTGATAATACAATAAAATAATGACAACATTGTTTTTAAAAGACAAGCTTTCATTCAAATGCGCTAAAAAGTTAAAATAATTCCTTCATCCTGGAGCCGCCAGGTTGAATTTATGAATGTCAACGAAACATGCATGGCATTCAACCCCAAATAGCCCAATAACAAATTCAAAATCTTCGACCTCGAAAAACCCCCACATAACAAATTTGAATATGTAGTATCAAACCATAATCACAAGAATCGTCCGCCATCTTGGAGCCATCATCTGGAATTAGTTAATTTGATAAAAAAAATTCATAATCTCTATCCCAGAAATTCCCACATACCAATCTAGAATCGAATCGGACCATGATCACAAAACTAGATTTTTTCTTTTCTTTTCAGTTAAGAGTCTTTTCACAATATCTATCAGATGTAGTTCAATGTCCAGCGTGGCTTGTGCCGGGGAAGTAGTTGTTTTCTGTTAGATGTTACAAATTAATCACATTTTTCATTTTTCAATTTTCATGGAGAATGTTCCCCTTTTCAACATGAATACCTCCCAAGAGGATATCTTGAACGATGGAAAATAGCGACTAAAGTTTGTCTTTCAGTCGCAGATGATTCCACAACAGATTTTATTCATATTTTCGAACTAAGTAGTTGTTTTCTGTTAGATATTACAAATAAGTCACATTTTTCATTTTTCAATTTTCATGGAGAATGTTCCCCCTTTTAAAACTAGATAGTTATTTGAACCAACCATCCACTTCTAGAATGAATACTTGTTCTCGTATCGATGCAGATGCTGTAACGAAGCTTTCAATATGTAATAATTATGTTTAAGGGAATATCCCATCAGTAACTTAACCAACAGCTATTTCAATATCCAGGGTTATGGCTTTAATTACCATGTTAAAAAAATGTCCATTATGAAGAAATGTTAGGAAGAGTATTTTTTCAATTGAACTAAAATAATTCTGATTCGTGTTAGGTCTGGCATGAAATGATGTGTAAATATAGATAATTTGAGAATTTTGTCTATTTTACGACCAGCGGGCCATAATTTTTTTTTAAGTTCTGGCTCTCATGAAAAGGAAATTCCTGTATTGTTCAAAGAACATCGTGAGAGCTGAGGGAAAGTGGGCAGGAATTGGTGTTCTTCTTGCATTTCTTCAGGCTGTATGCCTCAGGAACACCTCCTGAGGCAGCGAGTTCCAAAGCTTTGACATTCGTTGGAAGAATGAACTCTTGGCGATGACGGCATATTGATGTGAGGACTGAGCTCAACGGTTAGTCTTGATGGGACCGCTAACGGTGGATTAATTGATGAAATTTTGAAAGAGCATCCTCCATGAAAATCTTTATAAAGTAGAGACAGATCTACAAAGTTTCTGCGGTGTTCTAGAGAAGTGAGCGACCTTGTGAGCAAAGTATCACCGACGGGACGAATGTTTCAATCTGTGTTTGGGTGCTGCACTCCATACATTGGAACAGCATCCCAGAACAGGATTTGGGGATCACAAATCATATTTAGTTGACGGGAAGTCGCACGAAACAAAAAAATAAGTTTTTCTGAGAGGCACTTGTGGCAATGGACCTCACATGGTTTGTTCATGGAAGGGTGCTGCTGATTGTGATACCAAGAATTGAAATGGAGGATGGTATGGATACGGCTGACATAGTTACACTGTGAGATCGACCTTTCTATAGTCTAGTTCCCAAATTGTAGATAATTACTCATAGGTTGTACGGTTCATAATTTACATGAAGCAGGGCAAGACATGGAACAGAAATTAGCTAGGTACCTAGGTTTCAAATCAAGTGTTACTTTGCCACTTTCTCACATTCCCCCGTACATTCAAAACTCGTAAAAACATGAAAATGTACGATGAGTCATTATCTACAATTTAGGAACTAGACTATAGTGGAAAGAAATGCTTGGATTTTATTCGCATTGAATTCTACCAATTCTTGTCTGATATCGGAGCTTTGGAAGAAAAACTGGTATGGAGATTACTATCATTTGCAAAGCTGTGCACTGTCTGGACATGCGGTAGCTTCCGACAAATCATTGATGTGAAGAATAATCAGTGTTGGCGCCAGAATACACCCCTGCGGTACGCCAGCATTTATTGGTGGAGTGTCGGATGATACTCCATCAGCCACCACGTGTAGATATAAGTCTTCGAGAAAGCTACCTAGCAAGGAACACAATTGCGGAAGCAAGCCATCAGATGGAAGTTTGATAAAGAGTCTCTGGTGCCAAACGCGATCAAACGTCTTGTAGCTTTGATCGTATCTTGGTGTTGTGACCCACTTTTAAGTACTCGATTTTCTCCTTGCAAGTGTGTTTTGCTTCAACATATTTCGATCAGGCTCTAATTTTTCAACTGTAACATCGCTATTGTGTATTATTAGTATTTTTGTGTTTTATTGATTCATTCCAGTTCTTTACTTGTAGTAATTTTGAACAAGCTGTATATTTCAGTCAATCTAGACAGATGTCATAATAAATTTTTAAGGGAAATTGTCAAGACAAAAAGTCAACCTCTTTTACTTGAAAAATACGACAAATCAAAGGTTTTACGACACTAAAATCTACATTTGTCCTTCGAGTTAACCTAATATCAGCAGTGCAGGTCAGAAGACGCAGAAAAATGACCGAAAATTCCGATCAGACTTCATATGGCTCAAGGTTTCGGAGAGCTTCAGGAAGGCACGATGACCCAATCCTGAAAATATTATCCAGTCCGACATGAAAAAAGTCGATCAAGTCAGTTTCTACAAAACATAGTATTGCTAGTTTGGACCTTGAAAGAAAGATATTGGCATTAGAGACTGAAAAATCTAGACAAGCTCTTCAAGCCGTAGAAAAAGAGATGAAAAATAAGAAAAAAATTGAATTGTAAGAATTAGAGCATCAAGTACGGGAAGTTGAATTAGTCGCAAAAGCTGCAAGATTATCTTCATCTCAGAGTAATTTGTCTTCACGACATTCAGTAAAAAAAAGCTTATTTCACAAACAATATGACTTTTCCGCCATCAGTGAAAACTGAAAGAAATACTTATGTCCAAAAGTGGATTGAAGATATTCCAAAAAATCCTCATGAACAAACATTGGCTGAACTTTGGTTTACTGGAAATCTGATCTGGAAAAAACAATTGAACGTCGCGATAGATAGATAGATAGATAGATTTATTTAAAGCTTTCAATTTAAACAGTTGAAAACTCAAGTCGTACAAAAAATCATCAATAATTTACATCACACTAAAGATAATACAAAACACAAATATAACCAAAATACACAATTACCGTAAGTATAAAAAATTTATATATATATATATATATATATATATATATATATAACAGTCATTGGTAAAGGTAAATTGTACTCTAACTACAAATAAGGTTTCTTATCCAGGAATTCTTTCAATGAATATGGCTCAATGCCACACAACAGATCAAAAACATGTTTTTTAAAATTTTGTCTTGTGCGATATTCTTTAATATTCAAGGGTAAATTGTTATAAAATTTAATGGATGCATAATGTGGCCCTTTCTCTGTATTTGTAAGTCTAAGTCTATGGGCCCTCAGCCAAGTGTAATGGCACCATTTTTGTTTTGCGGAAATACGCTGTGGCCAAGTTGACCTCTTCGGATTATTGGAAATCTGATGAGCAAAAAACTATTTCATGCATTCTCGACTGACTCGCAAGCTAGGTTAGCTTGCTCAGGTTAGATGTGTGTGTCAATTGTGAGCGGAAAACTAAGTCATGCATTCTCGACTGACTCGCAAGCTAGGTTAGCTTGCTCAGTTTAGGTTTGTGTGTCAATTGCGAGCAAAAAAACAAATTCACGCATTTTCAACTCAGTTTGCCTTCTTGTTTCGTCATGAGTCGGTACGTAATGAGGGCGAGCGAAGCGAGACTAACCTAACCTAACCTGAAAGTTTCTCCTTTTTCTCCAAGTAATATCAGATTCAGAACACAAGATAAAATGCGTGCGAAGCGAGCGGGTCTGGCCAACATTTCGCAAATCCGTGCGAAGTGACTAACCTGGCAACAGCGCATTTCCGCAAAAGAGAAATAGTACCATTAGATTTAGTTGAGGGTCCACAATTGCGACGTTCAATTGTTTTTTCCATATCAGATTTCGATATCTCCAAAGTGACGAAAACTTGGCAACAGCGCATTTCCGCAAAATAAAAATAGTATCACCAAATTTAGTCCACAATGGCGATGTTTAATTGTTTTTTTACATCAGAGTTCCAGTAATCCGAAGAGGTCAATTTGGCAACAGCGTATTTCCGCAAAACAAAAATGTTACCATATGAATCGCCTAATAGCACCAATGAACGTCAGTCAGATCTGACAAACAAATGAATAGCTAGACAAACAATTGAACGAGATTTTCCCATTTTCGATGGACGTCCAAAAGAATGGCTCATATTTTATTCGCAATTCAAAAGAATGTCTTCACTTTGTGCATTAAGTCAGGAAAAAAATTATCAAACTTCAGAAATGTCTCAGACGAGAAGCTTAATATGTTGTAGCAGGAATGATGTCCATTCCCGAAAACGTTGATCTAGTAATTAAAACCCTATGCACTTTGGGGATCTCATTATTGAAGTCCTTTTGTCAAGAGTACGAAATTTGTACGTCCTGAGAGATCAAAACTTGACTAGTCTGATATATCTGTCAAACCATGTGCGATGTCTTGTATATCGACAGTTCTTTCCCTAAATCAAGAATGTCACCTCAAAAATCCTCAAGTTCTGAAAGAATTCATGGAAATAGCAGTTGAAAAAAAAGGTAACGTCGACCTTCAAGATTTCTCTAAATGTCAGTCATATTGCCTCAGCCGCATCTTATGTATCGCCACGACAACAAGAGTCCTCTCTCACGACTGTTATGTCAACTAATAAAAGACCATGCGTTTATTGCAAGGAAGTTGGACATAAGATAGGATTTTGTCAAAAAATGAAAAAGAATGATACTGACACTAGATGGACACAAGACTGAAATTATGTTTTTGTTGTCTAAAATCCGATCATCATACTTCAAAACGTACATTCAGAAGAATGTATGGTATCAATAGCTGCAAAAGACCGCACAATGAATTCCTCCATAAAGACGATATTAAAAATAACCAAAATCCTGATACCAACAACATTTAAAATCAGAGCCAGCCGATAATAATATCAACCGATCCTTCAAGACAAGAAACAGTTCTCAGTACTCAAAATCAACAGAAAAATATTCTTTTGGTGATGATTAAAGTCAAGCTATATGGAAACGACACGTCAATTGAAACAGTTGCTTTATGCGATGAAGCCTCAACAGTTAATCTCATCGATAGTACTATGTTGTGGATGCACTGAATTTACAAGGAAACAAAGAAACTTAATGTATTTAGTGGACTAACGAAATTACCAACGAGTACGAAGATTCTATGAATGTCAAGGTCAATATTTCCGGAGTTTTTCCAAATGCAACAATTCATCAAAAGAACAATGTCCGCTCAGTAAATAATCTGTCATTGCCATATCAGAAAATCAACTACAATGACTGAAAACATCTCTCCTCACTTGATGAACATACCATATTGACCAGAGACCATTGATTGAAATTGGACAAGATAACATTAGACTATCGATTCCAAGAAAAATATCTCAGGGTCCTGCAAATATACCAATTGCCACAAAAACAAGCCTTGGTTGGATTCTTCATGGTGCTGGTGATGAAGATAAAAGGGAAGACTACTGTTTTCATATCTTCTCCGAGGATATTTCCGACGAATCACTTAATAAAATGGTGAAAAACTCATTTTCACTCGAAGCCTTTGGAATAACACCTACTTCTAAAATTATAAACCATGAGGGCATCAGAGCAATGAATATAATGAAATCAACAGCCAGGAGAATAGGGAACAGATTTGAGATAGGATTACTTTGGGAATCGGACAACCCTGTCCTTCCAGAAAGTGGGGCGATGGTATTTAGACGTTTGCCTTGCGTGGAGAAACAAATGGACAGGAATCAATATTTCAAGAATGAATATTGCAACAAAATTGATGAACATGTCGAGAAAGGATATGCCAGAAAATGTCATGGGAAGAAGCTGAAGTTGAATGTCCTAGGTGTTGGTATCTTCCACACTTTGGAGTCATCAACTCCAATAATCCTGGCAAATTACGACTTGTATTTGATGCCGCTGCCAAATCTCATGATTCCAGTTTTAAGGACCATTTTTTGTGCGGACCAGATTCACTTCAATCACTTATCAGCATCCTCATCAAATTTCGCCTAAGAAAAGTTGCATTTACCAGTGACGTACGGAAAATGATTCACCAAGTCAGGATTCGACCAGAAGATCATGGTTCACAATGTTTTCTCTGGAGGGGCGGAGATGACAAGAAAACTTGCGATGTTTACGAAACGCAAGTAATGACTTTCGGCGCAACTTGTTTACCAACTTGCACTCAGTACATCAAAAATTTGAACGCTCGCCAACTGACAACAGACAAAAGATTGCTTGATGCTATCACGAAAAGACATTATGTTGATGACAGGTGAATACAATTCAGAAAAGGATAGGGTTTGAATTAGTAAATTGGACTAGTAATTTAGAAACTGTTATTCAATCACTTTCTCGAAGTGAAGACACACTCAAAGACTTGAACTCAAATTCTAACAATACATTACAACGAATCTTAGGACTATCATGGAATTCTAAAAAAAGCGATCAACAACAACAAATTTACATACGAAAATCGACGAACGACTTACAAAATCCTTTGGGATTAGTTGTCAATTTCACCATCAAGGTACGAATACTGATACAAGATATAAGCTATATGGAGGGCAGGAATTGGATGGGACGAAGTACTTGACGAACGGACATATAATGACTGAAAACTTTGGTGTGATAATCTCTCTAGAATGTCAATATTCCAAAATCTAAGAATACTGATTTACATATTGTCTGTGACAGCAGTAAAAAAGCACTTTCAGCACTTGCATATCTGAGAGCCGAGACAGATGAGGACATAGACGTAATACTTGTTTCCGGGAAGTCACGAGTAGCTCCGACTAAACCTATTTCAATTAGATTTTATTTTTTGCCTCAGAAAAATTCCATAATTCATTGTCACCGAATTTATGTTAAATTAGCTTGCAAATGAAGTATCATAATTTGGAATACGGAACATTTGTTTTTCCCGCAAGACGGCGCTAAAATAGGAAGTAAGGTAGCGAAAATTGACATAGCTGAATTCCTTATAAAATTACCTTTTTAATGATGTGTCACACTCACTACTTTTCCTATTCAAATTGTTTGGGTGATAGTGGGGGAGAGGTATGACAGTTGAAGTTGAAGTTGAAGTTATGATAGGAAAATGTCCCCCTTGGATTAAAAATCGACGTGTTTTTGCATTTTTTTCAGAACACATGCGTTTTGAAGATATTCGATCTGTTTTGTTTTCGGTGCCCTTAGCTTGATAGCGTGCCCAATCGTTTTTGTTAGAAAATTTGAGCCAGGTAGAGTCGTGTGCATTGAAATCTTCCATTAAAACGATTTCAGCGTTTCAGCATTATGAGGTAGGTGTGATAAAAAAAAATGAAGAGTTTTTACGGCTGACATTGATGCCGTGATCTCCTTTGATTAAAATCTCCAAACGTTTCAACTGCAACTGCAGCAGTCATCTTCAGTGGCGTGGTCGAAGTACTCTTCTTGACATATCAACTGGGACAGTTTCAGTTGATACGTCAAGGAGAATACTTTGACCATGCCACTGAATATGACTGCCACAGTTGTAGTTGAAAAGTTTGGAGACCACAGCAAAACCAGGAAACCAACCAAACCAAAACACTTTTCGTTTCCGTATAAATATAGGAGCATTTGATAAACTAATATTTTTCTTCCAGTAACTTTCTGAATAACATAACCATTACAATTCATAAACAACATCGTTCGACTCAGGAGCACCAATTGAACAAGAGCCTGTACAGAGTGACCCATTTGAAAGCGGGCCTACTTCGAATTTTTTAGATAAAATTGGATGGTGCCACTGGATTCACGATATTCTCAAGTGATTTATGTGGAAATTAATCAATAAATCAACCCACCTCTTCAATTTCAGAACTTTCATCAAATTTCTGAGTACACCACTGGATTAAGAATACTTCGAAATACATTTGGTGAGAATATCATCAAAATCTGTTCATAAATAAAAAAATTATAAAATTATAAAATTTGAAATTAGTGGAATTTTAGGAAAATTTTATTTTATTATTTAATTTTTTTTTTATTTATGAACAGATTCCGATGAAATTCTGACCAAATATGTTTCGAAATATTTTGAATCCAGTGGTGTTGTCAGAATGTTGATGAAAGTTCTGAAATAGAAGTGGAGGGTTGATTTATTGCCAATTTTTTTAAATTTTATACCCATATAACTTTTTTATCGATAGACGCATTCCTACGTAATTCTCACATGAACCACTCCGGTGGCGTCGCCAAATTCTAATTTAAAAAATCGATAGTATGTTTTTTGGATTTTTGACCTTGAAAAAAATTCGAAGTAGGCCTTGAAATTTTCATTTTCATTTCGAATTTATGGCACTAAAATAGAACTATCAATGCTCTATCTATTGAAAAAAAAAACTTCTAAATCGGATCATAAATAACAGTTTTAAAGAGGTAGCCTACTTTCAAATGGGTCACTCTGTATATACCACATAATCAGCATGGTGAAAGCGCACAACATGCGTGTGTGATCGTCGAACATTGATTAATGCTCAAAAATGCTCCCAAGCTTGTTGCTTATAGGCTTATAGCTTGAATATTTCCAAGCAACAAAGCTTTCGAAATCTGTTGAGCATTTTTTTTTTTCAAGAATTATCATTGTCGTCACTACTGAATATGAGGTGACAATATTGTTATTCCTGAAAGTATTAATAAAATTAGTGTAATATATTGCTTTGAATTGCTTAGTACAAAAGCAGTTTGCTTTGCGTCAATTTCCTAACATACGTGTGTTCGAAAAATATAACATAACGCGTGAGCATCTGTTTTCGCGCACAGTTTCTTGATTTTTGACGCTACTCTCAACACCGTTCTAATTTTTCACTTCCATATTCTTTATCATAATAGAAATATATATCTGATATTTTGCTGGTTCAGGATCAAAAAAATCACTATAAGAATCGTTCAAATTTCCACTTTCGTACAATCAATAAAAAATGAACTATAATTAATCTCGTATTCCCATCTTCAACTTCCTGAAATATGATTTACCTTCTAGACCCATCCGAAGGTGCTACTGATATCACGTTCATTCAACTAATTTTCAATTCAGTTTTCGCCCCTTCCTCATTTTCCATCAGAGTTCAATCAGTGCAATTTTTCATGGCGCTGAGGCAGAATCTATCACGAAAATAATTCTAAGAAATATCGAATTTCTCCATGGGGTGAGGGTTCGTCGTTCTATTGCAGCTCCAAAACTTATCTAAATGAGATCGCTGGTGAACTGAAAAGAATCCATATTTTCGATTTAATTCTGGCTAATTTACATCCCTGATTTAAGAGTGTTGATCCTCTGGAATTCGTTTTGCACGGGGCACATAGGGGTGGTTTACTTTACCGATCGAACACGTTTGTTTCACTATTTGTTGGAGACATTTGAAAAAAAATCAACAGGTTGATATGATTGGTATTATATCTTTAAATATCGCACGAAGAATAAACATGTAGCCTTATTTGTCGAGTTACTCCACTTCAAGTGAAATGAATACATGAACGGGTGTAAGTATGTTTAAGGTTCGTCAAAATCTACGGGAATCAGTAACAGTCGTAATATATACGAATATAAAAAACTAGAAGTGCATCCCAAAATGATGAGTGTTGAACTCAGACATTACATTACTGGGTGACAGGGAACCAATTTAATCTTCGTTGTTATTTTGTTTATATATTTCAAAGTTAGTACATCTATTCGGTGTCTGGATATACAATTTAGCAAGTATCAGACACTTTTTTTAGTTAAAATGGAAAGTGTCGTTTTTTATTATTTCCGAAAATAACGATTCGGTACAAATTTACCTTTCCAAGAATATCACAATCATACTTCCAATTCACAAACTACTGATATATTCGAGATGTTATGAAATCGTTATTTATGTTTCAAGTTCGTAAGGTAAGACTTTCTTATATGAGCGTGAAGTTTGTTGAATGAGGCGCCGCCGAGTTCAACAAACACGCGAGTACCAAAAAACCCTTTACGAAAGTGTATCATATAAAGTTGTTTCTATTATATTGCCAAATTGTAGCAATTGTATCATCAATCTGAATATTTTATGTTATGAATTGTGGTCGTTTTTTCCTATTTGACGCAAAATACTGTATTTTTCAAAATTGCATAAATGTATGAATAGTGTGTAAACATTTACTTTACGCACTGTTGATGATTTTACGCACAGGTGATTTTTTTACGCACTTGTGCGCAAAAGTATCACTTTACGCACTCTCGTATAAAAAAATACTTTTTGTATTCCCCTCGTAACGGAACATTTTCATGAAAGTGAGATATGGAACATGAAACAATGGCATGTGAGTAATAATAATTCGATGTTGAAGTTTTTTCAGTGATTCGTATGCAGACGTAACTATTTTCCGAATTTTTATTTTTATTAATTAACACGCTTATATTAGCTTCACTTGTAGGTATGTATGTATCTATGTAACGGAAATTTTGAACGTGATTTTCACTCACTTCCAGCCCAGATAGCACTGGATGTCCCGAGGATGTCCATTTTATGTCCCATTTAGGTACCAGAACCTCATATGGACATCCTGGGGACGTACGACTCGGAACGTTTTTGGGACGTCCGATGCGAATATCACCAGGACGTCTCCAGGACGTCCAAACTCAGGCCAAATTCATATTATCGTCTTGTGCCTTTTTCAAAAATTTAAAACGTGTTTTGGTCTCGCACTCATTAGACATACGAGGAAGTTTTTTGAACATATCCCTTCAGCCAGTGATACCAAATCTAACCTAACCTAACCAAATATGTAAAAATATACTGGGTGTCCCATTCAAAAATATCACCAAAGTCATTTTTACACAAATGCGGATAATCCTATAAATTTTGGGTGGAGTTAAAAAATCGGCCCATCGAAAAAGAAAAGCGACCTTTTTATGGATTTTTCCAAAATATCTTTATATTCAAAAATAATGAATTTATTCCATAATTTCAAAGGATCAAGTAGCTCAGTGGTTGAGACTAAAGCGTTCAAAACCATTGACTGCTGGTCGGCTAGGTTCGAATCCTTAGCGACTTCAGATTTTTATCTGATGGCCCGAGAGAGTGCTAGGAATCGCACGTTAAAAAGTAAGACCTCGTTAATCCTTAGCTCGCACAAGTTTCGACTTTTGAGAGCTGCCGTTCGTAAGAGGACGACAGCTGGTTAACGGAAAAAACAATTTTACAAACAATTTTAATCACAGTTTAGCTCCGCACTGTACGTAGTATTTGTTCATACACTGAGAAAAATCTGAAGAACATATTGGTATATTCAAGAAATTATGATAAAAATTACGATATTTTTCAGTAACCCTAATAACTTGGATAGTAAGTGGTAAAATACCAATAAATTGTTGAAATAATTTATGGTTAACGTTAGTATAAATTATTGCTGTCACATACAGTACTAGAAATTATTGTAAATATCACTATACAGTTTTCTCCGTGTAGAGTTTTCTCTGCAGTAGTCTGAATATCGAAAATGTATCCCAGTGGGGAGTTGTGAGATCTTTGGGATAATAAAATGATTATAATGAAATAATAATAATAATAAATAAATTGTTTTACTGCTATATTCGCAAATCCTTGATAACTCATCGAATCAACTCGTCACAATTAATTCGTAATTAATTACATATCGAATGAGTCGGTAATATATTTTTTTTATATTTATTGAATAATATATGAATTTATTTATGCATTTGCTCTTAGTTATTTAAAATAAAATAAAATTATCATAGGTACCTATCAAACCAGATAATTATGTGATATATTCAGGAACGGAATTTTCAAGATATCAATTCCTCCTCATGCTATTGTGAGCCCTAATAAACTGTGGATCATTGGCAAATAAGGAGAGCAACGTTAGGAATCAATAAATAATTAATGTATAATATGGACAATATAGGTCCCAACACTGAGTCTCGTGGAGTCCAGATAATGATAACAACTGTCTTTTACTCACATTCATTTCGATTATTGAAGGAAAAAAATTCTCCCCAACATCCCTATTACTATACATATTCTCATCAGCTTCAAATTGAAATTAAACCATTTTTCACTATTTTTGGCATTTAATTGAGATGTGACACTATATAATTTAAAATTTCATCACGTAATCTCATTTCATTCTTCGCCAAAAATGGCCCATCAAATAAGGTATTTATTACACGAACAACTCGACTGGGCAGAAGAAAATATCTTTTTCTTCGCAGTATAATTTCAAAGAGGAAATTGGTAAAATCTTTTTATATTTCCCTTTTTCATTCTCTTTAGGCCGATCATTTTTCATGCCATCTCCATCCGATCTAGTCGGCCTTGCTTGTGCCTGGTCAGGCTTGCTATAGGATCCCAGTCCAGTTCAATTAAGATGGTGGAGGCCCAAGGGGACTGACATGGCTTCTGCAGATATATATGATAGCCTCCAGTCACCGCGCAATGCCGTATACTTTGAGAAGGGCACAAGGAGTATGAATAAATGCGGGGATGATAGAAGTAATCGATCTGAGGGCGTTTTAACAGGGAACTTCAGAAAGATGAGGCATAGGATTGAAACTGAATTATCCTTATTGAGGATAAATTCACCATGACAGTGACGCGTAGGTAAAGCGTTCGCGACTTAACCCAATCATAGGTAGGTGTGTGGGTTCAAATCCCAGCGCTGTCACCGGTCCCGAGCATAGCATGGATCATCGATAGCTCGCACAAGAATCTTGAAGACTTCTGATTTTTTTTCACAAAATTTAGTGCAGGAATATGAAACTTCAAATCTTTAAGAACCTGAGTTATTAATGAGTTATTAAAAGGCTCACTAGTTTCAACTATTAGAGCAGATCTACCAACTCAAAATCACATTCAATTTTCACTTTCAGCATATTTCATGACAGATTTGTCATTCAGACAGTTGTTGAATATCGTGATAATATACACAAAATATTGTATAACGGCAATTGTTTCAGTTTGCCCTTATTTGTAACAATGAAGAAATTAAAAGAAAAAGAATAATACCTTAGGTACACAACATGGAATAAAACATTCACTGAGCGAACTGTAATCAATTCATTTTCTAGAACTTTGCTGTCACTCCCAAAATCATACTAATCCTTGGTCGCCACTATAGTGGTAACAGCCTAACAATCATCTCATGGAATAGTTAAGGATTACAGATCTGACTAATACAGCTTTCCCATTCTAGAAGTGATTATAAATAAGAAAAGGGTGCAATAATGCCTCTACGATATTATGATCAAATTGAAATACTTTCAGATGATGAAGGCAATGCCGCAGTCATCATAAACACATCGATAATAAAGACAAACAATCCCGAATGTTACACTACTTCAAAAATAATAAATGGAAACAATTATTTTTCGAAGTGATCAGTATACAAATGAAATTAATGGTTACCCAACTCTACCCAGAGAAAGAAAGACACATTGAACACTGGCAAAACAAAAAGAAAGGACAAACCTAGTTTCTTACCACAGCAAACCCACACATTTCCACGGACTAAAAAAAAGACCAAATTTTGCTTTAAAAAAAAGCACCAACTTATCGGAGTTAGCTCTGCCTCCACCTCGCACTCCTCGACGACCGATGGGCCCCTAGAATGATACAACCCCGCCAGCCTCTGCAGTGTCAGTGTCCGAGGAGATATGACGCTGCTCACTCGCCGAGGCCACCAGGATCTCCTAACCCTTGGAACCCAGGAACCCAGCGCCTCTACCTTAATACGGTGTTGTTTTCTTTCTACCCAGCGAAGCACTACCATCTGGAGGCTGAAATCCATATGGAGAGGCTTCGAGTTTTACCCCGACGGGGCTGTTCTCCTTCCCTCAGGTACCTATGCAGTCATTTTCACTCTTTACTGCATACCCATGTCGATTGGATCTCTTCAGTCACGTTCGATGGGTGACCGTTCGTGACTGCAAGCAGCCGCTACCATGTTAACTGAACGAGGACCCACGGAATCTCCCCGGGCACCCCCCGCTGACGCTAAGGGCAAGTGATGGACCCCCGGCCCACATTTCTACGGACAAAAATCCACCAACCACACATCCTTCAAGATCATAAGCTTACAAAAAATTCAACACCAATATCTGTGAATTAAAATAGGTCAGCTTCTTGGAAAAACTAAATTCATTTCAAATTCGAAATACAGGTGCTCTAGTAAGATTTAATGTCGAAAACTTTCGAAAAAACCTTCGAAATTATTAAAACTGAATTTGATACAGACATTTATCGTTGGAAATTACAACAAAAATCATTGTCGACCTTATCACAGAAATCTTGAAGCTCTGTGTTTTTCTTTATGGCCCAGTTTGATTTGTATGTTCATGTAATATTCCGTTGAAACTTACCAAATTGGTCCCAAGTTATGCTGGATATTTATTGATGATGTTTTTCGCCACATGAAATCAGAGTAGAGATGGCTTTTCTTAGTTCACACAATAAACCAACAATAACATTCACTTCAAACAGAAATGGATAATCAATTGCCTCTTCAATACGTTATAATAAAAAATCAATATATCGAGGTAATACAACCCTTCCAACACAGGTTTATCATCTGGACATCCCAGGGAGCTCCCCAATTTCTGTCTGGGACGTCTTATTGATATCCGCTGGTTACCAAAATGGACGAATATGAGATGTTCCATGATGAATTTGGTATCAAGGAAATCCCAGTGCTGTCCTATGAATCCATGAGACATCCACTGGACATTCCTACCTGGGATATATACGTGTGCTGTTAGGGAGGGGTTTATAGAAAGAAAACCCACCAAAATATATCTCCACTATAACACAAATAGCAAAAATAGTTTTCATTTTGAACCAGCACATAATTGAATCTAATAACCTTACTAAATATAAATAATACTCGTGAAAAAAAAAGTATAATATTTGAAGTCCAAAACAGTGAAACATCGAACCTAAAAATACAACCAAAACCACACACATATCTAACAGCCAACAAAGAACCATATGTCCTAGGATTATATAATAATAATAATGATACTCCTCATGAACACCATTGAGATCAATACGAACACATACCAAACCAACAAAAAAAATGTATTCATGTTCAAAAACTTATGTTTATCACATATCACATATCGTTCGTGTGTTGGAAGTTACACAGATGAAATATTTTTTATATTCCGAAAGAACTAGTTGAGATGTGATCTACTCATACAAATACTGAAGAAATGGTTTCTGTTCTTTCTTATTAGATATTAAAAAAACATACAAATATGTTAGACCAAGTATGTCCTGATTGATGCATGGTGGCTCTAGTTTCTATATTCCATGTCAAAATTTTTCTTTTTTTTGTTTTGACTTTAAACAGAATACAAAACAATATTTCAATTGAATGCTATGACTTTCAATTTTCACACCAATTTACCAATCAAATTCAGTCTAATTCAATTTTTGAATAAAATAGCACACTATCAGTCAAAATGCGAAAAAACATTTTTTTCATTATACGGGACATATTGTTCTTCGAATCTGCGCCGAATCGCCTGTGCAACCTCCGAGATTTATTTAAATTACATAATAATCAAGTAGCGTTCAAAGCTTTATCGTATCATTGACAACGATGATATGAAAATGAAATCAACAACTTTGGTTATGTCACGTTATTGCCATTTTAGCGTGCCATTTGCTAACTATTATAAAGTAACTAACGTATTATATTGTAACTATTGTATTGTGTTGTTATGATGTTTAGATGTCAATAATTTGTAATGAAGATTTAACTTAAGAGAACCTCAATATTCAATGATAAGATAATAGTATATTTTTCAACAAGATATGAACATATTGTTGTTTTCGTGAGGTGAGAGTTTGTCCACGAGCGAAGTGGAGCGAAGCGAGTGCGGCAATCTCACGAACGAAAAAAACCCATTTCTTCTCGAGTATAGAAAATGCTATTTTTTCTACGATAGATGTTGTTTGTAGAATACTGGATTGAAATTTTTAGTACTCAAATGTTTATAAACTCTCAGATAAAGTGATATTCGTTTGCTGATTCAAGAAGTAGTGAGATCAACTGTCATTAATGTCAAGAATCCATCAATTTGTTTTCAGTACATTCCCATCGAGTCGCGTGATAACATTCATTTGTTTCATTTTCATCTCTAGAATGAAAAACTATTACTTTCATGTAGGGTATCTGGTATAAAAATGATAATTTTCATATACATGAGTAGACAAACTATTAAACAAGTTGCTCATGAGCCAAGATATGCTATGGAAACAAAAATATTGATTTGCATTGCGTATTTGACAGTTTCTCCAATAGGATACAATCACTTTTATCTTCTACTAGAATAAAAAATGATGAAATTGCAGGAACGAATGAGATTGTGGGATGAATTCATGTCATCGTCAAGTTGCTGATATATATAATGCACGACATTCTGAAAAAATATCCAACAGTCATTGTGAACAGAAATAGTGCAAAATAGTTTATAATGAATATAGTACAGAAACAACCTCAGAAAACCTGATTGAATTCCGATATATAATTGCAGGCTCGTCTTAAATGTGTTTTGTCCCACTTCACATAACCCTTCTACGATATTTACGGAGGATCCGAAAGTCATAGATATTTTAGTTGATAAGAAATGATTATACTGAAGCAGGAACCAGTACCCTCTTTGGACCATATGCAACGATTTTAGACTAGTAAGACAAGTCTCACTTATACATGCCAAAGAAAAAACTGGGTTTTACTCCTGGGTTTTACTCACCCATAATCCCGGCAATTTCTTCAGCAAATGTTACATCCTACATTAAAAATGAAGTATGATTTCAAGCTTGAGGTGCACTTCACAATAGTATTATTAAACATACAGGATATGAATAAGCGAATATTTTCAACATTTACTGAAGAGAATGCCGGTTTTATGGGTAAGTTAAGTATGAGGTAGGAGTTAAACAAAGTTTTTTGTTTTGACATGTATAAGTGGTACCTGTCACACTAATCTATAATTGTTGCATATGGTCCAAAAAGGGTCTGGGTTGCTGCTTCAGTATAATAATTCC
Source organism: Chrysolina haemoptera (assembly GCA_958298965.1). Lineage (NCBI taxonomy): Eukaryota > Metazoa > Arthropoda > Insecta > Coleoptera > Chrysomelidae > Chrysolina > Chrysolina haemoptera. Next base: position 22,105,905 of record OY282597.1, on the reverse strand, counting down.
ATATTCACTGAATTATTCATAATTTTCGGATCATCCTCAAACTTCTCCGTGAAGTGTGACAAATAGTTATTTATGCAACAAGTGCAAAAAGTAAGTGTTAATTGCACTCGATGTGAAATTGTCCGACGAGGCCGCTAGGCCGAGTGCAATAAACAATTTTTGCACGAGTTGCATACAACATTTTTTCTTCGTTCATGCAAAAAGCAAAAAATGATTTATTAAGGTGCGTTACTAGGTGTAGGAAAATGAAAAGCGCAACTTAAATAATTAATTTTTACTATCGATTTGCACTGAAACAGATCACTATCATGTATTTTTGCATTAATAATACCCATTTTAAAACTTTCAATTCTGTAATCGTCAGAATTAATATTTGACTGACACTTCTATAACCACAGTTGCATTATAATAATCAGAATCATAGTAGCCGAGAGCGCTTATGTTATCACGAGGTGTGCTCATCGTACTGACAGTTTGCTCTATGCAGGTAGACGGTTTAGAACAAAGCGGATCAGTTTTGATTATGGAGTTATTCTCGGGAAGGCATTGTTTGTTTAACTTTGGCTGCCAACATTAATACAAGATAATATAAAGTATGTAACTGTTTAAAACGTATTGCCAATCTCACAGAATATCTGCTAAATATGTAGTGGATTTTAATGTTTATATTTGTCGTGATGACAGCACGTTGAAGTAGAATGACAGACACTAGTGCAATAAAGAACTTCTTTTTGCACTAAATATAGTTCAATAAAGTTTTGCTTTTTGCATGAATGTACACTGAAAAAAAAATATGGTTGTCACAACCAACCTTATTTGATTAGAAAAATTCTGGTTGCTCGAACCATAATTCTGGTTTCCATGACATGCTGAATAAGATGGTAGTCGTTGGGAGAACAATACGTGGTTTTGTTAGAATGTTCTTGTTCCTACAACAATGATCATTGTTATGTGGACAAGTTTGATATAGTTCCTTCAACAACCCCTTTTTTGTACAGACGAAGTTGTTGCATTAAAAATTGATCTGGTTAGGTCAACAATTCATCTGATACGGTAAACACACTTTCATAAACCAGATCTGTACTGCCAACATAACAAAACTTTCTGTTCGAATTAACGTGTGAATTATAACCATGAAAACTAATTAGCTTGGTTACATTTCTGTTATGGTTCAGTGAGCTTCCTATTCATCTTAATCAAAAACGGAAAATGAGTTCCGATGTTGACACATACATACTATACGCTTTTCATTATGAGAATGATTCCAAACAGCAACTCAGTTTGAATCAACGTATACCTACTCGCTACCTACCTAAACGCTTACCACAAGTTTAAATAGATTTTGTGTTTATTTTCTATCCTCTATCATTGTCTAAATAGAGTTAAACAATGCATCTAGTAACCGTTCAGAATTTAAGTACTTTTTTTCAAAATTGCTTATAACATGGTAAGCATAACGAATTTTTTATTATGCCTGCATAATAACGTAAGCCTTGCCAAATGAAATAAAGAGGTTGAGAAATCACGATATCCCAAGATGAAGAAAACACTCTTTTCGCCCTTTTGTTCAGCAAACCATACAACCTAGTTATATCCACCCAAATCCACTGTTGACTGTTGAGTGTTGGCACTTGGCAGTGTAGGCGTTGGGTGGTGGACTGTCGACTGGTTATAACAGGTTGCGCCACCTTCGCGAACTACGAAACCGATTGCATATTATTGCATCATTCGATTCTTCCGATCTAGTCCGATCTTCCATCATTTCAATAAACTCTCACCAACGGCTAACGGCGCTAGTCAGTAGTCACAGTTTACAGGAGGATTCAAATGTTTATACCGGTTGAATATCCCCAGTTCTTTTTTCTTTTTGCTTCATTTGCTTTTGTAAGAGTAGTGTTTGTGCCTTGTGGTATAATTGCTATGGAAGAAGTCAAAACAATGTTGTGCTCATGGGGAATGGACCACTTGGTTACAGAATTCGAAGGTAAGTCAAAAAATATTCAGGTTCTTATATTCAATGGACGCCATTTGAGCAAGTCAACAACCACATTGACTTTCTTCGTATGAATTGATACCAGTGTTATGCGTTTGTGAAATTATCCGTTAGCTTTTGATTAACACCTCTATTCCTAACTGAAGGAAAACAATTTCATAAAAGAATGAGTGCAGTGCATGTCATACTTTCAGCTTCTACAATGGCGGAATGGCGCGGATTTACTGTAATTTTAAATAGCGGCTACCTACATACCTGACGGGATCTCATTTTACAGAAAATAAATAGGTATTGATTTGGGATATCAGAGTATTTTCTGTGGGTATAGCTCGTTTAGAACGATTTTTTTAATTTTTCCAAACCAGGTAAGAGAACCTAGATATTGAATAGGGGGTGCATTCATAACAACTTCAATCATTTCAAATTTGAGAATACATGAACGTAAATAACTGTTACGTTATAGGTAGGTAAGTCCGGTAAAATATTTTATTTCATACTCCATCGTAAAAAATGTACCGGACTAGTACCTACTGTAAAAAAAAAAATTACCGGACTAGTCCTGTACATTTTTTTCACAGGATCCGAAATAGTTTTGCAACGTAACATCTTCCAAAAGACAAAACTTAGTTATGAAATAAAGTGTTTTATGTCACACGTCGGGTTAACTTTTACAGTACTCGTTTCGAAATTCCAGACTCGGGTAATCGCCTCGTCCGGAAACATCTTACTCGTACTGTAAAAATATGTTTACCGGACTTATAACGTAAATAACTGTGAAAGTTTACCGGACAAGTGACGTACAACATTTTATGTCATTACTAATTTTGACTTTTTGAAGATGTTACGTTGCAAAAACCTTTCTGATCCTGTAGAAAAAATTTATAGGACTGGTCCGGTAATTTTTTTTACAGGACTACATAACCCGGTAAATTTTTCAAGAATGCTTCTGGACTTTTGGGTTCCACCACTGATTTTTTGATAACCAATTTTTTTTTTTTTCATCATGTCAAGATGTCATGTGCCGAGTTTCAGAGTGCTACAATTCATCCTTTACTTTTGGCTCGAGTTTATCTGTTGTTACTGAACTATAAATATTAAAAATTAAAACTGAACAGTGTTTTGCCAACTTGTATGCCAGTTACAGATGTTTCAGTATGAGAATGTATTCTTTAGGTCTTGTATGAAACTCTATATTTGAATTCTTCTTTTTATTATTTAAAACTAAAAAAAATATTTTAGGATATTACTTACTATATAAGTATTTCTAACATAATAATTCAATCAAAATCGTAATTATTTCACTGGCAAACCTTTGTCCAAATCCTATAGTTATAGATGAAGTAGCCACGACTTGTTCATTTTTAAATAATAAAATGGTTTAAGGATTTCAAAATATTTTTTGATTTTGTATGAAACGCATTGAATTTGAACTTCACTGGCGTTTCTTTTCACATTCAATTTGGAAATCAATTAAAATATTTAATCCAGACATTTATTTCCTCAAACTGATTTATCTATTCTTCAATATAGGTGAAAAGGAGATTGCTGTAGGATTATTATCCTTGCCATATATATCTGTTCTCACGAACTAACATCATTCCCTCAAAGGGAAAAAATAGCAGAAAACAGTGGAGACCATCAAAATTAGAAGTCCAGGAAAGTTTTTTGGTGCACCTCAATCAAATTACAGAAGTGAAGCCTTTCTTGGAGAGAAGGGTGAACAAGTTTGTTGAACTCAAAGAAACGTGTCAACCAGTTATTATATTGGTAGGAGAAAATTTAACAAAATTTGAGGTTCTAGTGGCTATTAATGATGTTTTTTTATAAGCATGTTTCATTACTTCAAAATATGCTTTGTGATTTCAATATTTTTTATCAATTCCAAAAAAAATGTATTTGACTAATTTGTAATAGATCTTTCATATGCCCATACAATCACACTACACTTATGATATAGTACTAGTTTTAATGCCAATGGTATTCATAATTTGATTCCTGAATTATTACAAAATGTTTATTTTCACTAATTCACGAATTCATCACTTATGGTTGTCGACATTGCTGTTACCACTTGAAGTAACCAATTTAAGTTTTCTTCTCATTGAAATGACAAACAGAAACATTTCATGGTGTATATGGCATTTTTTGTGATATTTTGTTGTGTATAATATTATATTTGTTTATTTTTTATATTTTCTAGAGTTTGTTTTAATTTTTTATTATGTATCTTGAAAATAAACAAATGTCATAAATAATTCCTTGTATTAATTTTCTTCAATAACTGAGTAGATTTATCTGATTGATTATTCTGTTCAATACCTTTCTCAAAATGGTGGTTAATATTTAAATTTTCTTGTGATTAGTAATACAATATTTTGTTTTATACATCAAAGAGTGGCTGACGTCACTTATAAGAACGTTTCTGAATATTTCCACAAAAATGTGTTGAATGTGTTCTCAAAGATATATACTTTATTTTGTAAAAAAATTAACAATGTAAAAAAAGTCAAGAAGTCAAAATTCTACAAGTTTGATAGTTATTGGGTATATAATTTTTGAAAAGTTTGGATGCCGCTTTATATTCCATATTTTATTCAATTATACGTCTTTCCTTTCTCTTGTGAATTTGTTCTATTTTACAAGCCCAGTTTGGTTGTTTCAGAAATACTGGATCAGAACTTAATTTGGTTTGTGACTAAATGAGAATTATGCCACGAGCAAAACATATTTTATTTGTTTTTTTATTGAAAGTTTTTTTATGAGGAAATTTGTTTTTTTTTTTTAATTTTTGTTAGTATTTCATCCTTCGACGGCCTGAAAATGAAAAAAATATTTCAAGTATTTACAAAAGTGTAGAAGGGCAAATTAATCAAGTAGCCCCAATAAAATACTGAATTTACAAAATTATATACCTATACCAGTATTCTGAATTTTTATGGGAAAATATCATGTTTATAGGACAATACCGAATTGACTTCTGAATTTAAACGAATGTTGAAATAATGAGACATGCTTGAGTAATCAACTAAGATAATCTGAACTAGTAAATGTTGAAATATCGAAATAATTGCCTAAATACTGATTCATATTATCTAAAATTGGTTGTCAATGCAAGCATGTCGAGTTTAGTTATTAGAACAACATTTATTTGGATTCAGCAGCCAATTTGGCATTGTTCTATGAACAGAATATTTTCGCATACATACCACCTGGTTTGGTCATCTAGTCAACATCGGTTTGGATTCTCCAACTAAACCAATTTCTATATGAAAACACTTTTAGTGTGGTTACTCTAACAACATTCTTCAGTTGCATTAGCTGATTTGGTATTGTTCTACGAACAGGATAGTTTGGATTCCCCAACTAAACCAATTTCTATATGGAAACACTTTTAGTGTGGTTACTTAAACAACATTTGTTCAGTTGCAGTAGCCGATTTGGTATTGTTCTACGAACAGGATAGTTTCCCACACCAAAGCCGTGTTGTGGTTATCTCAACAATATCGGTTTAGATTCTCCGACATAACTAATTTCTTTGTGCGAACATTTTTAGTTTGGTTACTTTTACAACATTATTTTAGATTCTGTAACGAAGTTAGCGTGCTTCTATCAACAAACCTGGTCTGGTTGCCTGAACACTATTAAATTATGTCCTCTAACCTATCTAGTTTGGTTGTTTCAACATGACTCTGTAACCAGACTGGTGTTGTAATATTGGCAAATAACACACCTGGTTTGGTTACCTTAGCCAATATAGTTTAGGACCTCTAACCAAACTCGATCTATCGCACAAACAATGATGCATTGGTTGTGTGAACGATCTACGCAAATGTTGCACCTACATTGTTATCAAATCGTTATTACAACCAAACTGAATGTAACCATTTCGAAAAAGTTTTCTTAACAATACTGACTTGTGGTGCCCATATTAACCATGTGTTTGGTTAAAAGTATTGTTGTGGGAACAATTTTTTTTTTCAGTGTAGAAAAACACATTTTAGGTACTCAAATACTCGCATATTATATTTGCATGAGAAGGTAGGAGTCTTCAGAAACGATATGAACTTTTCCTTTTCCTTCTCCGATCATTTTCAGTTACGACCAATCGAATATTCGGCTCCGCCAGAACTTTCAGCGGCGGTTAAGCGTGAACCTGAAATTTGATGTCGGCGTTCAATAACATTTTCTGAGAAAACGAGCGCATTTTCTAAGAAATTATTTGGAATCATTTTTTGTGGAGAATTGAATTGTCTTTCACCTTGTCGAGTTGTTTTTCCGATAAATCATATTTCCAAGATTACAGTAAAAATCTGAACCAAAAAAAAATGTTCTACCTCTGGAATTTTAGTAAACAATTTTTTTTGTGCTTATCATGATTCCAACTACTAGCATACCAAGTTTGGTGGTGCCACATCGATCCTCGCCTCAAAACCCAATCGTACTGAATTAATACAAATTTTTCAAATATTATTGGTTATAATATACTATATCCTGGAATATTTGTTTATGATGTAATTGACAAAAGTAATGTTTTATTTTGTGAGTGAAAAAATTCGCGAAACGAGCCAAACTAGTGGAGCAATTTCACAAGCTAAATAAAATTAACTTTTAACATAATATTATGTTGATAGGATAATATTTTGAATATAGATGTCATCCAGGAAATGAAATAAAAACTAGAGGTCCACAATTACTACTTTTAATAGATCATAACAAAACCCAATACAGATATTCATCTTTCTTTCATATTTTGTGGTGCTCCTCTTTTTACATGCTTCTTTGAAAGTAGCATATCGACTCCATCTCAAAGGCTCAAAAGTCGGAAGCTTGCATAAACAAGGGATTACTGTTTAATGTTACTTCAAGTTAAAATCGTATGAAAAATGACCACTGTAAGAATGCGTGCTCGATGGCTTCATGCGGGATAATAATATTATAAATACCCAGTTTAGTGTCACATTTTCTCCGGAAAGGCATAATGCTATTCTAGTTGGAGGTTACGGCACAGGGAACATGTTTACCCTCTTTTTTCCTGAAATATACTCTTCATGGATGGCTCCTTACAAGGTGCAGATAAATCGTTATTATAAATCGTTCGATCTTTGGTAGAACGAAATAAAAGAGATTTCCTAGAAATTCTGATGAGGCTCAATATTGAACTTCAGATATAATAAAGGGCTATGAATACATTCAAATTATTAATTTTAGTCCTAAATTATTGGGAAAAATACAACTTTATGGTATTCGGTTAAAATGCATCTGCTATGTAAAATAAAATTTTCAAATTATTATTACTATTTGTTTTCAAGTCAATCGTCGGGTCAGAAAAAAGGTCATTTCATTAGGATTGAATTGATACCGCCCACTATTAGGTTTCGAACAAATTTTCATCAAAAAACTTGAAAATATTACGGTACATTTCACTTTGATATTATAATAATATTGAAATTCATCGAGTAACCTGTGTGACCAACACAAATGATATAACAAAACCATCAATCCAAGAACCTTGCGTGAATGATATTATTAACATGTTTTTCAGTCAAGAGCGTACACAATAGTTTCCTAATTCACCTTTGCAGAAGTGAGGTAAAATAACATATCGACAAGTAATGTTTTTCTTTTCAATAAGCCCTAATTACCTTTTGATTTTTCTTCGAAGATATGAATAGAATATTCATAAAACCTGTTGTGGAATTATCTGCGGCTGAAAGACAAACTTTAGTCGCTATTTTTCATCGTTCAAGATAAGATCTTCGGAGGAAAACAACTACTTCACCGGCTGAAGCCACGCTGGACATTGGACTACATCTGATATTGTGAAAAGACTCTAACTGAAAAAAAAATTAAATAATTTCCATCAGATGTAGTTCAATATCAAGCGTGGCTTTAGCTGGGGAAGTAGTTGTTCTCTGTTAGATATTACAAAAAAACATATTTTTCATTTTTCAATTTTCATGGAGAATGTTCCCCTTAAATAACAGTGAAGCGGTATCAACATAATCGCAATGAAATGCACTAAATCGCTGTTCGAAAAAATTTGTAATACAAATTCTAATATTGAATTGTACATATCAGAAACATTTCGACTAAAAACAATATTCAAAAAAAATGTTAGAACTTGCTGAAGCTGAGTAAATGCAGTTTTGAGTCATACATATCTTCCAAATTTTCTTTCTGACCCGACCAGCCACTATGTTGCCATTTGAAAATAAAATAGTAGTAATAATAATTTTAAAATCCAATTTTACACATTGGATTCATTTTAAGCGAATACCGCACAGTTATATTTTTCCTAATACTTACTTTAGGACTAAAATTATTAATTTGTACATATCCATAGCCCTTTAGAATAAAAATTAAATTTCTTAATAAAACATTTTTTGGTCACGAAATGTATCAAGAGATACACGGTTTTATTCCGAATGTCATATGGAGACAAAAAAGTGGAAAAATTTGGTCACTTGTCAAAAAATGCAGTTTTATGTCTCATATACACATTCTCCAAATTTCATTTCAATATCTGCAAAACCAAAAAAGTTATATGAGCGAGCCACTTTCCGTGGACACTTGGTATACACACCACTGTATTTGGTACATTTTCAAATGGTTCATGTTAGAAATAAGCTGGAATACGTCCTTCGAAAAGAAAATTATAGGGGAATAAAATTCACCACTGGATTCAGAAAGTCTCGGAATATCACTGAATAATAGGAAATGTATATGTTCCAGAATTTTGAAAATATAGTTACACTGTATAGTTACAGTGAGTTCAGTTGTTGAAATATAAATAGGTTGAATTGTCAATTCAGTCGAATAAATATTATATCAAAAGTTCTCCAAACAGTTTTATTTGCTCTACAGAAGACAAAAACTTTTCATCTGGGGTATAGGCAGAAATCTACACGAGCAACAAGTAACGAAATGATATGATAATACCACATAAATAACAGAGACGCACTACTGTGTGTCTTTACTGTTACCCCACCCGACGCATTAACGGACCACGTGGCAATGCGACACACCGCACTCCAGCTCAGGTCGATAACCCTTCCTCGAGCGAATAGAGGAAAAATTGTAATGCTCTCTCAACATATACCAAGCTATTCTGTACGATCTCATGAAACCCCATACCCAAGATCAGAACTTTCCGATACTGTATTTCATTTAACAAGCGGTCCTTCGAGTCATTTTCGAACAGCATTTGGCAAGCAAGTCCATGTCAATGTCTTCAGAAAAGGTTTTGAAAGACATGCAAAATATGTAGTCGAAATTAAAGAACATGTCAAAAGAAACAGTGGTTAATCTTGAATTTGCCCTATGTGGACCGTATTCGACAAGTAAATTAAAGAAAAAGCACATTTTAGCCTTTCCTGGATTCGATTTCAGAAGATTACAAAACTCATATTGATTTGGTTCAGGAATTTTGGAGCATAAAAAGTTCAAAACAGCTCTGTACTCTATTTTATATCCAGTGTGAAAAAAAGCGGATGCAAACGAACTGACGAAGAAATTTATGGAAAAAGTTCAGAATGATCAACACTAACGAAAATTTGTTTCATACACGTGCAAAAAGCCACATAAGTTCAAAAATTAGTTGTTTCAAGGGATTTGGAAAAAAATCGAAATTGATCGAGATTCAAGATCCAAACTTCAGACAGTATTTTCTTGAAACACGAGAAAATAGTGTGTTTAGAAGCTGAATTGAATAAATTGAAAATTCAATATGAGTTAGGACAAATAAGAAAAGTTTTCACGATTTATGGAACGCGCCTTGATTGCAAAGAGAAGTCGCTCCAAAAATATGAAGATATTTTTCAAATGGATTCTGATTCAAGTTGAGGCAACAACTACCTATCAAGACGACATTAGAAGTGACATTTTACAAAAATTCAAAACGCGGAATGTACAAGAGTGGACAAATAATAAAATTGATCAAGATCAACCATGTACCTCGGATCAGTCATCACACAATGAAATAGCTGATCTAGCGAGATCCATCAACAGCATGCTATCCAGACAAACAGTTGGCAATCAATTGATACCGTTCGACGGGTCTTCTTGCTCAAAGTGGCCTATATTTTAGTCATAATATAAACTTTCAAATGAAACGTGTATATTTTCAGGGGTAATATAATAAGTGGTATGATTATTACCGATAATTTTTTGGAATATTAATTAATTGAAATCCCAAAGCTGAGAATAGTATTTTCTTGCATTGGGATTGCCAATGAATTGATATTCCAAAAAATTATAGGTTTTTAATCATACCACGAATTATATTTAGGACGACAATATATCGATTTGAAATAAAGAAAAATCGTGTCACCTGGTAATTGATGCTTTACTTCTAGCCGTATTCAACGGAATACTCTATCCCACGGCCTCATCTATGATACCAATGGACTCCAACGATCGCTCATATTGATAAATAAAGATAACTGGTCAAAACACATAAATTTGACGTTTATAATTTTAATCATTATTTTCACTTGACAGATAGTAAAACTAAGCGGGTTTATCACCGTGAAAATACAGTGACAAGCTATATTTTCATTGTAGTTCCGATTCTATTGGCTGAATTTCAAAATTTGAAATCCACTGATTGGTTGTTGAGCAAGGAAATATATTGTCACCGAAAGAATATGTCCTCAGGCTGAATAAAAATCTAACAGATGAAGCTAGGAAGTCTTTAGTAACTGCTCAAACCCCTGATGAAATTATCAACATTTGATGAACTATTGGTGAAAATACATGATATATTCTACGTCGAGAGAATATAGTCTTTCATGGATTTAAGCATTTCTGTCAGAAATATTGCTGCTGTCTTAGAGAAAGACATAACGAAAATAATAAACTAGAAAAGTTTGCTAGCTAATTTGGTTACAAAATTACCACCACATTTACCTACCCAGTGTGGAAGGGGTTATTGCAGAAGGAAATAAAGGGTCATCAAGAATCGTTGAAAGACTTTTCTGATTGGATACAAGAGATGTCTCAAACTGTATCTAGGATTACAATTGTATCGAAAAATAGTGCAGAATGTTTTCAATCCAACAAATAATCTTGCAAGGAGAAGCAAATGGAAGAAAAACAAAATAACACTATCGTTAAAAAAAATTCCAGGAACTGCAAAGGTGAGGACCATTCAATAGAAAACTGCAGTCAATTCAAATATGCAGATGTACATCAGCTCTGGAAGATAGTCAAGAAAAAAATCTATGTTACTGTTGTTTGAGATTACACACTGGAAGATGCAGAAAAAATAAAGAAAGTAGTAACGGTAGCCAATTCCACCATAACCTATCACATTAGAATACAGAAAATCAGGCAAGAAATACTTCAAGGCAATTTGAGATAACAACACATTCCGAGTCTAATAATAGTACTTTGCTGAAAATTGTGCCTATCCAAATCAAGGGTCCAAATGGCATATTCAATATTTCTGCTTTGTTGGATAAAGTTAGCACAACAACCCTACTAGATTCAGCTGTAGCAGAAATCATAGGTTTATCCCGACCAGTTTTTCCATTGTGCTGTAAATGGACTGGAAGTATCCACCGATTTGATCCTAATTCTTAAGTCGTTGAAACCGAAATCTCAAGAAGATTTTCTACGTCTTCTATCTCAAAAACATAAGAACTATTGAAAATCTCAATTTACTAGAACAAAATTATGATCCACAAGAACTGATGACTACAATCCTTTCTTGAAATAAATTGCTGCTAATTTGGCATGCATCGAAAAGTCTTGCATCAAGTCTCCTGCAAAGAGAACGTCAAACCTGCTAATCTTTCTGTTTCCTACACATTTTCCATTTCACTTTCCTTGATAGGACTCGTAGTTTGACTGAAATCGTGAAAAACCGTTTTTCACCCTTAAAATATCACTCCTATCCACTTCCCGACCTCAAATCGCCTGTAAATTATTTTAACATCAACTTGGGAGAAGAAAAGGACCGTTTCTTCTCCCTAGTTGATGGACTGCCGATGGGATCTACTCTTTCTCCAGTAATCGCTAACGTATATATGGAGTGGCTCGAAGAATTGGCTATCAGAGAGTCAGAATACAAACCAAAACTGTGGCTAAGATATGAGGACGACACATTCATCATATGGAACCACGGACTCAAGAATGAATAACATCAGGAATTCAATCAAGTTTACGATGGAAAAGGAAACTAACAGTACCTTGTCTTTTCTCGATGTGAAAGCTGAAAAAAAAGACAGTGCTATCCTCACCTCTGTTTACAGGAAGAAGAAACACACTGGACAGTACCTCAACTACGGCTGCAATCACCTGAATTCCACGAAGAGGGGCATTGTAAGAACGTTGATTGAGAGAGCAATGTGTATTTGCAACAACCAGGAGTCTCTGGATGCGGAAATAAACCACATCAAAAAAGACCTACGCCAAAACGGATACTCCGAGAAACTCGTAGGGGAGTTCAGAAACAACTCAAAAGGACCAAGACGGTCGAAGAACGATCACAAAACCCCGTTCTTGTCCTTCACTACATGAGGGGCAGAAGATCAAAAGGATCAAAAACAAATACAACATCAAGAGTTGCTTTCAATCCGGCAGTAGTTTACGAAGCTTCCTCACCAAGACGAAACCAGAGAACAAAACACAATCCAGCAAAAAGTGTATTTACAAAGTCTCATGTGAAAGTGGAGATTCCTCTACCGCAGAGAGCAAACGGCCATTATCTGTAAGAATAGCTGAACACAAAAAGTGGACTCAACGGGGGGAAACATCTGAATCGGAAATTGTTGACCACGCATGGACAGAGCACCATCGAATTCTTTGGGACGAGGCTAATGTTTTTCATAGAGAAGAACACTGGTTCAAGCGCAAATTTATTGAAACCTCCTATATCGAAGTCAATGGTGCCTTCAGTCAACCAAGCGTGGAAATTAAAATTGCATGCTAATGGACCGATTTGCAGGGAGAATTAGTGCGAAAGCACGCGTGCCACAAGACCGCGCGTAATCACAACGTAATTACCGTAATTACCAGCAGACCTATAAAACATCGTGTAGATTCTAAATTTGTCAGTATTCACCTGAAAACGATTGCAGATCCAAGCAACTGAAACGTAGTGAAAACTTTTAAAGAAGTAGAAATCTTTCAACCATTAAGACGATGGAAGTCCGAAGTACAAGTAATCAAGTTAGGACACACGTTTATGATGAACATTTTTTTCTTAAAATGTGACAAGGAATCACTACCTGAAATTAATGAGATCATTTAGGATACACCTTGTATATACAAGCTGTTTTCATCGATGATTCACTATGACTGTAGATTTTATATTCAACACAGACAATAAGTCTCTATCTATCTATACCTATACCTATCTAATAATTTCAATCATCTTGAACAAATTTGTTTGTCTCTCTCTAACAAGTCAATCGCGAAGAGTAGTGGCATCGAGCATGTAAACAGGATATTCATACATCTCGAGTGGATGGAATGTTAAACTTGCATTGATACCAGAATATAACACCATTTACGAAGTTACCCTGAAAAAATTCTCCGGATCGTCGGTCAGACGGTGGCCGCCATCGCAAGAATGGTCCTGATGAACCCGCCGAACTGGTGTGCCAAGAAGGGCATCACTTTGTCGGATATCACTTATGGAAAAAGTCTTCTCAGAATAATTCGAGCCTTAATTGACCAGACAATTACCAGTGTTTATGGCCTCCGTGGCTATTCAGTATGTCATTCAGTGAACGGTACTGGTGCCGACGAGAATTTTCTAAGAAAAACTCCCCGTTTCCTCACGGAGCCGTTGTAATAGCAATCTGGAGTTGTAACTGAGCTCGTTAGCGTTTTTTGTTTAGTTGAGTACTCGGTTTGACTGTTATGTTTCTATTTGAAAAAACGCCTAGATGCGCAAGCCAAAACAACATATCGCACCATATTTTCATAAGAGGAATTGTCGGTGTATTTCAACCAACGACGATTGTAATCGAATGAAATTTCGCGGAAGAGTGAAGACTAAAAATGAACGTATGTAAATTATTTTAACTGAATATACTAAATATTTGTTCTTCACTTTCAGTTCAACAGTTTATGAATAAAAGCTTGTTCATTTATTAATTTACACACTTACTTACTTACTTAGTTAATTACTTTCCTACTCACTTACTTACTTACCTTATTTATTTATTTATTTAGTTATTTATTTATTTATTTATTTATTTATTTATTTATTTATTTATTTATTTATTTATTTATTTATTTATTTATTTATTTATTTATTTATTTATTTATTTATTTATTTATTTATTTATTTATTTATTTATTTATTTATTTATTTATTTATTTATTTATTTATTTATTTATTTATTTATTTATTTATTTATTTTCTATGTGTTTATTTTTTTATTATTTGTGTGATCTGCAATTCAGAGCTCAAGCAAGCATCGGAATCTATCAGGTTATTTACCAATTTAAAAATGAATATAATATTACAAAAGTTTCTTCTTGATGAGATATGTTCCAGTTTGTACAAAATAATGTTACTATTGTATGAGAAAACTTCTATATCGGAAAAATTTGTGGTTAATTGTGTTTATCAATTTCTGTTGAACATATTCAATTCTTTTAATGTACTTTTTATATGCAAAATTCCAGCTCGTGCTTCCGTATTCTAAAATTAGTATAACCAAAGAGTTGTAAAGAGCAATAATTGAGGTATAGTAATGTCTAAAATCTCTGCAGTTTCTGAAAATGAATCCCATATTTTTCAACGCTTTCTTTACAATTTTTTCAATTTGAGTCTCCAAAGTTAGTTTTGTATCCAATATTATAACAGAAAGAAATCTATTATTTAACAATGAGCTGGCTTATCAAATTAGAAACTAGATGTTCTGCCATACCAGGATGCTCATTGCCATTTTCCTATGCAATATAGGAATATATTTCGGCCAAACATCCATCAGAAAACAACTACTTTCTTGGCTAATACCATGTCTGCAGAGACCTACACTATACCAATCGTGGCAAGAACCCTGAAATCAATCTATAGGTGGTCGGAATGTTTCAATTACCATTTTCCATGCAACTAGCAATTGCGGAGATAGCCTTGTAGGAACTCGGTACGGAAATTCATTGGATGTAATTCAATCTTCGTCGTAGTATTAGCCAGGAAAGTTGTTGTTTTTTGATGGATTTTTTACCCAAATATATTCCTATATTGTATAGAAAAATTGCAGTAAGCATCCTGGTATGGCAGGACATCTAATTTCTAACTTGATAAGCAGCTTATTGTTAAATAATAGGCTTATTTCTATTATGATACGTTCGTTCATTGCGAACAAGTGGGCATTGTTTAGTTGGGCTGAGGTTGAGATGGCGCTCGTAGTTTGGTTAACACCGATCTGCGGGTGGTGTCTCAGCTTTTGCCTATACATGAATTGATAATTGGACCATTTGTTGCAGACATTAGTTATTGTCTGCAGAGACCTACCCCATACTGATGAGGGCAAGAACCCAGATATCGATCTTTAGGTGGTTCAAATGTTTCAATTAACTTTTTCTTTCCATGCAACTAGCAATTACGGAGATAGCCTTGTAGGAACTCTGCACGGAAATTCATTGGCTGTAATTCAACGTTCGTCGTGGTATTAGCCAGGAAAGTAATTTTTTTCTGATGGATTTTTGACCCAAATATATTCCTTTATTGTATAGGAAAATGGACATCTAGTTTCCAATATTATACCCAGGTCCTTAACCTCCGATACAAGAGGTAGGCACGTGAGTGGCATGGGTATCGGTTTGGCTCATACCCAACATTAATGGATATATCCATACATTCATAGATGTGAGATCATTCGACTGCCCGATGTTTTTTTAAATTTATACTGATTTTTCCAATTTTACTTTGGAGAGTGTTTGCAATTTTTTTTGGGGAGGGTAGTCCGAACCATGTGACTAATATTTTTTTGCCTAAATTTTTGAATGCACTTATTTGGTCATTATTGTGTTTTCACATTTTACAAATCGATATGGACTTCCAACTCTCTTTGCATTTTGAACAAGTAGGTTTATCGTCACTATAAAAAAATTCTTCTCTAGTAAAAGAGTCCAGATTGTGACTGACTTAGTTGACCTGTACTAAGTGGAATCTATAGAGGAAGTCCCCAGTATGGATCAAACGTGACTGAACTGACTGAATGTTAATGAAGATTTAAGGGTCATGTAGCTCAGTGGTTGAGACTTTCTCATTCGAAACCAGTGACTGCTGGTCGGCTAGGTTCAAATCCTCAGCGACTACAGATTTTTATCTGATGGCCCGAGAAAGTGCTAGGAAACGCACGTTAAAAGGTAAGACCTCGTTAATCCTTAGCTCGCACAAGTTTAGACTTTTGAGGGCTGCCGTTCGTAAGGGGACGACAGCTGGTTAACGGAAAAAAAACCAAAAAAAAAACAAAAACAATTTCAGTTGGCACAAAATTATATATAATCTTGGAGTTGTCCTCGAAAATCTTGACCATGCCCCTTCAGCTTTTTTATTGTCACCTAATTTCTTTCTTATCGATCTTTTTTAATATGTTTACAGGTTTCCCCCTTTCTCTATTCACGTCTTCATTGGACCCTCCAGCAGGTATCTCAAGAACTCCTGAGCATCTTGCTGGGCACATTCGACAAAACGGAGACCGAATCTTCTGACCATAGTATCCTGCATGGCCCCCACAAGGGTGCGGGGCTGGGTGGACCCCTGGATCCAGGGCCCGTGCCTACTAATTATTTTATCAATTATTATAATTCACCTCAGTGTGTTAAATAAATATATCTGTTGTGGCCATCTTTATAATTATATAAAAATCTTCTGTGCATCCATACGGCTCTGAACTCTTCCTTAACGGCTGGACCAATTTTGATGAAATGTTTTGTGTGTGTTAAATGAATTCGGGAATGATTCGAAGTCACAGTTCCACAAAATGCTTTTTGGTTAATTGTTAATTAATAAGTTGAAATCTGCTGCCAGCGCATTCGCTACCCACTTCGTCATAAAATGAAATTTTAAAATTGACATTTTTACGTTGGTTGTGAGATTTTTGCGTAAGAAGATTTATTGGAAAGATTTGGTATTCAATGAATGGTGTTTTAGGAGTTCAGTTTTGTACATGTTTTATCAGGAGTATAGACAGAAATCTACACGAGCAACAAGGAATACAATGATATGATGATACTACATAAACAAGAGAGATGCACTGCTGTGCGCTCCCCCCCCCCCGTTACCCCACCAGACGCATTAACGGACCACGTGGCAATGCGACACAGCGCACACAGCGTACGTCGATATCCCTTCCTCGAGCTAGTCGAGGATAAATTGTAATGCTCTCTCAAAATATAGCAAGCTATTAATTTACTCATTAAACTACCATACCCAAGATAAATTCTTTCCGATACTGTATGTATGTCAAACATTATTAAAATGTCAGTATCATTTGATGTTTGCAAATAAAGGAAATGAGTACTTACTTATGTCAACATTGAAACATGAAACATGAAACATGAAACATGAAACATGAAACATGAAACATGAAACATGAAACATGAAACATGAAACGTGAAACATGAAACATGAAACGTGAAACGTGAAACATGAAACATGAAACATGAAACATGAAACATGAAACATGAAACATGAAACATGAAACATGAAACATGAAACATGAAACCTGAAACATGAAACATGAAACATGAAATACG
Source organism: Chrysolina haemoptera (assembly GCA_958298965.1). NCBI lineage: Eukaryota > Metazoa > Arthropoda > Insecta > Coleoptera > Chrysomelidae > Chrysolina > Chrysolina haemoptera. The sequence continues at coordinate 22,088,186 of OY282597.1, read as the reverse complement.
AAACACGAAACACGAAACACAAAACACGAAACATGAAACATGAAACGGGAAACGTGCCATACACATCGATATACAGGACAACGTCTGTCGGGACCAGTAGTTTTTAGGTAAAAATAATTTTATAAATAAGGTTAAGTTGCCTTTTCAGGTTTAATTAAAGTCTAAAAAGAGTATGGGTGAGAAATAGCCATGAAATTATAATATACGATGCGACTGTAAAATAAGCAGTAGTTGGTTGCCAATGAGATCCTGGGTCCAAGGCCCTAATGAGATCCTAGGTCTAGGGGCAGTAATCGAATGTGGGGGCCTTGGTGTCCTGATCACCGTCGCAAATGCTTTGACTCTTTGACACTTTGAGATATTCGTGTTTACATTCCTGCAATAGATTTTTTGAATTTGAAGCGACTATTTTGGAAAAAATATAATCGATTAAAACTTATTGTGTGAAAGGTCTCGAAATTTGGTAAGATACGCGAAACAGTTCGATGAGTTTTTGGTTAACGAGTTTGGTTAAGTACCAAGAGAAATATATAAACAGAAATTTTAAAACTTGATAGAATGATGAAATTAGTGTTATAAAACAGTTCTGAAGAAGTTACAATTTTTTTATATACAATTTGACCCACTTGAGACCGGAGCACCCTTATAAAATCTACATTTTCCAACCGATTCCAATGATTTTTTTTATTAGATAAACATTCAATAGGTCTACTAGGACACCAAATTTCATATCTCCATTTCCAGGGCCTACTAATCTGATTTTTCAAAGTTAAGAGTAAAAAAAAAATTGAAAAATCTAACTACCCCACTGAATTCGCTACATTTTGAAATGGTTCATATGTGAATTACGTTGAAATGCGTCAATCAATAAAAAAGTGATGAGGGAATGAAATTTGAAAAATGTGCCGTTTAATCAACCCACCAATTCAATTTCAAAACTTTCATCAGAACTTTGATTACACCACTGGATTCAGGGAGTCTCGATATATCACTAACTGCAATTTCATATAAAACTGTTGATAAATAGAAAAAATTATAAATTATGATATAAAATGACAATTTTCCTGAAATTCCATTAACATATTTTTTAAATTTTATTATCTAATTATTTTCTTATTTATGAATAGATTTCGATGAAACCTCGACCAATCATATCAAGTAGTGTATTTCGAATTTTGATAAAATTTCTGAAATTAAATTTGTGGATTGATTAAACGGCATAATTTTCAAATTTCATTTCCTTTTAACTTTTTTATTGATTGACGTATTTGAACGTAATTTACAATTGAATCATTTGAGAATGTCGCGAATTCAGTTGTGTAGCCAGATTTTTTCTAAAAAATCGCTAATAATTTTTTTAGATTTTTGACCTTGAAAAATCGGATTAGTGGAACCTGGAAGATTCATTCATTAAATTTGGTGTCCTAGTAGACTTTTTGAATGTTTACCTAATCAAAAAAAAATCATTCCATCATCATGGAAAATGTAGATTTTATAAGGGTGCTCTGGTCTTAAGTGGGTCACACTGTACATACTTATCAGAAATTTCTTAGATATTAAAAAAAATGCCAAAAACAAAAAATTGCAACAGATGTGTAAAATAGAAAGAACTTTTATCTTTGTTATAACAAAAAAACAAATAAGTCTATTCTCAGCGATTATTTTGAACAATATTTACTTCTGACAGATAGCCAAAGTGATGTGACCCCGTCTAAGTGGGCCATTTTAATTTTTTTTTAAGCAGGACTTACCGACTTACCGACTTACGAGAAAATGAATAAACAACGAAATAAACGTAAGTTTCATAATAACTTTTCAATTAACTAAACAGTCCATTAAACCAAAACTATTTCTTATAGGAATTGTTCAAACTGTGTCCCGTTTACTAACTGACATAGGCCAAGCCGATGGTAGACCGCATTTATAGAGTTTTCGATCATCTGCGGAGTTATACGAGTCATTTCGTGTCTAATTCGTTCCATTAAGTCTTCTAAATTGTCTGGCCGGTTAATGTAGACCCGACTTTTCAAATGTCCCCACAGAAAAAAAACAAGGGGGGTTAAATCAGGTGACCTAGGTGGCCACTCCATTGGTCCACGTCTTCCAATCCACCGTCCTTCAAACTGGTTATCCAGAAACCTTCGACAGTATGACCATAATGTGGTGGTGCGCCATCTTGTTGGAACCAAATACTGGGATCCAAGTTGTCCCCATTATTTGGATCCGGAAATGCCGCAAGTAGGTCCGGAAGCACTGCCATACGAAGATGTTACAAATATCGTTCATTATTTGTTAAATTCCCGCGAAAGTAATAAGGACCAATAAATCTTCCCCGGACGATTCCTACCCAAACATTAATTTTTTGGGGACGCTGGGTGTGTTTTGTCTGCATCCAGTGGGGATTTTCCCGAGCCCAGTAGCGAGAATTGTGTCGATTTACAGAACCACTTAGACAAAACGTTGCCTCATCGGAAAATACTACACTATTAAGAAAATTTGGATTTTCGTCACAATGCCGCATGAAGATTTCACAAAATTCCAAACGTCTGTCCGGATCATCTTCTGAGAGTTCGTGAACAAGATGAACTTTGTATGGGTGTAGTTTTTCTTTTTTTAACATCTTTACTACAAACGACTGACTAACATTTTCTTGTAAGGCAAGTTCTGTTGTAGTTGCGTGAGGGTGTTCTTCTACTGACAGCAAAATATCTAACTTCACATCGTCACTTACTCCTGGTCGTCCAGATTTGGGAGCATCCTTCACGCTTCCCGTTGCATAAAATTTTGCAACAATTCTGCTTACTGTGCTTCTAGCAATTGGAGGTCTTTCAAAATGTGTTGCGTTAAATAAAGCACATGCTTCTTCATGACTTCGAAAGCGATCGCCGTAACCTACCATCATTAGAATTTCTATCCTTTCTCTTTCGGTTAAACAAGCCATAATAATAAAACTGTACGACTGAAAACGTTGTTTTAGTTAAACAATTGAAAAAATTTATAAGAACAAATGTTCTTACTAGATAAGTTTAAGTTTGACCTCTTTTTATAATTGGTTTTGTTATTTCGGTTTTTATTCCTTTTTTCGTTTTTTTTCTTATGTGAGCCCTACTGCAACTATTTTTCCCTTGTGTAAAACCACAAGCTCTATCACATAATGTAATAAAAATCTTAGCTTCCCATTAAAAAAATTTGTTGATGACGTCATAACTTTGACAACTTTGACGTGTTATTTTTGTAACTTATGTCAAAAGATGCGGAATAAAGAAAACAGTTTGACGTGTTTTTGCATTTTTGTCAAAAGTGATCGTTGTACGTTTTATGAATTTTGTGCATTACTTTATCATAACCCTGTATATATGACACGCCTCCCTTATCCGAACTAAAAAACTAGGGGTTGACGTACCCCTATATTTTCGAACCACCCTGTTAAAAAAAAATTATCTCAGTTAACTTTGGTCGAGATTGAGGGAGTTCATCCTGGCTATATTGAATATTTATATTTCTCATTAGAGAACTCACACTGCTTGATATAAAATTAATCCAATTGGATTTTTTTTCAACCTGTTGTAGAGCACAAAACGAAAAAATATAATGAATACGAGATCAAGGTGATATTGTACCATCATTGAGGCATGGTATTCGCAGAATAAATAGGCGTTTTGTCAATTCTTGGAATTGTTAAAAATTCTTAGCAAAAAGCTTTACTTTTCATCTTTGACACCCTGTATCTCGAAAACTAGTGGGCCGATTTTTTGTGCCCATGGACTCTTTTGCCGAGGAAGTCAAAATCTACAACATACCAAAAATTCAGGGAATTTAGCCAAGAGCCATTTTCCATAAGGATTTTGCGGTGTCCTTTAGCATGTATTTATAACTGCGGTGACAATGCAATATGATAATGATTTTTCTTGTAAGGTTTTTTGGGGTCAGAGATTGTAAAAATTCATAATTTCTAGATGGCGGACGAGATTGGTCATTAAGGTCAGATTCGATTCAAAATTGGTTCATGAGGGTTTTTTAGGTCGTAGATGATCTCAGCCTAGTTACTTTGGCAATAAAGTTCAGCAATATTTTTTTTTTTCAAGGACCTAGTACATCACAGAATTGGGAATAAGTATTTTTTTGGGATTCTAGCACTGGAAATAATTTTTCACGTTTCCAGGACCGGTAATAAATCTAACAATAAATCTTAACTTCCTTATTAGGAACTCTGCCAGTTTCATATTTCAGGATAACAATCAGGATCAGTTGACAAAAGAATCCACATGTTCAGAATAATTTTTCCGGGCGTCCAGGGCCGGCCTCTCTCCAGCAATAAATCTTAACTTCCTTATTAGGAACTCTGCCAGTTTCATATTTCAGGGTAGGAATCAAGATCGGTTCAGAAAAGAATCCACATGTTCGGAATAATTTTTCCGGGCGTCCAGGGCCAGCCTCTCTCCAGCAATAAATCTTAACTTCCTTATTAGGAACTCTGCCAGGTTTATATTTCATGGTAACAATCAGGATCGGTTGAGAAAAGAATCCATGTGTTCAGATTAATTTTTCCGGGCGTCCAGGGCCGGCCTCTCACCAGCAATAAATCTTAACTTCCTTATTAGGAACTCTGCCAGTTTCATATATCAGGATAGGAATCAGGATCGGTTGAGAAAAGAATCCACATGTTCGGAATAATTTTTCGGGCGTCCAGGGCCGACTTCACTCCAGCAATAAATCTTAACTTCCTTATTAGGAACTCTGCCAGTTTCATACTTCGGGATAAAAATCAGGATCAGTTCGTAATAAGGAAGTTAAGATTTATTGCCAGAGAGAGGCAGGCCCTGGACGCCCGGAAAAATTATTCTGAACACGTGGATTCTTTTCTCAAGCGATCCTTATTCCTACCCTGAAATATGAAACTGGCACAGTTCCAAATAAGGAAGTTAAGATTTATTGCTGGAGAGAGGCCGGCCCTGGACGCCCAGAAAAATCACTCTGAACATTTGGATTCTTTTCTCAACTGATTCTGATTGTTATCCCGAAATATCAAAATGGCAGAGTTCCTAATAAGGAAGATAAGATTTATTGCTGGAGAGAGGCCGGCCCTGGACACCCGGAAAAAGTATTCTGAACACGTGGATTCTTTTCTCAACCGATTCTGATTGTTACCCTGAAATATGAAACTGGTAGAGTTCCTAATAAGGAAGTCAAGATTTATTGCAGGAGTGAAACCGGCCCTGGAAACGTGAAAAATTATTACCAGTGCTAGAATCCCTACTTATTTTGCCCAATTCTGTGATCTACTAGGGTCTTGAAAAAAAAAAAAAATTGCTGAACTTTATTGACCCCGAAAACCTCCATTCGATTCAAAATTGGTACATACCAATTTTGAATCGAATCGGATCATAATGACAAATCTTGTCCGTCATATTGGGCCCTCATCTTGGGCCGTCATCTTGAATTCACGAGTTTTGTTTCCGAATGTTTATTTTGTCTCGCTGAATCTCGGCAAAATAACTAAACCCAAAAGTATAATTTCGCATTCTAGATACAAAAATATCTATTCCAATAACCTCTCTGAACAAACTGAATTTTCTTTGTCGATGTTAACCTGAAAAATGAATACTTTCGAATTTGATTCTTGACACAGATATCTACTCCAGTGGAGTGGAGCCGACACAAACAATTAGCAAATTGTGGAAAAGTTTCATCTGTCAGAGTGTCTGGAAGCAAGTTTCAAGAAACCCAAACTCATTTCCCGTAATATATGGGACTTTTCTGTTCTTATTTCCCACAGGACACTTATGGCAGCTAATGCCAACTAAGTGCTCTTCCGCAGATTGGTGCACACCCGCTAAATATTTCATTCGGCTCGGAGAGACAGAGATACGGTCCGATGTGATCGATCTTGAAAATTGGATGGTCAGCGATCAGATACACCATGGTGCTGCCCAGACTTTATTTAATTTACTTCGAGTGACGTATGAGCTCTAACTGGAATGAGTTCTCTTTTGAACGAATAGTATTTGCAGGGACGGCTTGATCCTACCGTTGGTTATACTGAAGTCCACTGAGTCACGGACTACAATTGAGAATAGTTATTTTGCCAATTATTGCGGAAAGCGTTGTCTTACATTGCTTTGTAATTTATACTACTTTTTGGTAATAAATGCAATAATTTCGATAGATTTCGAGAAATTTATGAATTTTCGAATAGTCGTAGAAAAAGTATAGTCTTCGCGTATAATGGCATTGACGTTCGTTGAAGAATGTACTATTAAAATCGACATTAAAACGGTATAATTTATGTGAGCATGGAAAAATGAAAAAAACATGTCCGAACTGTGCTAAGACATAGTTGATTCTTCATAATGCGTAACAAAAAATATAGTAAACTCGATAATCTAATACATAGTTGATCTATATAGGCTGATCAAGTCACTTTGTCTTCTATAACAAAGCTAAGAAGTTTGACACTGTTACCATCATCTGTGTTCTTAGTGGAAAGACAAGATTTTTGATTTTATCATGGTTTAACTTTAGATTGTTGGCTCTGAACCAGTTTTGTGCAGTTTCGAGAGAATACGTCATACGTAACGGTAGACTGTCTGCGTCGGAAGTAGTATTGGGTGAAATTGTGTCATCAGCATAGGCGACACATTTATTAAGTAACAGAATGGAATAAATCATGTAGATGATAAATTGAAAAGGGTCCAAAACAGATCTCTGTGGCACCCAATATGGAATATTGTGAATGTCAGAACAAGTGGAATGTTACTGTACAGAAACTAACTCATAGAATGGAATTGTTTGACAAATATGGGTTGTACCCTTTTCTAAATCAATGCTGACTATAGTAAAGACTATTTTCAGAATAGATTTAGCAGATACATTCAAATTTGTCTCATTGATGATTCTTTTCATGTTATATCCAGTGGAGAGTTAGTTTTTTGCATAATTCATTGAGTGAGATGGTACTGGTAACGTGTATGGGTGACGTATTGTTTTTTTCGGAACGTTCAAGTTGATGAGTTCAAGAATATTTGAACAAGTAATTATCACATTCAGAGGTTTGTGAAACAAAAGTTGAATCACCATAATATATTCTTCTCATCTCTAGGGTGTGTAATTAAGAATATTTTCAAAGTTTTCAAAAAATCACTAAGCTAATCAGAGCTGTTCCAAAGCACAGTGCTTCGTGATCGTGAAAGTGCTCGAAGTACTTTTGTGCTCCTAAGCACTGTGCTCCCCAGCACTTTCTCAATTCAGTGCTTAGTGCTTAGTGCTCCGAAGCATATAACGAAAAGGCTCACGATTCGGGATTACTAAGCATTAAGCCTTTCCGTTTAAATAAATCTTGTCGAAAGGACCCCGCACATTTAATACGTAAACTGGCTTTCGGCTAATTTTGCTCAAATTTTGATATATTGTAGATCTTGGCATCCTCATTACGTAGTCCAATTCACAGATCGATTCTATGATCAGTTTTCGAGATACAGGGTGTCAAAAATTTGATTTTCGCTATTTTGGGTATTATGCATCGATTTGATTTTGGTGCCCTAATTCGAAATTGAACTGTCTTAGAAATAAACTTATGATATCCAAGTTGTAGCTCATGAGTCCCTACATACGAATAGAAGATTATATATCACATTGGGTGTTGCATTCCAGCATGACAATGTTCAATAGAAATAGATACAAATCAATACCATAATTGAAGACACGAGTGGATAAAGGGTCTATGTTACATTTTAATGAAAAATGAGATTTTTGGGTGGATGAAGGTTTTAAGTGAGTAGGATGTTTTCCCTACTGATCCCGTTCGTCTATTGTACAAAATAAGGACGTTTTATATTGATGAAAAATATATGTTCACCTATGTTCTATCATTGCCACTGGATGAAGGGTTCAAGTACATTGTATTTAATGAACATGAATCCTTCATCCATGATTATTTTATTTCTTACTTGAATTTTTTACTTGAATTTGTACTTGAATCCCTTATCCGCTAGAAACAATCGCAAACGCGCAACGTTTTCAGTACGAATACGAAAGCGGAAAGCTTTTGAATCTGTAACTCACGCAAAATAACCTACATATATAAAGGAGTTAATTTTTGCTTTTTAGGGCATTTGAATAAAAGCTTGTCTTGACTAAATTTTTTTTCTATTAATATTTCATTTTTGAAACTAAAGATGCTAATAATTGTACACTGTGTCCCACTTTGAGCAGCCACACCCTCGTATTTTCTAGACATTACAGTAATATCAAAAGTTATTTTTCATAACATATAGTACCCAAAAATATCTAACTTGATGTTGATGAAATATTCGTATATCCATTTTCCACGGCTACCAAGTGAAAAGTGAAAAATTGAGAAAAACATACTAGGCATTTTTTTATCGCAAAAATAACACCAGATTCTGTTTCAGAACACCCTAAAACCCCTAGATCTAAGTGCTTTATTCATTAAAATATACGGGGTGGCATCTGTTACTAGCAACATTATTAATTTTTATTCATCCGAAATGATCGGTTGCTTTCGATTTTTTTTGTCACAAAGGGCCTGAACGTGTTCAATTGATGCTGAGTATAAGAAATACCCAAATTTTACTTTTTTATGGCTTGCTATGACCAGTTGAAAAGTGAAAAACTTGGAAAAATATATACTAAAAGATTTTTTACTTCGTAACTAACAGATCTCATTAAAATATACAGGGTGTCTTACAGACTAGCAACATTTTCAATTTGTTTTCATCCGTAATCTTTGGTTGTTTTTGTTTTTTTTTTTTTCTATAGTAATAAATGTTCAATTACTGCTATAGAAAATAACCAAATATTACTTTTCCATGGCTTGCTATGACGAGTTGAAAGACGAAAAAATGGGGAAAATACATTAAGGATACTTTAAGCACAAACATTTCTGGATCAGAACACCCTGACATCCCCACTACAATACTTAAATCTAAAAATATACAGGGTATCATCTGTAGCTAGCAAATTTGATAACTTGTATTTATCCGTAATGTTGAATTGTTTCTGAATATTTTTTTTCCAATCAATAAGCACCTAAAATATTTAATTGATACAGTGTAAAAAAAACGAAATATTATACTTCCATGGCTATATATGACCAGTTGAAAATTGAAAAATTGTGGTAAACATTCTTCTATTACCAAGACAACATACCCTGGTTCAGAATATACCGCAAAACCTCCAGAATTCGTTGCCCGGGTAATGAAATTATGCAGGATATCCACCTTTAAATGGTAACATATCTCACTTTTTATTCATAAATCTTGTTAAGCTTGTTGAGAACGAGAATCCGGTGTTAGTTTTGTGAAAGAAATGATTATACTATATTTGGTATTTTGTACAGCATCAATTGAACGTTTTTGGGTACTTTATGACTCAAGAAAAAAAAATTGTAAATCAACTAAACGCTACGAATAAATAAGCGTTATCAATTCTGCCAGCTATAGATGACACCCTGTATATTTTTGTGATTCAAGAATTGGGGTCTTGGAATTTTAGGATCTACTGAACCAGAATCCGCTGTTACGTTTGTGCTACAAAAGTCCTTGATGTGTGTTCCACACTTTTTCACTTTTCGACTGGTCATAGCTAGCCATGAAAAAGTAATATTTGAATATTTTCTACAACATTATTCGAACATTCTTAAGTAATTAGTCATTATGGAAAAAAATTGAAAACAACTAAAAATTACAGATAAATAAAAATCAATACTATGTCAGTTACATGTGACACCCTGTATATTTAAAATAATTAAGTACTGCTATTTGGGGGTTTCAGAGTATTCTGGGATATAACTTAGTGTTATTTTTGCGATAAAAAAATCCCTGGTATATTTTTCCCAATTTTTCACTTTTCAATTTGGTCGTAGGTAGCCATGAAAAAGTAATATTGGAACATTCCCTACAGCATTATTTGAACATTTTCAGGTACTTCGTGACCAAGGAAAAAAATCGAAAACTACCAAACATTGCGGATGAATAACAAACAAAAAATGTTGTTAGTTACAGATGACACCCTGTATATTTTAATGATTTATCACTAAGACTTGGGGGTTCTAGGGTGTTCTGAAACAGACCCTGGTGTCATTTTTGCGATAAAAAAATGCCTAGTATGTTTTTCCCAATTTTTCACTTTTCAATTGGTCGTAGGTAGCCGTGGAAAATGGAAATACGAATATTTCATCAACCTGAAGGTAGATATTTCTGGGTACTACATCTAATAAAAAACAAATTTTGAAATCACTTCACTGTCAAGAAAATACGAGGGTGTGGCTGCTCAAAGTGGGACACACTGTATATAGAATATAAAAACCACTGTTTTACGGGTTTTGTAAGTTCATTCATCTAATATATTTTTTATAACTAACTACTCAGAGTTTGGAAATACTTATTCAGGTATACAAAATATTGATGATGCGTCTTTCCATTTCATTCTCATAAGTAGAGATGATCACAAAAATAATAGTTAATTAATCGTTTGAAGTGGAGGGAGAATAGATCAATTTTTACCAGCTATTCAATGAGGTATTACAAATAGAGATTTTCATTGAAAGTATTGGAATGCAGGTGTCTCTAAATCAAGTTGGTGATGGTGGTTGGCTATAATGGGGGGGAGTTATGGACAATTCGTAATGATTATATAATTTTATTATTGAGAGGTAGCATTTGAAAGCATTCAAATTGTCACCCTGTACCTGGAAAACTACATACTGTTGGACAAGCAATCATATGAATCCTCATGTAATTGATCAAGACCCATACTTTTCGGAAAATTGTTGTATTCTAGCCGTTTGTTTTCTAATTTTAACGGATTGGGTGAAAATCAAAACGATTATGGTATTGATTTTTATCTATTTCTATGAACATTGTCTTGTCATGCTGTAATGCAACACCCTATGTGAGATATTTTTTTTTCGTATGGAGGGACTCATGAGCTACAGCTTAAATATAATAAGTTCATTCCTAGGACAGTTCAATTTCGAATTAGAGCACAAAAATCAAATCGATACGTGATACCGGAAAATCGAATTTTTGACACCCTGTACCTCGGAAACTGGTCATAGGATCGATCTGTAAATAGGACTACGTAAAGAGGATGCCAAGATCTATAATATATCAAAATTTGAGCAAAATTAGCCGAAAGCCATTTTACGTACTAAATTTACCAAAAAAAAACAAACTTTTGTTCACGTCCTTAGGCAACATTTCTTTGACGGAATTCAAAAGAAATCTGCCAACATTTTTTTTGGGGTGACATTTGCTATCTGGGTACAGGGAATGTACGGTATGTCAATCACAATTATTTTATTCCTCACTTCTTTTCTGTGAATAGGTAACCATGATTTACATATTTTCATTTTTAAACTGTGGTAGGTTAAACAGCCAAAAACCCATTTCAAGAAAACACGAAACGAAAGATTTAATCAATTAATTTGAATGAAATTGTTGGTTACAGCAATTCTGTTTCAAAATAGTATATTGTGTACCAAGTGTTATGAACGTCCTTTCAGTATAGGGCGGATCTATAGAGGGTTATTGGGGTAATTACGCCCCCGCCCCAGGCGGATTCCATCCACAAAAAAGTACTATGATAATAAAAAAAATTGCTTTCTTTTCGTTTCTTATCTCAAAAAGTTTTTACCTGATAATGAAAATTCCGCCATAATAAACTTGAAATTGAATCGGTGCTGAAATTATGGAAAAATATAATTATGCAAAAACAAAAACCTCCTGAATTTGAGTATACCGGATTTGTTCTGATTAAATGTATCAGAATTATTTTCCATATATATTTTCTTCGTGGTATAAACAATGTAAGAGCTTATTTGTCAAAATGCGCCTAATTGGAATATTTTGGATTTCTACCTGAGAGGTGAGAAATGTGTTCAAAATTTCACTCCAAACACTTGAAAGTGCACTCGAGGCACAGTCGGTACCGGTAGTGGGGGAAATAAATTGAACCCTCCCAACTAGATGTGAGTGCTTTTTTCAAACCGTCTATACAACCATGTATTAGTTAGTTACCAAACCGCATTCACAGCTCTCATAACTAATGCATTCGTAACTCCAGTTCACTTTTAAGATTTACTGATTCGTATTATCCAAGTAAAAATACAGTACGGGAAATATTGACTGTTTATTGATTAAGTTCACAGGATATTGGTCATTCACGCAAATGACTGTGAAACGATTCCCTTAACACTTTTTATGATATTTGTAAAAAACTAAAAAGTGGTAATTTTTACATTATTTATTTTTGATATGGTTCCACAAAGCGATTTTGCTGAGGCCGACACCGGGATTTTCAACGGCGAACTATCTTTTAATAGTATATTACGTAACAAGTGTTGTAAAAGGCATATTACGCACGAATGGAAAATTACACGAAGCCGCATAGCGGCGAGTGCGTAATTCCATGAGTGCGTAATTGCTTTACAACACGCATTACGTACTATACTTTACCTACGGCCATATACAGTGTGCAGTTTCCGACATCCAAAAAATCATATTATTATTATTATAAAGTAAAATGACCTGTTTTCAAAGAAGGCGGCTATATAGATGAACTTAAGTAGCAATACCTCATCTGAATAATAAATTTGATCCAAGAAGTTGAAGCCGTTTTCGAGATACAAATATTCTCATTATTATTATTATTATTATTACTATTTGTAAAATCGCCTGTTTCTAAACAGATGAACTTAATATACTATATAGATAACTTAAAACGCAAACTTTATTTAAATACAAAATTTGATCCAAATCATTAACGCGTTTCAGAGATTCGAAAACTCATATTATTATTAATATTATGAGAAGCGCCTATATCAATGAACTTAAGTAGCAATACCTTATCTAAATACAAAATTTGATCCAAATCGTTGAAGCCGTTTTCTAGATCCAAAAATTATCATTATTATTATTTTTATCAGTAAAATCGTGTTTTTTCAAGAAAGGCGCCTATATAGATAAACTCAGAAAGCAAAACCCTATCTTCATACCAAATTTCTCTCAAGTCGATTCAGTCGTTTCCGAGATATATCAAACTGTGCGTTTTCTTTACGAAAACTGTGCGATTTGTTTACCGTGCGTAAGGAGCTATTTACTGAGGCTGTGAATCGTGTGTTTTTGCCTATTTTCTGCAGTGGCCGTAGGTAAAAGGTATTACCAGGTTATTTGAGTCTTTATTCAAGTGTGGAAATAGCCTCTAAATTTTTTTTATCCATTGGTTGGCCTATGTAGTGTAGCTTCTATTAAAAGGTTCTTTTTGGCATTAAAGCGATTAAAAACATCAGGTCGAACATGACTGAGGAACGTTTAACTTTTTTTCTTTTGCATATTGATTTCTTTTTTAAGTATACTTATTTAGGTATATATTACAGTAAATGGATCATGTTTCATTTTTTAGTTTGATTCAAAATTAATTTCATATTTTAAAGTAGCCGACACATATTTCGTTTGCTCTAAATGTATATATGAATTTGTGTTGAAAACTATAATTAATGAATATATAAATCGTGTTTTACAATAAGTATGTAGGTACTTTAAAACAATGTATTTTTATTTCTTCCAAAGTGAATCTGTGATAAATTGATCATTCAGCGTGGTACGCTGAATGCCATTTCAGTTATGTGAGTAGAAATACTTACTCAAGTTTTTCTATCTCCATAGCACTTATCAGACTGTTGAAAATTTAAGTTACTGAAACTTAAATTAACGCGAAAAAATTTCAACAGATTATATTACATCCTGACACTTTCTGCTTCACTGTAGCTTTTTCAAGCGGTAGATGTAATAACCGCTTTGAAGAGCTACAGTATAGCTGAACATGTCGCGATGTAATATAATTTTTGGAAATCTTACTTGTTCCAGTTTCACTTATGTACTTAAGTATCTAGGAGTCTGGAAAATGCTTAGTGCTTAGTGCCACTTGATTGGAATTACTTTTTGAAAGTGCTCAGTAATCTCGAGCATTTCATAAATAACCGAGATATGAAAAAGTTACAGATTGGTTTGCAAATTTAAAGAAACGCTAAACTGAGTCCGACTTCTTGTGATTTTAACTGAGATTTTGTTTATTGTACTTTTTTATTGAGATATTGTCTCACTGATATGTTGGTTGTTCCTATATGGTTTGGTGCTAAATTTGATATTGATTTATTTTTTGTAAGTTTCCTTATTCAGGTATATATTACAGTAAATGGATCGTGTTTCATTTTTTAGTTTGATTTAAAATTAATTTCATGTTTCAATGTAGCCGACACTTATTTCGTTTGCTCTAAATGGATATATAAATTGTGTTTAACAGTGGATGGACAGTTCCAAAGTAGGTACTAAACTGTGAAACACATGACTGATTTTTTGATTTTTTTATTCATCTGGTCCATAAGGTAGAAACTGCCCATAGACAAGCTCCTTGAGAACATTTTTGGGACATTCGCATATGACTTAGTAAATCTGTGTAGTCTAATATCCACTTTTGTCCATGTTTTTTATTGATTCATTACTACCTCCTAGGATTTTAAATATGTGTAGATTAAGTGATTTTAAACATTTCTTACCCGTAATTTTATATTTATACTTCTGTTTTTTTAACCTTTACATACAGGCCATATACAAGCATCTGATGCTTCCATGGTCGTTACCAAGATCAATATACCTAATCAAAAACACAATCACAAACAAGCATTTTTGCTTCTGTGATGATGAATAAATGTACTTATACGTATTTGCTATTTTTTACTGTAAATTTCTTTAAGTGAATAAATTATTATTATTATTATTATTAAAACAATAATTAATAAATATATAAATCGTGTTTTACAGTATGTAGGTACTTAAAACAATGTATTTTTATTTCTTCCAAAGTGTGAATCTGTGATAAATTGATCATTTAGCATGGTACGCTGAATGTCATTTTAGTTATGTGAGTAGAAATTCTTACTCAAGTTTTTCCATCCCCATAGCTGCTCTCAGATTGTTAAAAATGTAAGTTACTGATACCTAAATAAAAGCAAAAAAAATTTAACAGATTATATTACATCGTGACACGTTCCGCTTCACTGTAGCTTTTTCAAGCGGTAAATGCAATAACCGCTTTGAAGAGCTACAGTATAGCTAAACATGTCGCGATGTAATATAATTTGTGGAAATCTCACTTCTTCAAGTTTCACTCATGTACTTAAGTATCTTGGAGTCTGGATAGTGCTTAGTGCTCCTTCATTGGAATTACTTTTTGAAAGTACTTGGTAATCACGAGCATTGCATGATTAAAAGTGCTTAGTGCTCAAGATTTCGGAGCACTTTTCGAGAGGGCTCAGGTCTTAGTGCTCGAAACACTTGATTAATCCTTATTTTACAGCTCGAAGAACGCTGCTGAATACTCCACCAAGTCTGAATGATAAATTATTTAATAAAATCAGTAAAAAAATGTTTGTTTATTTGAAAACAACTTTAGTTATGCTCAACTGTCAAAGTCACGTTTGAATTATTTGAATTGAAGTCTTATTCTTCTCAACATTTTAAAGATAGTTAGTTCTTCTTCTTCTCGTTTTTATTTGGATTCAAAATTATATCAATTAGCCAGTTCCGACAAAGTGTGAGTTCCGTGTTCCGTCCAAACCATGGATGTTATTTGTAATGATCATGCAGAGAGCGATAGTAAATTGAATCTTTCATGCGTAGGCAAGATGTTGGTTTCATTCTATCTATGAGTTCTGTGATCTTAACATGAGCCAACAGTTAGTAAGCTGTTCTTTGATAGTGTGACAATTGGTAACACTGTTTGTAGAAATTGAGGAGGGGATTAAATTTTGAATTTCCGTTATCTTCCATTTCCTCCATTTCGTCCATTTCTGTTTTGGTCTCACTTGAAGAACTCGCTGATGATTTAAATTTTTATTTTGAAAATCATCCAATCAGTGTATATTAATAACATTTATAAAGAGGTAACTATCTATTTAAAATTCAAAGTGGAATTCATTGGAATAAATATTTTTGTCGTTTTTAATGCTTTTAAAATAATTTTATTTCCAATGAATTTTCATGATTTTTCAAATGGCGTCAATGGACATGTTTTACAACAATTTTTATGTGCGTAGTTCGACCAGATTAAATTTCAAGACCAGATTTAATTTCAAAATTTGATTTAATTTCAAAAATTGATTTAAATTTAAATATGATTTAAATTTAATTTCAAAAAGCTTAGTTAAAAGCTCATTTCTCGCCATTGAATGAGCGGCGATGTTAGTGGCCGATTGCCAAATTACCACAATATAGGATAACAACTATAGCTACCTATGATAGCTGACTGGCTGAATTACACACTCGATCAGGTGTCCAGAACCAGGTGGGGAATTCAGGAGTGTTCCAGAGCTGCTGTTACAGTATATTTGAATCAAGGAGCCCGAAGAGCTGGAAATATTAACAGGAGAGGAGTTTGGTTGATTCTTTCTTATAACTGATGATTGGTCAAGGAAATATGTAAGGTTTAAATGCATTTAACCCAATATTCCAAGTAAGTTGGTATGACCATTTGAATAACATACAATAGTCCAAAGAACCAAATTTCTTCCCTTCAGCCTGATTCGATCATTACTTCTAGACTTTTCTAGATCTCATCAAGCCCTGAACTCGGTTTAACAAACTTTCAATTCATTAAATACTAATTTTATGCAACCTGATTACTCTCATCATCGTTTATTGATTGTCTCAAGATCGTCAAGCCCTGAATTTGGCTTAACATTTATTTGATTAAATACTATTTTTTTAATAATTGTTTTACTTGTATGTCTGGAGTGTTTTCTCTTTCAGTGTGATAAAGACTTTCTACAGAGACTAGCTTTGAGAATGAAATACCATATCAGAATTCCTGTAGATGGCGTCCAAATAACAACTTTCAATTAGCTATTTTATTCTCACTGCCATAAATTGGATTTCTAAGAATATCTTTGGGTTAATTCACCAACAAACGTACCACGACCTTTGCCTCCGCAATAAGAGTTAGCCCTCCGCATTGTTTATATGAGGTTTAGGTGAAAAACCCGTTAAAAAGGGAACAAAACCTTACAACTGTATGAGTGGAATATGTGATGAGTGATCGAAAATATATTGAAGTACTATTATGATTTACTCTATATCATCAAATAAATTTACCACTATATAAAAATTTTCAATCAAAAATCAACAATGTACATTTATCAGAAAACGAAATTCTTCTTAGGCCTACCCTGTTCCGGCAAGGAGCTCTCTGCGAGGCGTGACGTCACACATGGCAACGAAGTTGGAAGTTTATCAACTAATTTAAAAATATTGGTAATCATTTAAGGAATTTGAATGTCAGTAGAGAGTACAGAAAGATTCAGAGAATCTAACCATTGCAATCAGTTTTACAAAAAGGTCTTGAATCACCAAATAACAATAGGAATTACCAAGCAGGAAATTAGTCATGTACGCCACTATCATGACACTTAGAGAAATTTTATGAAATTTCAATATGAAAATGTTCATTGTGAAAATTTCTATGGTAATATGCCGAATTTAGAATGTTTAGAGTTTAGTTTAGTATAGAATTTGGATTTCATAATGTAGTATTTAGTTATTAATTAATTGGTGAAATTCAAATATGCAAGAAAATGAACCCGTTGCTAAGGCAATTTGTTCTTTCAATTGTTGACAACAATAAAGGGGTTAGAAAGAAGGTCCATCGAAGGAGAGAGATGTATAAGATGTACTCCCTGAACTTTTCTCCGGAAAAACATAAAGAAATCCCATGATTCCAATGTCAAAATAAACTTAAAGCGAATGTGAACAAACTCCAGAACTTACCAAGTGCTAGCTGTTCTCGTTCTCGAGAAATTCGACTTCTAAGACGAAGATGCCGGTCTCCAGGTCTCCTAGCTTCCAGAAACCCATGGAAGCTTTCGAAGAACAAAACCAGAAATAGATCCCAGGTATTTATAAAGGCCTTCATATGCATAAAACGGTTTGCAAACCTTTTCTTCGAACAAACCATATTTGACTACAGCATTCCGGATAATTTCAAGAACTTTTCACATTTTCACAAATTTTCAAACCATTAGACTTTCCCGTGGAATGATTCAAAAGTGCTTTCTCGCGAGTGTGGATTGAAAACTTCAATTCCTCCCGAACTTTTCGTCACTTATATTGCACAAGACTATCTTACTTAGTGTTTAGATTTTAATTCGAATGAACGATCACTTGTAGTAGTGAAGATATTATTTGATGAAAATTGTTAGGTTAAGACAGGAATGCGGAATGCGAGTCTTCGCATAATATGCTACAATAGAGTTGAATTAGTTTTAGTTTGCACAAGGGAGCGAAAGGCTACTCTATGAAGTCATCACAAAGATGATTGACCGTGCATGAAATATTTTAAAGGGGTTGCATGAAAAAATTCTTATAGGTAGTTATATCTAAGTGTTCAGGTATCATTTAATTAGGGAAGTGTTTCTAGTTAATAGTTTTTGTTTATTCATTATTCATTGTTGTTTACTTATTCATTCGTTTACATATTTATTAAAATTTTTATACACACTTTACTTACTCCGGCGTTCACATTTCTCTTTCTTGAAATTTAACATTCTATCACAAAAGCATTTTTATTCAAACAACATCAAGTTGCCAAGTTTCTGAAGGACCCTCCTGAGAGCAGAGAAAGGCACCACGGTTTAAAAAAAAAAGTAGGTTATACACTCTGCATAAGAGTATTTGAGAAAAAAAAACTAATGATAATAATAATAGTCATAATAGCATATCATAATAGTACCTAGCAAAAACCTCGAATCTGCTGTGAAAGTCCTCTAATGGAGAATTCTCTTGAGCTCACGCAGCTCAATGTGAATCAGAGCTAGGCAGTACTCAAGTAAATTTCACTCTAAATTGTACTGGAGTACTCGGTAACCGGTAATCGTGAATACTTTTATTTTATTAAATTGTTATTTCCGTCATCCGGCTGCACCCTTTCGAGCATTCCTCAGAAGTCCTCGAGAGACTTGTGTGAGCTAGATAAGAGACAGCCCTTGTCTTTTAACGTATAGAAAAAAGCGCCTTGTGCGCGCAACCGGTCTCTCACTTCTCCTCCGCTTCTCGGCGCCCCCTCCACTACTACCTTAGCACGACTCGGCGACGAATTTTCACTCGAAGCGCTGTGTTCAGAAGCATGTTTAACAATGTTCTCCAAACTTATGGGAAAATGTGAGATAGACAAATTGTAGTTTTTAACCTCAACTTCAAAATGCTGCTTTAAAAATTCAAATCGGACCATTTCCCGTAATATGACGCATCATGCAAAATATGGCTGTAATTTTCTTAAAACCCGATTGTAGGAAAACTATTGAACGGACAATTTCCACCTTTCGGGAGCTCAACGTACATGATATTAGCTACCATTTCTCGAAAAATTATTTCTTAGTATTGAAAATTGAGGGAGATACGAATTTTTGAAAAAAGGCCTTTTTTCAAGAGTTTTTTCGGCTTTTCTCGTCGAAAAATGGTCGTATCGGGGTTTTCCAAAAACCATTTTGTAGGTTTTTCCATTCTCTACAAAAAACCAAAAAAAGGGCCCTTTTTTTAAAATTCATTGTTTAAACAATTGCACAAAAAAAATTTTGAGTTGCAATTTGGATTTTAGTTATTTATAAAGTGTCCCCGAAGTCATGGCGCAAGTCGCTTACTATTAGAATTAATTTCCACAAAAAATTTATATTGGTTGGTCTACTCTAAATGACGAGTGCAGGTACTTGCCATGATGGCTCTTGAAAATGTTTGAGATGCACCTCGGGCAAGGACCTCATACGGTATTTCCATGATGCCGAGCATTGAACGGGAGCATCTATTTCATCGGTTGGATACTCCTGACATAACTAAACCAGTGACTCATGGTCCAATGGTTTCATTAAACTGCATTGAAGTGTCCGAATTTCTATTGATTTGCTTCAAATTGTGTGAAACGAATCAATTGAAATGAAATTACATGGGTTAGGTGGAAGTATAGGCAGTTGCGTGACAACATTTTGATATCTTGCGTCTGTGCTGTATTTCGCCCTACACTAAAATACTGAAAATATAATTGCATATATTTCCTTTTAATAAAGATCTTTATTGTTATCATTATTTTTTATTTATCTGTTTGGATTATAGCAGTCAGGCCGTGTCTCTGGAGCTCCGACACATCTGGAGGGCACGCTGGTGCCATTTCCCCAGATAGTCACTCCCCACGTCCGTGGGGTGAGCAACTACTGGGTCTGAGAATCATGTGCCCTGAGCAGATGGAGTGAACCAAGGATGACAGCCTTCTGCATCCGTCCGGCTAAGATTTCTGCCGCATCACGGCAAGCCGGTATGGTTTTTAGATTAGAGAGCAGCTTGTCCATCATTCCACCAATAACACTTGTCTTATAATCAGAACCACACTTTCAACAGAATGGTTTGGGTACAGCTTGCACAGTTTAAAGAGTAAATCTTGATATTTTGCCCAATTCTCCTCCTCTTTTCGGACGATGTTTGTTTCGCCAGAAGCCGAAAACTCTACGATGAAAATCGTCCCACTTTGATGGTCGAGGAGGACTACATCAGGCTTATTTGCTTGTATTTGCTTAAGGTTGGCGAATGAGTAGTTCCAATATATTCGGCACTTCTTATTCTTCACAACGGACACAATATCCCCCGGAGGCAACACCGGTGTTTCGCCTATACCGTACTAGTGTCGTAGGTAGTAGAACACTAGTAGCGCCGCGTTATGTCTGTGGATATAGGCTGAGACCGCATAAGCTTGACAAGTATATAGCAAATGCATTATGGTCTCAGGCGCCCGACGACACGCTCTGCATCTAGTGTCGGGGACCTTTATACCCATCACGCGACTACGGTAGACCAGGGTGTTGAAAACACCATCCTGGCCGGCCATTGAATCTCTCGGTCTCCGACTTCAGCACACTTGACCCGAGGAATGCGTAGGTCAAATTTTTTGATGAGCCAAGTTCTCCAAAGTTCTTGAAGAAGACCCCATGCATTGGCTTATCCTCATTAAGCTACAAAAATGCCTCAGTCTCCGCAGCAATAATGTGAGCTTTTTGCTGAACTGGCTCCAACTCGGTGTCAGAGTTTGGGTCACCCCGTTCAGTGTCGAAAAGAAAGCCGAGTTCATCGGTTGCCCGTGCTGCTGCCTTGAGAAGGAATGCTCCGATCTCTGATTTTTCCTGGTCATGAACCATGCAGACCAGGGATCTGAACTCCTGATAACTTTACAGGCTCCATCCAGTACCACTTCAAACTCAAAAGTCCACGGCCTCCCTGTTTGCTGGCATTGACGCATTGTGTTGGATCACCGAAAGAAAAACACACATTTTTCCATGAAAATGTTGGAAAAATCATAAGGAGACCGTCGCAGTCGGTTGAATTGTGGCACAGGTGGATGGTGTAGGAGAAGCAAAACAATAGGAATGAGGTTGTGATCGAATTTCCCCTAGTACAGTAACCATGGACAAATATAAGCCACAAGTGAAGAATGAATCGTAGCCCTTTGGAACTCGGCACATGACTCCTTGATATCTTGATCCCAAGATATATTGTTAGAAAAAAAAAAATCACCAAAAAATCAGGGATAGAACACAAAAAAAATATTATTTAAACAAATTCCAATTTTTTTGTTGTTGTTTCGGAAAGTATAAGATTTATCACGAAACAATTTGAACAAGGCGGAAGATAATTCAATTCTCCACATGAAATAATCTCAGCAATTTCTCACAAAATGGGCTCGTTTTCTCAGAATACCTGATTGAATTCTGATATCAAATTTCAGGCTCGCGTAAACCCGCCACTGCAATTTCCGGCAGTGTCATAACTTAGCTAAAAGTTATAGTAGAAGGAAAAAAAAAGTGTATATCGTTCCTGAAGACTTCTACTTCCTCATGCAAATATAACATATATGTATATATGAGTACCTAAAATGTGTTTTGTACCACTACACATACGATATTTCCGGAGGATCCGAAAGTCATGGATATTTTAGTTGATATGAAATAATTATACTTAAGCAGGAATCAGTACCCTTTTTGGACCATATGCAACGATTTTAGACTAGTGACACAAGTCTCACTTATACATGCCAAAGAAAAAACTGCGGTTTTGCTTCTGTCTCAGTTTTCAACTCACCCATCATCCCGGCCGTTTCTTCAGTAAATGTTGAGAATAATGGCTCATGCATATCCTACATAAAAAATTAAGTATGTGATTTCAAGCCTGAGGTTTGCACTTCACAACAGTGTTATTAAACATATACGCAGGATATGAATAAGCGATTATTTTCAACATTTACTGAAGAGAATTCCAGTTTTATGGGTAAGTTGAATATGAGGCAGAAGTGAAACAAAGTTTTTTTTTGGCATTTATAAGTGGGACTTGTCACACTACTTTAAAATTGTTGCATGCAGTTCAAAGGGGGTATGGGTGGCGGCTTCAGTATAATAATTCCATATTTACTAAATTATTCATGATTTTCGGATCATCCGCAAACATCTCCGTGAAGTGCGACAAAACACATTTTAGGTACTTTAGGTATACATTTTCTGGACAAGGTAGGAGTCTTCAGAGAAGATAAGAACTCTTTTCTTCTCTTTCTTCTCGTATCATTTTTAACAGAGTTATGATCAATCAAATATTCGGCTCCGCCAGAACTTTCAGCGGCGGCTAAAAGTGAACCTTAAATTTGATGTCGGCGTTCAATCACGTTTTCTAAGAAATAACTAAGAATAATTTTTGTGGAAAATTGAATTGTTTTATATCTTCTGTATCTCCAATTCTTACATTTGAGTTCTATTCCAAAAACGTTTTACTAAATCTTTTTGTTTTGTTTCAGGTGAGTTTTGACCATGCCACTGCAGTTGGAAAATGGGTAATACTGTTTTAAAATCTATTTCTTATACAAATGTAAAAAAAATGATAATGTTCGCGGATTGACAACAGTATGCGAAGTGACCCTTTTTTAATGTTCCTTTGTTCCCATGACACCGTGCGCGAAGTAGTGTGCAAAATACATATTATGGGATTTTTATATTTTAACCTTTGTGGCTCTCAATCAAGCAAAAATCCAAGAAATCATTCATTTCCAAATGTTTAACAATAATTAAGGCTTTTTAACACTTTCCAAATTGTGAGAAAATTTCACAATGCCTACTTTTATTTTTTATATTAAGCTAAGTATATTACTTATTTAGGGATAATATTTTTTGACGTTTGACGTTTAAGGGGTATTCTATGCGATTTCTCCAACTATCAACAGGTACATAGCCTGTTCCGGTAGAGGACGTTTATTATTATTTGTCGTGCCGCTCCTACTAAAAATAAACTTTACCATCAAAAACCAAAGAAATCATGCATATAATTATCATAAAATATATTGTTTGATACACAAAACAAATCATTATACTGTAAAAAATGTATTCTTCGTGATACAACTTTGTCCACGCATATTTTGAATATTCGTCGAGTCACAAAGATCTTTTTCAGATTTAATTAAAATGAGCGAATCTAATCTTGTCTTGTCCATCAGTGAACGTAACTCATTTTTAACAAACTGTAGCGTACTATGCGATCTTTCGTTTTTTGCTACCGAATATCCTGCAGTGAAAATAAGCTGACACAGTCGAAAGGAAAGCTTCAAAACAGCCTTACTTTCTTTTGCTGCATTCATAATATCATTGCAACGTTGCTCTTAATACATACAGGGTGTTTCCGAAGCGATTTAGACAATGGGTTGTTATAATATATAGAATGTAATGTAACAATAAATGGAACGAATTTTCGTTTTTGAAGCAATACAAAATTTCAGGAATGTTTCTGAAAATGTATGAAATCGTTTTCAGTTCTCTTTGTTTGGGTGGCACTGGTTTGATTCTCCAGGCCACAGCGTGTCTGCCCGCTGGCACTGTTTCAGCGCGGTGCGCAGGCTGTAGATCTATGATCAGTGATTACCAAATAAAATTTTAAAACTTTAAAATTCAACATCTCTCTCTTTTGGTTCCTACTTCATTCATCGCTCCAATTTCGGAAACTTCTAGTCCTTCCTGAAGAGCATGAACATATAGTTTTTCACCAGGCTTGTATAATTCAATAACAGATTGAATGTTCTGAATTGTGAGCAGCTCACTGGACAACGGTTGAAAATTTTCTTTACAGGTGGCATATTATTTACTACATTTTTGAGATCATCTTACGAACATGTAATCCCCGTATCTAAAACAGTTATACAATCTTTTCTGAAAATGGATTTATGTTCAATTCAACAGTATTTTCTCTCGATCCATCAAGTTTTCTGTGACGCCTTCAAAAGTCATTCTCTGGCAAAATTCCGTTTTCTTGTGAAAACTTTTTTGTATTTTCAGTCAGGTAGTTTAATTCATTGTCGCTGCTTCGAATATTTGCCTTTTATCTCTAAATGCCGTCTATAATGTTCAAGTACGATATCATAAGCTCTGTTTCAATTTTCAGTATGTATTAAACTCTTTTAAGAAGCATCAAACAGAATATGAAGTCAAACTAAGTATTCTCTTACTTTATATGAGTTTCATACAAAATATTCGTTCGCGTACGTTGTACCGTTCTGAACAACAGTACAAATCAAATAACTTGTTACTCCAATATGATATGGAAAAGGAATAAACCAGTTTAAAAAATTATTTGATTCTGTTTGTATTCACCAATCTCCCAACTCACAGTTTATTGGTGGGGAGTGCCCCCCCCCCATAGGCCCAGCCATGTAGATGCTAATTTTTACTTCAAACTCAACTCAACTTCAACTCCAACTTACGGTGAACAAATATCTCCGATCACAGTCCGTCCCTGGCAAGTCCCCGACCCCGACTTTGCTTTCCCCATAAATTGGTTGCTGCTTTCGTCCATAGTCTCACTTTAAATAATTAAATGTCAAAGTAGAGTAATCCCATAATGAACAGGAGTCTTGTGATCCCTGTTTCGGGATCTGTTTGGATTCGTGCGACATGTAGTCCTAGTCGCTTTCGGGATCAGCCCGCTGACAAATGTAGGCCTTCATCGCGCAAATATTTGACTCATTTCTCGAGTTATCCCGAGGATTTGCAAACTTGCTGGGAGGGATTTGCGTCTCAAGAAACGTCCAACTGGATAGATCAGAACGTCGGACAAATTGAGTATTTGTAGTTGGATTGTGAGTGTAGATGAACTTGATTTTGATTTAGAGGAAGTAGATATACAGCATAGCCAGGGATTCATCAAGCAAAGTAGCTTGAATTTTTTCTTAAATACTTGACTTGACTTTAAAACTCAAACTTTTGAAAATTTTATATCTGACATGACTCGATTTGCGGTGTGAACTACTTGACTTGATATCGTGTAAAATCAAACTACTTGATATTACTTGATAGCGATTTGTGAAATGCACACCGAAGCGTTAAAATAGGGGAATCAGCGAGGTTACAGCAAGCAGGCCCCCGATTGCTCGATGACGACGTGCTGTTAAATAGTAGGGCAGCGTTGATCAAGGAAAAACTGGCGGCTGGAAAATAATTGTTTATGTCTGATTTGAGTGATTTGTCCGTAATGGAATCGGAAACTTTTCAAAGCAGCGGCTCAGAATATAACGTGGATGAAAAAGTGTTAGAATTTGATGACATCAAAACAGAAGTAGAAAGTGTAGGGCCGGCGCCATCACAGGTCAAACAAGTTGAAGTTAATGAAAGTGCATTTGATAAGAAAATTACGGATTATTTCATAGTCGAGCAAGATCCTAAGAGTAATAAAAATACCGAAAAACAAGGCAAATTTACGCAACATACGGTGGTTTTGAAAATGTAAAACTGCGGAACATCTTCACTAAGTCAATATCTGCAAGCTAAACACACTAGACCCTACGAGAAAAAATTGGTAGATCCAGCCCACCTAACTCCGAGGCAAATACCTCTACAGGTTCGAATAGGCGTAGCACAGTTTCAGTTTCAAGTTGGATTGAAAAGGTAAAACAATAATTAGATTTTAGCTAAAACTATGTAGTAGTTTGTGACACAATTGAATAATCTACGCGGTGGATAAAAAAAATGTCAACATATCATTTTACTTAATAATTTTTATTTGTGGCTAAAAATCTATAGGATTTATGCAATCTGTTCTAACTTCTTGGATTTTCAGAACATTTCGTGATTCGTTTTGGTGAACCTCTTATAAATATTTGTGAAGTAGTCTCTAAAAATTCCATAAATCAATCTAAACATCTGAACAAAAAAGAATAGGTACACGAATATCAAATTTTTTGTGTGAAACAGTAGTTTTGGTGCTTGTTATTGTGGATTATTAGTTAGCATCTGAAGAATAGGTTGACAAAAAGGAGGCATTTGTGTGATTTATTACTGAGATAATCGTGTTTGGAAATGGTCGATTTTCAAGATTCGGAAGGTCATAAAGAAAAAGGAAAAGTTCATATCGTTACTGAAGACTCATACCTTCTCATGCAAATATAACATGCGAGTATTTGAGTACCTAAAATGTGTTTTGTCGCACTTCACGGAGATGTTTGCGAATGATACGAAAATCATTATCAAATAATTTAGTAGATATGGATTTATCATATTGAAGCAGCAACCCATACCCTCTTTGGACAGTATGCAACAATTTAAGAGTAGTGTGACAGGTCCCACTTATACATGCCAAAAAAAACCTTGTTTTACTTCTGCCTCATATTCAACCCAAAACTGACATTTTTTTTCAGTAAATGTTGAAAATAAGCGCTTATTCTTATCCTATTCTGCATATATGCTTAATAATACTGTCTTGAAGAACAAACATCGAGCTTGAAATCAGATACTACATTTTTTATGTAGGATGTGTATGAGCAATTATTTTCAACATTCACTGAAGAAACTGCCGGGATTATGGGTGAGTTGGAAACTGAAGCAGGAGTGAAATCCAGTTTTTTCTCTGGCATGTATAAGTGAGACTTGTCTCACTAGTCTTAAATCGTTGCATATGGTCCAAAGAGGGTACTGATTCGTGCTTCAGTTTAATTATTTCATATCAACTAAAATATCCATGACTTTATGTGAAGTGGGACAAAACACATTTTAGGTACTCAGATACTAACATGTTATATTTGCATAAGGAAGTAAAAGTCTTCAGGAACGATATACACTGTTTTTTTCTCCTACTATAATTTTTAGCAAAGTTATGACATACCTACGAGCTTGAAATTTAATATCGGAATCCAATCAGGTTTTCTGAGAAAACGAGCGCATTTTGTGAGCAATTACTGAGTTTATTTCTTGTGGAGAACTGAATTACCTTTCGCCTTTTTGAAACTGTTTCTTGATTACTCTGATACTTTCGGAACCAAAAGCAGAAAAAAATTGTAATTTCTTTCAATAAAAATTTTTTTGATTCTCATCCCTGAGTTTTTGGTAAAATGAATGTTTTCTTACAATACATGATGTCAAGGAGTCATATGCCGAGTTTCAAAGTGCTACGATTCATTCTTCACTTGTGGCTTACATTTGTCTGTGGTTACTGTTCTATCAGAGAAGATAATTATTCGAAGGTGATCAAACATGTTCAACAATTGTTCTTGAATTATGCACTACCGCTCGATTCATTGCTGAAACAAAATGTCCGCTGGAAAACGTGTTTGTTGTACCCCCTCCCCTAAAATAAGTGAAAATAGCATCTTCCTTGAAGAATCATTAACAGAAATCCACTCATCGATTCGAATATCAAGTCTAATTGAATGGAAAGTAACCAATCAGTTTCACCAATCAACAAATAGGGACACATGTTTGTCCAAAATAAACATTCCACACGTCATGCAAATTAGTTGCCACACAACAAAACGAACCTCCGGATAAATCTTCCCGCAACTCAATTAATATCAAAATTAGCATGTTTATTAATACAATGCAACAAAATACGAGCGTTATAAATAGTGAATTCGCGGCACGCTAATTTCATAACGTAATTAATAATTGTAGCATATGGTTTTCATTTATACGAAGTGCTAAAATATTTATTAAGCAGTCTGCGTTACATTCTCTTAATTACAACAGCCTGCTCCTCCTGTCTGGGCCTGTCACATATATACGTCCGCCGACATTACTAACGAACTAATTAATTAGTTAATTAGCCAAATTGGAGTAATTAGATACATATCGCCTGCGCTCGGGGTTTCTGAAATTGTTCGGGTTAACGTGTGTCAAAACAGAGCAGGATGTACATGAAATGCAATACTGCTCTCACTTTGCGTCAAATATCGGAGCTGTCTTTTGGTAAACGGAAACTTTTATAGTACTACTAGCGGACCCGGAAGACGTCCCGCAGAATAATCGCAACAACTAACGTGTATACTTTCGATTCGCCAACCCACCCTTCTAATATAAGTTTGTTAATATTATTGCCGGACTCATTTTATGGTGAAGTCGCGAGCAGAAGATAGTTGTACCAAAAAGAATTCATCCAGTGAGTAATAGTTGGGGTCCCTCATCGGCATAAAAACTATTCTCGTCTGAAGTCTGACACGGGATTTTTATATACAGTGCGGCTCTGTGTAGCCCCCCAGCCCGCGTTGAGCTTTGAACGGTTCGACGTACAAACATGGGAAAAAAATAGGTTGGAGGATTTCACCGATACTCTTATTGAAATCGAACGCATGGTGATTGCTCGAAAGGGGGCTCGGGGGCATATCTCTTTGGGTAATTGAGGGACTTCTTTAAAGTTTGCCGAATTAATTCAGTTTAGTGAGGTAGTAACTATGAGAACATAGGTAATTGATTTTGGTTTCCCAAGGCAATGAACACAATAGTAAACAGACAGCAAACCTGAGAACTTCCACATAGAGTTTATAAAGTACGTTCGAGAATACATCACCTATATGTATGTATCACAGAAAAAAATTGGTACCTGAATACAATGAAAAAGTTCAGTGGCTCAACGAATATCTTCATCAATATTGGTCCAATGAACGCGATCGTTATGTCAATGTACCACTGGTTATCCATACTATGTATAAGGATTTCAATAATATCAATGAATGCTTACGTCGATATCATGGTAAAGTACATTGAATTGGTTCGTTAGGGTAATGAAATGAATTCATGAATGAAGAGTGTTCACCCAAGCAATGGATTGTATTCGTTCAACTGATGAAACTGTATTCATCAGATTAATTAATTATTATGGAAAAGTTCAGTGGCTCAATGAACATTTTCATCAATATTGGTCCAATGAACACAATCGTTATGTAAATGTACCACTGGTTTTCCATACTATGAATACGAATGTTGTTAATATCAATAAATGCTATTGTGGATTATGTAATCTAGTTCATATAATAGGTTCGTTAGGGAAATGACTTCAATTCTTCAAGCGAATGAAGAGGGTTCACCCATCAATAAATTGTATTCGTTCTGATGAAACTGTATTCATTTGATTGATTATTATTTTCGTTCTTCGAATAAATGCTGTATGATTGATATGATGATTTAGATTATTTCGACGATGAATATTTTTCATTAATCCAATGAATGGTGAATATTGAATTCATGAGTACTGGCTATTACTATACCTTCCTTGACTCAATAATTGATATCTCGTAATGCTTTCATGCATTGAACTAATGATTTTGTTTATTATTTTAATAAGTGGTACTTATTCAATCATTGTATATTATTCCTGAATACAGTGAAGGTCTTCGATTGATATTTAGCATACAATTAGTTTCCCAAAGGTAGGAAAACTAATTAACATGCATTCATCAGAAAATCTCAATTCTGGTGGAAGGCACATCTCCAAGTAATACTTTATTTTGGCTGGCTCCTTTCGGAGCTCTTCGAATCTCTCTGTATAGTTTGTACTATCTGAGAAGATGTTTTAACGGTCGATTCTGTTTGCTGAAGCAAACCTGCTCTGTGCAAACAACGATGTCGTGCGGAGTGGTCCCTCTAGTGAAGACGCTATGTACCAGCTAGCGCTAACTTGTCGGATGCCGGCAAAATACATAACCTATGATATTTTTGCAATTTTTTTCAAACAAGAGAGAGTATCCGAGTCCTCCAATAAAGATTTTTTCGTTGTAATTTTAGACGTCACAACCATAACAAAATTTTCCGAATTCCCATGCGTTTTCTTACAACCAGTGTGTTTCTTCATTTTTTCGAACTTTTTCAATGTTATTTCCACGAGTTCTTGCATATTTTTCGGAGAAAGGGGTAGGGGACATAACCATTTCGAATGAAATTATTCAACAGTCCCATATTTTTCACTATTTGTACAGATTTTTTCGTCGTACTATTGTAGTACTCGCTACGCTCGTACTACAAAATTTCATATACCTACTCGTATTTTACAATATACCATTCTCGCACGGTCAATGGCCGATTCAACATGTCATTCTAGACACATTGTCATAACATATGTGAGGTTAAACATTCATTTTCAATCTAACATTGATAGCTACGCACGATCATATTTTTCATTGAATACTAAATAAAAGCATTTGACTTTTTATACGATCGTTTATAAATATGGGTCATAATAATTTTTGTCAAAATTGAAACAACCTATTATTACTTGCACTTGTAGGTTGTGTGCTGTCGCTGTCATTTTTTTAATTGGATGCACCGGCCGATAGAGTGAAAGAGAGATAGATGCGTCACAAAACTGAACGCTTAGGCCGATCGTGCCTCTCTATCGCTTGTTCCGCGCTCTCGCTCACACGAGCGCATTTCGTAAAAAATTACTGGTAGTCATTTTTGTGGAGAATTCAATTGTCTTTCACCTAGTTGAGTTGTTTTTATATGTTTCGTATACTTTCCAAGATTACAGCAAACATCCATTTATTTATTTTTAAACTAAAAAGAAAATATATATGTTCCACCCCTAGAATTTCGGTAAACAATTTTATTTTCGTGTTTTTCATGGTTCCAACAACTAGAATACCAAGTTTGTTGGTGCTACAATTTACCCTCGTCTAAAAACCCAATCGTACTGGATTAACATAAAAAAAATTATCAATCTCCCAAAATTAGAGAAAAACAATCTATGACTGTACACCTACCAAAATCTGCATTTCAAAAATCAAATTATTTTATAGTTGTGAAGTCATTGATGGCAGTTGGGTATTTGAAACAATAAATGAATGTATGGGAATAATATACATTGTACGTAAAAAATGCATAAAATAACCTTATTAAAATACAATTTTCAAAAATAAATAAAACCGACTGAATCACTTGTCGAGGTGTTAAAAATAGCGATTTTTTTTTGAGATAAACAAAACTCCAGTGTATTGAAAACTATACCAAAGGTTCCAAACAGTGCAGTGCAAGAAGATATTTTTGTTTCAATGAGTATCTTCATGCTCGGAATTCAAACTTGTCATCAGATATTTTTACAGAAAATAAGTTATTCGTTTTCAAATAGCCTCACTCAAGAACAATGAATGCCACATCACAATGAACCACCCGATAAACTACTATTTTTAATCTACGACACCCAGTTTTCATTTTTCTCGAACGCTGTTTCTTCGTATCGATTTCGAAGACTGAAACGTAGGGATAGCGGAGCGAATTCGATGGAATTACGAAAACAGGCCACAAAAGTAATCATAAACTTTTATCTAACATCAGTTCGCAATAGACGTTCAAATCAATTTCATTTCTTCAATATTATATTGAACTCGTGACCGCCGGAAAAGAGCCAAAATGGAAAACGGGAAATGCGCCGCTGCCACTGTGAGACCTGACGTTATTAAATCCGATATGAAAAATTGGATAGTTTAAAATTGAATGGCTGCATATCACCGCCCATACCATTCTGTACTGAAATCATTTAAAGCATCTGCTTGTGTTTCAGAAACGTTTTCAGCATATATCCTACCCGATATATGGACGTAATGTTGCCGTATTTTTCATTATTGGAATACTTTTGCCACCCTTCAACCAACTGCCTTCAAATATATCGGGAAGTACCTTACACCTCAAATTTATGTGATAGACAATACCCAGTTTTCTTTGTTCAGTCGATATTTCATAATGAAGCTTTCGTTTCTGTAATCTTCAGTATCAAATTATTCATTATTAGTCGAGTTCGTACGAAGGCGTAAAAGGGCAATATAATTTTTTAAAAATATTTTTCACGAATTCTGACTTCGAAGTCGGAAAATATTAAAATTCCGACTTCGAAGACAGAAAATAATAAAATTCCGACTTCGAAGTCGAAAAAATGTTTCAATGGAGAATGTCCCCCTTTTCAACATGTTTGTCTTTCAGCCGCAGATGATTCCAAAACTGATTTGATGAGCATCCTGTTCATATTTTCAAACAAAAATCAAAATGAAATTGAGTATTCAATAAAATTGAAAAATGTCATATGTTTGTAATATCTAACGAAAATCAACTACTTCCCCGGCTATAGCCACGCTGGACATTGAACCACATCTGATAGATATTGTCAAAGACCCAAACTGAAAAAAAAATCTAAAGGTGAAAATTTGCATTTTTTTGAGATAGTTGATTTTTGAAGTATATATAGTTATAATTGGAAATTCATATAAATGTATGAGAAAGGAAGAATATTCAAAAGTATCACTCACAGAAATCGTTCATTTCATTGCAAGGAACGCACCTCTTACATTAGATCTCCAATACATTTTTGTCGACGAGAATCTATTTCTCTCTTCCAAGCTCATCAGGGAAATCGGAAAAATGGGGAAGCAGGCTCATCAGAAACAATTTCACACAGCAGAAATGGAAAAGACGGAAATGATGGAAATGATGGAAATATTTCTTCTACAATAACACGTTGGAAATTGTTATTTCCTACGAGCGTGCGGAAAAGTAACTTTTCCGCGCGATTTTTCGTTTTGAAAGTTGTACTTTTCCGCACGATTTTTACTTTTCCGTACGATTTTTACTTTTCCGCACGATTTTTGTATTGTTGAAAATGAGAATATTTAGGGCGTTTTTGTAAATAAAATGAGTTAATCTGTGCACAAATTCTTTTATCAGTGCATAATTAAACCGTCATGAATATTATTATATATGATTTAGTCATATTTTAATGGAGAAATAATTTTTACTTAATTAGTTTTCTCGCAAATTTCACACTGTTTCTTGCGGAAAAATTTGTGTTGTGGTATTTGCCGCGACCACCCTCTCTCCCACGTGATATTAGTGAGATTTCGCTCGACCGCCCCCTCCCCCACATAACGTCTCGCGTAATTAATGGATGGCACGCAATATCTGACTTCCCTGGCTAAAGCCACGTAGGACATTGAACCAAATCTGATGGAATATCTAAATATTTCTTCTGCAGTAACGTCCGTAACACAGAAAAAATATTTTCATTATTTCCATCCTTGCTGTGTGAAACTTCTTCCCAATTCGTCCGATCTACCTGATGGGGATCTAATGTAAGAGGTGCAGTCCTTTCATCAATGAAATGAACAGTTTCTGTGAGTGATTCTATCAACTGTCGGAATAAAAATGCAAATTAGGGTGTTTGCACAATATCTATTAGATGTGGTTCATTGTCAGGCGTGAAAAATAATAAAATTTCGAATCCTAAGTCGGAATTTATTCATTTTCCGACTTCGAAGACGAAATTTCATTATTTTGCAACTTTGAAATCGAAATTTTATTGAATTCTGACTCCGAAGTCGGAAATTAGTGAAAATTAAAAAAAAATTATATGGGATTTCTACGCCTTCGTAAGTTCGGTATTATGATCGCAGATTAGAGCAGATTTTAGTCACGTGACCACAAGTGAATCGAATCAGTCGGTAATGAACGGAAGAAACGGACAAGATCAGCGTGGGCTTGACTTTGACAGAATAATGTTAAACTATAACATTCAAATTTGAGGTGTATTTTTTCGTAAAAGCTTCAAGTTTGAAATTTGAACTTTGACTATTTCAAGGTAATTCTTTCTTTACGATTTGAACTTTCAACACCAAAGTATCACTAACAAACCACACATGTAACATAATAATAACCACACACTTCAAATCAATCGCATTCAAAATTCTGCGAGCAAACATATCAATCTCGGACAGAATGGATTTGAAAAACAGAACTATGAAGATTTACCTCCCCTAGTTACAATAAACGAACGATACATACTTTTTTATCAATATCGATTTGTCAGAAAATGTTATTCTTCATCAAAATTGGTGTATATAAGTATTGTAAAATAATTACATATGAGTTGTCAAAATTTCAAATTTCCAAAAGTGTACAGGGGAGAATCAAAAATAAGAATTTTGATCAAGTGTAAACTACACTTATTTTTGAAATTATCAGAAAAGATATTAAACAATATTCAAATTTTTAATAACAGTCAGGGTAACTCAGACTTCATCAATATTCAATTTTTTTCTTTTTCCTTGTACATCGTTCACCAATTTGCACCAATTTTTATGAGGAATAAAATTTTCTGACAAACCGATAATAAAAAAGTTTCCCGAATGGTACAAACTTTTGAAACTCACTGTATATGAACATCATTGAGTGACAGACGTTCATTTTGTTTACTTGTTACTGGCAAAAAACTAGCATTGTAGAAATATATGCAAATTTTCTGTCGCATGCCTCGATCCTGTACTATTAGTTTCAAGACTGGAAAATATATCGCTGCAACTGAATCCGAACTTTGTGAATGTGAGGTTTGATATAACCTTTTCATATTGAAACAACCCAAAGCATCGCAGGTTTTAATAACCACAAAAAATCAGTTATTCCAAAAACAACTGGTGAATATGCCAAGTAACTAAGAATAACTGCAACACCATGTTCTAAACTATAATCTACAAAAAATTATCGAAAGAATCCCAATAAATACCAAATTGATTCAATGCGTTTGGGTGCAGAAGAGCAATTTGTTCAGTATTATAAAAATAAGGAAAGCAGTTTTCTTCACAGAATTCTTCTCATTTCTCATATTACATCTTCCAATACGAATTTAAAGTTATATAAACGCTTTGATAACTTCACACAAAGTCACTATAGTTATTATATTAGATGACTCTAAATAGTTTTGTGTTAGCTTTCAGTCTTATTGTGTTGAAAGTGATTGAAATGTTATTTCCAGTTCCAAAACATATCAGAGAAGATAAAAGCTAAAATACATTTTTTATTTTAAACGTAGTTTGAATTGTGCAAGTTTTTTAACGTTCATGAGTCATACAGATGATTCAACTCAAAGAAATAGCTTTCTCTCTTCTTCAAAACCAGACTCATTATATCAGGATCCAAAATATTCAAGTATTCAAGTTAAATAACAACAGATTGGTTTTTTGTTGAGTATTTTATTGTTCATAATATAAAGATTTATTCTATTTAATTTTTTTCTCTGGAATACCTGAATTTTCCATGATGGAACCATGCCATAACCACAGTCTCGAAGGTATGGTCAGTAATTGAGGAAAATGTCACTTTTACTCCCTCTGGAATTCGCCATTTTATCAATTGATGATATTATTATGAGATGAATCTACTTGCTTTTGGTTCAACAACTTTCGGTTATTCTCATCAATTGTCGAAATATACAACACACCACCAAACTGAACAGAAACAGAACACAGACACAACCATCATACCTGCCTGATTTGATGGGACAGAGTGAGCGGCGCCAAATTTAAATCACTTAGTTTCTACGTTTTTTTTTTCATGAATTTGAACAAAGTCCGTCTACTTTTTTACCTAGAATATGCGGAGTCTTCTCATGTGATGATATTATGTATATTATTCACGGCTTTCAATCCTCAGTAGGCGGTACGTATTATACCATATATACCTACCTTTTCTTAAGAACAGGTAGAGGAGTGACAATATGTACTTTTCAAATATTTCAGTAGAAAGTTAGGTAAACCTATATAACCTATACCCAGCCTAACCTTGTGAAAGTAATAGTTATTCAATATTTGAGAACATTCAGCAAATTTGATTGAGTTAAGTTGTTTCGGCAGTGTGTAGCAAACTATTTCTAGTATATTTCATGAAAAAGAAATCTGTAAATGAACGACAATATTCCTGGTTTAAGTTTGCATGTGCCAAACTCCACTGAAGTCTCCTTCGCGTCGTACAGATACAAAAACTCACCGTTGGAGATAAACAAAAAAGTTGCAGAGGCAATATAACAATTGTAAAGGTACAGTAAGTATTAACTGGGATGTTTCTAAATGATTCTTGACAACAAAATTTTGAAACATATTAATAATAATAAATATTTGAAAACAAACAAGTTTTCCAATGATGCCTTTAGTAAACTTATGGCAAACTTGTGTTACTTACCGTGCTTAGTGGGTAGGGGAAAGTAGTTGTTTTCTGACAGATATTCGCCTAAAATTTTAAATTTTAAAAGTTTCATTTATTTGAAACTCTCCGGCACGTTTTTGGACTTTGTTCGAATTCCAACAGTGATAGTGATAATACGAATGCGAGAAATGGAATGCGTGACAAATATAATGACTCTCTAAAATCCGATCTTCAACGTAATGGAGTGGGTCGATTGCGGTTTCCAATAAACCTCAAGTATGTACGTTATATTGCTTTCAACGCGTTCACAAAATAGACAGGACCAGAGTTCTGGCATTTTTAATATGCCTATATTTTTCATATAATATTCAATAAGTTTGCTTCCTTATTCCCTAGTTATTTGTTAATGGTGTTCTGGAAGGCAATAAATTATCAGGAAAAAGCTATTTATCCATGTCGGCAAAAAATACTTTAATTTCATACAGGATGGCACCTCCAACTATAGGCTGTTTGAATTGACAATTTAAATCGCCAGGGACGGATGGCATTCATCCCATCATGCCACAAACTATGCACGGTACCAAGGGCCAATCTTGCACTGGATACTTACCAAAAGCATGGATCACAGTTGTATTCATCACTAAACCTAGAAGAACGGCACAGGAAGGAGCGAAGGCACTGAGGCCAATTAGTTTTATGTCATTTATACTCAAGAGACAGGAAAAACTGCTAGACTGGCACACCAGGGATACGGTGTTGGTAAACCAACCCCTACACCTATAAGCTTATACAACAGGCAAATCTACAGAGACAGCATTACAGTTGTCTTCATCACTAAACCTGTAAGAACGACACAGGAAGGAGCGAAGGCACTGAGGCCAATTAGTTTTGTCATTTATACTCAAGACACATAGTGGAGTAAAACCGGGGCCAAAATCCATCGTTTTTTTTTCTCCGGGGTTTAACTAAAACAGACCTATCTGATAATTTTCTTTATGTGATTGTTCATCATAATCCAGCTGGACATTATTCTATGGGGCTAAAAAAGGTACGAAAACAATAGAATATTCGAAAAATGTGTTTTCTTAAACATATCACTCAATATCTCGAGAACTATCGATTTGCTTTTTTTGTTAATGGAAAGGGGATCATTCAGCGCTTCTCGACATATCATGAGCAATGTGAAATAAAATCGCGTTTTTATCTGAATAAATAGAGAATGTGAAATAGTATAGAAACCGTGAAATCAAATTTTCACTGATGATCGAAATATTTATGTACATGCAGCGAAGAAAATGGAGATAAAGAGTCTCGAAAGTTTTTAGAATGAAAAAATTCAACTCATATGTGATAGTTTTCACGGTATGATTTTTTGAAAGTGTCTGTTATTCCGCGTCTCCGGGCGCCTGCTCGCGCTCGGCGCAATACCATCAGTGCCTACTGTCAATATCCGACCCATTAGCGCACTATGTTGTGTTGAGAAATTGTGCTTATGATAGTTGTTTCAAAATCAATGATACAAGTACAGATAAAAATAATATTGCATTTCATAATAATTTACAAAATCAAAAGAATTTGAACCAATCTAGCAAACGAAAAATAATGTAAATATTAATATTGTTGTAACCTCACAAATTTTCAAATTGCAAATTTGGAATAAATCCTGATTTTAAATTATGGAAAGTTAACACTTATGCTGATAGGCTGCTCAGATTGTTACGGTTAGGGTGTGGGTAAGTTTCAACTAATGATTGCTCAATAGCGTACTACAGATTTTTTTAAAACTATTAAACAAATAGGGCACCAGTTGACCTGACTAGTTCAGATAATCTGGGCGCCAGGTTGCAAAAGACAAAACCAAAGAAATTTGTATCTAGCTTGTGTGTGAAGGCAGAATAAATAGGCAAGAAACAATTAACAACTTTATTTTATAAAAACTTTACAAAAGCTGAAGGCCAAAAATTAAAAGCTGAAGGCTACAGATTAATAAGCTGAATGCTAAAACATAATAAGCTGAAGGCTATAAAAATAAGGAGCTGAAGGCTATAAATTCAGAATATTTACACTTCAAGAACAAATCTGATTCAACGGAAGATGGTCCTGTTAGATAATACCTGGAGGCTGGTTTATCGTCGATGATCCCTACGATGAGTTGTTGTCGGATCGTCTTTGGCTTAGTCAGTCAGAGACTTGATGGTTGTCTCGTATGGACTTCGACCTTACTAAGTTTGGTTGGTCTTCACGAAGATTGCCAGTTGACTTGACTTGACTGAGAATTGAGCCCCTCGGATCTGTATTATACAACTATGGGATCTCCTAATGGTACCAGTCCTTCATCCAGTGTTGGGTTTCCTCGAAGACATGCGAAGCAGACGAAAAGAATCAGATTTGATAATTACAATATTTTGGGGGACAAGGATATCCTTAGAACCGCAAGATTATATTCTGAATTTTTTTAGATAAGTCGATAATTCTACACTTGAAATCTAACTTGAAAACAACTCCACATTCAACACAGAATGCTCAATAGAGTTGAATAGATATCAATCAAAAAATAACAGTTAACCTGGAAGATTTAAAGTTTTCCAGAGAAAGAAATGTTAATGAGAAAAGTTAATTTATGCCAAGCAAAGGAATAATAATCAAAGAAGTAACTTCTCCAATAAATGGAATTAAAAGTTGTAAGCTATTTAAAGTTAATAATTAATATTTATATTTGAAATATTCAAAAGAAACCACATTGGAAATCCTTCCAAGGAATTATCAAATATAGGAACAAAAGATAAGGAGATATCCTTGATAAATTGTTAATTTATTAAAAATACATGAACCAGAAGGGTACTATATTCGAGAAAATATGCTCTAAGGTTTCTGACTTTCAAATAGGGTGGCAAATCCTATGCTAACTATGCCAGATAAGTTAATGGTTGTTCAAGTTTGGTTGACGGAAGGGAAACACTAACTGGTAGACCTTCAAGATACTTAATATACAGAAGTCTGATCTAGTAAATTGTATTGAACAAACAATTGAACCAAGAGACGATACCCTTGCATACGAAGCAGAAATAAGTGCTTTCACCTGCAAAGGCAGAATCGTGGTTGAGTGTGGTGCAACTCCACAGGCCAGAGAACAAACTCTGTCAAACTCGCATTTATTTCTCAAAGATAAGAATAACTGAACAAGCAGTATAGAAAGAAATGCTCACCTGAAGAATTGTTCTGACGATGTTCTGACGATGTTCCGCCTGTAAGTCACAAACAATCAACCCGCGTCTCCTCTACCAGGTTCAACTCCACGTCGTGGGGGTAATATATAGTATAGTCACACTGCAGGTTGGTGGGAGTCATCCACAGGAATAAATTACCAATTACCTGGTACCTGAAGTTTGGTAAGCGTAGAGACCGATTTCAACAATTTGCAAGAGATATAAACCAATCTTTCTTATGCAATCGTAACGAGTTACATAAAAAATATTAGGGAAACCAGCTCCTTAACCCCAAAAGGAAAATTGTCAAAATAGAGAAATTTGTGGATGGGTTAAGAATTTTGTGATTAAAGCAAATACAAATTCTAACCTCTCCACAGGTATAATTTCTTCCAAAATGAAATAACCAAAAATAAATTATTCAAGAGTCAGTTTAGGACCTCTAAATTATAGGAACAATATTGAAATTGACCGATGGCTACATAGACATGATATAACAATCGAAATTAATATTTCTCCAAACCATGCAGTATGGCTACACAAAAATCACGCGAGTGCACTTAGTAAAGCAATTTCATGCAATCATTAAGCAATAGTATTTAAAGAAAAACAATACACTCGACCAGAACTAATCTGTTAAATTCAATAAAGAGATTATAAACAATTTAAGATGGCCTACCAGAAAATGTATTCCAAGTTCACTAAACCAAACCAAAACAAACCTTCCTCAACGAAGCCGGAAAACCAAGAGAGCTAATTCACAGAGTTACACCTGCAATTTTTATTCCGTCCTCCTTCACGCGCAAGACGAGATTCCATATTTTACCCTTCGCGCAAGACCAATTTATCTTTGATCTCATTCGCCCTCCGGAACTAGCAGTGACTAAAGCAGTGGCGTAGCGGGTTAGATGGAATGATTTAAATTAATATGCTTGGTAACGGGGTATACATGTTGGTGTCCTTGTGACTGACAAGAGGAATGAAAGTATATTTATAAGAGTAGGCAAGTGTATAACACAAGTGACAATTCCTAAGGCATTTAAGAAGATTATTTGAATAGAATTGTTAAAATTATTTGACTGGAACGAATTATCGTTACATTGTTCATTTTCTGATACCGCTTCATCAACAGGATCTCTGAATGTATTCTGGCAGTCTCCACATCTACATTCACTGGAATATTTCAAACCTTCTTTAATGCATTCACATTTATTATTTGTGCAGTTTTCGATGGTCCCGCTTCGGTATTTTTCTCGCAATCATTAAAATTTAACAATCTTTGAATATTATGAATGCTGGTGAAACTCTTCCTACATTCATTATGATACACAATTTTTTTTCCAGATAAAATTTGCTCTCTTTGCATAAGAATGCGTGATCCACAAATATCCTTCCTTTTTTCTGCTGCTGATAATAACGAAAGCAAGCCTTGTATCCGTGGATTTTTCGTAATATTTTTTTCATTAAAGGAAACGCTTTTTTTTGCAATTGTTGCAAACTGCCCAACTAAAACTACAACTGCACCTTGTAGTCGCACTGGCACAATCCTGTCGTGACAGGCATACTATTCATTGCCGTGCGTACCTACATCTTTGAAAAATCATATCTCAAAAACTGCACTACATATACAAATTTTTGTTAGTTCGAAAACTTTTATGGCTATTTGTAAACATTTCATTCGCTGCATATATACACAAAAAGCTGAAAACAAAAAAGTTTGTCTATTACTGAAAAAAAAACATTACATGAAAAGTGATATCTTGCGTTCCGAATCAATTTACGAAAAACTTATGATTATTTATCATGCTATCATACTTGCGTGAGAAACAGGAAAGGATTCTCTTTCTACTGTAAGAAATATTATTTCCATGCCTCCTGTAGTTTCAGAGTTATGGGGTGATATTCATCAAGAAACGTGTTTTAGAAAAACCATTATTTTTTTCAGTTTCTTCTAAATAAAAAAGTTCGTCCCCACTTAAAAATGTCGTCCAATGGTATTCTAATAGAAAAATATATACCTCACTGTAGTGTGAAGGTCGGAACTGGTTATACTTCGAAAAAAAAAATTTCGAGAACGGATTAACTTTTTGGGTGGATTTTACTCCACTAACAGGAAAAACTGCTAGACAGGCACACCAGTGATACGGTGTTGGTAAACCTACCCCTACACCTATAAGCCTATACAAGAGGCAAATCTGTTTTCTGTTAGATATTACAAATTAATCACATTTTTCATTTTTCAATTTTCAATTTTCATGGAGAATGTCCCCCTTTTTTCTACAGAGACAGCATTACACCAACTCGCAGAAAAGGTGGAAACTCCACTAAGAAACAAAGAGGTATTGCTGAGTGTATTGCTGGACATTGCTGCAGGAGGATAGACTGCATACTAAGAGGAGGGATTATCCACTCCCCTCCAGTGGGAGGAACACTAGTAGCCAAGGTCACAGGGGCTGTCTGCAAGGTGTGCCTTGCCCCCACTGCTGTGGAACCTGGTGGTGAAGGGCCTGCTGATCACACTCGAAAGAAGTAGACACAAAACACGTGGGTATGCAGATGATATATTTATTATGGTCCAAAGTAAATTCAACATTTCGGTTAGGGAAATATTGCAAATGGCCCTAAATATGGCCATTATTTATTATAAATAAACATTTGTAGCGTTTACCCGGAGAAGAGAGTTGGAGAGCCTGGGATCTCTGACCCTCCGAGTTACCTTCATACAGCTCTCGGGGGAAGTCAAATATCTCGGTGTGATTTTAGATTCGAAACTCACCTGGAACCAACAGCTGGCAGATGTGAAGGAGAAAGCCAAGGCGACATAATGATAGTCAGACTAGCACACCAGAAAACATGGAGACTAAATCCCAAAATTACCTATTGGATATACAACATTGTGGTGAAACTCTTGATCACATGTATTTTTGGTATGGTGCACAAAGATAACACAAAAAATAGCCGCGGCTGAGTTGAACAAGGTACAAAGCCTTGTATCTCTCTCATAGATGTACGCTATCGTGCAATGCGCGAGAGAAATCAGTAAGTATGAGGGAAATGCGCAATTCACGGATAGTCAGAGAGAGCTCACTAACTCCATATATTGGCCCAGAATCCGCACTCAGGATTATATAATCTGAGAATGCCTTCGGGACTGGGTCAAACAAAAATGAAGAAAGAGGTGAAACAAATCCCCTCCCATGTACCACGGGAAAACATTTATTGAAGAACCGTCAAAACGTAAATCTGAAGAACTATTCAAGTTGATCAGAAATCAAGTTGGAACAATAACGGGCGTTCTCCCTGCTCACAGTCCAACGATAAAACACCTGCACAAAATGGGGCTGTACAACAGAGAACTTTCTTGTGGAAAATGTATCAAAGGTACAAAAAACAGCCTAACACGTACTGTCAGAATGCGAGGCATTAGACCGCAAGAAACGGGCAATATTCGGGACACCAAGGCTGAATCCCAACGAATAAAAGAGCCAATAATAATACAAATAAGAATTAAAATGTTCGAAGTTTTCTTCTACAAAGAAATATAAATTTTTGCGGACGTGCGTAGAATAACAAATCGAGACACATTTATTTTTTACATTTCTTTGTAGAAGAAAATTTCGAACATTTTAATTCTTATTTGTATTAAATATAGAAATTCTAACAGAAGATAAGCTCTAACAGAAACATTCTAATTCTTATTTATATAAAAATTTATATTGAAATTCGAGCATTTCCCAGACTAGTCTGGAAAGTACTTACTTCCCGGACTAGTCCGGGAAGTGATACTTTCTCAAAGAAAAATCGCAACCGTCCGGGAAGTACCTACTTCCCGGACGGTTGCCGAAAAACGATTTTTCTTGGCACGAATTAAAAAGTAGCAGGACGATGCAATCGTTTTCTATACTATGATCAATCAGTGCAGGTTGTCGATAACTTCTCTGATTTGAAGAAAAAACCTCAAAAAATAACTCACGATATTAAGGAAACGTTGAAAAATGATCATAATACGCCACGCCCTCATAGACACTCGTAGAGGGTGCCCAAAGGCAAAGCCTGTGCGGGTAGAGAATGGCTATTATTATTATTTGCCGTGGTGCTCCGCGGCGACTTACCGATTTTTGGTGGCGTATTCACTTTTGAGCTGTGGGAAGACCCCGAAAACCTACAGCACCTCCTTGGGTGGTCGGTGTGCACTCCAAGTCAGGCACTTGAGCGTAAAGCGTATAGCTTGCTATATGTGGAGAGAGCATTACAATTCCTCCTCTACTCGCTTGAGGAAGGGATATCCATGTGGGCTGTTAATTCGTCGGGTGGGGTAACAGGATAGGCGTATAGTAGTGCGTCTCTCTTATTTATGTGGTATT
Source organism: Chrysolina haemoptera (assembly GCA_958298965.1). Lineage (NCBI taxonomy): Eukaryota > Metazoa > Arthropoda > Insecta > Coleoptera > Chrysomelidae > Chrysolina > Chrysolina haemoptera. The sequence continues at coordinate 22,044,321 of OY282597.1, read as the reverse complement.
ATCATATCATTGCGTTCCTTGTTGCTCGCGTAGATTTCTGTCTATACCCCAGATGAAAAGTTTCCGATACTGTATACCTGGAAATTATATAAACTCAGTTCTCAGTTGACGGTAATTCCATAGACGCTGACAATCTATTAAGTGGTCTGAAGTAAGAGGGGGGGATATAACTTCTTTCCTATGAATTACCTCTGTTATATGCTGTTATATACCGTGTCAACAATGGGTTTCTCAAGGAATTATTAAAAGAAACAAATATAATGTACACCAAATTAAACCGTACATCCCTGGCGCTTTCCGCCAAAAAATTTAATGAACAATCATCAAAATATCTTAATGGAACCCAAATAATAATATGTATTATATATTTAGATATCACAATTTAGCAACTTGCAGGCTAGGTTATCTTGCTCAGGTTAGGTTTTTGTGTTAAGTGCGAGCGAATTCTCAACTCGCATGCGATGCAAGCTAGGTTAGCTTGATCAGGTTGCATTTGTGTGTCAATCGCGAGCGAAAAACAGTCAGTTTGCTCAGGTTAGGTTTCCGTGTCGAGTGCAAGCGAAAAACTAATTCACGCATTTTTTACTCGGAAACTAGGTTAGCTTGCTCAGGTCACGTACACCACTTTGATGCTAGTTACTATTGTGATAACTTTATTTGCTTCATCTGCTGTGATTAATCACAAAAACCGAGGGGGAAACCCCTGGGGAATTTTGGTGTACATGCCTTGGGTATTAATGGTATTAGTTGGGTATTAGTGGGGAATTGGTGTATTACTTGAAAATTATTGGGTATTAGTTGAAAATTAATGGGTATGAGGGAATTCGAGGCATTACTCGAGTAGTACAAGAACTATTTCGTGAAATGGCAAAAAATGTCATCAACCCATGGGAATTGGAAATTTCGGGAATTATTCGGAAATTATAGAGCACCGCTGGAAATCATAATTGTTGAATGAAGTCCTCCAAATAGCACTTCACACAAAATCTTAAGATTCGGACAAGGTTCAATATTTCTAATCAGTTTCAGTACCCGGGTATTACAATAATAACTTGGGCATTAGTGGCATTAGTTCGGGGTATAACTCGGGAATTCCTTGAGTTTCAGAGGTATAAGTTGGGATTTTCAGAAATTAGTGTAGGTATACAATTTCCGCAAATTGAAATAACATTCATGGAACAAGCTCTTAACATTACCATTATTATTGAACAGGAGCAAATACTATTAGTCGAAGTAATTCCTATAAACCTACACTCCTTCTTTAACAATTCATAGATGCAATTTAACGAAAACCTGTAAATGTTCCAAATTGAGCTGTTAAAAGCATTTCGCTTATTATGTTTACCGTTTATATCACCAGTTGCCAGTGGCGTCACAAAATTTTTACAAGCCTCTCGCTTTCATTACACACTCACTTGAAAGGACCATAGCTCAGAAGTGTGTGACTGCATGAAAATATGATTAAAACGCGGTGTTACTAAAAATAATAATTATGGTGATATGAATTTTTGTATTTCGCAAACGGTTCTAACGATTTTGATCAAATTTTGTATAAAAATGGAGTTTTGCTTGTGAAGTTCATCTATATAGACGTATTTCTGAGAGAAACATGATTCCACTAATAATAATAAATACAAAGTGATTGTTTTGATCTCGAAAACGGTTTCAACAATTTGGATCAAATTTTGTATTCAAATAAGGTTTTGCTTTTTTATTTCATTCATATAGGCGTCTTCACTGAAAAATTGCGATTTCACTAACAACAATGATGATGTGAATTTTCAAATTCTATTTTCACCCCCTTCCAAACATCCGAATAATCTGAAATTCGCACACATATCAAAGACAGACGACATTACAAGAATTTCACAATGTTGACGTAATAATGATAATAATAAAAATAATAATAAGGAATTCAAATTCAACTTTCACCCTCTACCAATCCCCCGAATGATCTGAAATTAGGCACACTCTTCCAGAACCGACGACAATACAAGAATTTCATTATATCAACGTAATAATAATAATATTGAGTGAACAGATGAGCTGAGGGACGGCCTTCTGCATTGCTAAGAGAGCAGTGGAGTGAGAGATACCCATAGCATGCCGCCCTTTTCGCCAAAAATCTTAGGGATTATGTAACTCATCTTCGGGCCCGAGGGTATGTCAGAGCTCCTCCTCAGCCGGTTAACGTAGTGGCAGATGTGGCAGATATGCCACTCGTAAACTTGGCTGCAGAGGATGCTCACACCATACCACCGATGGAGGGCATCAGAACCCGCAGGGCGGTTCGCAGACGAGACACCGCTGTTGCCTTATGTTTTGGGTAATATTGAGTCTATTATGGGGAATGAGAAGTGCTGAATATATTGGAACTACTCATTCCCCACCCTCAGGCAAATACGAGCCAATAAGCCTGATGTAGTTCTCCTCGACCATCAAAGTCAGACGATTTTTGTAATGGAGTTTTCAGCTCCTGGCGAACATCGTCCGAAAAGAGGAGTGCAATAAAGAGACAGTTTTTACACCAAATATAGTTCAATAAAGTTTTGTTTTTTGCATGAACGTAGAAAAATTGTTATTTATGCAACAAGTGCAAAAAGTAGGTATTTATTGCACTCGACGTGAAATTGTCCAACGAGGCCATCAGGACGAGTTGGACAACACGTCGAGTGCAATAAACTCTACTTGCACGAGTTTCATACAATATTTTTTCTACGCTCATGCAAAAACCAGAAAATATTTCATTTAGGTGGCACTCAACTGTAAGGAAGACATTATTTGTTTAAATCTATCTGCTAAAAGTAATTTAAAAACATTTTGTGTAATTCAGATGATATACGAAGGAAATAATTTTATTTTTAACAAATTGCATTTTCTAGTAATTTCATAGTCCATTATATAATGAATATGATGAAACATGCAACTATTTTAAACGTAATACAATCTCACAGAAAATGGGCTAAAATTGGCGTCGATTCAAAAGTTTATGTCTGTCATGATGACAGAACGCTATAGTAGAATGACAGATGAATGCAATATAGTTATTTATGATACAAGTGTTAAAAGTGGCATTTTATTTTGTGAGTGGGGAATATTGCGAAACGAGCGTTAGCGAGTGGAGCAACCCCACGAGCAAAATAAAATCACTTTTAACAAATGTATCATACAAAATTTTTTGTTCAACAGTTACTGCTAGTAAGAAAAAAACAAAAAAAAAATAAGATCCATAAGGATTCGAACACACGATCTTTGGATTACAAGTCAGATGCTCTACGGATCTAGCTACATGGACTTTATAATTGACAACCATATTTTGTATTTCAAATCTAAATTGCAAGCATGACAGGCAGGTAAAAAACAACTGCCTAATAATTGTTGTTTATTAGTTACCACAAATTAATAAACGATCCTAGCTTCTTTGTGTCCGTAGCTATTACTGTTGCAAATATAAATATAATGGAAGTTGGAATGGATGATTCAGATGATTTTCTTCCACCAGAAATTCAAGAAGCTGCAAACAGAGCAACTTTAGATCTGTTGCCTGAAAAATCACGGCAACAATATGATATTGCTTATAATGGATTCATCGAATGGAGTCAACTGAAGAAAGTTGAAGGCAAGTTCAGCGAAAGCGTACTTTTAGTTTATTTCGAAGAAAAATCGAAGTTATCGAAATCATCAACACTGTGGTCTAAATTCTCTATGATAAAAGCTGAACTGAAAATCAAGGAAAACGTGGATATAAGTAAATACCATAAATTAGTCGCATTTTTGAAACGAAAAAGTGTCGGATACCGTCCGAAAAAATCGAAAATTCTGACAAGGGAACAGATTGACAGATTTTTAAATGAAGCTCCCGATACCAAATATCTTATGATTAAAGTGGCAACCATTTTTGGATTATTTGGAGCGTGCCGTCGTGAAGAACTCTGCAAATTGAGCGTAGATGACATTGAAGAAACTATACAGTCATTACTAATTCATATTTCGGATACCAAAACCAACATTCAAAGAAGTTTTTGCATCGTTGGACACTACGTGAATTATTACCGTGAATATGCTGTATTACGCCCAACTTCTGTTACTCACCGTCGATTTTTCCTGAATTACTCTAACTACAAATGCACTATTCAACCAGTTGGAATAAATACTTTTGGGAAGATGCCTTCCACTATTGCTGAATTTCTGAAATTACCAGATCCGCAGCAGTTTACCGGCCATTGCTTTCGAAGATCTTCTGCATCTCTGTTAGCGAATTCAGGAGCAAATTTGACTACAATAAAACGACATGGCGGGTGGAAGTCCTCAACTGTAGCTGAGGGTTATATCGAGGATTCCATTGAAAATAAAAATAAAATAGCTGATAAAATGTTTCCTGGTATAAGTTCTAGTTCTCTCCCAGCATTATTTGATCATCCCACTTCAATAATAGCACCATCATTGATTGGCGATGAAGCTTCTGCAGTTACTTCGTCAGTTAATATCACAAATTGTACAAATTGCCAAATACATATTTATAAGTAATTTTGATTCTGATTGTTATAATAGTATTAATATCTGATTAAAGTGTTTCTATTAGAGAGATCTATATTACTGAGTCATTTTACTTTTAACACTAGTGTTAAAAGTGATTTTGTGAAAACGTCAGTTTTTAGTTCATGTGTCAATGAATTAAAAACGTCATTTTTAATGTCAGTTGTACAAAATAGTTATTTATGATACAAGTGTTAAAAGTGGCATTTTATTTTGTGAGTGGGGAATATTGCGAAACGAGCGTTAGCGAGTGGAGCAACCCCACGAGCAAAATAAAATCACTTTTAACAAATGTATCATACAAAATTTTTTGTTCAACAGTTACTGCTAGTAAGAAAAAACAAAAAAAAAATAAGATCCATAAGGATTCGAACACACGATCTTTGGATTACAAGGCTGACTGACAAATACTTCAAATATAATAAACCCCAACGCACTTTATTTATGAATGTCATTATTTGTCAGTGATGAAGGACATTCTACAGTTAGACTAAATACTACTTCGTTTGTAACTTCAAAAGGAATTAGTATTATCAATTGCGCAAACGACCAAATACATGTGTGAACTTTTATAAACGATTCCTCTTGAGTAGGTGTTCTGATTATAATATCTGATTGAAGTGTTTCTATTAGAGAGATCTATATTACTGAGTATCCATCATCTCATCTGTCATTTTACTTTTAACACTAGTGTTAAAAGTACTTTTAACACTAGTGTTAAAAGTGATTTTGTGAAAACGTCAGTTTTTAGTTCATGTGTCAATGAATTAAAAACGTCATTTTTAATGTCAGTTGTACAAAAAAGTCTTTATTGCACTCAGTGCAATAAAGAGACAGTTTTTCCACCATATATAGTTCAATAAAGTTTTGTTTTTTGTATGAACGTAGAAAAAAAATATTTTGTAATTATTTCATTTTCATATGGTATTTAATGAAAATAGATTTCAGATTTTCATCCGAGTAACGGTACATTTTACTAAGGACTGGCCAATTGAATGTGGCTCGAATAACGATAGTATAAATGATGAATTAAAACAAATTAATATTTATCTCTGCATATAATATATAAAAAATAAAACATATAATATCTGAAGAACCAAGCACAGTTTTACAAAATTTATTTATTGAGTATTGAATAATTATTGCCACTAGAGCTGCCGCATGTGTCCAAGGTTCAATGCAGTGTTCGATACTAATATTCGAATTATAAAATCAGTTGAACTGGCTCATGAGAAATTCTGAGTAGTGGAAAAGAAACAAAAAATATTGTTACTTTCGAATATGAGGATCACGTTGTCCATGTTCCATTGTTTCGACTCCATAATTTGAGGCTACGAGTAGATAACAACACCACCTGTTACGCGCATTAGAACAAAAAACATCACTTCAAGACTACGAAGCAGGTACATTCACACAAAATGTACATAATTGTCACAAAACCTTGGATAATTTTTTAATTTTTAATTACATCTACCAATTCTAAAATGGCAAAGCGAAAACTCACGCGAATATGGTGACAATAGCGGCTATAACGCGGATCTGACTACGCCGGTGGCATCGTGAATCGTAGTGGATTTGAGGAGACGGTCACGTGCCTCTTGTAGGCAAGTTCATTGGTTGCTAGAGAACCAGCGCTAAAAAATGAAGTTAACTCGACAATGCTGAACAGTAATCATAACACAATTGCCAATAACGTTTTAGAATAGCAAACATAACGCCCATAGCTCATTAAATTAACGAATAGTAAAGTCAAAGCACAGATATACTTGTAACAATATTATATTTATGATAGTAACTATTCCAACTATAAGAAATAGGTTATAGCAGTGATAAATCCCGTTATGATGACTTAACAATATTGTTGTGACTACCACCGATATTTTTTAGAGTCTTTAATTAATTCACTTTGAATATATATATATATATATATATATATATATATATATATATAAAGCTAGGAAAACTTGTTGGGTACGCAGCATGCAGGAAGTATACTCTTATAACACTTGTTCCAATATTTCGACAACGTTTATTGTCATCCTCAGGGAAAGAGTGTCGGTGAGGTTATGTGCATAGATATTATAAAATAGACGTTAACAATTGCAATGTACATATTAAAACAATTTGTGAGAGTCCTTAAAGGTCATCATCAACAATTATTGAACTTTTATAGTTAAAAAACATTTATTATAATAAAATTGAAGAATTTAATTAAATTCTTCTTCTCCCATGCCGACGTTAAAATACCGGTATGAGGAAATAATTTTTCAATTTTATTATAATAAATGTTTTTTAACTATAAAAGTTCAATAATTGTTGATGATGACCTTTAAGGACTCTCACAAATTGTTTTAATATGTACATTGCAATTGTTAACGTCTATTTTATAATATCTATGCACATAACCTCACCGACACTCTTTCCCTGACGATGACAATAAACGTTGTCGAAATATTGGAACAAGTGTTATAAGAGTATACTTCCTGCATGCTGCGTACCCAACAAGTTTTCCTAGCTTTATCTTAACTGGTCAGCAAAGACTTCCTCTCTCCTATATATATATATATATATATCTAAATAAATGAATTATGTCAGTGTGTTAAATTCATTCCGGCAAAACAAAGTATATTACATTCACCTTTTTGGAAGAAACCAGAGAAACAGATCACTTTCAAAGGACTGCGAACATGAATTGCTAGGGATAGAACTCTGAAGACAACGAACTGTTAAGAAACTCAAATCATTCGAGTATTTTTTTTCCAGATATTTCTAAGAAATCCCTGCAGCGCTCTAGAAATATAACCTCAACTGAAAATCATGAATGTCATGCCAAGTTCTTGAACCGGAAAGTTTACACCAATACTGAAACCATAACAGAGTAATATAAAAAGTGGAAATATGGATATACTTTTTTTTTTTTAATATAATATGAACTTAGTTTGGTTGCCTCCATCTCTACCAATGCTTCATTGGGACCAACCCAAAAGATTTCCTGGTTATTTTTGAATACTCAGTACTCGAGGGCAATTAGAATATGCATTCAATTATTGTATCAAGATATGATCAAATGAAAAAAAATCGAGTTGTAGCACTTCGGTCCCTTTGAAATTTTAATTATGGACTTTTGTTAAAAACAGTTGACACTCATTTGGGACTTTTAACTTTAATTAGTGAGCTGCATGTGCCAACTGCACTCTACTACGCTAATTGAAATTATTTTGCCATTCATGACAGGTTGAATTTACTTTCTGGAATTGACTTGCAAATATACGACTTTAATTTAGAAACTGTGCTATTTAAATATTTCATTTCATTCAGCTGATTACTTTCCAAATTGAAATTAAAGTTGGGGAGATGGAGGTGGTAGGTAATAGATGGCAGTTTTTTAAAGTTCCACTGTTGTGTGATGATTTAGAAATTTGTAACATTCAACCGGAATGATCTGAAGATAAAAATAATTTCCCATCGTGTGGATAATTTCGATAGTTTCAATATGAAGTTACCAATCAGTCAAAGTAATCTTTTTTGATATGTATACGTATATTCTATTACTTTTCTGTCTTTTCTATATTCATTTCACTTCCAAAGGCTACTGAGATGATCCACAATGTAGAACGTTATTTTTATTCCTTCCTATTTCAATGTAACATTCCGAATTAAATATAACTGCGAAGGATGTTCATAAAAGGGGCAATAAAGGACATTTATATATAAGAGATGGCGCAGAACACATCTTAAACTGCTCTATTTTGATTCTTCACCGTTACAAAGGCTCAACACGGGCGATTCCATTCATGAAATATATTTCGCTGGACACAGTAGAAGTAAAGGCTTCGAAAAATTAAATTGCACGTTGTAAGTGTCTTCCTACAAAACAAGGTAATCAGTTACGACTTTCATAGGTATGTTTCAATCCAGTTTAATTGAAACTTTACAATGTTAGTGAGAAGAAAAAGTATTTTGTTTACAAACGTCAAGAAGAAGAAGTGGCACTTTTTTTCATCTTCCTTCGTTACCATGACACCGTGCGCGAAGTAATGTGCGAAGTACCTATTTCGCACACTGCATGTAAACTATATGGGATTTTCATATTCTAACCTATATGGTCCTCAATCAAGCAAAAATCCAATAAATCATTTATTTTTAACTTTATGGTTCTCAATCAAGCGAAAATCCAAGAAATCATTTATTTCTGAATGTACAACAAATATTAAATAAGTCTCTTCAACACTTTTCAAATTGTGACAATTTTATACTACCTATTTTTTCGGCATTTGTGAAAACGCTGCGCCTCGTTAAAAACTTAAACAAAAAACTTAACGCTTGCAAATAAGTATACAACTCAGGTTACCGGCTCTGAAAATTGAAACGGCGTCTGATACGGTGACATGAGCACTATTTATCAAAAATTCGTCATATGTAAAAACGCGTCACACCACCAGCATGATGGCTGTACAGTGAAACCGATCTAGCGATAGATTTTAAATTGCGCGTTTGATCATGTTGAGTGCCTTATCACTGGTTATATTATGGACCATATATATTCCGTTGCCCAACAAGTGTGTAGCACGTTTTCACGTCTTACATTAGCCTGGTTTCACTATAATTAGCTGACAACGTGTTGTGCCATATTGCGCAACATCAACAGTAAAGTGCGCCAAGCTGTAACTGTTCAATTTCATGATTTTGTTAATTAATTCCTTCATTTTTAGCTTTTGTCAACATCATCCATCCTCCTACGTCTTATTGTGATCACTCTGAGTATTGGCTGCAGTGTCTTTAGATGAAGTGTCTTGATTATAGCTCAGTTGATACTACTAGAAACTAGAAATTTCCTTCGATAATCCCTAGCAGCTTAACTAGGTTTTCTTGATCTGTTGGTGGACTTGTCTTGTACAACTCGGCCTACTGCATCATTTTTGTAAGCTTTTGTCTTTGAAATGAATCTCACTGTGGAGATAACTCGTAGGCATATTATTCAGAACATGGTCGCAAAGAATAATCTCAGAAGAAAAACGTTCCAAGGTCAGCCAGGAAATATATAGATTTTATCCATCCTCTCGGTAAGGGGAAAAGATGATTCATCTAAATGCTTAGACAATTGCCTGCAAGTTTCGTTTTTCGTTGATTACACACGGTTTGTATTATGATATTGCTGAAATAACAGCTGAGAACTTTCAACTTGCTGGTGGTGTTCCCATGAAATCTTCTCAAGTGAGGTTATTTGGGCAGAACATCAAGTAATGACAACCATCTTGCTGACAGACTAGCATTGTGGTACATAACGTGCCTCTTTTGAATAGATTTATTAGCTCAAGACAACTTATCAGCTGGTGGTTACCATATCAGCTTGTAGAGTTGGTAACATAAATTCAATAATTGATGGCGTTGATAGCTATGGAGCTCATGCCACTGCCAGAGATCAGCTGATGGTTTCAAACTTGGCTAACCTATTCGTTTACAGAGATGGCTGGCGTGGAGTTAGCTACAACTGGCTTCTGTCTGTATGATAGTCCATCTCGGGTCCAAGTCCATCTCTTGCTGCTCTTTTTATAAAGATATTTCTTTCTTTTTACTGTTCAAATAGTATATTACCGTCATCAAAATATGCAATTATGTAGTTCACAAATAGTTGGTCAATTCGGTGTTCTTCAGGAGATAACTGAGGGAACTAGATTACAGTATCTGTCTCAGTGCAGCGAAGTGGTCGAGGTGTTGAGTGCTTCTGTTCTTACCCAGGTGGGTTAGATCCCCACCGCCGTCATGGAGCTGAAGTGGTTCGGAATCCACTTTTTGAGCTGTAGGTCACGGGTCTTCCTTGCTCGGACAAGCTCTGCTTTTGAGTGTTTTTTGCGAAAACCTGGGAGATTCGTAATAACAAATTTTAACAAAATTTCAACGAAAGTATCTCTCAGTAGAATGTCTGCACGGGTAACCATCACGAGATCCTGTTCGTGCATATTGATGGTAATCTTTTTCCACGATCATCACAGAATTTGCCATTTTTTAAATCAAATTTAATTTAATAACAGAATGGTATCATTTTCGAGACTAAAAGATTATTCTACAAACTTCTGTTCATATGCAGCCCAAAAGTATTCCATTCTATCTTAGAGAAGATATAATACTAACACTGTTGTAGTATTTATAGCGTTATCTTCAAAATCATCATAGTAACAAAATGTGAATCAAAGTATAAAAGTTATTTCTTGTTAGCTTTCCATTTGATGATATTCAAAATCTGTGATCGTGGAGAAAGTACAGTCTGTTACTCGATAAGAATGAATATTCTTGATCCTCGTGGTTACTAACGCTCTCCTACGGCTCGCGCTTGGAACGTTCCACTCGCATCCAGTTTTAAATCTAATCTAGAACGTTTTCATTTCTTCATATTTCAACTTGAAGAAGCCATTGTATGGCAAAACAATCATCTTGATTGTGGAAACCCATAATCTGTAAAAATCACTGAAGTTGAAGCTGTGCAAATAAAGGTTGAAGGAGAACTATGCTGAGGTTGCTCATCCGACTCATGAGCTGAAGGTCCATGGATCGATTCCTGGCTATGGCATGAATTTGTCATTCAATTACAGTTGTGGACTTTATAGAAGTAAATTGAATTTTAACTTCTGTATACTGATCAGTTTAAGTCATCCACCATTCACTGTTGGGTTTAAATTAACAGCACTGTTCCTGAAGTGTCGTATGAAGTTAGTAACAAAGCCTACGTAAGATTTCTGGCTGAAAAACTTCAGTCGTTAGCCTTTTGACATCGTCAGTAAATATATTTACTGCACAATATCATTTAAGGTGTAGGTGTATTGAGACAGTTGATATTCCATGATATCATGCAACAGAAATATTACAAATTCGTTTATACGAGTAACACTAATCTGAACTATGTTATAAAATCCTGGGAGACGCCACTGATCGCATGATAGAATTCATTCCACTACCAGACATTTGGCACAAAGAAGTTCTAACATCGGGCCCATCGGGGAAAAGGGGCCTAAGTTCTGAAGAAATTAGTAAGTCTAGTTTCAAGAATCAAACTCCAACTTTATTAGGGACGTGCCACCAACAATGTAGATTTCAGAGAATCATTAAAAATATGGACAGTTTCGAGTAGTTGTAACGTTTGAGAATTGCAGTCATAGAAATTATAATATATATACTTACTCTAGAATGCCAATTCAATGGGACGAAAGTGTTTTAAAAAGTTCGATGCATTATTTAGTGCGCATGATCAGGACCAGTTTCATTCATACCAGGGTGGGTTTCAGTGAGATTTTTAAATGATTCATGATATTGAGTAAAATCGATTTGATAATACGTTGGTGTCAGGACAGTCTATGAGACACGAAAAGTTTTGGTGGGCATATACCTATGTTGTGAAACTGATTAAATCCGAGAAATTCATCGAATAAAATAACAATGAAAAAATATATCTTGAGTATAGGTAACTATTGGTGACGTTTCTGAAATATACATATTTTATGATTTTTTTTTAAGTTCTAATTCCCACGGAAAGAAACATCCTGTATTGTTCAGAGAACATCGTGAGAACCAAAGGAAGGTAGGTAGGAATTGATATTCTGCGAAACAGATTTTCGGCAAGTCTCCAAAGTGACGGCATATGGATGTGCTGAGGACTAGAGCTCGACTGGTCAGTCTCGAAAGGACCGCTAACGGTGGAACGATTGATAATATTTTGGAAGAGCATCGTCCATGGAAATATCTATAAAACACAGACAGATCGTAAACCTTTCTCCGATGTTCCAGAGGAGTGAGCTAGCTTGTGAGTGGAGTTGTTGGATCACCATTCTGAAATTATTGCCAAGTGCGTATTTATTTCATTCACGATTTTTCCCCGTTCTGCATTCACTGACTGATTCGGAGCTTTGGAAGAGAAAGATGTATGAAGAGTACTATCATCTGCAAAGTTGATTACTGGACATGGGGAAGTGTTGGTGCTAGAACTGATCCAGCGGAACACAACTGGAGAGGCAAGCTATAAGATGAATGATTCATCCAGAAATATCCCAGTCCTATTTTCAAAATTGGAATCTGAACTGAAAATAGGATACAAAACATTCAATATAATTATATTAATTAAACTAAAGGTTTAGTTAAGCAATATGCACATGTTTGCACTTGGCTACACCATACTGATGATGACCAACAGTCTGAGGCACGTGTCGACTGTTGGGTTATACCCAATACATTCGTTTTTGGTGAGTTAATACAGCAAGTGAAATAAAATGAGAAATAAAACAAAATGAAGAGTAATAATAAATGGATTGTTTATAGAGCTGAGTGACTCAATATAAGAAATAAGAAACTGCCAATCAAAATTTTGAACTTTGCCATTTTTAATGTTTATAAATATTATATGAATACTTTTTGATAATAAAGGTAGAACTCTGTGTTTATTTTTCAAATGTGTACTTTTTCCTGATGGCCAATAGAACTACAAAAAGAATCTACAAAAATGTATAAATGGTTGGGTAATAAGTGCATAATATTGATTACTGAACATACTAAGTTCGAATAATGGATTCCAGGAATATTTCCTTTATTTTCACACCATAGAACCAAGCACGTCAACATTGTCAAAATCACTACAGAAAAACCTGAAAACCAATAACATACACACTACCGATGAATAATTGAAGTAAACAACAGTAATAAGAAAAGCACATCTAAATAAACACAATAACGTTATTGGTTAATTTCACAATGATCACAAATCGCCTAAACCACCAAACTAACCCAAACCGGCTCTGGCAAACTACCAACCTTCCTCTGCGGCAATTGAAAACTGTTAACACTGTTGCACGATCCCAACAATTCAACGGGAATTTGGGTAGGCTTCACAGTAATGCTAGGTTATTTTCGACAGAATTTCGACTACAAAGATAAAATTTTCTGAAATTTGTCAACGCTGCAGAGCTAGGAGACTGGTTATGGGCATGCGCATTGATGAAAACATTTGGAATTTTACAACACTTTTCAGTGTCCCATGAAGAGGGGATTGGCATTCTAGAGTAAGTATATATATTATAATTTCTATGATTACAGTGAATAGAAAAGGTCAAATGCTCACGCTGGTATACCTACCGCCCAGTTAGAGGCCAGAGTAATTCCTAGAAATCAACCCAATTCGATCTTCATATTATTAATTCATTTCGTCAAAAATAATACTTATATGGAAATAGGTCATTCGTTGTAAGATGTATGCAAATTTTGTTATTTTGAAAGTGCACAGGCATCTGGGGCCATCGGACTAGGAAAATAATGTTTTGACAGTTTTTGTGACCGTTTCTGCCAATAAAGATTAATTTACATTCAGTGCGAGTCCCATTTGCACGGGGCGATCACCCAAATGATGTCACTTAATAGGAAAACTTATGGGTAGTTAAGTAGTAATGCGGAACAAAAAAATAGGGTTCAGAATGCCAAGATCGGTCAAGTCACGACATTTATTTTACGTGGGTATGTTGTACCGGTACGTTTTCTCAGAGTTGAAGGTTTTTTTTCTACTCCGTTTCGAGTATTCAAATATGGTTTTGGTAAGCTAACACGCTAGGTGTTTTATTGTCAATTAGATAGTTTTCTTTTTGTTGAGTTAAAGAATAGTATATTGTACAACAAGTGAGAAATATGTCGTTTTCTCACGAATTGTACATTGTACTTTTTCTACGGATGCGTTGTTTTCAAGTATTGAAAATTAAAATACATATATAATAATACTTGTATGTCATTAACTCATTTTTATATTTTATTTAAAATAGTAATTAATGGTTATATTTGAACTATTTTGTAAAGTAATTCCTGGTAGTTTTTTTTGTTTTAACATTTTTTCGGTAATGGAAATATTAGCTGCGGTCGAAGTTGAAGTTGATGGGAAAACCTACTGAGCTTCCGCAGCATTGTTGTGTTCAGGTTCTAATGGCACTGGATGCTGAATGGATTCTACTATACTTTTTGAAATTTTCATTTTGTTAGCTATGGAGTTGTCGATATAAGATTCAGCAGCATTGCTGGATTTCCAACCCCCATGGCGTTTTAAAGTTAAAATATCTGCCCCTGCATTAACTAAAATAGTCGCAGATGACCTTCGGAAACTGTGGCCAGTATATAATTCAGGGTTCGGTAATTGCAAAAATTTCGCTATTTCTTTCGCCATGGTGCCAAATTTATTTATCTCCACAAGCTGTTTCGTACATTTGCTATTTTTGTAATTAAAAAAAAAACGTGTTTCATTTGTGCATGGTCGAAGCTCCACATATTTTTTGAAATTTTGGTAGAGTTCTCCTGTGACTGTGAAATTTCTAGGAACCTTGGTTTTAGTATCGGGTAATTTTATCAAAAGGGCCGAATTAAGATCTTCCATGTCATCAATTTTTAATTTTCGAAGTTTATCACAACGGCATGCCCCTGTAAGGCCAATAGCTGAAGCAGCCTGAAATTAAAACCAAACATTCATTTTCCGATAACAATTTAAAAATGTTCCATTCATACCATTATCAGCAACTACTTTTCACCAGGTGCATCTTTTAAAAATTGTTGAATTTCATCAGAAGCTAATGTTTTTGACTGTTTTGGAACATACTTTTCAGATTTGCGTTTTAAAAATGCACGTAGTTTTACGTATTTTGATATATCAACACAGTTTTTAATCATTAAGGTACTCCTCAGCATCGAGTACTGAGACCAAATCTTGATGATTTCAATCTTCTTGACAACTCTTCAAAATAAACTAACAAGGTATGTTCAGAACAAGAATTTACCTTGGCTTTCATTTTCCAGTCCATAAAGTTTCTGTAAGCGATTTCATATTTTTCTCTTGATGTGCTTGGTAGCAAATTATTGCAAACATCTATTGCTTTCTGAATAATTTCTGGAGGTGTATTTTCCGACTCTAAATCTTCATTAAATTTCATTACCTATATTCAATATTTAATGAATCTGAACTGTTTATATTATAACAAATAAAAATAAAACCAGTAAGTTGACAGCAATAATTATGCAGTGCTTCGGTTTTGTTGTTATAGAAACGCTAACAATGGTCTACTTGGATATTGCACGCGAATCGTCGGCGTAGCGTTGTCAACGTGGAGAACGTGTCAAATCAATATGACATGTAACAATTCATGACTGACTTGGGTTATCGTGATAACAGTGAGAAATTATTTCTCACTGTAATGGAGGATATTTCTCACTGCGTGAGAAATCTTTCGTTTTGAACGTATGAATGCGATGAGAGAAGTGGGACATTGTATAGCATCCGTAGAAATATATTGTTTGCAGTCTCTTTTAGTATAATCGTTGTAATTTTCACTATTTCGACGTTAATAATGAAAGTAAATCAACATTCTAGTCTCATATTTGAACAATTTATATTTATTTTTCTCTCCTTTGCCTTAACAAATGAAAAAGTCTATTTCTTGCGTATCCTTTGTTAGTTAAGTGAATAATTGAATCAAACCAGAGATTACTGAATTAGTAGAACCAATCAGCTCTGAACCAAATAATCAATTGTACGTGTTCTATGAGTTAAAGTGTATCTCTTCGTCGCCTCAAAGAAATAAACCAACCGGACCGTAGAGACGGGCGAATGAGTATAGACTAGGTAAGTAAGTTTTGTTTAACCTGAGGTATATACAGTGTGACCCATTTAAAATGGAACCACCCCTGTAGAATGTGCATTTTTCAATCAATCTCAATTTTTTTTTTATTGAAATATTAACCATGAAAAACTGTATCTTGACACTAACTTTCACAATTTTTGTTTCATTTCCAAGGCACTCTATGGTTTTTTTTGTTTGTCAAAAACGGCAAAAGTTTATTAGGCAATTTTTGTTTTAAAATTTGACTACACCACTGGATTCGTAGTCGTTATAAATGAAAACTGTCAAATTTTCATTAAAAAATATTTTTTAACAACGAAGTTACAACAACTTCAATTTTGGAAACAAAGTATTTGTTTGTAATTTTTATTCAGATTATAGACATATTTGAGATCTGACAACACTGTCATCACCAAGTAGAACACCAGTGAATTTGTACAGTGAAAATCCGAAGTCAATAGCTCAATCCGTTCTACAGTTATAACTCCTGAAAATATGGTAATGTGAGAGATTTGTGGTGCAAGCGTTTTGTAATAAAAATCTGACTACGCCAATGGATTTGTGAATAATATTCCTTCAAAATCATTCATTTGAGTGTAGGTTACGAGAAGCGTATTCTAGAATAACAGAAAATTAAAAATTCATTTTCAAGTTATGCAGTACTTAGTACATTCTTCCGCATAGCCGCTAAAATCAAATTGATTTAAAGCCTGGAAATCATTTATTCAATAATAGAACAGAGAGCAGGACAAAAATTGTTCCCTGTAAATTCTTCATAACTCAGCTAAAACAATCTTTTAGAGGACATATCAATAATTTGAGGAAGCTGAACTCATTATGCAAAGGTTTTATAATCAATCAACAGTAGGCTGTGATTTTGACAGTTAATCATAAATAAAATAATAGTTGTTAGTTACGTGAATTTAATAATGGCTTTGCAATTATCATTAGAAGAAAGAATTGAAATTGTGAGAATTTCTGGGGACAATTATCATAGTGAAAGAGAAGCAGCTAGGATATTTAATAACAGACATCCAAATCGACTTCCCATTGACAGAAGCACCGTCAGTAAAATTAACAAAACATTTAAAGAAACCGGTGCAGTCAGCAAACATATTTTAAAAAATAATCGCCGAAGAAGAAATTTAAACGAAGGTGCTGTTTTAGATTATTTTAGAAACCACCCAAACAGAAGTTTACGAGTCGCCAGTTTGGATTTAAACTTACCGAGAGAGACTATTCGACGATGTCTTAAACAAAACAAAATGAGAGCATTTAAACCTAAATTTCTTCACTCTTTAAAGGAAGGTGATGAAGTGAAACGTATGGAATTTTGTTTGTGGGCACAAGGCGAGTACCTGAATAGAAGAAATTTTTTATACTGCATAATGTTTAGTGATGAAGCTTCTTTCAGCACCAATGGGGTAGTTTCATCGCAAAATGCTCGGTATTGGGCTACGGAAAATCCGCACTGGATCATAAATTGTAAAAGTCAATATTCCGAAAAAGTTAACGTTTGTGTGGTATAGTACAAAATAGAATAATAGGTCCATATTTTTTTGATGGAAACATAAACGGGCAAAATTTTTTGGAATTTCTAAATAACCAATTATCGGACGAAATAGATGAAATGCCACTTGCGGAACAAGTAAATTTATATTTTCAGCTCGACGGCTGTTCCGTGCACAATTCGAGGATTGTTAAAGAGTGGCTAAATAACCAGTTTCCAAATCATTGGATAGGACGAGGTAGTGACTTAATTGAATGGCCACCTAGATCGCCTGATCTAACAATATTATACTTTTTTCTGTGGGGTATTCTGACACAAAAAGTATACAAAACAAGACCAACGAATCGAGCTGAACTCATGCAAAGGATACGACAAGCTTGTGCCGAAATTACAGTTCAACAAATAAGAAATAGTGTAAACAATATTCGGAAGAGATACGATAAATGTATTGAACTTAATGGAGGTTTGGTAGAAGCCACAAAAATTTAAATGTTTAGTTTTTCTTAAAGGCAATTAATTGTTGAATAAATACTTTGAAACTTGTTTGTATGCATTTTGTTTTCATCAGCTATGGAAGAAAGTAGAGTAAGTTCAGAATCTCATAAAATGTGATTTTCCAGGTGCGCTGTTACAAAAGTACCATTATTTATTATTGGGAAACTTCCAAAAAGCTTACAAGTATGACCATTAATACTTCAAGATTTTATCAAGATTTGGTAAAAGCGCAATTGGGAGATCCCATGACATGAGATTCTGAACTTGGTCTACTACTGCGTAACTTGAAAATGAACTTTTAATTTTCTGCTATTTTTGAGTAGACTTATAATCGACACTTAAATGAATGATTTTAAGGGAATATTATCCACAAATCCAGTGGCGTAGTCAGATTTTTATTACAAAACGCTTGCACCACAAATCTCTCACATTACCATATTTTCAGGAGTTATAACTGTAGAACGGATTGAGCTATTGACTTCGGATTTTCACTGTACAAATTCACTGGTGTTCTACTTGGTGATGACAGTGTTGTCAGATCTCAAATATGTCTATAATCTGAATAAAAATTACAAACAAATACTTTGTTTCCAAAATTGAAGTTGTTGTAACTTCGTTGTTAACAAATATTTTTTAATGAAAATTTGACAGTTTTCATTTATAACGACTACGAATCCAGTGGTGTAGTCAAATTTTAAAACAAAAATTGCCTAATAAACTTTTGCCGTTTTTGACAAACAAAAAAAACCATAGAGTGCCTTGGAAATGAAACTAAAATTGTGAAAGTTATTGTCAAGATACAGTTTTCCATGCTTAATATTTCAATAAAGAAAAAATTGAGATTGATGGAAAAATGCACATTCTACAGGGGTGGTTCCATTTTAAATGGGTCACACTGTATATGATATCACATATGACATGACCTCCTGAGTTGGCAATGTTGTGTTTGAACCCTTATTGTCTATTTCACGAATGAATTTATTCACTCAAGATAAGATTCACCTATTATTTTTTCAAACTAGAATCCATGTTTGTTATCGCCAATCTGACATACAAGATTTACATTAGTTACAGTAGAGGGGTGTTTAAGCGTTGAAAATGGAGCTTAAATCCTATCAAATATACGCCAGGCATAAGCCAAAGTATTAGTTCACTCGAGTTAGTCATACATATGTTCTTTGTTCACCCCGTAAGGAACACTGCTTTAACTAGTTGAAAAATATCTCAAAACAATATGAAGTTAATTAATAGTTATGCGGTTTTGTACAACGTTTACCGTTCAGGTGTTCTTCATTTATATTTTCAGGAATATGAATGCCTCCATGCCTTCTGTGTTTGTTTTGAACGAGTTGTGTTGATATTTCGCATTTGTTTAATTTTCCGGATGTTTATTTTCGCGGGTTATGGTTAATATCGCCTCTAAGTGCTCAGTCAGTTTTCATGTTTCACACGTTAAGTTGAACAAACCTCATGTTATTTTTCGGGAATGTCCACATTCCGTAGTTTTTTATGAAATACGGGGTGTTGGAATTCAGTGGTTCAACGATGAACTAAAGACTCTGAGGGACACTTTATCTGAGTTCTGATCACCCTGTAATTTAACAAGCTATTTCAGTAATTACACTTTAAAGAGTTCGAAATAGCTGATATATTTAACCCCCCAATGCAGCCAAAGAGTTCAATGATTAATTCTCCACACTTGCAGGAAATTTGATTATAGTCCAAGCAATACGGAAAAGTACGTGCAGAAATTAATATCCGAAAACAAAAAATATGAGCGTATAGGAAATCAAAATTCAGAATGAGTTTCTATTTCATGCGACTCGATCGTGATTACCGAACATAACCTAAAAAATTCGCAAAGTTGCGAGAAGCCATTTTTTGTTGATAACTAAAAAACTACAGCTCCGATCGAAAGAAGTTAACTTAGGAAATTGTAGGTATTGAAAAGATCTGCTAATTGAATGGATTATAATTTTTTGATACCATTGATACTTTTCGAGTTATATCGGAAAAACCGTGAAAAATCGGATTTTCTATAACTTGATGAGTGTAAGATATTAAAACTTGTTAATTACTGTTATGTGTAGCCTATGGCAAGCCAAAGAAGAATTTTTCCGAAAAATTAATAAACATTGATTATTTTTTAAAACCTTGATCCTCTGAAAATATTACAATTTTTTAGGTACGTATGTGTTTTAAAAGTATAAACACGTTCAGTGACATCGACGCCGTACGGCGTTATCCTGCTTCCCTAGGTACGTGCCATGTCGCTCTACTGCATCAAAATGTCAAAATCATCTGGTGCGTTCTAATGAGCATATCAGCCAAT
The DNA here is from genome assembly GCA_958298965.1 of Chrysolina haemoptera. Lineage (NCBI taxonomy): Eukaryota > Metazoa > Arthropoda > Insecta > Coleoptera > Chrysomelidae > Chrysolina > Chrysolina haemoptera. The sequence goes on along the minus strand of OY282597.1, from coordinate 22,023,818 downwards.
GTTATTTGGACCTTTACTGTCACGTATCATGGGAACATCTATACCGTAGTGTCATTTATTGGGTAATTATCCCCTCCCGCTAAAGACCTGTTCTCGCTAAGCTTGGCTTTTGGCGCGTATTACACCGTGTGGCATCTCAGTGCCATTTGAAAAGCATTGCGAATCAGAGTAGTGTCTGTTTACGAATAGAGTTTGTTTACAAAGAGGTTTGTTTGTCAACAGAAAAAGTAGATACCTACAAACTATTATTCTTGATCTATTGTGATTTCATAATCAATTCAATGTTCTTCGATTCATTTCTTCAGTTCTACAGTAACAGAAGATTTCAAAATTCTGTACCATGAGAAAAGAGACCTAAGTCTGGAAAGAAGTCTGTTTTTCTAAAGTGTTATCTGAAAAACACACGCCATGAAACCAGTTTTGACCTTTCTGTTATGAGGATTGGCATATCAAATAGATGTAATACTTTTGTAAAAATAAAGTTATAATAATAAGAGTTTTTTATTATGATTCGAAGCGCTTTCGTCATTTTTTATTTGGAACGTTCAGCATCATACGAAGAAAAATAACGCTAATATACTTCGATAACGTGACAGGACGCTGATCGGCGTCATCAAAAGTAATTTAAAATAAACACAATATAATGTTTTTCACAACGAATTTCAAATAAATTCACTCACCTAAAACAATAACGAATCTATTCTGACTATAAAACTGTAGTGTCACATGAAGAGGAATTTCTATATGAGAACTGTCAATAAACGTGTCAAACACAAATTGTTCTCCTTTTTTTTTCCACAAAACTTGATTGCGGTCCAGAAAAGTGTTCTATGTGAATTCCTCAAATTTAAAAAGGTATGAAAAAATTGAACGAATTTGGAAGATAGGAACCATTGAAATTTTGCATCACCATTTGGAAAAAGTTGAATTTTATTAATTACATAAGTTTATAATGATCCCCAAAAATTATTTGAGATCAAAAAAAGGTTTATTCGATCAATAAAAAATATTTAAAAAAATCGCGTGTTTGTTGAATGAGGCGCAGGCGAGCGAACTTCACGCTCATACAAAAAAGTCCTAGTTTTCGTACTCAAGTTCATAAAAAGCTTTTTTCAATTGAAATTTGACAGCTTTCGAAACGAACTGTCGACGTTTTGGATTGTCATACAGAAAAGTCCTAATTTTTGTACTTAAGTTCATAAAAAGCTATTTTTCAATTGAAATTTGACAACGTTTGGATTGTCGACGTTTTGGATTGTCGACGTTTTGGATTGTCAACATTTGGGAAATAAGAAAATGTGAAGATCACTCGAGTTAATGAAGCAAAAATAGTAGTAGAAGTAACTCAAACTTAACTTGTCGCCCTGGATAGACAATAAAATACTTTTTCCTCCTACCCCTATAGAAAGTACACACTTTCCTTCTTCAAACCAGGGAGGAAACTCATACTTTTCTCCCCCTCATTTCAAGTAAGTTGTAAACGATGAAACTTGTGAATCTATCATAATCAAATTGTTTCCGTAATTTCTAAAACATCTTATATCCTGTATTCTGGTAGAAATCAAGCATGAATGTTACTTCTACTTTAGTTCTTTAATAGCTATTTGTGTATTTAAAGCGGTTGATTGTTTTGCTTGATTGATTGTCGCTCGACAAAAAGATAAATCTTTGGAGAACGACAACGACACTTTGTACTCGAAATACACACATTATTTTTTCGCGCAGCTCTTAGAAAAAAAATTATCGACACTTCATTCAAATAGGCACATACCTTTTCACTTATGAGAAAATCACTCAATAGCAATCCGAAATGTTTAAGCTATCTAAATGTCCATGATTCAAATCACTAACAAGAAAAAAGTAAAATAACGTTCTTAAAAAACAAAAAAAGTTGCTGAACCCGGGACCTTCGGATTACAAGTCCAAGACGCTAGCCATTGCACCACCGCAAATTCTCAAATAGACATGACTGTATTGTCTATACTTTCCATCATGCAAGTATAGGTCCATTTTAAACAAAAGCAGCGTTTTAAATTTACAAAAAAAGGTTCAATAAGTGGGTAGGAGGAAAAATCATATGTATTAAATGGGAGTAAAATGCCTTTTCCTCCTTTGGGTGTCCTGGAGATTCAATAAGTTACCACTCCCGCCTAAATTATTTCTAGGAATTCTTTCAATCTCAACATATTCATGACCTCGAAAACATTTATACCAATGTCCAATGTATCGAGCGAAAAATATGTATTTTCGAATGATAATCCAAATTATCCACTGAATCCATTTATTTACTGTGGGTAATCACTAAAATAATGGACATTAAGCTTGGGGCATAGTGACAGATTTTGGGATACGATTTTACTCAGAATGCCTTTTGGAGGACAATGCTGTCCGTATATTCTCATGATAATAGTGAATAAAAGAGTCGTCGTAGATTCTTCATATTGAATAATAATAATATATTTTTCAAAAATGATTTCGGTACGATTTCAGTCAGACTGCCATATGTTTTGTAATGAAATAATAGAACTAAAATACTCGAAAAACCATTGGCGTACTTATAGGGTGGACGGGGGATTTACTTTTTCAAATAATAGTTCACGTGACCATACCAGCCATTCGGACCCACCCTAAAGTTATGCCAATGGTTTTTTGTGTATTTTAGTTTAATATTATCATCACGAAAAACATGACAGCCTGATTAAAATCGTACCAGGATACATAATTATCAAACAAATGACGAACAATTTTTTTTAATATGAAGATCCTACGACGACTTTTTGATTCATGCATTATTATTAGGAAAATACGGACAATATTGTCTTCCTAAAGGCATAATAAGTAAAATCATATCCCAAAATAGGTCATCATCCCCCAGTCTAATTACTTTTCTTTAGATTGTTATGCTGACATTCCAGGGGTTTAGGAATGTTTTCGCCTCGAAAATGAAGTAAGTTATTTTTTCGACCATTCACATTCTATTTCAGTTACTCAAGAGCTGTAGTAATTGAATACAAGTGCATTGAAGAAAAATGGTATCTGTGAAATGAAAACGATAATGGTGAGAGCTTATATAAAAGCATACACACAACGACTGAGTGCCTTAGCTGGTTCCAGCATAAAAGGCTTTCCATTTGGAATCGCCGAAGATCCCGGTTTGCTCTTACATAAATGGCCCTACTTATTGCATTAGTTTAGTCAGTGTCGGTTATATTGCTCTATATCCGCCCTTTTGTAAACTTTCACTGTGAGCCAACGACATTTTTTGGAACTTCAGGGTGTGAATGCTATACGATTCGATATATTATTGAAGTTGACTTGAATTTAAGTGGAATAACGAATGAATAATGAGTTGCGAACATCAATTAGGAATTGTTGAGAAAATTGTTAACTTCATTTTCTAGTAGAATATTCCATTTCACTTTCGGAAACAACTTGTTGATTGAATTCAATTAGAGAATTACACACGACTTCGGTGAAATATAAGTCAGTCAAATATTCGGCAGGTGTATGCTAACATGATTTTTTTACCCCTTTCAATGAAAATTAATCATTGGAATAATTAATGAAATAATTGCCTGATAGAAGGTCAACTGAAAATATTTTGATAATACATGTATGCAGCTCCAGTATTATAGTTATTCATTGTCTATAAAATAATATTGAGATTTAGGAAAGTTTATTTTATGTGAACTGATCTAGCAACAGACATAACTATTTCCTTTTTGTGATAAAATACATTTTAGATAAACGAAGAAAACAAATTGTTGTGTAGTTTACCAGAACTACCAACCTTATAACCTCATGAAATTAGAATTCATTGCTATCCTTAAAACACTGAAATATTTTGCCAACTAAATAATATTTCAATGGTTGAAAATATTTTTTTGAATCCATTCATATTTATTCAATATATTAGCAAAAATTATTAAAAAGTTTTTCAATGTTTCGCCTATGTTATTGATGGGTCGATTGCCCTTTTACGGATCCCTCAGAAATCATTGAAGAGGTAGTGTCTTAGTTTCTCGAACCATCAAATATGTTAATTTATAGCCAACAAGGTTTTAAAAGAGGTCTCCCAAAGGAGACGTGGGCCATACAGTGTGTTCAATATTTACAGAGACATTGAAATAACTCAATATATATATTATGATACTGTGCAGATCTCCTTTGTATAAAAAAACCAACTGGGAATTTGAGGCTCCATAAATGACTGGTTGAAACTGAAGAGACCTTCTTGGGCAAATATGAGACCGATATCGAAACACCTCAAAGAAGCGTCCATGTCACTTATTATATTCAATGAAACGAGGTTGTCATTAGTGCACGAGTTCTGTAAGTTCGAATGTCTGTACGACTTTGACGGATCATTATCAGTTCCGATTGACATTATCCGGTTGTTATTGTGAAATTGGTATGCACAAAAGGACCGTGTGAATTATATCCCATGTAGTTATCGGCGTCAATGGATGGACTTGCTAATTTATAATTATAACTTTATCATAATATTTACGATTTTAGACGCTGTTTATTCTGGAAGGAATAACTTTCTGCTTGCTCTGCAGGAGTTCTTGCATCAGTACTTGTAACGCATTTCCTGATGGTTTAGTCACTGACACACTGGTAATGGTTATCAGACGGCAGACGAACCACCAGAGCTGTCACTCGAACTCTCACACTGGATGGAGTAGAGTGGAGTATTGTTATTATTGGCCACCATTAACGACCCCCTCATGCAATCTAAACATAGATGGAATCAGCAGTCTGACCGGTATTGTTTGTTTTAAGGTTCTCCATACACATTTTTTTCCACCCCCGTAAAGCTAGCAGAACCACTTTGGAATTTATTATATAAATTTATTTTTAGGCCATAATTTTATGCAAACTTTGGGCTAGTTTTTTTTCGCTTCAATTGTGGGAGATATCGCGGGTTATGCTAGCTTAACGTTAAAGTGGCAAAATCAAATCGCTAAACGAATGTTTACGAAAATTCTGATCACGTCATAATTTTGGGATCATTTTAGGCTCACGTTTAACCCTATTGCCCATTCTTTTAGAATGCGTTTATAAAGAAATCCTCGGTTCTGCTAGCTTAACCGTTAAGCTAGCAGAATCCCACCATAAAAAAAAACTCAGAACAAATCCAGTTGGACAGTCATTTCAGGCTCTATTCAGGCTAATTCATTACCCAATTGTATAGTTTTTGCTTTTTAGTTAGAGTGGCAATCATAGATTCTGTAAGGTTAACATTGATCTGGCTGTACCAAAAGGCTAACCGCATCGTTATGGAAAATCTGATATTGTCATAATTTTAGGCTCACGTTTGAACCTATTGCCGACTTTTTGGAATGCATTTTCTTTTAAATCTTGGGTTCTGCTAGCTCTACTGTTGAGATAGCAGAACCATATCTTAAAAAAAAAACAACTCAGAACAAATTCAGTTGGACAATAATTCAAGGCTCCATTCAGGCTGATTCATTACCCAAGTATATATGTTTTGCTCTTCAGTTGAAGTTGCAATCATAGGTTCTGTAAGCTCAACATTGAGCTGGCTTCACCAAAAGGTTAACCGAATCGTTATGAAAAATCTGATCATGTCATAATTTTATACTCACGTTTGAAACTATTGCCGATTTTTTTTTGGATGTGTTTTTTTTTAATCCTGGGTTTTGCTAGCTTTACCGTGAAGCTAGCAGAACCCCAGAACAAATCCAGTTGGATAATAAGCTAACAGAACCTATGATTGCCACTCCACTTGAAGATCAAAAAAAGATATCATTGGGGCATGAATTAGCCTGAAGAGAGCATAAAATTACTGTCCAACTGAATTTGTTCTGAGTTGTTTTTTATGGTTGGGTTCTACTATCTCAACGGTAGAGCTAGCAGAGAGTTGCTATAGAAATCATTGACTACGTAGTATACTATGGGTGGTAATATCACGAGTGCTCCCAATACTATCGATAATTTCACCCACGATATGAAACTCTCATCCCCTGTCCCAAAGGGCTCGTGATGTTACTAAGCAATTTGATCTCGTTGATTTCTGACAGAATTACTATCAATAGTATTGCGAGCACTCGTGGTATTACCCAGATAGTGATTCTGTCAGGAGCCAACAAGATCAAATTGCTTAGTAACAACTCGAGTCCGCTTGGACCATTACAGATACAGTTTTGGAAAACGTAACAGAAAGGCCATTCACATGACAGTATTCAATTTCCAAAAAAAAAATGTCGACCTTTAAGTTGTTTTATTCGTTTTATGGTGTTTATCATTCTGGAGCTGTAACAACATAAGGAGCACTCCATAGTTATACTGTCAAAACACATTGTTATAGACCATTCATTATCAACCTCATTTTTTAAATTAACGACTATTTCAATGAAGTTTTTGAAGTATTTATCAGTATTTATCGTTCTTAATTTAGTGATAGCTCTCATATCAACGTTTCCATTACGTTTTTAGATCCTTTTCGGCAATCATTACAAAATTTGAAAATATTTTCATCTGTTAACTATTGAAACACGTCAACCCAAACTATTGACTTTCTTAAATTTTTTCAATTCAGTCTCGTAAGTACTCGAGAATCTTTTCAAAAATTCTTGGTGATCCGCCACGTAATGAAGCCATTATACAGTGCGGCTTTTAATAGTACCCCCCCCGTTAACTTTTTAACGAATCCACGTAGAAACATGAATAAAAACCATTTCGAGGGTTTCACCGAAACTACTTTTTGATGTAAAAAATAAGGTGATTGCTCAACAGGGGGCGCGGGGGGGGGCATCAACTCAATTTTTTTAAATGGCATGGTGGGTCAAGTGGCACATTGTCGAAAAGAAAATTCTATTCTCTTTACAGCCATCTATTTTTTTTTCGTTAATATTTTTTTTAAATATAAATGGGGATCTGGATACTACTCATACCTCGATGGGTTTGAACGGTATGATGTGAAACAATGGAATAAAAAATTATTTGAAGGGTATTACCGATACTACTTTTTGAGAGAAGAAACATTGCAATTATTCGATAGATGGCGCTGGGGGCATAAAAATCGAAATTAGGAAAAAAATTATGAACAAAATTCAAAAATATTTAGATGATTGTAAAAAGAATTGAACTTTCTTTTCAACGATGTGCCACTTGACCCACCATGCCATTTAAAAAAAATTGAGTTGATGCCCTCCCGCGCCCCTGTTGTGCAATCACCTTATTTTTTACATCAAAAAGTAGTTTCGGTGAAACCCTCGAAACAGTTTTTTGTTCATGTTTCTATGTTGAACCGTTCAAAAGTTAACAGGGGGGCGACTATAAAAAGCCGCAACGTATAATGCCATCAATTACATGATGGCTTCATTACGTTTCAGATCCATTATTGAATTTCGAATGGAGGGTACACAAATTCCTAGTAAATAAATAACAACCTGTTTCCCGAAAAGTTAAATAATATTATATTATATAACAAGTTTTATGATAGCTATTTATGATACATGTGTAAAATGTTTAGAACGCCGTTTCTACAAGTGTATCATACAAATTTTATTGACCCGGAAGTATTCATTTTAAAAAATTCAGGCGAAATGCAAAAAACTTGGTTAATATCTATCGAATTTTAGATCAACCTATTCATATAGAGTAGGCGATACTAAGGTAGCGATGTCAGTTGTTTTGATTTGTTCACAAACAAATATTGATCTTTTGTGGTGGGCACTTCATTCAAATATCATAAAAAAATGATTTATTTTATTATTATTATTATTATTTTTCATCTAATTATGAAGTATCATTCGCAATATTATACTTCTGAAAACAACGAAAACAACTTTACAATAATAAGAAAGTAGAAACTGGTTGAACTGTCAATGAAACTAGAGATATGTTTTGCTTCCATGGCCCACTGGTGTTATTTTTTTGTCTTAGAATGTTCTTGATGTCATACGGAATTATGACTAATTCGATAAATTTTGGTGTGATATTCTGTTACCGAATCCCCCGCGTGAATTAATTGCCAGAAATTTATCTCGTACATGACATGGCGTTTAAAAAAAAATTTCAACGCCCTGTATCTCAGAAACGAAGCAAATCCGGACATATGTTCATAGGAACTTTTTTTCTTAAATCGACCTAACGAATCATCTAGAGTTTCGTACCGTAGTTAGGAAACACGAGGGAAACACATACAAAAAAACTTGGAAAAAAGACCCCGAAACAAAAAAAGTCACAGAGAAAAACGATGGCAGACTTCGTCCAGAGCATCCATACAGAAAGATTGGAGAGAGTATCTATCAGTAAACTTTTTGCCGATGGGCACTCTAACTATAATGTATTCGTGAAATTTCTGATCGAATATCCCTTCAAAATGCAGCATTTTCAAAATACTTTCACCTTACCAAGCACTCGAACTGTGTTGCTGTATAAAACACGTCTCGAGCAAGCTCTCGTGGTATTTCTAAGCATCACAGTTTTCGTGCCAGCAAGGTGAAAGTTTTTTTTGAAAATGCCTGCATTCTGTCGGGATATTATTGAGGTCTTGCCTTTGGTGCGGAATTTATTGCCCCGAACCTTATTCAACAGACCACTGATCAAGGTGTGGATAAATTATAATGAACTGTTTGGTTGTTAGGGTTGTATAATTTCCTTGAGAGATAGAACAAATGATATCAACCTTAAAAGCACATATGATTGGAGCACTGAAACAGTATAATTTCTAAGTGGGTAGACCAGCAATAGATCAGCCTCTAGTTTAACCACTCTACAAGCACAGCAGTAGCTAAACCAACAAGCCACCTACGAATTCCCTCGAGTATCGATACTTAAGGTGTACAACTACGTAATGGTAAATAATTATTGTTTGCTATTAATGATTTCTAAATGAATACTAATATTTTACTGGTTTTAGGTTCTAAGCACAAGCTTCAGAGAGTCCGCAACAGGCTATATGGTGCAGGTAGCTAAGTTAAAGTGTAAGAGAAAAGATACAGCCCACTTGTTAGATCTGAGAGATGGCAAGCAGTCAAGTTCATGCAGCGTACTACGAATTCTAGTCTATTGGGTTATACTGTGTGGTTCTATAGCCTAGCAGTGTGGTGAAGTGTCATTATGGCATCTCGGTCAATCCAGAACCCTCGTATTAGCGACTGGTAGTATTAGCAGACCCTTAAGCTGAAAAAACGGTAGTTCATCGAAGTGCTGTTAGAATAATAATGATAATCTGAGAACCTACCTTGATGAAGGGTGGCCTCGAGTATCAACTCAGGTGAGTTGGATTTGATTAAAATGTGGTAATCGATGGGAGCCAATCCCCATAGAAATGATCAGTGGACCTTCCTCTGACTATTATTTCCCCAAAATTAACCAAAGTTTCCGAGAAAAATCCGCAAAATTGGCGAAACAAGTTTTCTAACCTTCTTGGGTCACAAAAAAAGAGAGTATTCCAGAATATCCTTTTTTATACCTCAAAAATCCCTCTCCCCTCTAGATAGATTTCCTGAAATTCTAGGTTGACAGTACTGGCTGTCCAAAAAGAGAAGATGAATTGGTTCAATTGCCCTCTCAGCTGACAGACAAAAGTGAGGTTATGTTGCTTTATTATATTCTATGAAAGAACTTCGAAATGAGTGATGGACGCTATGAATTTCCAACTACAAGAAAAGCAGATTCGGTAAGTTCTAAGTAATGTTATATTCTGAATACCTAATTCTCTTTCATTTCAGAACTCTACAAGGTTGGATTATGGAAGAGCTTTGGAAAATTGAGATGTTTCAGTCTGATACCTGGAAATTATTTTAATACACGGAGTAGTCGAATGAGCTCTCACATTTTTTCGGAACATTACCACCGTACTTTTTTAAATTCTGCTTACTCAAACTAACCCGTAACAATATTATCACTGTCCTACAATATTTTTTCGATAAAGCTTTTGAAGAGTTGCTGTGGAGAAGGGATATTTTGCATTAGTTCATGAAAAACAACTAAAAACTACATAGTTTCTTGACAAAATATTTTGATAATGTTGAAATAGGGAACATTCTCTATTGAAATCGAAAATTGTGTTTTCTTTTGTAATTTCTAACAGAAAAGTATGTTCATATTTTCGAACAAAAATCTTATTTTGATAATATTTTGACTTTTTCAAAATTGATGTTCCGTTATCGAATACTAGGGAAGTTATGAACTTCAAACCTACTCTGAACTCGTTTCAACTCGATAGTGACCGTACCAAGTTGGCAATTTACTTGTTTTTCCAATTTCACGCTCAGATATAAATAAAAGTCAGTGTGACTGCGCTGAAACAAAAGGTTTTCTTTTTCTTCCCAATACTAAAACTTCTCCACTATCGTCCGATGAAATAGCGGCGCAAATGAGGCGAAAAATAAGCTGTTTCGGGGGGTGGAAATGCCAGACAATCAGACCGGGGGCACTTTTAATGCCTTTCAACCAATTGCAATCTAATCCAAAACCCTTCAAAAGCAATCGAAAGAATCTTAAAAAGCAATTGAGTCCAAGTATCGAAGTTAATCGAATACTCCTGCTCCGCTCTGCCTTGTGGTTGTGTTCAACTCTTTTTTGGGCGTCTGTAGGTTTTGCTCTCATCAATTGGTTTTCAATTTGATGTGACTTAACGGGTTTTGCGCTATTATATGGTAATTATTTTTCATCGATAAGCATCAATTACAAATCCACAACTCCAAACTACTTATGTTTCACGATTAACAATTAATTTTGATGAAAAGCGAAAAATTCCAATTTGTTGGATTATTTTATTAGGCTGTGATTGTTTTATTATTGTGCATTGTTCTTGTCATATATTAAAAATATGAGTGTAGTTGCTATACAGGGTGTTTCCAAGATTGGGGTAATTAAGAAAATGGGTTGTTATATGGAACATAATGTATCAATAAATGGCAAGAATTTTCGTTTTTGAAGCAGTCAAAAATGTTCAAATTTTTTTATGAAATTTCATGAAATTGCTTTTAGGTATCTTTGTTTGGGAGGCACTGGTTTGATTCTTCAGGCCACAGCGTGTCTGACAACTGGAAGTGTTTCAGCGCGGTTTGCGCAGGCTGCAGACCACTTTTCATTGTTCTTGTCATATATTAAAAATATTAGTGTAGTTGCTATACAGGGTGTTTCCAAGATTGGGGTACATAAGAAAATGGGTTGTTATATGGAGCATAATGTATCAATAAATGGCAAGAATTTTCGTTTTTGAAGCAGTCAAAAATGTTCAAATTTTTTTATGAGATTTCATGAAATTGCTTTTAGGTATCTTTGTTTGGGAGGCACTGGTTTGATTCTTCAGGCCACAGCGTGTCTGACAACTGGAAGTGTTTCAGCGCGGTTTGCGCAGGCTGCAGACCACTTTTCATTGATCTTGTCATATATAAAAAATATTAGTGTAGTTGCTATACAGGGTGTTTCCAAGATTGAGGTACATAAGAAAATGGGTTGTTATATGGAGCATAATGTATCAATAAATGGCAAGAATGAGATGGGAAGGATGCAGAAATTACAAAATAAAGCCATGAGAGTTATATTGAATGTTCCAAGAGACACGTCCATCAAGGTCATGTTACGTACATTGAACTGGCTTTCGGTAGAATATTACTTGGAGTACCACACTATGATGTTAATCCACAAAATGAAAATTTCATTAACCCCGCCATATCTGTCATCTAAATTAGTATACAGCAACAATTTACACAATTACAACACACGAAGAAGGGCAGACATACGAGTCTCAACAAAAAACAAGAAAAGCTCCTAAAAATCTATTTTTCATAAAGGCATAGTGTGTTACAATGAATTGGAAGATTCTTTGAAAACCTGCGACGCTATTACAACTTTCAAAAAAGAATTGAAAATATGTCTATGACGCAAGTGTCACTATTACTCATGCCTACCGACTCATATAAAAGTTCATATGTTTTAATATGTTGTGCTATTGTATATTTTATTTTTATAATTGTAGTGTTATATTTGTTGAACATGTAAACAAATTGTACTAAGATTTATTATATATATTTTTTACCTATGACTGTAAAAAATTGACTGTAAAATTAGCTTCATGTGCTAAATAAAGAAATTAATTAATAATAAAATAAGAAAATGGGTTGTTATATGGAACATAATGTATTAAATGGCAAGAATTTTCGTTTTTGAAGCAGTCAAAAATGTTCAAATTTTTTTATGAAATTTCATGAAATTGCTTTTAGGTATTTTTGTTTGGGAGGCACTGGTTTGATTCTTCATGCCACAGCGTGTCTGACAACTGGAAGTGTTTCAGCGCGGTTTGCGCAGGCTGCAGATCACTTTTCATTGTTCTTGTCATATATTAAAAATATTAGTGTAGTTGCTATACAGGGTGTTTCCAAGATTGAGGTACATAAGAAAATGGGTTGTTATATGGAGCATAATGTATCAATAAATGGCAAGAATTTTCGTTTTTGAAGCAGTCAAAAATGTTCAAATTTTTTTATGAAATTTCATGAAATTGCTTTTAGGTATCTTTGTTTGGGAGGCACTGGTTTGATTCTTCAGGCCACAGCGTGTCTGACAACTGGAAGTGTTTCAGCGCGGTTTGCGCAGGCTGCAGACCACTTTTCATTGTTCTTGTCATATATTAAAAATATGAGTGTAGTTGCTATACAGGGTGTTTCCAAGATTGGGGTATTTAAGAAAATGGGTTGTTATATGGAACATAATGTTTCAATAAATGGCAAGAATTTTCGTTTTTGAAGCAGTCAAAAATGTTCAAATTTTTTTATGAAATTTCATGAAATTGCTTTTAGGTATCTTTGTTTGGGAGGCACTGGTTTGATTCTTCATGCCACAGCGTGTCTGACAACTGGAAGTGTTTCAGCGCGGTTTGCGCAGGCTGCAGACCACTTTTCATTGTTCTTGTCATATATTAAAAATATGAGTGTAGTTGCTATACAGGGTGTTTCCAAGATTGGGGTACATAAGAAAATGGGTTGTTATATGGAACATAATGTATTAAATGGCAAGAATTTTTGTTTTTGAAGCAGTCAAAAATGTTCAAATTTTTTTATGAAATTTCATGAAATTGCTTTTAGGTATCTTTGTTTGGGAGGCACTGGTTTGAATCTTCAGGCCACAGCGTGTCTGACAACTGGAAGTGTTTCAGCGTGGTTTGCGCAGGCTGCAGACCACTTTTCATTGTTCTTGTCATATATTAAAAATATGAGTGTAGTTGCTATACAGGGTGTTTCCAAGATTGGGGTAATTAAGAAAATGGGTTGTTATATGGAACATAATGTATCAATAAATGGCAAGAATTTTCGTTTTTGAAGCAGTCAAAAATATTCAAATTTTTTTATGTAATTTCATGACATTGCTTTTAGGTATCTTTGTTTGGGAGGCACTGGTTTGATTCTACAGGCCACAGCGTGTCTGACAACTGGAAGTGTTTCAGCGCGATTTGCGCAGGCTGCAGACCACTTAGCAGTGATAACCAAAAAAAGTCTTGAAAATTTTAAAATTCAATATCTTCCAAAATAATTTTTTTTTTACAAAAAATATCCTTTCATTTCGTTTTGTTTTGTCATCTTCCACTTCTCATTTCGTTTATTTCCCCAATTTCGGAAACACCCCGTATAAATAAGGTTAACATTTTTGCCCAAGTTATTTTTTGCTGCAAGTGTTGCTACTTTTTCTTTCATGAAAAGTACTCTGTTTGCATTGGATCAGTTTATCCAATACAATGAGGAGTTTAACCTTCCACTAGTGGCGCAATGTGTAGTGCTCCTGTGATAGCACCGGTTTCACAAATCCGAGTGGAAAAGGAGAAAGATGGTTTTCAAATAACTGAAATTAATTTCAACATTTTATGAAAAAAAAATCTACGACTTTAAATAAATAATTACAATGCAGGTCAAAATTCATTTTTTCATTTTATTATTTGTTGCTATTTAAGATTTTTTAAATAAAAAATATCGAAAATATATTGATACTTCTGCAAAAGTTTGGGAGTACTAATAATAATAATAATACTCGTAATGTGTATTCCAAAGAAGACACAACCTGTGCAGGTAGATGTCTGTAACGTTCTGGGGCGACTTATTTAGTTATTGTGTCATATCACACCCTTAGATTATCATTACATGTGGAACATATCGTCGGCTTCTCTTTTTCGTGATAACACAACCTGCTTACTGCGATGGAAGGAAAACTAATAGAAACAAAAAATAAACCTCGGCAAGGTCGGACAATAGTATAGTTATTTACCTAACAAGTGCGGAAAGTAGTACTTTTCCGCACGCGACGGCAGTTGAACGAACGACGCGGAGCGGAGTTCAGGCAAGCCGTTAAGGGCGGAAAAGACATTTTCCGTAAGAGTTAGGTACAATATTTTTCCTAAGAGTGTTTTTGTCCATCTTATTTATGAAAAAACAAGGTTTTTAATAAACACGTTTTTATAATAATGCTACAAAATGACTAATAAGACAGAATAGTTAGATAGATCATTTAGTTAGTCCTAAATGTCATCATTTTCAAAAATACAAAAATCGTGCGGAAAAGTAAAAATCGTACGGAAAAGTAAAAATCGTGCGGAAAAGTAACTTTTCCGAACGATTTTAAATCGTACGGAAAAGTACAACTTTCAAAACAAAAAATCGTGCGGAAAAGTTACTTTTCCGCACGCTCGTAGGAAAAAAACTATTTTCACTTATGCTTGGTTTATGCACCCAACCTAAGAACTTAATATAAGACCCAAGAACTAAGAGTGAATCAATGCAAATGTGCTTAGTACTAGTTGAAGTTCCATAAACGTTCGTGTTGTTTTCCTATTAACGAACTCTTAGTTCGTAGTACTTAGTCTTAGGTTTAGTTCTTTGGTAGAGTGCATAAACCAAGCATTGGTGGTGGCGCAGGACCGAAATGAGACACCAGGTTTACCGATTGATAGTCAAATTGATACTGATTGCCTGTTACCTCCGAAAAGTAGAATACTAGGAGCAGCAGCCAGTAGCGCTCTCTATTCCCAACGATGACGGTATTCCAATTATTCGGTATTGTAGACGAATGCTACACCAATGAAAGGTCGAATCGATTTGTTGTTGTCAAAAGCCACAAAAATGTCACGACACTTGATGAATACTTGAATTACATGCTTAATATCTGTTTCAAAACTACTCATGGAAATATTTGATATGGGAAGTTATTGAGAGATATATATGAAAAATATCAAAAAATACTCATATCAAAAATAATTCCAGCCGAATTTGGTCATCCAACGTAATGTTTCATGAATAACTTGTGATTTACATTTACCAAAAAAAGTTTAAATTGGACAGAATACAAGAATACCCGAAAAACAATTTATCCTCAGCAGAAGTTCGAACTACGTAAATTTTCAACCTATACATATACTCCAGCATCCCACCAAAAATCTCATCAACCATTCAGTCAGCCACTGAATTGAAAATCTTTCCAATTACCACCGCCCATCCAGAGCGCAAAGAAGGAAGATTAATAAAGTAAATTACTTTCCAGAAAAAGAGACGTAATTAAGGAAATTGTTATTTAAGCGTACTAAACCTATTAGAGTTGAGCTCGCTTGAGTTTCAATAAAAGTCAATTAAATTTTTTAATTAAAACCCTGTATGAGTACGTATAGTGGATGAAGGAATAGAAATTACCTTCAATCAAGAGTGTATAGAGAGAGTATAGAGACTAGTATGAATGAGGTTCTACTTTTTCAGGGTATCGAGAAATATTTCTACTTATGACAAAAAAAAACTGAAGTCGTCGCGGGACGCCCGGCAGATGAGTAACATGGAAACTTTTGTATAGAAAATAGGAATGATGAAAGAATTAGTCCAACCAATATAACAAAAATAAAGCCTGTTTTGCAAATTAATTCTAATAGTAAGCGACTTGCGCCATGACTTCGGGGATACTTTATAAATAACTAAAATCCAAATTGCAACTCAAATTTTTTTGTGTGCAATTGTTTAAACAATGATTATTAAAAAAAGGGTATTTTTTTTGGTTTTTTGTAAATATCTCAGAAGGTACTGGACGAATGGCTTTACTCATACAAAACCGTTTGTAGAGAATGAAAAAACCTACAAAATGGTTTTTGGAAAATCCCGATACGACCGTTTTTCGCCGAGAAAAGCCGGAAAAACTCTTGAAAAAAGGCCTTTTTTCAAAAATTCGTATGTCCCTCAATTTTCAACATTACGAAATAATTTTTCGGGAAATGGTAGCTAATATCATGTTCGTTGAGCTCCCGAAAGGTGGAAATTGTCGCTTCAATAGTTTTCCTACAATCAGGTTTTAAAAAAATTACAGCCATATTTTGCATGATGCGTCATAATACGGGAAATGGTCCGATTTGAATTTTTAAAGCGGCATTTTGAAGTTGAGGTTAAAAACTACAATTTGTCCATCTCATAAGTTTGGAGAACATTGTTAAAAATGCTTCTGAACACAGCGCTTCGAGTGAAAATTCGTCGCCGAGTCGTGCTAAGGTAGTAGTGGAGGGGGCGCCGAGAATTCAGGAGCAGATGTGCCCGTTTGGCCTTGAACGCCGCTCTCAAAGGCGGTCTATGTTAGTTGCCACGCAGCTTTTACATTGTACAGATCTACGGTTTTTGGAGAAGAACTAAAAATTTTCACTTGTAATCGCCCTAGTGCTTGATAAATTTCCTGCAATTATTTCAAGCACGCGGGGGATTCGGTAAGAAAATATCACACCAAAATAAATTAATGCTAATTGGAATAAAAAAACACGGTTTTCACTCGAAGCGCTGTGTTCGGAAGCATTTTTAACAATGTTCTCCAAACTTATGGGAAAATGTGAGATAGACAAATTGTAGTTTTTAACCACAACTTCAAAATGCCGCTTTAAAAATTCAAATCGGACCATTTCCCGTAATATGACGCATCGTGCAAAATATGGCTGTAATTTTTTTAAAACCCGATTGTAGGAAAACTATTGAAGCGACAATTTCCACCTTTCGGGAGCTCAACGTACATGATATTAGCTACCATTTCCCGAAAAATTATTTCTTAATATTGAAAATTGAGGGAGATACGAATTTTTGAAAAAAGGCCTTTTTTCAAGAGTTTTTCCGGCTTTTCTCGGCGAAAAATGGTCGTATCGGGATTTTCCAAAAACCATTTTGTAGGTTTTTTCATTCTCTACAAACGGTCTTCTATGAGTAAAGCCATTCGTCCAGTACCTTTTGAGATATTTACAAAAAACCAAAAAAAGGACCCTTTTTTTTAATAATCATTGTTTAAACAATTGCACAAAAAAATTTTTGAGTTGCAATTTGGATTTTAGTTATTTATAAAGTATCCCCGAAGTCATGGCGCAAGTCGCTTACTATTAGAATTAATTTCCACAAAAAAATTATATTGGTTGGTCTAAATGGTTTATTGAACGAAATGAATATGGCATGATCAAAGACAAAATATATTTTTTTCAAGCAAACAATTATTATTTATTCGAAAAATACATACTAGTTCACAGCTGAAATTATTCGTGAAAGTTTGATTTTGAGGGGAAATTCGATTTTTGACATGATTTGTTTGGGTATTTCACCTTCCACAATCTGAAAATGGAAAAATGTTTATCCAAGGAAATCTGTACAGGTGTATATAGAAAGGCAAATTAATTAATTTGCCCAATAAGTTACTGCGTTGACAAGACTGTTGTCTTGAATGAAATTATAATTTTTGTCAGTAAGGTATCCTACACTGAATTTGCCTATCTGAAAAAATGTTTTCAAATTAATAAAAAAACTAATTTTCTTTTTCGAAAAACGTTGACATTTTGAAGACTGTATCTACCTCCGGTATCAAAACTTGCTGAAAAACACTGAAAACTGTATTTGAATTGGTTTGGAAATATTAAGATCTTTCTATGATAAAGTCAAATGAAATCTGCCATGCGGAAGTTATGACAACTTGAGCTATGCCGGTCCAGAAAACCTGCGAATTCAATACCAGAGCTTCAATCCCTGAAAAACACAATGTTTGTTCAATTTTTTCTGCCAAAAAATAAAAAAAAATTATGCCGAACTTTATTTCCAAAGTACCTGGGCTAAATCTGCCATACATTCTCTTGGGTGACATTAACTATCTTGATACATAGGGTGTTCGGTATCAATCAATCATAATTCTATTAATTTTTATTTCGTCTCTGAGGAAAGGTAACCAGGTGCGGTCCATTTCTATGGAATTTGTTGAAAAGCAGTTGTTGATAAAAGAATGCAGGCAGTTTCCTTCAACTTTCTCTTTTCTTGATTTGATTCTCTCATTTAAAGTTTTGTATTATTCCATTAGGTTATCAAACAACTGCTTTTCAACAAATTCTATCGTAATGGACCGCACCTGGTTACCTCTCCTTAGAGAAAAAATGAGAACTAATAGAATGGTGATTGATTGACACCGAATACCCTATGTATCAAGATAGCAAATATCACCCAAGAAAATGTATGGTAGATTTAGCCCAGGTACTTTGGCAATAAAGTTCGGCATAATTTTTTTTTATTTTTTGGCAAAAAAAATTGAACAAAAATTGTGTTTTTTAGGGATTGTAGCTCTGGTATTGAATTCGCAGGTTTTCTGGACCGGCATAGCTCAAGTCGTCATAACTTCCGCATTAGGAACTCTGCCAGTTTCATATTTCGACTAGACAATATTAATGTCATGAGAAAACAAACCACATGAGAAAACAAACACATATTCAGAACTATTTTTCCAGGCTTCCAGGGCCGGCTTCACTTCAGCAATAAATCACAACTTATTAAAAAATCTTCCAGATTCATATTTCGGTTAGACAAACACAATGACATGAGAAAACGAACTGCACGTTCAGAATAATTTTTCCGGGAGTCCAGGGCCGGCTTCACTCCAGCAATAAATCACAACTTCCTTATTATAAACTCTGCCAGTTTCATATTTTGGTAAGACAATCACAATGGCATGAGTTATCAAACCACATGTTCAGAATTATTTTTCCGGACGTCCGTGGCCGGTTCATACTATCATAATATATTTCCAGGACCAGTTTCACTTCAGCAATATATCTCAACTCACGCATAAGAAATTCTGTCAGTTTTATATTTCATTAAGATGATAAGAATCGCTTGAGAAAACGAAATATTTGTTCAGAATAATTTTTCCGGGCGTCGAAGGCCGGTTTCACCCCAACTAAAAATCTTAACCACCTTAATAGGAACTCTGCCAGTTTCGTATTTCAGTATGAATTGCTTGAGAAAATTAACCACCCGTAGAGATTTATTGCTTGACCAGCCCTGAACGCTCAAAAAATTATTCTGAACATGAGGTTTGTTCTCTCATGCCATTGTGATTGTCTAACTAGAATATGAAACTGACAGAATTCCTAATGAGGAAGTTGCGATTTATGGACTAAAACTGGACTATAAAAAGTAAAAAATAATTGACAATTTAATTTCTCAAATGTAAAAAAGCGTGGATGCTTTCAATCTATATTCTCATATTTTTCAGTTTAATTTAACAATACTGAGCGTTCAAGAGCTCAACAGAACTTTATCAAGCACTCCATGCTTGTTTTACATGTGAGAAATTAAATTGTCAATTATTTTTCAATTTTCAGTCCATGGGAAGTAAAGCGTGTTCTTTAGTTTTTTCAAAATATCATTTTTTTTAATAAAAAATCGAAATCTCCGACTCCGAAAACCATACCAATTTTGAATCGAATCTGACCATTATCACAATACTCGTCCATCATCTTGGGCCGCCATCTTGAATTCATACATTTTTGCGAATAATTCATAATCTCTGACCCCGAAAACCCTCACACACTAATTTTGAATCGAATGAGACCATCAGACCATAATGACATCTTAGAGCCACCATCTTTAATTTATGAATTTTGACAGAAAATTGGAAATATACGACTTAAAAAAACCTCACATACCTAATTTGAATCGAATCTGACCACAATCATAAATCTCGTCCGCCATCTTGGAGCCGCCATTTTGAATTCATGAATTTTGATAAAAAACTATGAACACCTGCCAAATTTCAAATCATTCGGACGTCTGGAAATAGGTGAAAATCACGCCCTATAAGGAGTCGGTTACAAATATACAAACAAACAAACATACAAGTTCAACACTTTCACCACTAGTATAAAATTCAACAGTTTTCTATACAAAATTTGCAAGTAACTTCGACAGTCTCAGCAGCCTGGTGCAAACACGTTTACTCTGTATTGATACTCATAGAATACGCATATCCATGACGGCCCATAAACGGTGTCACCATAGTTATATGGGAAAGAATCAGAGATTCTGATAAAATTATTTTTCTCTTTTGACTCAGCAAATGTCTGTTCGAAAAGATTAATTCGAGATTAGAGTGTCCTTCTTAAAATTAGGGATACGTTTCTCAGATCAGATCAGATCAGTGTCTATTATGACTCCCAGGTTTCTTGCTATATCTGTTAGAGGAATAGGTTCATTGATGACTGAGATATTAATATTACACGAGCTACTTTTCTGCCAAATAACAAAAGTTTTGATTTTGAAGTGGTTAAGTGAGAGAATTTATTAGATGTTTCCAACAATGACTGTAGATCGTCATTCATTTGGTGGTATAACAAATCGCTATTATAATAACCAATAGCGTTCTGTCACAACTGATTGACCGAGCGAAGTCATTTATACTAAAGCAATAAAGTAATGTATGAGAACGGTGAGCTCTCTGTCAAGAATTAAGAATCATACCTCACAAATATTTCAGATGTTTCTCTTACCTTGTCATGTCTAATTCTTCTCTCCTGTGCCTTGGACAGCATCTCCAGCGATTCCTTCCTCCACTGGCTAGAAGTTAACTTTTCGCGAATTTTGCTTTATTCGCGAAATTTACTTTATCCTCGAAATAGCACTTATTCTGTTCAAACTTCTTATTCGAAATGCTCAAGTCTCAACTCAGTAAGGCTTACAAAAGCCTATATGTGAATTATTAAATAAATAAAACAAAGAAATCAACAACACTTATATCTATTGAACAATGGAATAATAAATAAATAATAGAAAACAAATACTTCAATTAAGGACATTTTAAGAATTATTCGACAGTGAAAATCTTAATTTTTAAATAACATGATTTGAAAGTGAATAATAAATAGAAAATGATACGAGATGTAACAATAATCAAACATAAATTGAATTCAATAGAATGAAACCATGAAGAATGTAATACAAGTTGATTGAGAAAACAAACTGGTGAGAGGTGAGAAAGATCGTTCTAAAACTTGAGACTTCATAATAAAAATAATAATGGAAATTATAACGGAAATTAAGTGGTTATCAGATATTTAAATACTTAAAACAAAATGTACTTATAAGAAAGAACAGAATTTACGCGGAAAATATAACAATAACACAAATTTACGAACTACATGCTTTCTGTATGGATTGAAAGCTAAGACTAATTTTGTCTTGAAAAATAATAGAAAATTTACCAAACCAATCTTTCTACCCTCTCCATTCTAAGAAGTGTTTCTTCTTTGAAGACCACCGGATGTGGCCTCTAACAAAAATATTCACACGTAAAGATTAAACTAGCTATTGAAAAGAGTCGTTAAATTTATGGTCCCTTCGTATTCAAAACTCAAAACTAAGGGAAAAAGGAACTTTCATAACATGTGTCTCGGTATAAGGAGGCTGTAATTTGATATTTTCCGATATTTTGGATATGAGTAAATTTGACCTGATCATTTTACGACTTGAGGAAATGCTAAAACTTTGTGTTTGGTATTTTTTTTAACTAAAAATTCTTCAATATATTTTAATCTTTACACGTTTGGTTACAGTGGCAAGCTATATCGCAGTTATTTTCGGGAATTGTTATATACATCTGATTAAATTTTAATGTGTATAATATAAATAAAATGGGACCTAAAATGGATCCTTGGGGTACTCCATTTTCCACGCGGATAAACTCGTAACTTATTCCATCAAGTTCAACGGATTGATAGCGGTCAATAATCCTTGAGCAGTTTTATGGCTACTTCGTTGCAACGAATGTAATCAAGTAAAGCTAACAATAATTCGTGCGATCGAAGGCTTTGGTGTAGTCAAGAAGAGCTAGCAAGGTCCACTGTTTTTGATCTTGTGCTTTAAGGATATCATCGGTAACTTTCAACAGCCCAGTAATGCAGCTGTATCCTTTACGAAACCCTGATTGTGTTTTTGGCAAGATATCATTTGCTTCTAAATAAGCCTCCATTTGTTTATGCACTATTTTCTCAAAAACTTTAGATACGCCACAAAATGAACTTATTGGTCGTAACGAGCTGTAATCTTCAGGGCAGTTTACCTTAGCTACTGGTAGAATTTTGTTTTTTTTTTCAGATATTGGGAAAAGTACCGCTTCCTAGGCAGAAGTTTAATATGACATACGTAGGATAGAATAGATGGACAGGCCTGTAGAATCACATTAATCCCAAAGCGTCGACTCCCTGCGCTTTGAATTTTATAAATAAAACTATACAGGGTAGCCCACCGAAAACGAAACAAGGCCGATTATTTATATTTCTCGTACGCAGAAAAACAAACACTTCGATCCATCGATTTTTATTGCGAGGGCGACATATTTTGCGCATATTCTCAACTTTGACATTTCAAGCCCCTCGAAGAGGTTTGCTCCAACCATTAAATCTTTAATGGGAGTAGGGTTCATGTGATAACGCATTTCGAAGGTCATCGAATTCTCTTTCCGACGTTTTTTTAAGTTTTTTTAATTTGAGAAAACAAGTTCAGAAAAATCATTGGCTAAGAATTTGAAGTTCTGCTTGTTTCACTTTCAGCATTATACCGTATCTTGTAGGTAGTACTTACGGGTATGACTCTTTTGTTTTGTAAAATCCTATCCTGGACAACTATAATGAGGAATAATTTAAGGTCAGTTTTTTAATACATCAGAGACACGCATCTAATATTCTCATTTGCATTTTTAAACGGCAGGTAGTATACTATCATAAAATCATAGAAGTATTTGAGTTACCGAATGATCATTTTTTTCAATGTAAGTACTTATTACTAGGACCATTATGAAAGTCATATCCTGTCAGACCAGAAATGTGTGTGTGCTGTGTGTGTTGTAATTCCCATAAATCCTAAGTAATGCCTCTAATACCCAAGTAATTCCCGAGTAATACCCAGTAATTCTCGAATAATACCCAGTAATTCCCGATTTATACTTTGAAGTAATGCCAGTAATGCACAAGTCAGACAAGTAATAAAAGTATTGAATTGTTTCTTGATGTTAGGTTTTTGTAAAGTAAAATTTTGATGACCTTTTTTTTTTCATTCGAAAATTCTGATTTCGCCAGTGCTCTCTACTTTTCAGATAATAATTCCCAAAGACCTTTTTTGCTTTTCAACGATTATAATTGTACGGTAATATTCTATATAACTTCCATATAATATTTGTAATACACATGTAATGCTCGAGTAATACCTCCCTTTCCCGTGTGATACCCAATGATTCCTCTCATTTCCAGTAATGCCTGTTATACCCAATAATTTTCAAATAATGTCTCTAATTCTCGACTAATACCTGAGTAATACCACTAATACCCAAGGCATGTACAAAAAAATTCTCCAGTGGTTTCCCCCTCGGTTCACTTGCGACCGGCAGCCAGAATGATTGGAAGATCTACCAAGGTGTTGAAGGCACCATTTTGACAAGGCATTATATGAACGTGTTGCCAAATTCGAGTACAAATATGATTCATATCTGGAACGTTTCCATTACATAATTAGGAAAGAAGAAATGATAATATACAATACAGGATAATTCCTATCAAATGTTTTGTTGACAAACCCCACAATTTTTCAATTGACATATCTGTTATAGTTTTTTGTTCATTTGTTCGATCAATAATTTATTTATCAACAGTCAAAACATAAAAGCTTTTTTTATCGGATAAATCAAAAACATAATTTCATAAAATATAAATACACAATGAAATTAAAATAAATTCACAGATCGATACCCTTCAGCCTGCTCGAATTCTGAATTATCATTAAATAAAAGTATCTGTAACCTATGCGAAAGTACTACCTACCGACAGTAGTCGGTAGGTTCTTCAGATCTGAAATATTTTTACGACAATATATTTCCTTGCTTAACAACCAATCAGTGGATTTCAAATTTTGAAATTCAGCCAATAGAATCGGAACTACAGTGAAAATATAGCTTGTCGCTGTATTTTCACGGTGATAAACCTGCTTAGTTTTTGTTTTACTATCTGTCAAGTGAAAATAATGATTTAAATTATAAACGTCAAATTTATGTGTTTTGACTAGTTATCTTTATTTATCAATATGAGCGATCGTTGTGGACAAATGTCCATTGGTATCATAGATGAGGCCGTGGAAAAGAGTATTCCGTTGAATACGGCTAGAAGTAAAGCATCAATTACCAGGTGACACGATTTTTCTTTATTTCAAATCGATATATTGTCGTCCTAAATATAATTCGTGGTATGATTAAAAACCTATAATTTTTTGGAATATCAATTCATTGGCAATCCCAATGCAAGCTTTGGGATTGCAATTCATTCATATTCCAAAAAATTATCGGTAATATAATTATATTACCCCTGACAATAAAACAGTATACATGGAGTTTCAGGTTTCAGGCGACCCAGGTTCTCCGGTGAGGCTTTGGAAACATACGCGTCGTTGAATTTGAACCATTCCGTTTTATCTCTTACAAGCGCGTAATAGTGGCCGGAATCCACCCTCGAACCGCAGTGGAAGACAGCCGCATACAGCTCGTAGTGGCAGTTATCCAGATGCTGGGTCATAACGAAAGTATTTCAGACTGAGTGTCAATCTAGCTGGTGCTTCTACTATCCTGGTGGTCCTCTCGCTGTTTGTTAATCTGCTACACACATCACAGTGATACTGGTTATCACCTGTTAACTTTTCGGGTTGTAAATAATACTCCATCAAGAACTGCACTGTTTGGTTGTCGGACTGGTTCGGGAAAGATAGTTGGAGCTCCCTGAAATTATCTACTTGTTCACTCTTGGTTCCGCACTCTCCGCTTCGTGAAATGGTCAACATCTTTTCTCCAAAAGACTGCTGTACCACGGTTGGTATTACTGCTTCATTTTCAGGGTTGACTTCATTACTATTGAAGTTGGTCTCATGTTCATGTAGTGTATCTAGTAAGTAATCCAGGAACTCTGAACTATCGTGTCGCTGTCCCTGAAGGAAGCCAGGAGGTTTGGAAATATTCAATATTTCATGTGGTGACAAAGGCGACTTTGTGGAGAACTGCAGTAACGCGAAAAGGTTTTGCAATTTGGAAAACAGCAGGGAAATATCCTTCTTATATAACAAGATTTCGTTTCTGAATGTTGTCGTCATGAATAACGCCTGCAGGACGCTATTCATGTAACATGTATTGCCCAGGTTGACCAAACCGACTTTTCCTATGGAAAACTTGTCCATTCCTGAAGAACCCGGAGCGTCGGCCCAAGATTTGCAGTAAAATACTTGCTTGTGATCGGAAAATTTAAAACTCGAACGGACCTCTTCATTTAGAGTCTGAATATCAGCTATTCATTTGTTTCATTTTGGGGGTAGATAGTGGTCTCTAGTTAGATAGCTCTATATAATTTTCGAAGTGAAACCTGTATTTAACCTCAGCGGTTTTTTGCCGATAGATGACGTTGGTTCGCGTTTTAGTATTTTTCGTGAATAATGCGCATACAAAAATTTTTATAAATTTTAATTTGTAACGACATAGAGAAAAAGAAATGTTAGCCGAAGGAAGCACTCTGTTAGTCTTGGCATTGTCACTTGAAATTTTTTATAATTCGTTGGCAAGAGCCTAGTTATTTGATTTGCAGCATTTCTACCACTAGTACTAATCTAGCGAACGAATAAACCATTCCAACCTATATGGCATCTTACAAACTAGTTTTTCCTACGAGCGTGCGGAAAAGTTACTTTTCCGCACGATTTTTCGTTTTGAAAGTTGTACTTTTCCGTACGATTTAAAATCGTTCGGAAAAGTTGCTTTTCCGCACGATTTTTACTTTTCCGTACGATTTCTACTTTTCCGCACGATTTTTGTATTTTTGAAAATGATGATATTTAGAACTAACTAAATGATCTATGTAACTATTCTGTCTTATTAGTCATTTTGTAGCATTATTATAAAAACTTGTTTATTAAAAACCTTGTTTTTTCATAAATAAGATGGAGAAAAACACTCGTAGGAAAAATTTTGTACCTAACTCCTACGGAAAATGTCTTTTCCACCCTTAACGGCTTGCCCGAACTCCGCTCCGCGTCGTTCGTGCAACTGCCGTCGCGTGCGGAAAAGTACTACTTTCCACCCTGCTCAGATGCATCAATTTGCGAGTTTTAACATCGTCTCAACTCTTCTTCAATCCATTTCATCACTTTGAATGAGTACAGGGAGCAGAAGAAGAGTTGTGGTGAACAGGTCTGTCTGAGTTTGTGCTGATACTTGCGACCAACGGTGCTTTCAACTATTGTTTCATCGCTAGGTACGTATTTTCGGCATCAAGATAATGTGGGATGCTACTCTCCCACCACCCTCATTGACTGATATAGGGGTCCTTTTCTCACAAGGCGTATAGCTCAAGGTAATCCACGTACCTACGGGGGTTCCTGAGTTCAACGGGCAATGGCAATGGGCAGATGTAAAAGAGAAAGAGAAATGTGTTGACAAACACCTTTCAGCTACGCTAAACATCATCAACTGATTATTTGATGCCCCCCATAGCACTCTTTTCTTTGTTATCCTTCTAAAACCATCAAATGAATATGTATTAAATATAGTAAAGAGACACTATACTGAATACTGATTGCTACCTTATGTCCAGTGAACAGCTTTGCAGATGATAGTACCCTGCATACTGCTATCTCTTTCAAATCTCCGATAAGAGCCAGTGAATTCAGAAATCAACGGGGAAGAATCGTGTATGAAATAAATACGGACTCAGCCAAAATTCTAGAATGGACATCAAACAATTTGGTAGAATTCAATGCAACTAAAACCCAAGCATGTCTTTTCTCTGGAAAGGCCGATCTCACATTAGCCAACGTAACTATGTCAGGAGTATCTATACCAATGAAATCTTCCATTTCAATGATCGGTATTACCATCAGCAGTACCCTCTCATGGAAGAACCATGTGAGGTCCATTGCCAAGAGTGCCTCTCAAAAACTTGGTTTTCTGTTTCGCGCCAAGAAGTATTTTACTTCTCGTCAACTGATTACTTCGCTCACAAGCTTGCTCACTTCTCTGGAACATCGCAGAAAGGTTGGCGATCTGTCTCTGTTTTATAGATATTTTCATGGACGATGCTCTTTTGAAATATCATCAATCGTTCCACCGTTAGCGGTCTCATCGAGATTGACCCGTCGAGCTCAGTCATCACATCCATATGCCGTCACTTTGGAGAAATGCCGCACATCTGCTTCCCAGGGCTTGTTTTTCCACAGAACGGCCAAGCTTTGGAACTCACTGCCTCGGGACATGTTCCCTGAGGCATACAGCCTTCACAAATTTAAGAAGAACACCAATTCCTAGCTACTTTGTTTTGGCTGTCAAGATGTTCTTTAACCAGAACTTAAAAAAGAAAAGAAAAGTTTTCATTCTCAGAAATTTGCTAACACATACGAGCCGTGATTTATCACAAAAAATAATTTTTATATTCACTTTACTGCTCATACGGTCCTACTGTTATATTCTTTACGTTCACAAATTCAAAATATGGATCATACGTCCCGATCGTACGCCAATGGGACCGATCCTTGGCCGGGCGGTGCGAGATCGCAATTATTACACTCTCACCATTTCAATTACAACTTCGAATTACTTTTCAGGATTCTTTAATAAGAACTGGAAAAGCATCTGCGCGATTCTTATACCAGAAAAAGCTTACGTTCGTTGCTCGTCGTCTTTTTATTATATGTGCTGTCCAAATCCCGAGTAGTAAATTGGATAAAGGAAAACAAATTTAGGCTTGGTTCAATCTCCACGTGATTACCGTTTTCCAGTGGTCTCTGGTGTCAGAGGTGGGACAAAAATGGTGCATGTAGACGTCAAAATTATTGTTAGGTAACTGTAAACTTGTGTTGATGTCGAGTGGATCTCCATTTTTACTAACTCGATCTCTTTCAGTTGAGAATCTTTTAATCATTCTCAAACTGTGGAAACACTATTTCCTGGCATTATTGAGTGGGTTATGGAGCCCCAACACGTAAAGCGGTCAGCTTGGTTCTTTTTTGGTGTGATTCTGCAGCTCACTTTTCAAGTTTCTCTGGGATCAATAAAGTTTTTACTGAACGCAGTTTGCATCTGATGCACTTTTTCTCACTTTTCCATCCACATCGATATTATTAAAATTTAAATGATTTCTTTTAATGCTTGGAATTGCTGTGGTGGATAGGGGAAGTCATTTTTTCTATTCATTTTCATTATCTTTTCCTAGGAAATATCCAACTCGGATCCTGGTCCCGAATCTTCGATATACCCGGAGGGCACGCTGGTGACATTCACCCAAATGCCCATTATTCACGTCCGTGGGGTAAGTGACCATCGAGTCCAAAAATAATGTGCCCTGAATAGATAAAGTGAACCAAGTAATCCAGTACGATTGGGTTTTGGGACAAGGATCGATTGTAGCACCACCAAACTTGATAAACACGAAAAAAAAAGTTTACCGAATTTTCAGGGGTGGAATATATTTTTTTTTTTTTCGTTTAAAAATAAATAAATAGATTTCTGCTGTAATCTTAAAAAGTATAGGATATATCGGAAAAACAACTCAACAATGTGAAAGACAATTTAATTTTCCACAAAAATGATCCCCAGTAATTTTTTATGAAATGCGCTCGTTTTCTCAGAAAACGTGATTGAACGCCGACATCAAATGTATGATTCACGCTTACCCGCCGCTGAAAGATCTGGCAGAGCCGAATATTTGATTGGTCATAACTCTGCTGAAAATGATCGGAGAAGGAAAAGTTCATACCGTTTCTGAAGACTCCTACCTGCTCATGCAAATATAATATGCCAGTATGTGAGTACCTAAAATGTGTTTTGTTGCACTTCACGTGGATGTTTGCGGATGATCTGAAAATCATGAATAATTTAGTAAATATGGAATTATTATACTAAAGCAGCAACCCATACCCTCTTTGGACTATATGCAACGATTTCAGAGTAGTGTGATAGGTCGCACTTATACATGCGTATGAGTGATTATTTTCAACATTTACTGAAGAAATTGCCGCGATTATGTGTGAGTTGAAAACTGAGGCAGGAGTAAAACCCAGTTTTTTCTTTGGCGTGTATAAGTGAGACTCACTAGTCTAAAATCGTTGCATATGTTTCCTGCTTCAGTATAATTATTTCATATCAACTCAAATATCCATGACTTTCGGATCCTTCGTAAATATAGTAGAAGGATTATGCGAAGTGGTATAAAACACATTTTGGATACTTAGATACTCACATGTTATATTTGTATGAGGAAGAAGAAGTCTTCAGGATCGATGTACACTTTTTTTTCCTTCTACTATAATATTTAGCAAAGTTATGACAAACATAATTTTTGGCCCTTCCGGAAATGGCAGTGGCGTATTAACGCGAGCGTGAAATTTGATATCGGAATTTAATCAGATTTTCTGAGAAAACGGGCGCATTTTGGGAGAAAACTATATTTCTTGTGGAGAATTGAATTGTCTTTCGCCTTGTCGAATTTTATACTTTCCGAAACAACAGCAAAAAAATTATAATTTTGTTAAAAAAATTTTTTGGTTCCACCGCTGAATTTTTGGTAAACAACTTTTTTTCTAACAATACATGATGTCAAGAAATTATGTGCCGAGTTTTAAAGTGCTGCATTCAGTGGTGTTAAGTTTATTTTTCTCATTAGGATTTCCCGACCATCAGCCACTTTCAATTTATTATTGTGTTTATGACGGTATTACTGCCGAGTGTAGAACAAGCTTTAGCCCCTCCCGGAAGGAAGGGCCAGGCGGCTGGGACACTGTTTTCGCGAGACAGATGAGTAACCTAGTCACCGCTGGATGGGGTAGGCATGTACTCAGGCTGAATAAAATATGAGCGAAGCGCGCAAGGCAGCCTTGATTGGCCAAGACAAGACGGTGCGGGACTCTCTCTGACGTGATAACGTGAATCTGGTGTGCAACAGGTGATGAAGTGCTGAGGTTACCTTCTGGAATAGCGTTCCAGGATTTCACTTCACCTGAATAATTTTGGAAAAGTCGCCGGCATTTGGGGTCGTATAGCTTTAGTGACGACTATTGTTGGTATATGTGACTGTCCGTCCAGTCTAGCTGGGATCATTTTGCATATCACGCTTGGATCGTCGTTTTGTACACTTCATCGGCTTCATTTGTTGCCTCATTCGTCGCCGAAGCCGTAAGGATAGAAGAATATTTTCCTTCGCGAAGGGTCCTAATGCAGGGCACAACCACTAGAAATTGTAGCCTGGTTATGCTGCCCTAGCTCTCAACCCAGGAGCCGTCCTGCGAAGCAGATCTACGATCCACAGGGGGTGCCAAGTACCATTACAGAGGTTTGCTCCTGGTATTCAATTTATTTATTTAGTCTAACCGGCTATAACCACTCTGGGAGGATAGTATTTTTTTTTTGGAAACTTTCGTGTTTTTTCTGTTTAACCCCAGTGGGTACTGTACTATTTAGAGTAATTTCGATATACGGGAAACCTCGTTTGACCTGCATTTTTGATTTAATATTTTTTTTGCATATAACTATGAATAAGTAAGTGTCTTCTGGGATTCAAAGTCAGTACATTGTTTTATCGATATTTTGCCTAATCGATGTGTTTTCTAAAACAAGTCTGATATTTAAGGAATCAATGTTTAACCTTCATCCTATATTTATTTCTTTTTATAGAACTATGCATAAGCTAGTTTTTTTTTGGGATCTAGAGTACACTGTGTTATTGATATTTCGCCTGAACGTCGTAACATAACATTTTCAATAAGGGTGGACCCTGTACACGTGATATGGCCATACCATGGTAACCTCCCCCTGAATATAATTTTGTTACCTCATTTTGTTACTTTGGAACGTCTCAAATTCTAAGAAAATCCTAGTAATTTTCAGTTATACCTACATGCAGGATTTTCTCATTACGAGGGTGAAAATAAATACTGTTGGTGGCTTACAGGTACTTTGGTTTCGATAGATCCACCTACCTTTGAATATTTCAGGTACTCGACTTATATGTTCCACTATTTCTAGGTTTTACGAGCGGAACGATGCGCATAAGCACTGGGTGGTAAGGTAAACCCTGTGGCGCCCTTTGATAATTAAGAACTTTTTTTGGACCCCGCCTCCTCCACTGTTTAAAAGCTAGGACGGCCCATGCCAGTGTTTTGTCGTATTCAAAGGTAGAATTAACCAGCCCCGATTGGGAATTTGAAAATTTTGATACTTTAAGATATGTTTAGATTTTGAATTGTTTCCCGAGCTTCGATACTTTGAAATATTTTTCGACAGAGAATTATTTCACATTTTAATAATTTAAAATATGTTTAGACTTTTCGATTTTTGATACTTTATTAATGGTTGATCCTGTCAATATTTTTGCACTTTGAATATTTATTTTTAAATCGAAATGTGTTCCCACTGAAGCAGTTTTAAATTTTCTATTGAAAATTTGCGTCACAGTGGCTGGGACCTCTATACCCATCACGAAAACATCCTTGACGACCATTATATGTCGTTCATCCCACTTGACCTGGGGAGTGAAAAGGTCAAATTCTTGGGTAAGACGAAGTCTTCAATGTTTCCGGAAAACGTGCCATTTATTTGCTCATTTTCCTGTAGCTGCAAGAGAACCTCATTCTCCACAACTTCAATGTGAGCTGTTTGCTGAACGGGTTGCAATTCCGATACAGAACACGAGAATAAGTTCAACGGCTGCACGGGGTGCTGCCGCAAGAAGAAATGATCAAATCCCTGCTTTTTAGTGTTGCAAATCATGCATTATACAAATTCAAAAATCCACGGCCCATCTGTTGGCTGGGGACGTATAAGCGTGGAAAATAAGATCTTGGGTTTTGCTCCTATGAGGAAACATCATTTGTTGAGTTCACTTCAACACTCCGAAGGAGTAGAGTAGGATAGGAAAGGCAAACAGATCAGTCGCAGCATCTTTGTTCTTTTCAGAAGCTATAATGACCAGATCTGTCAAAGTTTATGCCGATACTTGCCAGGGATAAAGTTTCCAGCAGTTTTATTACAATCGTTTTTCATTATTATTATTAAATTCCAGGCACTACATACCAAGGGATCATCTGGGATGCCAATAAGGGCCCGATGTCCGTTCGAGTGATGGCTCTCAACGAGACACCAGTCATTAGCTGAACATATCAACTACAAAGAGACAGGATTTCCTTTTTCAAGTTTTTCTGAATGCCCAATTGTATGGAACTTCGATTGCCTCATACCAAGTGAGTCCTGCCAAGTTTCAATAAACTATATTTATAGCAGTTTTTCCATTGCCTGACTTTTCTTCGTTCCGCCAGGCATTTTGAGCATTTCCAGCTGGGGTGTGATCTTGTTTATTTCCAATACCAATACCATCTGAGCAGACTGCATGGATCTTCGACATTTATTTTCGAAATTTTTTTGGACTCAGGTAAGTAGGGCATATACAGCCTTGAACACAGATTCGTACTCAGTAGGGCGGAACATCTCTTCTGTGTCTAGTTCTGACTGAGAAAGTGTCCTTGGTTAATTTTTTTACGACCCATTTGCCTACGCCTCCGAGTCTGTAGGCGATACATATGGCTTCTTGTTCAATGTACAGATGCAGAGGTGGCGGTCCTAGTATAACGTCAGAAGCTCTAGTTGATACCGTTCTCATGGTGCCTGTCATTCCCAAGTGAGACAGATTTTGAACTTTGTCCAGTTCGTTTCTGGCCATGCGCTCCACCTTACCAGCAATATTATCAATTTTTATACGTAGTTCAATGGAACTTCCTACCTTCATTTCATACTCGAATCCAAGTTGGATAACTTTCGATGTGTTCAGTGTTTTTTAGAAATCGTAATCACAGTGAATCACGCAACCACCCTAAGAAGTTTGTTTGAGTTTCAACAGTACTACCGCTAAATCAGATGGGTTCAACTGGTAAATAGGGATGCAAGCTAAATGCTAAGCAAGGCAGTCAGTGGAAGTGCCTCAAATATACCCAAATATACCTCTAATGCGATCTAAAGAAAAATTATTTCCAATATGAAATACAGTTTCTTTTGCTTCATGGGGAAAAAATTCTTTCTTTGCCATTACGCGCATACACGAACATGTATTCAGTCATAAATGCCTTCAGCAAACCAACCATTACTCTGATGTCATTTCAATTGTAGCTCAGCAGGTCGGCTTTGAATTTGGGCTCGAAATAATGCTCGTGCCCCTGTATTATTACCACCCACCTACGCCGCTTTCACCAAAATATTAAAAAAGTAATGGGATTGTTGATTTTTTATGATTAAATGAGATTGAGATATGATACTTTTTGTCGAAGCTGAACCAATAAAAGTTTGAAAGTTATGCCACTAATTTAAAGACAAAATATTCATCCTATGAAAAATATGGTATGTGGGAACTTTATTCGTTGAAATATTAGATAATATGATTTCGTTATTGATTTTATTCTTATCACTGATAACATCTTTCCTTCGAAAAACGGCGAAGCTAGTTACACCCTCCGAGTCATTTTCGCAGATTTTATGAGGCACTTCGAAGTGAATGCATGTTCGCCAACGAAATGAAGTATCCGCTACTAGGTTTCGCCATGCCCGAAGTTCGATCGCTACCCGGATTTATGTAAGAGTATGTAACGAGGCACTTTGTGGCCTGACCCAGGCGTGAAATGTACCACTCACACAGAACGCCCATTAAAGCATCTCAGACTCCATGTTCTTTGCTGATTTTCATTCAAGTACATTAGAGTGTCGTGTGTCCACGTAGTCATCAGTTGTGGGAGGAGAAATTGGTGGGAGGAGAAATTGGTGGAAGGAGGGTTAATAATTTGTTGGCAAGTTGAAACAAGAAAATCAATTAACAATTTCCTAACTCTTCAATTGACGACTTTCATCTGAGTTACACATGTTCTATACTCATGGAAAGAATCGTTAATCATACCGGTCTACAAGAAGGAAAGTCAAACATTTGCAACTCATGATAGATAACCATTAATAATTTCATGAAAACTTTCGAAATAACACTTGTAATTTATTCAAATGTTTAAAATTAGGGTTCATATATACCCGTGGAAAAAACAGCGCAGTCAAAAATCATAAAAAAATCTGAGTGCTTTGGGATTCCAACTCAAAAATTTTCTGTTATTCAATGGTTTTCGAGCTATCAATATATACGGGTTTTTGAAAGAATTTCCTCTAACCTCTGATGTATAATTGGGAATTGTGGTCGTTCTTCTACTATCTTCGCCTTTCAAGTTGTTTCAAAACTTTTCCTAGAGTTTTTGCCGACTATCTATTTCTACGTAGGTCCTTTTTGATGTAGTTTTTCCACTTCGAGTTACTCCTGGTTATTGCCAGAGCTACTTCAGTGCTCTGGCGGCTTTGAAAAGTTCTCAGAAATATTTAAGAACGAGTACTTACATGAAAAGTACTCGAAGCAAATGTGTGTACTCTCACTTTTAGAGAGTACTCGTGGAAAATAAGTAACAAGTATTTCAAATAATTGTAATTACAGACTTCAGGTTAGAAAGAACAAACTATAGTTGAGTCAGTCACAAACTACTATAATGGAGGCTGTAACTGGTCATTTAAAACTACATTGTTAGGTTTTTCATGTTTTCTATGAATTCTAATATGTATAATTTCAGACCTTCAGATTGAATATACAAAATTTCCGAATTCTATGTAAAAATATGATCATTGACAATGTTGTGGTTAGCATAGTTTGATTCCTGTTTGTTTAATCTATAGCTTCTCGAATACTCCCCAAATATTCAATCAAAAGTATGGCCTAACTGGCCTTTTTATAGTGCAATCCTCAAACTCAAATTTGTAAACCTGGGACTTTTCGAATTCATTCAAATTGATGATATAGAACCATAGAATTTGTTGCTAGCTCGTCTGTATGTGTGGGTTCATGATATATCATAGAGAAGCCGTGTAAGTGAATTATTGTTATCGTCTTCTAGTTCTTATGTGAATGATTACATTATAATAATAATAATAATAATAATAATAAATGTCTTTATTAACAATAAGTAAGAATGAATGAGATTTTGTGCATACAATTAGGGCGAGATTCAGTTTGTTTGTAAAATTAGGTATAATACAATATGAAATATGAAGTAAGAGTTTACCATACATCTGCTCTTCTATCTAACCCCAAAAAGAAGTCAAAGACAGCAAATGGAATAATAAATAAATAATAAATCAAATCAATATCAATATGGGAAGAATGAGATTTTAGCGATTAGTTGCTCATAGGAAGATAATTTATTTTTGAATAATGAAATTATTGTTTAGACAAATAGTAGTCAAAAAGAACTCGTTTGAGTTTATGTAGTGATGAGTAACTGAAGTCGTGAGGTAAGTTATTGAGACGGTTAACAATGCAATAAGAAAACGAACGTTTGAAAAAATCAGTATGGTGACGAGGTATTGTAAGAGTATTTCTATGTCTTAAATTCAAAGAATGTACATCAGTTCTGTATTTTATTTTATGATACAGATATGGTGGAGAGTTTTCCTTCAGTAGCTTAACATAAAACATGATAGAATGCATTTCTCGACGATTTTTCATGTGTAACAATTTAGTTGTTTTGAATGTATGACTGATATGCTCAAATTTGCGAATACCAAAAATGAGTCGTAGGCAGGAATTTTGCAATTTTTGTATTCTATTTATATCATATGAATTTAAACAAGAATTATATAAAATGTCACAGAAATTTAATTTAGATAATACTAATGATTCACATAGAAGGATTTTGACCGATCTATCTAACACATGACGAGATTGAAATATTAGTTTCAGAGCTGCATAAGCTTTTTGTAAACAGTTACTAATATGGTGCGAAAATCTTAAGTTTTCATCAAACCATACCCCCAAGTTTTTGACTTTATCTCTAAATTGTATAGAATGGCCATTAATTAAAATCTTTGAGGAGTATTCTTGTTTAAAAACCTGTGAATCAACTTTATTTCCAAAACTAATTGCATTGGTCTTAGATGCATTTAGTTGTAAGCAATGATTAATTGAAAATATATGAAGATTATGTAAGTCATAATTAATAGCAGTTACCGCTTGGTTCGCCTCATCCAAGGAAAAAGACATGTATAACTGAGTATCATCAGCGTAGTAATGTTGTGAACACGAGAAAAAAATATCTGGAAAATTCGATGTATAAATAGAGAATAGTATGGGACCCAATATTTATCCTTGGGGTACTCCGGTACTTACAGATAAAAAACTTGATAAATTTTCTTGGCATTTCACAGCTTGACTTCTCTTAGATAGATAAGATTTAAATAAATCTACAGCTTTGATGTCTAGACCCCTATAAGATAAGATCGCAAAGAGTAGATTGTGATTAAGAGTGTCAAATGCTTTCGAGTAGTCAAATAAGAACAACACAGTTAATTTACGCCTATCGAGAGCTGCCAAAATATCATCAGAGATTTTCAATAGTGCTGATGTACAACTGTGACCAGTTTTGAATCCTGATTGTAACGAGGGTATTATGGAATTTTTATTCAAATGACTCTGTAGTTGAATATTGATAGCTTTCTCTAAAATCTTTGATAAAGTTGGTAATACACTGATCGGTCGTAATTGTTGCAACATTTGTGGATTAGTCACTTTGGGCAAGGGAGTAACAAATGATTTTTTCCAATTTTGGGGAAATACAGAATTCAATAAACAATAGTTAATTATATGGGTAATATACGGTAACAGAAATGGTATGCACAAATTTAAAGTAAGAATATTGATACCATCTGGTCCAACAGCTTTACTTTTAATACCTTTTATTATATTTAGAATATCTATTTCAGATACTGGCTGAAACGTGAGAGTTGTTTGTACCGATTTTTTTATATTATGCTCATAGAAATGTTTCGTCTCATAATCAGGAGTCAATTTAGGAACAGCATTTAAGAAGAATTCATTGATTTCATTCACATTCCACTTATTTGATAAATCTATATCATTGAAATATATATATCATTGAAATTAATGCTGTTCAAAAAATCAAGAAATTTATTTTATTGACGTATCGTTCCAATTCACTAAAGAAAAATGTTATCTACTTATCGAATTTCGGCGAGGAAGGGAGATGAACCTACTGGAAGGCCAGTTTTCTGCGAATAAAATATATCGTCGAATTCCAGGTAATTCTGACCTATACACAATTTGGTTGAATTTGAAATTTCGTCTGTGATAATTGAGAGATTGTTGTGTCGTTCAAGTGAGCCTTGTAAGTATGTCTATTTTGGTGAAGTGTTGAAATACCTGGAAAGAGGTTCTAGACATCGAATGATGCAAGCTTGACGTTTTCTATGCTATTTACTAAGGAACTTTATTTCAAATGGAAATTTGTGAACTTTGGGATTGAACTGACCAACCAGGTTGCTAATTTCTGAGGTTGCTACTTTCTGGCAAGGGATCAAAATAGGAGCACACCGGATTTTTCGAGTTTTTTTTTTATTTTTAATAAACTATAAACGAAACGGTGTGTTGGGTTCATATTTTTCGACCTAGGTTTCCACTAAGGCTATTGTTTTGTTTTTTAGGGTATCTCTGTTTTTTTTGTTTTATCGGATCAGATTTCAGTTCTGTAAATTCATCCTGATCTGAAAATTCATTGACTTTGGCTCCATGAACTGGTTTTCCAATTGAAATTACTCTTTTACTTTCATCCGACTTTGTGAATACTGCGTTATATTGATGGCACTTGTTTCTGGTTTCTGCTGTTTTCTGGGTTAACCAATTCCTGTGATCTTGGAGTACCGCTTCTATCTAGTCTGTGTGTCGATGATGACTGTGTAATTTTGTTTCTGCGAGGAGAATTCTTATGGTAAAAACCATTTGTAGAGCTATCTGTTGTTCAGAACTGTTGTTTTATAGAAGTATTTTCACCTTCTCCAAAACTTGTTTCACTTTCAGATGGTGATGAAAAAAGAGCTTTTATTTCCAATATGTTTTACACACAATAACAGGAAATGCTATAAAATAATTGAGTTTCCGACTATTAATTGCACTTTCAACAGAATAACATAAAACAAAAAACGAAAAAAAAAATGTATATCAAATCTATGAAATACAGAATAGTTACTATTAACAAAGCGCATGTGGTACAACTATTACTAGTGGATATAGTAACATGAGAATAAAAAACCAAAAATAAAATAAGATTGATTTTATATCTATAAAATACAGAATCATAACCATAAGCAAACGCATGTAGTACAATTATCAGTGGTGAATATCGTAAAAATTCAACTCAGTGCTCATTAATCACATCTCTTAGTGTGTCGTGATTTATATCACATAGATGAGAAATTTGGTTGAAAAGTTTTCACACATAATATAAATTGAGGATATCATCATAATTCTAGTTTTAGTGGCAACATTGTAATCTTGGTATGAGGAAATTAATTTGGTTCAAAAGTACGGAGCAATCAATTTGGTTATGAATCAAACTATATAGAAATGAAACACTCAAAATTTGTTGACGTCTTTCTAAAGAAATCGAGTCTAACCAGGAAAATTTGGTTATCTATTCCTAAGGCCAGGTAGCCCAGTGGTTGAGACTGTCGCGTTCAAAACCATCGATGCTGCTGGTAGAATACCATATAAATATACCATATTCAAGTTTAGACCTTACGTACGAGTAGAAAATGAGTTTAAGTGCAGTGTTGTTCCTGATATTTCTACACTTCCGGTAAATGAAACCTAGCATCTTTGAGGCTGCAGATATAACAGTGTCAATATGATTGTTAGATGTGAGTTTCGAGTCATATAATATAATACCCACGTCTTTATGGTTTCCTCATTTCGGTTCGGTAAACTACTAACTATTGATGAAGTTGTCATATGGAGTTACGAATTGCCTTCTGGAATATGTCATACTGTTGCATTTGGATGCATTCAGGTTGAGGTGATTTACATCACACCATTCAAAAATTTCATTTGTGGAGTGTTGTAGGTTGTCAAAGTCCTTAATATCCTTAATAGTTCTGAACAATTTCAGATCATCCGTAAAAACTAGCTAGGAAATTTTATCGATGTTGCCAAATCGTTTATGAATATCAGAAAGAGAAGAGGACCCAGATTCGATCCTTGTGGAACACCAGACGAAACTGCATATATATCAGACTTGAAACCCATATATCCAACAAACTGCTGCCTACCAAGTAGATAGCTTTTGAAAAGATTCAATGATTCATCGGCAAATCCGACCGCTTCGGTAATACATAATGATTCAGTTGATCGAAGGCTTTCTGAAGATCCAACCAAATAACGTCTGTTATCCAGCTGTCACAAATGAATTGATTGAGTCATGATGAATTGCCTACATACGATTCTTTACTTACAAATCCGTGACTTGGTGAAATTATCCTAGGTAATACAACAAATGTATTGGTAATTATCGAAATAAAAATTCCTTCGACTTTGAGAAACAAATTATGTTGCTTGGCTTTCCCAAAGAAATATAATCTGTTTCGAAAAAGAGAAGGAATTTATGATGATCCTTCAGTACACGAGTTGTATTGTTGAGACAATTCCATGAATGAGATCGAAATAATGTTCATTTATTTATTGATAATATTGATATTGAATGTACACTTAGTGCTGTAGTATAAGTATTTTAACATTATTCATATCGAGTTCGTCCTTTCTTGGACTAGTAGATACATGTTACAGCCCACTACTCAATTCAACGAACATTCATCCTCTATTTAAACTATCAAAACACAAATGGATGGTGTGATGCAATAACGAGTTGAATGATTATTGAGTTATCACAGTCATTGGAATCACAAAGCGTTATTCTACAATAAGCAAAAATGATTCAACCCGCAATTATAAATGAGATCCACCCTCTGACGATAGTACTGAACCACATTCCATCATTCCATGATCTGCTACTACTACTATTTTGATATTTTTTACGAAACTGGCTGACTGAGGCTTGACCCATTTTTGCATAACATCATCCAAATATTTGCGCGTCTTTCGTCGCATGTTTACTAACTAGGTTATGTCTTTAGTTTAAATAGTTTTTGTTTACGTGTATGCAAAATTTGTCGAAAACTGTGAAGTTTGATAATTGATAGTGAGGCGTATCATGGTTTTGGTTAAAGTTCGGTGATGTGTCGAAAATTGTGAAGTTGATATGAATTAATAGTAAGGCGTATCGTGGTTTTGGTCAAAGTTCGTGCCATTATAGCAGCTTGTTGGTGGGGTAAGTTTGTTTTATAAGACAAACATTGACGAAGCGAACTACAAAATCGAAAATATACCACATAGGTATCCAATAGACGAAAATTTGTTTTTTTCAATTATCAATATAAAAATGTCTTCCAATCTAAAACGCATATCTTAGCATGAATGGAATAGTAATATTAACGTTAGTATAAACTGGATTACATATATTAATTTCAAATAATTTAGAAATTGCTCAAAATGGATACAGCTCTGTAATTTTCAATAGTACTTCTGTCCCTTTTTATAAAAATTGGGCATAACCTGGCAACCTTGCACCTAATTGTAAACGTTGAAGACAACAGAATCATTTTGAAAATGAATACCAGCGGTTCGGTTAGAATGATACAATCCTTGACAACGAAAGGAATCATATCGATACCAGCACTTATTTTTTTGTCTTTCAATTTTTTTTGCCGCTTTAAGTATATCATCTTCAGTTATCGTAGGTATATATTGAAATATTATCCGTAAAAAGTGAATTAATTATTGGAACGTTATCTAATGATCTGATTTAATGTATGCACTACGCAAAAATAACCCAAATGCGTTTACTATATCTTAAATAACATCTTCATCTTTCATTATGCCCGTTATTCGAGAACATCGTCTTCTGCTATTAACAAAGGACGGAAGTTGGACGAGTCGGAAACGATACCATTTTCCGCCGACGAATTCTTGAATTTTTGGTAATTATAATTTGTTTTAAGGTTTTTATATTTCTTATACAATTTATCTTTAATTTTAATATTAATATTTTTTATTATCTTTTGAACTAAAGTGGAAAACTTATTTTTCTACCAACTTTAAGAGGAAAGGATTCATCAAACATCCCATACAATGAGTTATAAAATTCTTCACAAGCCGTTTCTGAATCCGTACATGAATGAACATTATTCCAATAAGTAAACCTGATAGAGTTATATAATGACGGAAAGTTGGCTTTTCTGAAGTTATAACATTTATTACCCTCGCTGTTAGGTTTGAACTGATTCATGGAATGCACATTATAACTAAATTCAACTAGCAATGGAGGATGGTGGGGATTCACCGTAAAAAATGGTAATTCATATTCCAAAACAAGTTCATCCATATTGGAGATAAATGAATCTAAAATACGTTCGTTTGCATTTTAAACATAATTGGACTTTTCACATTCAATTTGTAACGCCCATCTTCAGAATTAATGTTGAACTTGGGGATATTAAAATCGCCAATGATGAGGATTTTTTTATTTAAGACATTATCAAGAGAATCCAAATACTCGATCAGTATTTCATAAGTTTCTATATTAGTTTGAGGATGTATATTTCAAATTTGGTGTGTCGCTATAGTACCTGAATACGCATATTTTGAAGCCTCTACTGAAAATTCACCACTTCCGGTTCAACCGCAATTTGTGCTAACACTATTCTTTAAAATTGGAAATCGGTTGAAAAATGGCGGAGATACAGTTGATTGTTCAATCGAAAAAAGTTGGCTATGAAACTCGAACTTAAATTATCACAACTGACAAACCACATCAGAGGTTACCAGAGGAAACTTCGAAGTGCGATACAGTTGAAAACTGAAGAAGATACTATCAGGTTTCATGATTAGTGTTCTTAAAATTGAATGTTCTTCAACGTAGGCGGCTTAGAACATAATTAAAAAAGCAATACACAAAAGCTCATATTATTTCAACGAAGTCAAAGTTTGTTCTACGTATTTCATCAATGCTGCTTATTTATTTCGCTTTTCCATGTTCATGGCCGCCTTCGTTGAAGAATATCTAATTTTGAGAACACTCATGATTAAACATCTTGTATTTGCGATTTCTTTCGGAATTCTTCAAAAATTTTCACACGAGTAATCTGATCATCATTTTTCATCATGACGAAGTGAAAAGAACATGGTGTCATTTGAGAAATAGCAGTTGTGAGCATTTCTTTATTGGTACTATTCCGTTTTTAGGAAATTTTTGATAATTGTTTTTGATAATTGTTGGATTATATGAGAGCTGCAATTACACAAGAAACCCAGTTTTCACTTCCTCTGGTAACTTCTGATGTCGTTTGTCAGTTGTGATGATTAAATTTTGAATTTCATAGCCAACTTTGTTTGACTGAATAATCAACTGTATCTCCGCCATTTTTCAACCGATTTCCAATTTCGAAGAACAGTGTTATCATAAATTG
Source organism: Chrysolina haemoptera (assembly GCA_958298965.1). NCBI lineage: Eukaryota > Metazoa > Arthropoda > Insecta > Coleoptera > Chrysomelidae > Chrysolina > Chrysolina haemoptera. The sequence continues at coordinate 21,981,086 of OY282597.1, read as the reverse complement.
CGTGCTCTTTCGGATAATGAAAAAATATGTACAGAGTGTCATTTGAAAAAAAAAGTTTGGGGTCACTTTCAGTTAAAGTGGAAGTGGTGAATTTTCAGCAGAAGGGTCAAAATATTAGTATTCAAGTACTATGCGACATACCAAATTTTAAATCTTCAAAACTATAGAAAAAGTGGGGGTCGTACCTCACCTCGTGGTCACCCGGTATACAACAAATACGTTTATAGTTAACTGACCAACTATAATTCTGCCACCCACAATTTCAATGGACTTTGATGGAATTTGATGCAATGAAGAAAAGTTTAACTGAACTATGACGAACAAGATTCACAGTAAGCAATTGAAAACTCCATCAAAAACAAATCCTACGCCGAAATGGACACTCTGAGAAACTCCCAGGAGAAGTGCAGAAAAACTTGAAAGGACCAAGACAATTGACGAACGACCACAAATCCCAGCTTTCAGATTTCCATACATCATGAGAATCAGAAACAAGCACAACGAGAGCTGCTTAGTGCCTTATGAAGCATCCCGACTAAGAAGACTGCTGAAAACAGAACATATAATTCAATCAAATTTTATTTACATCGAAGAGACCAAAATACTATTATCTGTGAGTAACGTGGGGAGATGTCTATCGGAAAATACTGACCATGTCTGGACTAAGAACAATCAAATTCTTGGGAGATGAGGCTAGTATTCCAAAAAGCAATGAAGTGGAAGGTAGACGATGACAAAGCAAAACTAAATGAGACAATACATTTTTTTCGAAGATTTTTCGGTAGATATAGAATTTTAAAATTTTCAGATTTTTTTTTGGTAATCTCTGATCGGGCAGACACGCTGTGGCCTGGAAAATGAAACCAGTGTCTCCCAAACAAAGGTAACTCAAAGCGATTTCATAAGATTTCATAAAAATGTCGAAAAATTGTTATTGCTTCAAAAGCCATTTATTGTTATATTATGTTCCATATAACAATCCGAATGAATAATGAAATCAACGAATACTTCACACAAAGTATGGGTCTCAATGAATCCATTACGATCAAGATTAGTATAAAACCGAGTGAGTGTCAGTTTTCAATATAAAACCCATTATTCCCGATGGAATAGCCCACCTATTTATAGCTTCCATTTCCTCCGTCTCTGTTCGAATGCCTTAGTCATGGTATTGTCCATTGAAAGGCTTTCCCGATGCTTTTAAAGTTAATTTGATTAAGAGTGCTGTTGATTCATGGAGGTACAAAGAACCGAGATTCGAGATCAATGTTGTGGCGAAGTGTATGCATTATGCCCGGTTTACGTTTTAACACTAAGTGCAAATTGGTGTAACTTCGATCGATGATATTCGACCAGGAAAGAATGATGTAGTAGCTAAATTAAAATATAACTCGTTTCTGTATCGATTCTGTTGCAGAAAACAGTAGCACTGTCTCTAACACAGTTTTCATTCACTGTCCACTCTTCATGCACTTTCCACTTTTCATCAGTTTTAGATCAGATAAGTATGTAATACAGGTAACGCCTTGATCAAATCAAATCAAATCAAATCAAATCAAATCAAATCAAATCACTTTATTAATCCTGTGGAACTTACAAAGTTATAGGATAAGTCAAATATACAGAACTGGCTCCAGCATTTGTATACATTAAATAATAATAAAAGTAATAAAATCATACATACAGACTATGTATGATTGTCACAGTCAAAACAATGGGGGAAGAAATATAATATAAAATACAAAATACAAGTAGGGACGAAACACATCACTTTAAAAAAATTCGTCAGTGTTATAAAAATTATGATTTAATAAATACTTTTTGAGGGTACTTTTGAAGACCTGAATTCTCTCAGCGGTTTTCAGTGACTCAGGCAGCTTGTTAAACAGTTTTAGTCCCATGTAAGAAGGTGAGTTGGCCGTTATATTATATTTGTACGGGTTTATGTAAAAATCATTGCATTTTCTCGTATTTCCCTCATGGTAAGAAGAATTGCGTATTTCGATTTATTAGTGTGAATGAATACGCACATTTCAAAAATGAAAATATCCGTAAAGGTTAGAATTTTGAAATGTCTATATAACTCCCTGCAGGAGGTTCTCTTATTGACGCCAGCTAAAATTCGTAAAATCTTTTTTTGGGCAATAAATACACTTGGAGCTAAAGAGGAACTTCCCCAAAGGCAAATGCCATATCTAATTATTGATTCTATATGAGCAGAATAGAACTTGAGGTTCCGTATCAGAAACAGAAACAGAATTTAGTTTTGATATTAATTTATTACAATGACTCTTCCAGTTCAGACAATTGTCTAGCGTGAGTCCCAAAAATTTACATTCATCAGTTAAAGAAAAGGTGTTTTCATTTTCATTGATTCTGATTTCAACGTTGGAACAGATTTTTTGTATGTGGTGAAACCTCACTAAAAAAGTTTTGTGAGAGTTGAAATGAAGTGAATTAGCGCCACACTAGGAAGCTAATTTATTTGACACTGTGTTACATCTTTCTTCTAAAAATGTGTCGTCTTTTTCTGAAATTAGAAGTGATGTATCGTCTGCATACATAACACATGTATTATCAGCAACTGCAGCATCAATATCATTGCAATATAATATAAATAGAAGCGGTCCCAACACTGACCCTTGAGGTACCCCAATAGTCAAAGTTTGAGTATCAGAATTGAATTTATAATGACTGTTGTCAGATCTATGACTTACCGAAACAAATTGTCTCCTGCTTCTAGTGAAAGACTCTATCCAGTCTAGGGCAATTCCTCTTATTCCATATGAATATAATTTATTCAATAAAATCGTATGATCGATGCAGTCGAATGCCCTGCTGAGTTCACAAACAGGGCACTCACCGGCCTCGATACACTTCAATATTCTTGAGTAAAAAACCGTCATAGCAGTGATAGTGGACATATTTGATCGAAAACCATGTTGAATGGGAGAAATAATGTTATGCCTCTCAATAAAATGTAATAATCGATGTTGATACGCATATTCAAATATTTTTGAAAAACTAGAAGGAACAGTGATAGGCCTATAGTTTTCTAAAAGATAAGGATCTAATTTCTTGTGGACTGGTACAACTTTTCCGATTTTCAATTTGTTGGGGAATACTCCTGTTGAAGGATAGATTGACTAAATGAGTCAAGGGATGAATAATATATTGAAGACTTTTTTTAATCAAGAACATTGGAACTTCATCGGGTCCAGAAGAACTTTTATTCTTAAGTTTGTTTGTTAGGAGAGATAACAATTCATTCTCTATAAAAAGCTCAAGAAATATAGTGTTATGAACATAATTTAGATGATTGTGATGATTAAGATGTTCTGTTATAATTCTGTATTGGGTTTTCAAAGAAAGATATAAATATTTTGCATTTTGTCTATCGAACTCAATCGGAATGAGAATTATTGATTATCATATTTGACCCGAGTAGGAATTTATCATTTAGAGTATTGGAGTGAATGCATTTTTTGTGAGTAGATCTACTCCTGAACGAGTAGCTGTGTCAACGCTGCTGAGTCATTTTCAGGCTGGTGTCTCGTAGGGATCAGTTTTAGGCCGCATGTTATTTCTCTTTTATGTCAACGATATCATCTACAGCTTTCCAACAGTTTCCTTCACACTTTTTGATGAGAAAAATACTGACTCACTACATTAACCAAAGGTGGTGTAGATAGTGTCAGACTGGTTTCTGGCAAATGAAATATTATGTATAATCTCCGATCCGGCATGGGCCATTTTATATCCACATCGTATGATTCCCGAACAACCCAGTCTTTGACTAGAAAAGCCTCGAATATCGAACCGGTGACATCATCCGTCACAATTTATAACTGGGGTGTTTTACGAACTCCACTGCTACAGAAAGCTTTTGTTTACGAATTGGTTGCATTCCGTTTGATTGAATTGTTTTGTCGGTTACGAATTCCAGAGTCGGCTCAGGGTCATCACATTTCCCCCTTTTTAGAGACATTTCGTCCGGAAATATTATCCTTGGATTGTGTCGGCACGACTCCCCATATCTGCACCGTGAAGTCCGATGGAAGTTACATTCCACAGTCTTCCTGTTCGGTCGTTGAAGATGGTTGCAGCACACCAAAATCTTAACACCGCTGGATCTGACTATCGTTTTCAACATGCTTCTAACGATTCTCTAATCTAGCCCATCAAGCCCACAAAACAATTTTGGGATTTCCAGGTCCATAAGATTTTTGTCCAGCATCGTATTTCTTAATCTGGTGAGGCTCTTCCAGATGTCTTCTTGAGATTGCTTCTTGGTTACCAGGTAGAAGATGTTTCTCTGGCCCTTCTCCAACTTTAACTCCTCTCCAACTTCTGGGTTCTCTTCTCGCAATTCCTGGAGGTGACCAATCTTCTTCGAGATTACCATAGCTATGCTCCTATGTCGAGAGCTATGAGCTCATTACAATACATGATTTGGCGGATTATATGATTCACGCACGTTTTCGAGGTGACAAATTAATGATAAAAGCCCAGTCATAACTACCGTTGATATTCTTTTTGTAAATATGTGGTAACCTTCGAGACCAAGTGTTGAGAATATTTATCATATCAATTGGTGCAGTTCACTTCTGACCCCCATACAATATAATTCCTATTTTTTGCTATCGTTTACACAGATCAATATTTACGCGCAGATACTGGTATACACGCGCAGGTATCGGTAAATACGCGCAGGCCATCTCTGCTGCAGCAAAGGACCCGCACTAGAAAGAGCCCGCACTACAAAAAAAAAACTGTTTAAAAATTTTAATTTTGCTGCCTGAGTGCTGTGTGCTTTTTTGACTTCTCGGAACTATATGCATATTTTAAAGCTTCAACAAACAGTACTGACCGATTGCTTGAAATAAAATAAAACTGAATACCCCATTCTTGTGTGAAAAAGAAAAACAACGATAGCAAAACGGACGATGAATTACATCTGACATATACCTGTAGGAATATCTGACTAGAAGCATCACCTGGTATACCTTTCCTTAAACTGTTTAGGTCACGAAATAAAAACAAAAAGAACCGATGAGACGAGAGAAACGGCTGACCGACCTTATTATGACACTTGACTCTAGATTTCAAATTTGTATGTGGCGATTGAACCTTTGAAGGAATCAAAGTTTATTCCTGTATTTTATTTCCAACATACGTTCCCAACAATATCATTGGGACACAATAACAAGTACCTTCTGTATCAAATACAGAAGTACATAAGTACAGACAGCAAGTAATGACCACGTGCAGAATAGTTTTGAAATATTTGCATCTCAGCAGTGCAAGGATGGGACGAACGACACTCCTGATTGCCGTCGAACGTTCTTACCACATTATTCAATACTCTGGTATTCGATACAGTTTTGCGAGATAAAGGCAGCCGCTTGCTCCAAATAGAAAGAAACTACTTAGGGTTAGGTTAGGTTAGGTTAGGTTAGGTTAGTAGTCAATGAAATGTATCAAAGTCTGAGCGTTTCCGGAGAAACGTCAGTACCCTTTTTCTCTCGTATTCTGATAAATATTCCACGGGCTAATGTCACGAAGAACGTTGAATTACATCTGACATGCATCTATGCAACGTTCCCCAACAATTGTTACACAATTGCAAGTGATTTCAGCAGAGCCCACATTTTAGGAAAAAATAGTCCATATAAATGTTGCTTCATTTCTGAGCAACCGGGTGTTGAAAGTTTAATGAAAAATCGGTTTTTCATGAATTACTCAAAAGTTTTTTCGCCAATTTTGATTGAACCTAGGGTGCTTGTCAATAGTAACAAGGGTCTTCTTTTCATGAAATTGAATTTTGAATATGAATTCCAGTGGCGTCGCAGTTGACACTCGGTAACAAAGCAAGTTAGGACACACGCGTTTAATATGAACAAAGGAATCACCTTCCGAAATCAATGACATGATTTAAGATATACCCTGTATAATACAGCATATCGTAATTAACAGAAAAGAAACTAATGCTCAAGCATTGACCCCTGTGGGATTCCGAAACCCATGATTTTTCATAACCCAGTTCTACCTCTATTTTTTATACTGCAAGAATTATGTTATTCTTTGTTATGTTTCTGGAATCGTTTATCACTGAGTGAAAAAAAAAATCCCTAAATAAAGAAATTGAAACGCGATATTCTGTAATGGGCGTGGTGGATAGAAAGCCGCAAGTGTTGGTGTTAGTGAAGTTTCTGTGTCTATTTCTGTACATGTTATCTACTCCTAATTACCTGAATATAAGAAAAACAGCAATTGTCTTTCAACTTTTAATTGTTAATTTTATGCTTTCCAAAACCCAATTCAAACTGTTTATTTTTTTCTTGGAAATCAATCAAAACAACATACAGTATCGGAAACTTTTCATCTGGGGTATAGACAGAAATCTACGTGAGCAACAAGGAACGCAATGATATGATAATACCACATTGATAAGACAGACGCACTACCGTGCGCCTCTACTGTTGACCCATCCGACGCATTAACGGACTACGACACACCGCACTAAGCTCACGTCGATATCCCTTCTTGGAGTGTCGAGGAGAAATTGTAATACTCTCTCATTATATAGTAATCTATTCTTTACGCTCTCATGAAACCACCATACCCAAGATGAAAACTTTCCGATACTGTATATCATCTACATGTCTGAGATAAAATCTTTAGAAATAATTATTTCCAATTCTCCAATTGGTTTCCAAACTACGAATAGACAACAAACTTCGATGGTTCGAAACCTATCTTGCCGATCGTGAGCAAGCGGTTAAAACAAGCATTATGTCAAAGACTGCACATATAAAACATGGAGTGCCACAAGGATCAGTCTTTGGACCCCTATTATTCCTGCTTTATATAAATGACATGACTTCCCTTGACATAAATGGTTCAATCACATTATTTGCTGATGACGCCACCATACTATGGCAAGAAGAAAACTATAACAGGTTGCATGCGAACATAACGAGAAATATTCATGTGATCAACGATTGGTCTGAATCAAATCTACTTTTCCTTAACATTAAGAAAACAAATATCTTGTCTTTCCAATGTAATATCCCCAATTCAGACATTGGCAATGAAACTATCGAAATTAAAACGACAACAAGGTTTCTAGGCCTGCACATCGACAAAAAATTGATGTTTAACGATCATGTTACAAATTTGTGTAATAATTTAGCATCTGGATGTTATGCAGTCAGAAGCATTGCCTACGAACAGCATATTTTGCCGTAATCTAATCACATTTACGTTATGGAATAGCTTTTTGGGGGACATGCAGTAATTTTCTATTTCAGAGGAGTTTTGTTCTACAAAAGAGAGCCATGAGGTACATGTGTAAAGCAAAGTCAAGAGACTCTTGCAAGAATCTATTTATGAAATGTAGCATTCTCACTATAATTTGTTTATTCATTCTGGAAACAGCATGTTTGATTCTTAAAAATAGACATGCTATGCGACTCGTATCGTCGCAATATAACACAAGGCAGACTGGCCAAATTGAATTGATAAGACCCCGAACTACTATGGTTAAGGACTCAATCATATAATATACCGGTATTAAAATTTACAACCACCTGCCAAACAAAACTAAAACAAGTACATGCAACAAACATTTTCGAGCAAATGTTAAGGTAACACTTATAGATACGCCATTTTATAACCTGGAAGAATGCTTTTTACATAGATTTTAAGGAGAGAAATGTGAACTTTATAATGAAAACTGGACACATCTATGCCTGCCTGTAACAATTCTCACTTGTATATATACACTTTTTGTGCGTGAAATTTTACAAATTTAAATGAGTTAGTATAAGTGTTTATAGTTTATAATATTATTTTATGTACTGATAGCTGTTAATAATTTTAGATTTTACAAGCTTTGTCAACAAGTATTATCGCACTTATGACAATAATGGTAATTTATGTATCAAGTGAGTAAAGTGATACAACGCCGTAGGTGTGCAATTCCTACAAGTAAAAAAAAACACTTTACTCACGAATTTCATACAGTATTTTTTCTACAGCTGTCAAAAAAAAATAACCAATTCATATTTTTTTGCAAATATGAAATGAATTTGGCATATTTTTATTGATTCATTATTCGAACAAGTTCGAACAGTATGCCGGAAGGTTGAGTTTCAAACAAATGAAACAAATAATTTCGACAGAGTCGAAATCTCTTTCTCTTCAACGCAAAACGGAAAATTTGAAGTGAATATTAAAATAACATATTCATCGAGGTCAATATTATTATTATTATTAATGTTGACTTGACTGTCGAATAACTAGTCCATCGAAGTAACTTTTCATTTTCTTAGATTTGTATTCAAAATAAATCAACAATCCTCGTGAAGCAACGAATGCCTTTTTCTTTCTTTGAACTATGTCAAGGAAATCTCATATTTGCACTATCCACGATTTTCTCCGTTCAATCTGCATCACTTTTCATTTCTACTTAAATACATTTTTTTATAGTTATCAAGAATTCGTTATCTGGATAGATGCCCAATTTCACAAATGTCATTAATTATTGGATTACCTATACCTATTGTAGATTAGGTCCAATAGTTCCTTATGCTATCGTTATGAATATATTCGCCGCGATAGTTTGGAATTTTGATAATACTCATTTAATAGTAAGAATGCTAAGAATATTATAGGTGAAACATTTGTATATCAGATATTTATAGGTTATTAGTTGCCAAAGATAATGAGAACTGGCCTTATGACAGGATTTCGTTATTATTCGGATCTGTCACTGTTGTTGCATGAAACTGTCGGTTGCCTAGCAACAGCCGTTAAAAAAAGGGCACTTTTTTTACGATTTTCTGTTTAATCATGAAATCGTATGTTGATAGTGAAATATTGTAATACTTTACACAAACCACACAAAAAAAGTGGGCTTGTTTTGACAATTGTATAAAAAGTATATTTTGAATTGAATTGAATTAATTGAATAACTATTTATGTTATGAGTCCGACAAATGAATATTTCCAGTAGGAGTAAGGTGCTTCTAGAGGGGGCGATTATCCGAGTTTGAAATTTCGAAATTGGTACAGGAAAACGTTTACCGGACGTGTGACATACAACATTTTATTTCATAATTTTGAACACACCTGTTGGGTCCCGTAGAAACATTTTACTGAAATATTGCTGTAAAGTGTTTTAATGTTCTGTCAAAAAAAAAATTACAGGACAGTCTTGTAATTGGGGTGCTCACTGCAGTAAAAAGGTATTTTCCGGGCAGAAATCAAGTACAAAAAAGTCTATTTCACGATATAGTATGGAATAAAATGAATTGGTGTAATAGGAGATCTGACAGTTACCACTGGCTCTGAAAGTTTCTCGTTCTCTGTGCAAGAAAACGTCATTGAAATATTCCACTTATCCCTTTTGAATACCACTGAAAGATTACAAACGTTTCGTCCAACCCCTGTTGGTGAACTTACAAAATAGCACCAGTCCGGTAAATATTCACACTTGGGAAAGGTTCATTGGAGTCTGTTGTCGATTTTAAGTTCAGTGGGTGAAGGTTACGGAATCAAGAGGGTCGGGGACGCATCGGGGAGGCGACAACGGATGAGAAAACAGCTGAGCGTCGTTTCTCGCGTACAACTAGCAGGCTGTGCATTGCAAGGACTTCCGCTGATTTCATTCACTCGTTCTTGATTCGCGAAATGCGTTCCCGCTAGGTGGCGCGAAACAATATAATGGTAATCAGCTGCTAAATTTCATAAAAGACCATAGCGTTTAATTTCAGTCTTATTCAATTTTGAATGCAGTACTTGAGATGCCGAAAGTTGTAAAGATATTTTTTTAGACATTTTTATATACGACGACATTGCCATGTCTTCCATAACTCTTTGTTTTTTAATAGAAAATAATTTAAAGAAAATTTGTCTCTGGTACTATTGATAGTACATTCAACATTGCGACACTGAGCAATTACGCTTGGTAATGGAACTTTTGACTTCTGCCGCTATTTCAAGTTGACATTTATGCCACTATGAACACTAAAGAATATCAATGAAGTCAATGCATTGTTCAAAAATCGATTATTAATGAAAAACAAAATTGAAATAGATACACTACCGCTCATGGCAAGAAAGATCTGGGGCCCTATTCTCAAATGTCGACTTCCCTATGTCGCATGCGACAAAATATTTCTATCACTGGACCAAGCATTAAAAAGAGATACAGATATTTGGTCGCATGCGACATAGGGTAGTCCCCTGATCTACTTTTCATCAGTTCAATTCAATTATAGATGTTGCACCCTGCGCAGACTGCGAATAGAAATGAGTTGAATAATACCTTCTAGGGGGAAACTAAATGTACGAATAATGAGTAGGTAATTTGTTTTTTGTTTGTAGTTGGGGCCTTCATAACTAATTACCTACTACTAATTTCTTTTAAATTCTCCCTTCCATTTCATTTTCATATGATCCCCGAGTAACAAAAACTAAACCAACAGCATTTCCAATATTCAGGCTTATGACTAAATAACATGCTGAAAAAATGTCTAATATGAAGGAATGTTAGAAAAAGTATTTCTCTATTGAACTAAAATATTTCTAATTCGTGAAATGATTTGTCAATTTAGACAATTTGAGAATTTTGTCTACTTTACGGCCCGCGGGCCATAATGCACCCGCAGGTGGTAAAGTGTCACTTTACGCTCGATGAACCGGGCAGTAAAGTGTACTTTACCGCCCGCTAGTGCATAATAGATATTCACGATATAAAGACACGTATCCACCAAAGCAACAAACAGGAACATTTATGTTTCTGATCCATATTTCCTAAAATGTTTACAAATGTTCCAGTAAGTTGCTTAATGTTTCTTGATGTTGCTAGTAGAGGTTGCTCCGTGTTGCTTGTTGCGACTTGTTTCCGTTTGAAGCGGTAACATCAAAGGAAAAAGAAGTTGAAACTTTGTGTTTCTGCAGTGGATACAGACAGTGATAGTATTCAGGAAACACGGGGTCTCAGTGTGCCATTGCAACTTGTCGTTTAAATGGAGTAATGACTTGCTAATAGAAAAAATTGAATCCCATACAAGTTTTGATTGCCTGTGCAATCACAATAATGTTGAATTAAGTGTCGAAATGCAAAGCACGATGCGTGGTCTGAAATATGTGAAGTTACCGGTACAGATCTAACGGAAGTTAAAGGGAAGATGAAAAATATGATTGCACAGTTCTATCGTGAACGAAAGAAATATCTTGAAGGCTTGGCCGTGTCCCAATTATGTTTCCTTTTTTTATTTTTATTTTTATTAGCACTCAAAATAATATAAACCGCTGCTGCTAATGCAAGGTCTTCATCCACATCCATGTACATCGTGAACACAAATGATGTTGCTTTAGTGGATATAGCATGTTCCCGTAAAATTTGAAACATAAACAATTTGAAACAAAACTGAAATTTAAATCAATTTGGTGGAGACGAAAAGTTTACACTTGTTTCTTCAAGTTCCTAAAGTTTGGAACAAAAAGCAACGAATGGAAACAAAAAGTTCCACATTGTTCCTTTGGTGGATAGGCACCTTAAGGATCATAGTGACGATCATTATGGTACTAGCTATAAAGATTATCAGACGAGGTATCAGCCGAGTCTGATAACAAACATACAAAATTTTATATTCCGACGATTTCTTTAAAAAAAGATTTCTCGTTGCATTACAGTAAGTAATGTGAACGTAGCTTCATTAAAATAATGTGCGTAGAAACGTAAGGAAACAATGCAATTGTTTGTTCAATTTTGTTTTAAATTAATTTTTGAGTTTTTGTGTCTATATTTTTTTTATTATAGTCCTCAGTACTCTAATGAATCATTATAGTACTCAGTCCTATAAAGAATGTGTATATAATTTTTTCATTATAGTCCTCAGTACTCTAATGAATCATTATAGTATTCAGTCCTATAAAGTATGTCATTTTGACATTGAAAATGAAATCCATAATAATGCCATTATGACACGTCAGAATGTAAATTTGTTTTCGATTACAAGTGTTCATTTGATGCATGTGTTTTGAGTCACGACGTTTTAACAGTTTTAACATCTACTGTCGTAATCAAGTGCGTGAACGTCGTGACTCAAAACACATGCAAATAATTTAATTCATTTGCCTGTAGACAATGAAAGTCCTGAAGAATTCTACTAACACTAATACATTGTCAACCAGTTTCAAACAAATGTTGATGTAGGTGTTCCGTCAACACATGACATAGTTCAATTAAGTATAAAGATGGAAGCGTTAATATTTTTTGACTTATGAATTAGTTATTTAAAATAGACTTTTATGGACCGCGTGTAAGTAATGCTATTTACACGCCTTGGTCCATAAAAGCAAATTCCGCCCGAAATATATACAACATTTTATGCACGACAAGAAATTGAGTTATTTTTGAGGGAAGCACCAGACGATTTGTATCTTATGATGAAAATGAGTTCTAATTTCATGTTTTCTCAATGTTTTGTATGTAAATCTGAGAATTTACTGTAGGTAGCAATGATTTTTGGTATTTGTGGAGCATGTCGGCGCGAAGAATTAGCAAATATCACAGTGGACGACATTCAAGGTTTCGAGACACTCTTAAGGCGGGACTTCACCAAACTGGCGTCATTTTCGGCCTTGCCGCCGGCACAAAACTGGCAGATGTTGTCGGCTTGCAGAGAGTTCTTGTTCGTCATCCGAAAATGATTGACGAAGACGAAATTTTGTTGTTAGTGTATATTGCCCCAAAAATTATAACCCAGAAAAAAAAAATAAGAGGAAGCATAGGATTTGGTAATCAGGCCGTCATCTTGGGTATTTTCTGCATCCGTATCTTGCTTATACATTTTAAAGTCTCTTAGTCCGCTGTGAAAATCAAAATACAAACTCAAATAGTGAAAAAACGCAAACAAAATACAAACATACCACGTAAACAACGTACCTTTCGATACAAATATTCAAAACTGACTCAAAATACATGTTCGCAGTGGTTCAGTCAGAACCTGCCCGCGTAGCTGGCTGAAATCCTTTTGATTTTCACCGACATTTGCCCGCTAGCAAAATTATGCGGCGGCTGATGCTAGCAGCCTCGGAAGGCTGTATTATTAATTTTTCTTCTGCAGCAGCCGGCGGGTTGTGCCGGTGGCACGTGCCGCCAGGCTAGCTCAGTTTGATGGAGTCCTACTTTTACTCATAACTATACGAGAAACCAAAACGAAGATATATCGAATATTTACTGTAATCGATAAGGAACAGAAATCGCCAAGTTATTTGGATATCAACAGAAAAGATTTTTCGTTGCGAGATCAGAATGATCAAAAGCGGTTTTTTTAAATTATGAAAATGCCCAGTGTACGAGACAAGTTATCCGAAAAAATACATTCGGTCAGATACCATTCAGAATAGCCACTTATCTAGGTATAAATCATTTTTTAAATTAATTTAGGTTAATTTTTTTCATTATATTATTGTTAATAAAGTTTGAGTTTGATCATGTGATCCATCGGAATATAGATTCCTATAGATATGAGATTGAAATTCACTTTAGCGCCAGTTCAACGATTTTATCGCCCGCCGGGCGATGAAGTATTCCGCGGGCGCGAAAGTGCTGCTTTACTAGAGTAATTGGAAAATATAATTCAAGAAAAGGCATCAGGAATACTTGTAGTACCACAATCATGCTACCCGGTTTTTCAAACCCTTTTAACATGTGACACTATAATTTTTGAGCCTAAAATATATTTGCCTACATCTCCATTTTGGGAACACCACCCTCTGCATCAGAAGATTTTCCTGGTGGCAGGGATTTTATACGGGGGTCTATTTTGAATAAGAATACACCCGATGCTTCCATCAACAATATAATTGCATCGATCACTGATGATAAGTTGAAAAAATACACCGCTTGTTACAAAAAGTATTGGGATTTTTGTAAGAATAAGAGTACCGATCCATATACTTAGGATTTGAGAATGGTTTTAGCATTTTTTTCTGAAGCACTAAACACAGGCTTATCGTACTCAGTGATTAACTCATATAGAACAACACTCAATATGATCTTCAAACCATTAAATGCAGGAGATGAAGGAGTCATGAATAGGTTTCTAAAAGGGGTTTATAATATAAAGCCATCGGTACCTAAATAGAAGTTCGTCTGGAATCCCGAACCTGGTTTTAACATATTTATCTAGACTATACCGTGTGTAATAAGCAACAGGTTGAAACAAATGTAATGTTCTCATGGCCGCCATCTTGATGAAGTCATTACAGACCCCTCAAAATTTGGGTTAACAGCCGTTTAACATTCAGGAATTGATATACTATAACCACCCCAAGTCGCATGTTGCCCGCCAGAAACGAAATATTTTCCTGTTTCCCAACCCCTCTATCAAAAAAAGAGAAGTATTCTTTGTTAATTCGATCTCATTTTTTCAGATAGGCAAATTCAGTGTAGGGTACGTTACTGACAAAAATTAATTTCTTTCAAGACAACAGTCTTGTGAACGCAGTAACTTATCGGGCAAATTAATTAATTTGCCCTTCTACACTTGTACAGATTTCTTTGGATTAAAAATTTTTTTCATTTTCAGATTGTGGAAGGTGATAAACCCAAAAAATTATGTCAAGAACTGGATTTCCTCCACAAAATCAAACTTTTAATCAATATGAAAGTTTGTTTTTCTGTTATAAGTTATAAGTTTTATCGTTACTGATTCCTAAATTATTTGGTTTCATTCAGATTCTATTACATTACACCCCCTCTGCACACAACGAGTCAGTTCCGTTCGTCATTTTCTTATAACATAGCCAGGCTTTACAATAGGATCCCGAACGATTTGAAGAATTTGTCCATCTCTGGTTTCAAAATGAATCTAAAAAAAATGCTTCTATCTGGAGAGTTTTCTCATTAATTTGATTTTGTTTTAGTTTATTTGTTGGATTTATGTATTCCCTGCATTGGAATCTAATCTACTTTGTATGTCGTTAGTAATTTAAGTTTTTCTTTTTCTATTCATTGTATAATTTGAACACTTAAAACTTTTTGAATTTGACACACCTTGCCTTTAGTTTAGTTTGTTAGTCCTTTTGTATCCGATGGTTGAGTGGAAGAAAGCACCTGTTCCATACCTTGACTGGTTGCGAACCGGAGCTAACTCTGCCTTTTGGTAGGTAGTTATAGATAATACACACTGTATCTTTTCTGTATTGTTCACTATCCACCAATAAAAGCGTTTATTATTATTATTATTATTAAAAACAATGGATAAGGATGGATGATACAGGTCGTTCAATATTTATTGAAGTAGTTATTGGAAATGATTTTGAATTTTTGCCAGTCTATCTTCTAGATTGTTACCTTTGAAGTTAGCACAATTTAAATCACCACACTTATGACCCTTTAACTCTTGTTACGTTATTTATTCATTTGATTCTAGAATTTGTCTCCCCATCATTGATCCTGTTTAATAATTTCAGTTTGAGTTTCTTATAATGCTCAATTTGTTTTTTTTTTTCGTTCTATTATCTGCCATGTTGATGTTTCTGTGGTTTCTGTGATCAGATTTCAGATTTTTGTATTCATCAGAAAATGCTGAGCTGTCTCTTCATTATCCATAATTATTTCTATAGGGCGAATCTTAGAATTATTAAATGATCCTAATCATTTACCAGTATTTCATCAGTTTTGACTTTTCAGCTGGTGAATTGCTTGCTTCAGTCTCCGGAACATTGAATATCACTATATTATACTTTCGTTTCTGGTGTTCAGTCATTTCGGAGGTAATGTCTTCGAAATCATATTCTTCCGCTTTAGAGTTCTGGGCATTATCAGCTTCCAATTCCTAGATATTATTTTGAAGATTCAAAATTAGGGCTTTCAGATGTTTCAGATCATTCCCCTGTTGCCATTTAGTTCGCCGGAATGTCCACACGGATATGTTTAAATGTGTCCTTACATACAATGCAGGAACCATAAGATGGTACTTGACTTGAAGGGTTTATCAGTGCTTCACTTCAACTCCAATCCTCAGGTGTCAAAACTCAAATTATGCCCTTTGAAAAATTTCATTCTCACATTTCTTTAATTTCACAACTCTTTTGTTTTGTCATTTATTCGTTAACTTACTAATCATTTGTTGATGGACAAATATACAGGGTGGCCCACGAGGTTTTGGCCAGGAAATACTCGGAACTCGAGAGTAGTAGAGAAATGAAATTTTGGGGTTGTTGGTTTTTCTGATATTATGTTACACAATGAGCTTTTTTTCTCGGTCACGTGATATCCGATTCAAAATTATTAATGGTAAAACCTGTATATTTTGACAACGAACAACGAACAACGAATGGATTGTGAGGTTACTACTTGCTTCTGGCTAATTCTTAAGTAGTTTGCTAGCGATGAGAAAAAACTTTGTTACTTTTGTTTGAAGCTGGGAATATTTGTGTCAAATATAATCGATTTAAATACTTTAAAGCTCTTACAAACAGGCACAGTGAGTAATAATCCACTAAATTTGTATTCGACAGAGCCCCTGGCAAGAAGTTTTGGGGTAGTGATGATTTATTCCTTTCATACGTTTTTTGGAATGCTGAATCCGAATCTGAAATAAAATATGTTTTTTGTATTTTTTTGCTTATAACTCGAAAACTATAACTTTTTCGTGAATAACTTTCCCATTCAAAATTGAAGTACATAAAAAAAAGTACATAAAGTACATAAAAAAGTAACGTATTTCTGCTGAGTGAGTAAACACCCACTTTTTTTCACTCCGAAACTATTATTGATTATTTAATGACATTTTTAGTGAATTTCTCAAGGAATTATATTGTGATAAAACTAAAAGTACTCTAGTTTGAGGTTATGTTGATGACTGCTAGTGACAGTGCGATAAGAAAGACGTGTTGAGAATCTCAAACAACGCAAAACGGTTCTGGTTAATTCAGGGCATTACTTGCTCCTTCTCGGGCTAGTGTATCGGTCTCTTCATTGCTTCCGTAACCTGTGTGTGCGGGTACCCAGGCTAGGGCCAGTCTATCTCACTGCCGAGCTCTTTTAGGGCTTCTATGCAGCCCCAAACAAGTATTGAGGTAACTTGCATTGAGTTGACTGCTCTTGTTGCAGCTTGGCTATCTAAGCATATGACAATAATTTTTCTGAAAACTCACGCCTTATTAGCTCTTGTGCACAATTGTGTATTGAGACGATTTCCACTTGAAATATCGCTTGTCTGTCCAGGCTTAATGATATTTTCATCTTCGGCTTGGTTCCGTAAATGCCAGCTCCTGAACTTTCATCAATTTTTCAGTAGACAGCGACTTCCGTATTGATGGGAGGTCCCTCCTTCCACTCATCCCTGTCCGTTATACTTGTCTTTAAAGTTTTGTCAAAGCTATATCTGGGAAGTATGCCATCTGATGGCATTCTTGTAACCGGGCCATTTCTCAATTTTGCTTATGGGTGCTTGTCTTCTGAGCAGCCTGCTCGTGACTGACCTGGCTTCGCCTTGAATGTATATGGGCTTTGTCTTTGTCCACCATACCACCGAACCATTTCATGGCTCTGATAACTCTGGCATAGAGCCATGTAGTAATTTTTGGTTGCAGCCTCCAATTTTGGGCAAATGGAATTTCTATCCCGTTCAGTAACGTACGTCCATCCAGTATTTTTTGTTTTTGGACAACTATGGTTTTATGAGGGTTTACTGTCCACTGTCAGCTCCTCCTCTTTACACCACCTGTCGATTATATCTATGGCTGAGTATGTAAGTTCCGGGACTGTCCTTGCGAAGTTGCCTCCCCCGTTTGCTCTAGGTGTTAGTGTTATTCCGCCGATTGCTTATGTAATGACCCTGTTTTTTAAGTTATCGTTTATCCACTGGCACAGTAGGAGAGAAACCCCTTTTTTACTAGAGTGTTTGCTATAGACCCGGTGGATGCATTGTTGAAGGCACCCTTGATGTCTTCAAACGTCATGGCTATCTCTTTGTATGCCAAGGACTTCATTAGTAACCTGTTGATGTCGTCCAGTGCTAAGTCTGTTGACTTGCCTGGTTGATACGTATATCGGCTTTCGTTGAGCCAGTTTGTTTGTAGTACCTCATCTCTTTTGTATCTATCAGCCTTTCCAACGTTTCGAGCAAAAAATACATTAGACTTATGAGACGATATGCCTTGGGTGTCTTGTCACCTATTCTCCCTACCTTTGGGAGATATAGGACTTTCACTTTTTGCCACATCCAAGCCTTGTATATACAGCACAGGTATGGAATAAGTAATTCCTGTTTCTTTTGGAAAAATATGGGGTAGCGAAGTAGTCCAGGTTTTAGAGCGTTTGCTCACACCTAGGCGGCCCGGGTTCGATCCCCACCATCATCACGGAGCTAAAGTGGTTCAGAATCCACTTTTTTTTTGTATATTTCATCCACTTCAGGGGATTTGTATGGTTTGAATTCACTGATAGCCAACCTGATTTTATTTGGTCTCGATACTACCGTAGCAAGCCTCCATTCCAAAGTTGTTCACCTGTTTAGCCTGATAGTGCTGTCTACTGTTGTCGAGCCATTAAGAATTACTGAGGCTGGAAAGTGTGCTTCTGTGAGCATTCTCAGACTATCTTCGAATGTTGTAGTATAGGCGTTGTCATTCTTTTCCAAGAAACCTACTTGGTTTACAGTACCTTCTTTGGCTAAAACTTTATGGATTCTGGAGCACGTGATTTTCTTCCGGCCTTACTAATTTATTTGTTGTACTGCGTGAATTTAGCCTTATATGTGGTCCAATCTTGGTTGGATTCTACTCAGATGAAAAGCTTCCGTACCCTACCTCCAAGGGTTTCTAGATTCTCATTCCACCAAACCATTTTGTTATTTTGAGCCTTTTTTTCTAAGGACAGCTTTCCTCGTAGGCTAAGACTATTGGCTTGCCCACTTCGTCTACTGCCCGCTCAAGGCTCTCCCTGTTTCGTATTTCAGTCACGGGCCTCTCGAGAGACTCACTGAGTGAAGCTGAGTATCTTTCCCAGTTGGTCTCTCTTAGGTTTCTATATTTGACTAAAGTACGCAGTGGGGTAACTAGATCGTATAATATATGATACATAATATAATCATGTGAAATATTTTTTCAAGGTTTTTGTTTGAATTTCAAGTTTTGTACGATTTCGGACCTCATTAAATAACTTGTATGTAATTTTTGAATAAGTGACATGTACCTTCATCATATGATCTAAATAAGGTATGCGCAGAGAACTGTAGGGAATCCACTAATTAACTTCAATAATAAATTAGAGTTTTTTAATGAAAAAGTGGGATTTTCCCGTCAGCTGAAATATGCCAATTTACAAGTAGTCCTTGAGCCCGAACGGTTCGTCGTAGAAAAAAACTTGTGATGAAATTTGTAGAAAATGTTATGCTCTCTCATTCCTAAAATGAAGGTTATCCACAAAAAATTTGTAGATTTCAACTTATTAGCAAAAAACCGCGGACGAAAGATATTTTTTAGGTTTTTTGCTATTTTTTCAATGTTCCGTCACGAAATTTTGTTAGCAAACCTCACATTCGGATTCAGCACCCCAAAATACTAGAGAATGAAAGTACCCACAACTACCCCAAAACTTTCTTGGTAGAAATACAATTTGATTACATTAGTAAGTACAAAAGCCTTACTGGATAACTTGGTTGCTACAAGAGAATTTTTCACAGTTGTTTTAAGACTACCCTTAACAATTCAAACTTCGAACGATATATCCATAGGCGTACTCACAATTAGAACTGTAAGATTGGTGTCCTTTCGTAAATGGAT
The DNA here is from genome assembly GCA_958298965.1 of Chrysolina haemoptera. Classification (NCBI taxonomy): domain Eukaryota; kingdom Metazoa; phylum Arthropoda; class Insecta; order Coleoptera; family Chrysomelidae; genus Chrysolina; species Chrysolina haemoptera. Next base: position 21,961,271 of record OY282597.1, on the reverse strand, counting down.
ATCGAGATTTTGAACATTTTCAATTCAATTTCGCGATTCTATCCCAACCTAGTGACGGATTTTACTCAGTTAATACTGCAGCTTCTATCAGTGTTATTATTTCCTTGTCTGATGTGACACCGAACGAAAAGCGAATTGACAATTTTCCAGGCGGTTTGGTTCACTCTCACGGAAAATAGAGGGCTTGCCACGGAAAATAGCTTTCAGCCGGGAGAGTCGTGGATAACGAAATAAAGACTTATTGACGGTGTTATTTTAAATTTAACATTTTCCACATTTTATTTGCTTCTTATTTAGATTTATATTTAGATAACCAGAGCCAAGCTTGCGGTTACACCCAATTCAAGGTGGAATAACCATCGTGAAACGTGACTATGTATAGTTGGCAGATTTCACATACTTCTAACATTAATATGTATGCAGAGTTTCAAAATGATTCCTTATCAGTTTGTTAAGAAAGCTCTACACTTTTTTATTCCGGCCAGTTTTTTCTATTGTTTTTTTTTAATTCTTAGAATATATTAACTCTACCATTATGGTATCGATAGGCGTTCTCAAGTTGAAAAACTCATTCATCTTCATTGGAGGATGTTTTTACCTCCACTTTCTTTTTTTATTTTCTTATTCATATTCATAATATTCCACCTTTTTTGAGTATGCACACCGAATTCCAAATAGATTCCGTGAAGATTTCCAGAAAGGATTTACTAGGGGGCTATTCCTAGTAGTTTCAATCGACCAGACCAAGATCTAGTCTGTCCGGGGGTTTTTATTCAACCCCTCAAATCACACAGTAATGGAATTGTCAACAGTAATTACACAAGTAGTAGTAATTTTTTGATAATTATGACTAGATGTACGAATCTTTGTTGCTATAGGAATGTCACGAGTGGATGTGCTAATCTGGTTAAAATTATCTCAAAAAAATTATTACCACGAATGTAATTCGGCTTCATTATTGTTTTTCCGGACATTTGTCACTGTCATCTTAACAAACAATGGCTTACTTTTTTATACATTCATTTAAACAAAGAACCAATCAAAAAACGTGAAAAAATTGTCATAGATAATGCAACAAGTGTATTGGTTATTATCGACATTCCTTCGACTTTGGGAAACAAATTATGTTGCTTGGCAACCACACGGGCGCGAAGTGCGAGTGTGGTTTTCTACAGCAACATAATTTGTTTCGAAAAAGAAAGAATTTATGATAATCATCCATAACACAAGTTGTATTTGTTAAGACTATTCCATGAATAAAATCGAAACCCTTTTTATTTCGCGGTGTTAGGTCTTTAGTTTCGTTTCTCATTTGTTCACCGAAACGTCTCATGCTATTCATCTTTACGTTTAAATTTGAATCAACCTTTTTCAGATGTTTTCCTCCATTCATGTTACAGCCTACTACTTAATTCAATCTGGAACATTAATCCCGAATTTAAGTTCTGGAACTATGCAACAAGCAAAACATAAAGTTATCGCTGACTTGCTATTTCAAACTTCTTGAGTATTAGTGGTATTACTTGGTTGTCAGTCGAGAATTAGAGGCATTACTTGAAAATTATTGGGTATTACAGGTATTACTGGTGTATTACTCGGTATTACTCGGGTATTGGAGTAATTAGTTGAAAGTTATTGGGTATTAGTCGGTAAAAGGAGGTATAACCCGAGTATTACATGGGCATTACAGGAATTATTCGGAAGATACAGAACATTACTGTAAATTATAATCGCTGAAAGGCCAAAAAACTCGAGGAAATCATAATTTTTGAATGAGAAAAAAGGTCTTCAAAATTCTACAAACAACCTATCACTAAGACACGATTCAAAATTTTTAGTACTTTTCTGAAATGGGCATTACTCGGGAACTACTTGGGTATTACTCGGGCATTACTTAAGAATTAGAGGAATAAGTGTACACAATTTCCTCAGCGATTTCCCCTTCGATTATGTCTTTATAGTTTTGGTTTTAGTGATAGTATTGATCAAAGTTTATTTAAAATTTGTCGAAAATTGGGAAGTTGATATGAATTAATAGTGACAGCTTATGATGATGGTTTTGGAGTTATGTCATTATAGCAGCTTGCTGGTGGTAAGTTTGTTTTGACGATGACGATGCGAACTACAAAACATAGGTATCCATTAGCCCATCAATTGCCGAACTACAAAATCGAAAACATGTCGTTTTCAATTCATCAATATACAAATTCCCACCAATAAAAAACGCGTATTTTAGCATGAGTGGAATAGTCGCTGTAATTTGCTACTATAATTATCGTAGGTAATACAACAAGTGTTTTGGTGATTATCGAAATAAAAATTCCTTCGACTTTGAGAAACAAGTTATGTTGCTTGGCTTGTGTCGAAAAAAAGATGGAATTTATGATACTCATCGGTACACGAGTTGTATTTGTTAAGACTATTCCATGAATGAAATCAAAACCATTTTTATTTATTATTAATATTAATATTGAAAGTACAGTTAGTGCTGTTGAATATTTGGACGCAATTCATATCGAGTTCGCCCTAACTGCGCAGAGCAGCTGTTTTGGTATTTCAAACTTCCCGCATTTCAGTGACCATTCACAGGGCGCGTCTTTCGTTGGTTGTCTTTAGGCAAGGATTATAGACAAGAGGGAGAGTAGATAGTCGTTGGTCTTTAGGTTTGTTCGCGTTCATAAAACAAACAGTCTCTGAAACCATCGGATGCATGCGCAGTTTCACAGAACTGTACGCATTCTTTGAGTTCTGTGGGACTACGCATGCTTGTGACGGTTTTGGGTTTCGGACAGTTTATTTTGTGAACGCGTCGAACGTGAACAAGCCTATTAAATTGTTTAGTTCATTGGTAGATATATAGTGACTCATCGTTCATTTTCATGCTTTTACGGGAATTGAAAGGGCGGAGTTTTGGTTTACGTGTATGCAAAATTTGTCGAAAAGTTGATATGAATGAAAAGTGAAACGTATCATGGTTTTGGTCAAAGTTCGGTGTTGTGTCAAAAATTTGTCGAAAATTGTGAAGATGATATGAATTAATAGTTAGTGCTCATCATGGTTTGGGTCAAAGTTCGGTGTTGTGTCATTATACCGGGTATGGGGTAAGTTTGTTTTATAAAACAACCAATGACGAAGCGAACTACAAAGCTATCTAATAGCCAATCAAATGCCGAACTACAAAATCGAAAACATGCTGTTTTCAATTATCAATATGAAAATTTCCACCAATCAAAAACGCGTATTTTAGCATGAGTGGAATAGTCGCTGTAATTTGCTACTATGATAATTATCAGTGAAATTTTGATACCTTTGGTCGATTTAAAATGTTTTCTTATGTCGATCAGCTGACATGATCGTATAAAAAATAATCATGATAATTGTGTTTAAATCGAATCAAATCAGATGAAAACTACGCTTTATTAATCACAGAAAATATAATTTTTATTAACCAACCAGAAAAAATGAAAATTGAAAATTATTACACTTTCAGACTTAATTAAAATAAATGGAAACATTTCAATAAACTAAATTAAAGAATGAAAAAAAAAAGAATGAAATCTAAACAACAATAGAATTAAAGTTATTATTAATTACACGCTTTATATTAGCTTCACTTGTATGTTTGTTTGATTTCAAATTTGGCAGGTGTTCATAGTTCCGGTGACAATGCAATATGACATTTTTTTTGTTTAAAAAAAACAAAATGGCGGCTCCAAGATGGCGGACGAGATTTGTGAAATTGGTCCGATTCTATTTAAAATTCGTATATAAGGGTTTTCAGAGTCAGATATTTTGATTTTCTTGTCAAAATTTATAAATTAAAAATGGCGGCTCCAAGTTGGTGGACGAGATTTGTGATAATGGTCCGATTCCATTCAAAATTGGTATATAAGGGTTTTCGGAGTCAGAGATTATGATTTTTTTTAATCAAAATTTTTGAATTCAAAATGGCGGCTCCAAGATGGCGGACGAGATTTGTGATTATGGTCAGATTCGATTCAAAATTGGTATGTGAGGTTTTTTTAGGTCATATATTTCGAATTTTCTGTCAAAATTCATAAATTGAAGTTGGCGGCTCCAAGATGTCATTATGGTCTGATTAGATTCAAAATTAGTGTGTAAGGGTTTTCGGGGTCAGAAATTATGAATTCAACAATTTAACAATGGTTTCTTGTTTTTGCCTTGGACGTATATCTAATGGTATGCTATCAAAAAGGTATGCCATACCTTATATGTGACTCTATAAGTGAAAAGTAGTATTTCTGGTAATACAGTGTGACCCATTTGAGGAGGACGCACCCTTATGAATCTTACATTTTTAAACCGATAGGTTTTTTTGTTAGGTAGACATTCAAAAAGTCCACTAGGACCCAAAATTCACAGATGAATCTCCATTTCCAGGGCCAACTAATCTTACTTTTTAAGGTTGAAAATTTACAAAAACTACTTGCGACTTCTTTATCTAACTACTCCACTGAATAACATCCGTCAATCAATAGAAAAGTTATAGGGAACTGAAATTTGAGAAATAAGTCGTTTAATCAACCACCATTTCAATTTCAAGACTTTTATCAGAACTTTGACCACACCACTGAATTCAGGAAGTCTCGAAATATCACTGACCATAATTTCACAGAAATCTGTTGATATAAACAGAAATGGAGAAAATAACATTCCATCAACATATTTTTCAAATTTTATTATCTTATGATTTTCTTGGGGTTTAGCAAATAAAGTAGGCTGTAAAATATCGATGACTTACCCTTTGTTGGAGGCGGCAAAAAAAACAGTCCACGTTCGAATATCATCGAGAATGGGGGAATTGGATAATTAGGAAAAATGATGATTTTAGACCACACAAATATTTGTGAATTCCGGTAATCGATCGTGTTTGATTCTAATCATTTCGGACCGGCGCTTTTAATGACTCTGGTCGCTCGCACATAAATCTGGTGCGCTCGCAATTTTAAAAACAACGGATTTTCACCTACTTGGAACATTCAATAGGCAACAATTATTGTTTCACGGGAAGTGAATGAAATCCCATTTTACGGAACGGCCAAACCAATGAACAGATTTCGATGAAATTTGGACCAATCATATATGAGTGATAAAAGTTCTGAAATTGAATTGGTGCATTTAACGGCATATTTTTCAAATTTCATTCCCTATAATTTTTTCATTGATTGATGCATTTCAACGTTATTCACATATAAACTATTTGAAAATGTCGGGAATATCCAATGGTGTGTCAGATTTCGTCGCTATATATATACAGTGTGACCCATTTGAGATGGAAGCACCCTTACAAAACTTTTTTATTTTTCAACCTATTGGAATGATTTTTTTTTCGTTAAATAGACATTCAAAAAGTCCATTTTTGACCTTGAAAAATGAAATTTGTTGGCCTTGGAAATGTTGATTTATTCATGAAATTTGGTGACATAGTGGCCTTTTTGAATGTCTATTCAACGAAAAAAAAATTCATTCTAATTGGTTGAAAAATATAAGTTTTATAAGGGTGCTTCCATCTCAAATGGGTCACACTGTATATATATATAGCGACTTCATTTAATATAATTCCAATTGCATAACAACCTGATGCTAGACTTTTCCGTAAGTCATATATAAACAATAAGAACGAGATAAAAATTGTTAAAATTGTTTTTTCCGTCAACCAGCTGTCGTCCCCTCACGAGCGGCAGCCCTCAAAAGTCGAAACTTGTGCGAGTCAAGGAAAAAAGAGATATTACCTTTTAACATGCGATTCCCAGCACTTTCTCGGGTCATCAGAATGGAAATCTGTAGTCGATAGGATTTGAACCTACGCGACCAGCAGCATCAATGGCTTTGAACGCGACGGTCTTAACCACTTAACCGAGTACCGACCCCTGGGGAACTCCTGACCTAATAACTAAAAACTCTGATCTTTTGTTGGTAACTTTCCAAAACGAATCATCCTTGTTTATGGAATCTCCTCCATCAGTTTATAAAGGAAAATTGCCATGATTTACTGAAGAGATATAATGTATATTTTCCTTTAGCGACTGTACTAAAATACGGAAAAAAATGTTGTTTCCTTTAGATTTCGCACACCTATGGTTACAATTGATTTTGATTAATTTTATTAGGAAATGATAACCCTAACTGATATCAATTCGTGTATGTACTCAGTTTCATTGGTGTAAATCTCAACTGGTTCCTGGCATACTGAATGTAAATCATGGGAGCTATGTTCAAAGAATTTTTTTTTTTATATTTTTGCATTCAGAATCAGTACCAGAAGTTTGTTACCCTATTTCAGAAATACCCTTTTTACATGATAGCATTAATTCGAGAATCAAAGTGACAATATCCAGAACGAAAATATACTACAGGAAAAAGAAATGTATAATAATAGCCAAAAGAAAAGTACTGGTTACCATACATTTAAACTGTACGTTAAATTTGAGTTTAAACTAGAGTTCAACCTCGAATTCAAACCAAACCGATAAAACCAGCTCAGCGCGATTTTAAATGCCACTTTGGTTGTGAGTAGGAAACGTTTACCATATACTATTGTAGATAAATTATCAAACAAGAACAAGAACAATGAAAGAATACTCATTGAAATAGTATACTGATCAGTGAGCATGAAATGGCATACATTTCCCACTATTCCCACTATTGTAGTACGATATACCAACGTGTGGGAAATGGGTCATTTCATGTACAGTATACTTTGTCTACGACCATCTGAATCACAAACAAATCTGAATTTTTATCATAAACTTTCGTGCCGTCATGGTTCCCATAATATATACAACCTAAAAAAGGAATTGAAGATACAAATATTGAAAATTATAATAAAAATCGAACACTAATCACCCCCACTATCCAAAACCTAAACGTACCCTCACTCTTCACTCGCTGCTACGAGCTCACATAATAATATGATGAAATTAACTGCTATAGAAACTTCGTGCCAACTATTCGAAAATATAGAATTCGATTGTCACCAATCTTTACACTGAAATAAGCGGTGTCAATGTTAAATCATCTTCACAATTACTACTCATTTTCGATTACTAATTATTCTTAAACTAATTTTGTAAATACTGATGTGAAATGTCAAATTATTGGAACGTTAACAAACTTGAATCGATCTTATATTATTTATGATCATAAAAATGACAGTCTAGTAGTTCATGAAAGTCGTGGGAAATGAAATATCCTGTAAGTACTGAAATTATCATTACAGTACAGTTTGTGATGTAGAAATAAAAAAGTGTTATACAATCGGCCTACTTCTTTGATCGATAAAGCGCATAAAATGGGCATATTTCCATGTGGTCGTAGAAAAAAAAATTTAACAAACCGTACCATGAATTCGAACAAAATTCGACCGAACCTCTCACGTTATTGTCATCAATAATTGAAAGGCCTCAGATAACGTGACACTCCCAACTTCTTCTACTGAAATCTCAGATTTGAGTGCAGTAAATAATGTACAGAGATTAGAGCGAAAGCTTTCACCCACACCACCTAAATCCATCCCTGCACTAAAGCTCGGTATGGAGTCGCAACTCCACCTAAGTGTGTTTTAAAAGCTTTTCTGACATCTTGACCGAGGCGGACACTTTCAAGACATGGAACGGCTTTCATCTTTGCTGACTCCGGCTAGCAGAACTTCTAAGTGACAGCACACTAAAATCTAAGAGAAAACGCGAGGAAACTCTCGGAAAATTTACAAGGCCCGACTTTTGACACGCTTTCGATTTCAAGTCGGCTGATCGGTTCTGACAATACACTTTTGATGTTTTCTAGACAGAGGTGCGGTGTGCTTTGTTCAAGAGATCGTCAAGAATCGTGGACCTGAAGGCGCTGCAGGGAAGAAGTATTTTTGTCAGTTTCTCGTTAATATATCCGGTGACCACGAATTATAATTTCAATTCGGAATACCGTTATGATTTCATAAACTTTCATTCTACACAGTAACTAATAATTCACTAGTTATTTTTTTTGTTTTCATATGAATGAATAAATATCAGAAGAAGCTTTGAAACTGTGTTCCACAATCAGTAGAAGGATATACTAGACGGTTCTATTCAACACGTTGAACACGAAAAAAAAAACGAATATCAATTCGTCCCTCAAACAACCACGACAATTACGATATAAGGCGTCCCGTGCGAGTCATTACACGTTGAAAGGTGATGGCTACGTCTTCCCTAGCTCGCACAAGTCTCTCGAGGACTTCTGAGGGTTGCTCGTGAGAGTGCAGCCGGTTTGTATTCCCAAAACCCAATAAAATGAATTTTTAGGTATAGGCTAGTAAAAATAGAAAATCAATTCATAATAATTCCGAATGTTTGAATGAAACTTTGGTCGAGTGAATGGTACACAGATAGAAATACCTGTGTAGATTTTTTCCTTTGACGCGGTGTAAAAAAAAGTGTAAATAATGTATGGTTGTTTTTTGTTTTACCAATGATTGTTTATTTTGGTTTGTGGTGAAATTTTCTCCAGTTTTGTGATTATTTCGAGACAACCTTGATAAAAAAAATTACCACGAATTAAAAAAATATATGTTCCGGTCAACGCGGAAAGTTGCAAATCTGCTCCACTGTTCGGAATATTTTTCCGATGTATCTACCAAGCAGAACTTTTGGAATTTTCTCGTATTTAATATCAAAGAAAAACATTAGTGTTCGATAAAAAATATATTCGGTACACTTGAATTGGTTTCAAACTTGATTCGTGGTATGAAATAATATACTACTCCAAGTTTGCAGAACTTTTGGAATATCCGCAACGAGTAAATTCAAGTTAATTGCCATTTTCACAATGTTGCGTACTTCGGAAGAGGTTGCAAACTGAGATTTATTACTTTATCGATGTACCATTCACTTGACCAACGTTTGAAAACTTCTGGACTTACTGTTAGGCGAGTTCATACCAGAGTACACTTATTTTTGAACCCGAAGACGCAACAATACATTGGAAAACGACAGTTGAAACGTCGGTAATAAAAATTTCAGAGAATTGAATTTTCTTTCTTTTCTTTGTACTTATGGACAATGAAAGTCCAGAATAACATTACTAAAAGTGAAACATTGTCAACCACCTTCAAAGAAACGTTGGGATTCTCATATTGAGTCTTTGGTAAAAAATTATTTAGTATCACCTTCCTGATTCGATGTTTAAGAAATAGCATTAGTTTGCATGTACTCAAATCCTGTTACTTTGGTTTATTCTAAAGTCACCTAACTTATGGTATTTTATTATAGGGTGGCTCGCTGCAAATGAAATGACCTCATCACCATTGAAAGAAAGTGTATAGTTGAAGCTTCCAATTTCGTCTTCCTGGTGAAGGGTACTATTGGAGTATTTCTCGGGTTGACATATTTTCCCCTGGCACCAATTGTATACATCATTATACGTTTTTGAAGGATATTAGAAGCTACCCTTCCTCACGTTGTCCGTACTTCTTTTCCTTTGAGGACATTAAGTAGATTGTTCATCAGGAGTGACCACAGAAGGTGGGATAGTATCCTGTTTTGTGGGCAGCCCTAGGAGACCTCAAACAGGATGGCTTCATCTTTTAGAGTTGTAAGAGCTGTTCCGATCATGAGCGTGGCTTAGATCCAACCAATAATTGTTGGTGGTATGCCTTTTTCAGCTGAAACTGATCCAATAGAAACTGATACTGCATTATCAAACTAAAGGGTTGAAATGCTTTGATTTCCCAATCAAATGCCGGTGCTGTTATAACTCTCTTAGCGATCTCCCAGTCATTTTTTGGTGGCTCAAATACGGGGGTGGGTTATCGATATCCAGAGTCAGACTTCCCGGAAAGTAATTTTGTATCAAAAGCTCTAACATGTCTTTTCATGAATTTATCTAATGTTGGATATACTTTCGCAGAACTTCTTCCAAGATTCCTGTTTTGCCTTCCTAATTTTATTATTGTAATTTTTTAGAGCAGTCGTGGAAGTGTCCCAGTTACCTGACTCCTCAGCTCGATTGAATAAAAGTCAAACTTCTTTTCTTTGTTTGTCAAGGCGTTTGTTCCACCAGGGAAAATCCGTATTGTCTCTTTTGGTCCTCAGTGAAAAATCTTCGTGATAGGAAGAGATCACTGAGTAACAGTTCTTATTGTTACGAAATACTCTATGCCACTACATGGCAATTATAATTATGTACCAGGCGAGTAAATTCCAAGTAGTCGATGCGAACAAAACTGACGACGGCCAATAAAATCTTTATTCCGTCACCATTGTTGCCATTTCGAAGTGTGGGACAACAACGGAACCTTCCAGATTAGCCGATAACTTATGAAATGTATGTTTCTTGGCAATCTAGATGCCACGGGAATTCTCGATGTTTGTAAGGAACTATATTAGTAACGCAATCTTTATGAACTTGTATAAAAGGACATGTTCAGTCAGAAGGGTGATTGACAAACTTTACCTAGATATTTTTTTGTGGCAGTGTATTTGAATGGAATAATTGGAATTTATCGTTGATTGTTGAGCTCAGATAATCAGTAAATTATGGGAGTATTTGTCATCATCCAGTTATAAACAGATACTCTCTTATGGAACGAACGTAACTATCTCACCCTTGAAAATTCACGATGAGTTGCTGACACTTCGAATGCTTTCAGCACTGGAAGAGCAGGAAAAGTGATCCGGAAAGTGTATTCAAATTTTGTCACCGGAGTTTTCAGTAGAAATCGTTGGAATATTGTTGCACGTGTTTTCTAAGATGTGTAGACTGAAAGGGAAGTTTTCGAAAGGATTCGCATCATCGCCAGAATTTACATTCGTGAAGCTGTACGCATTCTATTCATGCGGGGCGAAAATAAAGTTATACATGAGGTTTATATGTTATGGAACAAGAAGAAAAATTTCGAAGATAGCAAATGCAATGTTGTTTCCACAAATATAGAGGTAGAATGCCTGTAAGTAAGTAAAAATGAGTGTATTCAAATCGAAAAAATCTTTCGCTGAAATTGGCGTCATCAGCGGCCCGAAAATATTTTGAAATTCATAAGAAGTATCAAGTAACGTATTTTGGAACTCACTTGTAACATCAAAGTATTGGAATGGACCCCACATTTTTCTTTTGTTAAGTGGCGACCGGTCAGATTTTCTGAAACTTTCGTATGTCGTTGTACTTGACCTAGTAACCAAAAGTGTCATGGGCCCAACTCAATCCTATGACTAGTTTTCAAGATACGAAGCTGAAAATCGCCAAGATTTTCGGATTTTTTTTTTGTTAACTTACGAGCTAGATTGAATTTCTGTTTCCATAAATACATTCACTGTGACCTTAGGAAAGCATATCTTTCAAAGGTACCCTTAATGAAGCATTTTGAAGAGGAGATATCGCATAGTACACGTTTTTTATACAGGGTGGTTGATAGGAGAGAACCACAGTTTCAATTTTTTTTTCGGATTAATTCAAAACCCTGAAATTATAGATTGATTTGTGGAAAAGCTAATACCCTGCTATATAGGTGTCTATAAACTTCAAAATATACAAGGTGGTTTATTAGTCGAAAAATCTTGAGCACTTTCTATTATAAATTTTCCCCGGTCAAACGTCACCATTTTCTCAGTAAATTTTCATTTTATTAATGTCTTGATGGGTACGATTTCCATATCAGATATAAATTGAAAGGTATAGCTGAAAATATTAACTGCTACAGGGTAACTCACGAGTATGAAAGGTTTTCGCTATCATTATACTTTTCGTACAGGGTGAGCCATACAGCAAACCATCAAACATGCTTTGAAACTGTTAAAACGATAACTTTCAATTTTTTATTGACTTTTCAGAAACTTAGTAACATTACATTGGGTATGCGTAACCGTTAAATTTTGAAATATACGTGGTAATCAAATTGTTTTATAATCACAAACAAAATATATTGGTACACACATATTTGTAAATGAAAAGTTTCAGTACACGGGGTAAAAATTATGGTAATTCTCATTATATACGTGTAGAGCGAGATATATGTAAAGTATATTAAAAACTTTAAGGACAGGTTTCACTGCTTGCTGATAAAGTCCCTGATAACCTAATAGGAACTTATTTGCTAAATGAACTACAAATCTTGGTTTCATAGGGCGCGAATAGATACATCTGTCAAATAAAGTTTCTGGTAACTTAGGTAACTTATCGACCGATTCAAGGTTTTTATCAGGAAGATGAAAAACAAAATTTGTTTTGACTTTAGCGAGTGTATATTGAACTTAAAAATGTCCTAACATGAATTTTTGAAATTTTAAAAGACGAATTTGATGAATATTACGCGATCTCGTAAATCTTGTAAACCAAATTATATCGAAATACTCGACGATGCCGATTTTAGAATTCGATTCTGGCTTACCGAAAGGGCTGTTATAACTTTCTTACATTAATAGAAAGTGATATAAAAAGTACAACTGACTAGTAAGTAAAGTATCAAATATATAACATATAATTATTATTTTCAATGACCGTGACTTTCTTCATCTAATATTTACTTATGTAATATTGGCTATTTGATTTTCAGTAACTTTGCAGTTCCGCCAATGCAACGATTACTTATAACTCTGTGATATTTAGTAATTGGGACGTTTTCAATTGTATTTGGTGACTTCGGAGGAATAAGCAAGGCCTCAGCTGGCAGAATCATTCACAAAGTTTCAGAAGCAATAGCCAAATTGAAACCTGTGTTTGTTAAATTCTCAGCTCAGATCAGATACAGCAAATATTACAGGAATTTTATGAAATTGCAAGATTTCCTAGGGTCGTTGGAGTCATATAAACTATTTTCAATCACTCCCGTATCAAACAAAGATTAATTGAGAGAGAATTTGGAAATTACCTAATTCACGGAGATAAAGGTTATGAAAATACAAATTTTGTGATAACAACTCTTCACAATCCACAAATACCTGTTGAGCACTTGTATGAGTCACAAATCAGAACAAGGAATGTGGCATAAAGATCTTATGGCGTCTGGAAAAGTAGGTTTCCAGAATTTGCAACGAAAATCACGTTGCACCATTCGAAAGTACAAGCAATTATTATTGCATGTGCAGTGCTCTACAGTAACGAAAACTTTTTATCTGGGGTATAGACAGAAATCTACGTGAGCAACAAGGAACGCAATGATATGATAATACCACATAAACAAGAGAGACGCGCTACTGTGCACCTCTCCTGTTACCATACCCGACGCATTAATGGACCACGTGGTAATGCGACACACTACACACTACACACAGCACACGTCGATACCCCTTCCTCGAGCAAATCGAGGAGAATTTGTAGTGCTGTCTCAAAATATAGCAAGCTATTCTTTACGGTTTCATGAAACCACCATACCCAAGATAAAAACTTTCCGATACTGTATAATATGGTCACAGCCATGGGCGGACAAACTTTTGATTGATGACATGCTAATAGATGATACTGATGAAACTAATGATGTTAGTGGTAGAGTTATGAGAAAATAGTCAAAATACTCTGAGAAATTCTGTGATAAACTATTGTTCGTCTGTTGTGATTAAAATCCTGTTTTTTGTATAGTGTTAGTTTATGTATAAGACAAATTGACTTTATTTTTGCATTTATTTAAGCATAACTCAAAAAAATAAACAAGAAATAACGGTATTTTGTGTCATGGTACCGAAACGTAAAACAGCGATATTGCCGTTCCGCCAAATCACAAGTGGCAGATAAATTTACCTGCAACCTATTTTATCAGGGAGTTTGATGGTGAAACATAATAAATAAATCAGCAACCCTAATTTGTTGGATAGTGTTTTCTGTAAGATAATTATCTGAAACTTTATTAGGAACTGATGAAACTGGCCATACAACTTATAATAGTGATTACCTAGCTTATAACTAAATGAATATAAGTATTATTCTTAGCAGAAAAATATGTTCACGTAGGATGATCCACACAGGCAAATGATTCAAATGATATTACAACAACTATCAGAAACTCTAACTGAACCGTCAAATTTCCACGTCACCACAAGGGTAGTGGTTTCGGCGCGTACTTTCTTATAATGGTATCCCCACCCAATCGGATATGAGTGTTGCATTGAAGAAAATGTTTTATAGAATGGAAAACATACAGCGAGTACAAAAATAGAAATGATTACTAGGAAGGTCTAGTAACATACAATGTTTGAAGTAGATATGAAAATGCTTAACCGATGATAATTTTCGTTTCAATTAAGGGATGATACTTGTTTATCAAAGCTCCAACAAAAAGATAAAATTCTTTTAAATAAGCTTCATGCGACGCTGATATTTGTGCAGATTTTTTTTTAATTGTCTTGAAGTGACCATTTCGGGATATTCTACTTGTGAACGTAATTATTCTGTTTTTGTTAGCCTCAAGGGTTGAAAATTGTTGTAGTGCCGTGAAAGGAAAGTTTGCATAGAATATCGAATACCAAGATTTTCCAATGTTTCCGTACAATCTCAACAATCACGATTTCGCTTTTTTGAAACTAGTTCCTTATTCGTAATTTAATGCATTCAAGAAATATGGTTCACCTACGTCTAATATGTAACTATCGGGACCTACTATTATTTCTGTTTCCGTGAGTTGCTGTTGATGACATACTCTCAAAAACTTTAAGTTTACATTCTTCAGATATAGTCCAACCAATATAGCAAAAATTAAGGATGTTTTGCAAATTAATTCTAATAGTAAGCGACTTGCGCCATGACTTCGGGGATACTTTATAAATAACTAAAATCCAAATTGCAACTCAAATTTTTTTTTGTGCAATTGTTTAAACAGTGATTATTAAACAAAAGGGTCCTTTTTTGGTTTTTTGTAAATATCTCAAAAGGTACTGGACGAATGGCTTTACTCATAGAAGACCGTTTGTAGAGAATGAAAAAATCTACAAAATGGTTTTTGGAAAATCCCGATACGACCATTTTTCGCCGAGAAAAGCCGGAAAAACGCTTAAAAAAAGGCCTTTTGTCAAAAATTCGTATCTCCCTCAATTTTCAATATTAAGGAATAATTTTTCGGGAAATGGTAGCTAATATTATGTACGTTGAGTTCCCGAAAAGTGGAAATTGTCGCTTCAATACACCTACAATCGGGTTTTAAAAAAAATTACAGCTATATTTTGCATGATGCGTCATATTACGGGAAATGGTCCGATTTGAATTTTCAAAGCGGCATTTTGAAGTTAAGGTTAAAAACTACAATTTTTCTATCTCACATTTTCCCATAAGTTTGGAGAACATTGTTAAAAATGCTTCTGAACACAGCGCTTCGAGTGAAAATTCGTCGCCGAGTCGTGCTAAGGTAGTAGTGGAGGGGGCGCCGAGAATTCAGGAGCAGATGTGCCCGTTTGGCCTTGAACGCCGCTCTCAAAGGCGGTCTATCTATGTTAGTTGCCACGCAGCTTTTACATTGTACAGATCTACGGTTTTTGGAGAAGAATTAAAAATTTTCTTATTATTAAATTTCAAAGTTTATTTAACAATGGCAGTTTTGTACCAGTGAACATCTTAAAAAATTAATATATTCAACGAGTATTAGTTAATTATTATTAACTTTACTATTGTTTATTTGAACTGCAGGGTGATTAAGTGCAATATTTGGGTAATAAACTACATAAAAGTAATGCAATTACAAGCGACGTCTTTGCTGTATACAAAAAAACACCTTGTGCGCGCAACCGGTCTCTCACTTCTCCTCCGCTTCTCGGCGCCCCATCCACTACTACCTTAGCGCTACTCGGCGACGAATTTTCTCTCGAAGCGCTGTGTTCAGAAGCATTTTTAACAATGTTCTCCAAATTTATGGGAAAATGTGAGATAGACAAATTGTAGTTTTTAACCTTAACTTCAAAATGTCGCTTTAAAAATTCAAATCGGACCATTTCCCGTAATATGACGCATCATGCAAAATAGGGCTGTAATTTTTTTTTAAACCCGATTGTAGGAAAACTATTGAAGCGACAATTTCCACCTTTCGGGAACTCAACGAATTTTTGAAAATAGGCCTTTTTTTAAGCGTTTTTCCGGCTTTTCTCGGCGAAAAATGGTCGTATCGAGATTTTCCAAAAACCATTTTGTAGGTTTTTTCATTCTCTACAAACGGTATTTTATGAGTAAAGCCATTCGTCCAGTACCTTTTGAGATATTTACAAAAAACCAAAAAAGGACCCTTTTGTTTAATAATCATTGTTTAAACAATTGCACAAAAAAAATTATGAGTTGCAATTTGGATATTAGTTATTTATAAAGTATCCCCGAAGTCATGGCGCAAGTCGCTTACTATTAGAATTAATTTCCACGAAAAATCTATATTGGTTGGTTGGACTAATATTCTTTCTAGGTTTTCTTGGGAATTCCATACCTACTATGAAAGAATGCCTTCGAACTGGAGAAAGAACATTAAAACGTATACAGTTCGGATCCATTAGAATTTGATTGAGTTAATTTCTTACAGCTTTAGAATAATTTAAGCGAATTCTCGTATTTTCACCTAGGTACATCTAGTGGAGAAAATCCAGCAGCGTGACTTTTAAAATAAACAACTTGCAGAACATTTATATTTGCTTCCTGGTTTAAGCGAAATAACTGTCTGGGTTGAGACAGTCTTCCACATACGTAACAACTTCGTAACAAAATCTCTACAAAATACTGAAAAACTCAATATAAATAATTTTGTTTACAACAATAATATGTATTGTCAAAAATCTTCAATGATAAAGTAAAATCGACAATGTCGAAGTACTCTTCTCCCCAAATATTTCCACCATGAGCAAAATACGAGTCAAACATCTGACAGAAAATAACTACTTTCCTGGCTAATATCGTTTGTACCCTTGGTTTTATATACCCTCTAAGTCACCCCACACGTATATTGTGAAGTACCCCCTAGTATAAAATAGTTTGCTGTATGGCTCACCCTGTAAAAAAGTAATGATATTGAAATCTTTAGCATCGAAACTGAAGAAGAAATGTGTTCTTTGTTGCGCAAATGTTGAATTATTGAGTGTTTGAAAAAAGTATTTTGAATTATTATTGGATCCCCCTGTAGCAGCAAATATTTTTAGCTGTATTTTTCAATGTACATATCTAACTAACGTACGCAATGCAGTTTTTTAATTTGAAGAAAAAACCTGATGAAATTAGAATTTCTCTACTTTAACGCCCTGTATGTAGAAAATTGGTCATAGGATCGGATGTAGAAATCGTACCTCTCAACATATTATTAAAATAAATATATACTGAGAAAATGGTTACATTTGACCGGGGAAATTTTATAATACAGAGTGTTCATGATTTTTGTACTTTTCTTAAAATAGAATACCTTTCGTCTAATAAACCGCCTTGAATAAGTGTAATAACACCTATATAGGTACCCATAAGTACAGGGTTTTGAATTGATCCTTAATAAAATTATTTGATATTGTGGTTCTCTCTATGAAACACCCTGTATAAAAAATGTATCCTATACGATATTTCCTTCTCAAAAGGCTATACCTTTAAAAAATATGCTTTCCTAAGATTACAGTAGAAAAAGTGATAATTTGAAAAAAACTACTGTCGTTCATTTGTGAGTCACCCCGTAAATATGAATATTTTTAATCTTTCTTATTCAACATTGTATTACTGAAACGTATAGTAAATGTGGGTATGCAAAAGAAATTCAATCTAGCTCGTAAATTAACAAAAAATAAATCGAAAATCGTGCATGGCAATTATCAGCTTAAACACCCCGTATGTGGAAAACTAGTCATATGATTGAGTTGAGCCCACTGACACCTTTGGTTACTATTTCCAAAGTTTAAAAAGGGGAACATTGTTCATGAAAATTGAAAAATGAGATTTATTTGTAATATCTAACAGAAAACAACTATCTCCCCGGCTAAAGCCACGCTCGACATTGAACTACATCTGAAACATATTGTGAAAAGACTCTAACTGAAAAAAAAAATCTGAAAGTGAAAATTCGCATTTTCATTCAGATAGTTGATTTTTTAATTTTCTCTAGTTTTCATTGAATATTCATTAAATAAGATAGGGAGAATGCTATTAAAAAATATCACTCACAGAAATCGTTCATTTCATAGAACCAAGGTTCGCTTCTCTCGCATTCAATCCCCAATACATTTTGGTCGACGAAAATCTATTTCGCTTTGCCAAGCTCATCAGGAAGATTGATAAAATTGGAAAACAGTCTCTTCAGAAGCAATTATACACATCAAAGATGGAATTGTTGAAAATATTTCTTCTGCGGTAACACTTTGAAAGTTATGCTTTGACATAGACCTGTCATGGCATTGCATTTTGATTTTTGGTCGAAAATATGGATGGGATATTCATAAAATCTGTTGTGGAATCATCTGCGGCTGAAAGACAAACTTTCTAATGGTTCTATGAATTTCTCCTCCTATATTTCAATCAAGTCTGGTTAACGAAAAAATTCGAAAATAAACATTTCATCAAAGGTACATATATGTTTTTTCTTTCTAATGAGGGTTGAAGCTACACGATTCAGAGATGCCGAACTGTTTTTAGAAGTCCAATCATTTTAAATACATACTATTTTATAAACTGAAAATCAACTGAATACTGAACTATTGAATGTGAAGTTGGATCATTTTTGTATCTACTATTTCAATTTTCAATACCAGTTTGAAGTAATTTTGTATCTCATAAATTTATTTTCCGCATTTGGTTAAAACACTCTCATTATTTTTTCCACAGCAACTTCAATCACTAGGAACTTCCGAAGAAATATAATTAATTCAAACCGTAATTAGCAGTATGAATTAATTGAAAGCACCCTCGAAGACAAGGGAAAGCAGTGTGGCATGCTACGGGATATTTGTCCTTTCTAATTAGCTCTTACCTTCGTTAATCCATAACAACCTCGTAGGCAGCGTCGTCGAAAATCAACCGAATGAAAACATAATAGGTTGGGCAAAATGTTCGAAAATGATAATGTTGATTTTAGTTCGAAAATATGAATAGGAGATTCATAAAATCTGTCCTGGAATCATCTGCGGCTGAAAGACAAGCTCTAGTCGCTATTTTCCATCGTTCAAGATAACCTCTCGGGAGGTATTCATGTTGAAAAGGGGAACATTCTCTATGAAAATTTAAAAATGAAAAATGTGATTTATTTGTAACATCTAACAGAAAATGACTACTTCCCCGGCACAAGCCACGCTGGACATTGAACTACATCTGATAGATATTGTGAAAAGACTAACTGAAAAGGAAAGAAAAAATCTGAAAGTGAAAATTGGCATTTTCAAACAGATAGATGATTTTTCTTTTAATTCTCTCTAGTTTTCATTGAAAAAATCATTAAATAAATTAGATAAGGAGATTCTGGTCCAGAACACCCTTAAAACCCCAGATCTCATCAACATATACAGGGTGTTTTACAGACTAGCAACATTTTCAATTTGTTTTCATCTATAATATTTGGTGGTTTTTGATTTTTTTTGTGTATAGTAACAAAGTACCTGAAATGTTCAATTACTGCTCTAGAAAATCAAATATTACTTTTTCATGGCAGTTGAGAAGTGAATGTGTGTATGTGTGTGATTGGGTGTGATGGCTTTGGGGTATACCAATTAGCCAGACTATTTTATATTTTGTTGAGAAGTGAAAAAATGGGGAAAACACATTATTAAGGACACTTAAAGCACAAAAGTAACAACGGTTTCTGTATCAGAACACCCTGAAACCCCCACCAAAATTTACTGGGTGTCATCTGTACCTGGCAAATTTAATAACTTTTATTTATCCGTAATGTTAAATTGTTTAAAAAAATTCCTTTTCCAATCAAAAAGCACCTAAAATATTTAACTGATGCTGTATAAAATAACGGAATATTTTACTTCCATGGCTAGATATGACCAGTTGAAAATTGATAAAAATTGGGGTAAACATCTTTCTATTACCGAGACATCCGATTCTGGTTCAGAATATACCGCAAAGCCTCCAGAATTCGTTGCTCGGACATGTTTCCATTTACAGATGACTTCCTATATAATTTCATGATACGAGCAACGAGATCCGGGGCTTTTATGGTGTTCTAAACCAGAATTTGGTGTTAGCTCGAGGATAAAAAAATCTTTAGTATGTTTTCCTTGATGTTTCAATTTTCAACTGATCATATATAGGCATCAAAAAGTCATATTTCGTTATTTTGTACAGCATCAATTATTGAACGTTTTTGGGTACTTATGACCAGAGAAGATTTGTTTTTAAATCAACTAACGCTACGGGTGAATAAGCGCTATCAATTTTGCCAGCTATAGATAACACCCTGTATATTTTATGATTCAAGAATTGAGTTTTAGGAATTTTAGGGTGTCCTGAACCAGAATCCACTGTTACGTTTGTGCACAATAGTCCTTGATGTGTTTTCCTCACTTTTTCACTTTTCGACTGATTATAGCTAGCCATGAAAAAGTAATATTTGAATATTTTCTATAGCATTATTCGAACATTCTTAAGTAATTAGTGAATATGGGAAAAAAACAAATCAACCGAACATTGGATGGATAAAAATCAATAATATGTTAGTTACAGATGACACCCTGTACATTTAAATTAATCAAGTACTGCTATTTCGGGGTTTCAGAGTGATTTGGAATACAATTTAGTGTTTTTTCTGTGATAAAAAAATCCCTAGTATATTTTTCCCTAATTTTCACTTTTCAATTTGGTCGTAGGGAAGCAATGAAAAAATAATATTTGAATATTCTCTACAGCATTATTTAAACATTTTTAGGTACTTGGTGATCAAGGCAAAAAAATCGAAAACAACCAAATATTATGGATGAATAACAAATTAAAAATGTCATTAGTTATAGATAACACCTAGAAACAGAATCTGGTGTTATTTTTGCGATAAAAAAATGACTAGTATGTTTTCCCAATTTTTCACTTTTCAATTGGTCGCAGGTAGCCGTGGAAAATGGATATACGAATGTTTCATAAACCTGAAGGTAGATATTTCTGGGTACTATATGTAAAAAAAACAAATTTTGAAATCACTGTACTGTTAAGAAAATATGAGGGTGTGGCTGCTCAAAGTGGGACACACTGTATATATAAAATAACTTGTGACATCTACACAAACGAACAATGGAATCCAAAGTCAGAAATTTTTCTACTCATTGGCAGGCAGAGTCAACAATTTTGTTCAATGCGTCAGAAGGAATGCAAACACAGTTTAAAGTGTTTTCGATTTGATTCCGAGAGTTCCATCATCTGCCAACGGCCGTTTCGGTGTTTACAACTCCTCAGATCAGCTTTATGCAGCTCACGAAATCAAAACGAATTCAATATGAATTTTGATTTCGAGAATTTTTTTTCACAATTACAGCAGACACTATGATCATAAAACTAACTTTTTCCGTCAACCTTTACAAAAAATGACATTTTACGTACTAATTTCCGGACGAAAAATCAAATTTTTGAAGGCAAGTACTTTTCGTCCGCAAACACCTTTCCATATGATACGGCATAGTGACCACAGCGGACAAAAAGTGTTTGCGGACGAAAACTACTTGCCTAAAAAAAATTGTCGATTATTGATTCAAAAATCGGAAATTAGTTAATAATTTGTAGAGGTCGACGAAAAAATGTAATATGCACCTCGGCGAAACACTGCTATTGTCTCGCCTGCTTGCTAGCCTCGGCTGCGCCTCAGCTCTCAATTTGCAGACTTTCCTTTTTATATTGGTACATAAATAACTATTTTAGTTGGAACTTAAAAAACATTATTTTACTTTTTTCTTGTTAGTGATTTGAATTATTGGACATTTAGATAGCTTATACATTTCGGATTGCTATTGAGTTATTTTCTCATAAGTAATGTTATGTGCGTATTTGAATGAAGTGTCGACCATTTTTTTTTTCTAAGAGCTGCGCTTGTAGAAAAAATAATGTGTTTATCTCGAGCACAAAGTGTTATTGCCGTTCTCCAAAGATTAATCTTTTTGTCGAGCGAAAATCAATCACTTTGCGCTCTAAATACACAAATAGCTACCTATTAAAGAACTAAAGTAGAAGTAACATTTATGTTTGATTTTTACCAGAATATAGGATATATAAGATGTTCTGGAAATTACGGAAACAATTTGATTATAATAGATTCACAAGTTTCATCGTTTACAACTTACTTTAAATAAGGGGGAGGAAAAGTATGAGTTTCCTCCCTGGTTTGAGGGAGGAAAGTGTGTTCTTTCTATAGGGGTAGGAGGAAAACTATTTTAAATCTATAACCGAACTCATATTCAGTGGCCAACATTGCCAACCCATTAAAATTATATTGGATTATAATGTTACAGATAATTTTTGTGATCAAAATACATTTTTGTGGGTTGTGTTCATCCTTTTGCAGTTCAATTTAGGTGATGTTGCTGATCCAAAATGTTGCAGCCATAGGCAGTCGCCCACCTTGCCAGCCGCCTAATGCCGGCCCTGCCTCAGGAAAAATATTTCAGTACGCCCATGAGGAAGAGATTTTCTCTTGTTCGGTAATCGACACTAGCGACTCAAGCGGACTAATTAGTAGCATGATAAATGAATGGCGTAGCTGCACACTGCTGTATTTCCAAACAAAAGCCAGCCTTGGCTGTAGTAATTGTTAAAACCAGAGCCGTTCCGGCAAATTGCCGGATTTTATTCAATTAATTCGTTGTGGATTCCATGCCATAGCTTGTAATGCATCATTTAATTTTGCTTTATTTTCCCTAATACATTTTAGATTAATTGTATGTGATGAATTGCACGGTTTAACTTCGTTGACTATGTTTTGGACTGGTCAAATGAAGTGGAATCGACTTCATCAATGTTCGATTGGTGATCGAATTATGTTCACCCAATATTAATTTACAGAAACTATTTCGGATGGTATGACACAATGTAGATTCAGAAAGAGTTTCTTAGGTTTTCGTCCACACTTATTTAGAAATTTGCAACTACGGTGACTCCAGTTCTTGACAAATTATTCAGCCCCGCTAAAGGAAGTTATTAGACCATAACAATGAATTGCATACCCATCGCATGGTGTTCTCAGTTTTTCAAAAATACACTATTTTGTACATTTCAAAAATACAGGGTATCTCCGTGAGTGATATGGAAAGTTATCGTAGATTATTTTGTTAAAAGTTGCAGTACCATCCTTTGTTTCGAAAATCGGGCAATTTGGTAAAATTGCCAGTGAACGAGGCCCACAGTTCTTACACTCGTTGAATTACAGAAAATCGAAAAAAAATCAATCATCACTAAGGAATATTAATTTACTATCCTATGTATTTGTCTGATACTTCATGAACGTCCGATTTTCTAGGCAGTGCTGATTTAAATGATCCCCCGACTCCACGCCCCAAGGTCTCTTTCACTCAACTCTTATCAGTATCATAATAGAGAGGATCTACAACATAACTTAAAAAATTCGCAAAGTTGTGAAAAGCGATTTTTTGTTGATAACTAAAAAACTACAGCTCCTATCGAAAAAAGTTAAATTAGGAAATTGTAGGTATTAGAAAAATCTATAATAAAGATTATAATTTTTTGATATCATGATACTTTTCGAGTTATATCGAAAAAACCGTGAAAAATCGGGTTTTCTATAACTCGTTAACTGTAAGATATTAAAACTTGTTAGTTACTGTTATGTGTAGCATATGGTAATCCAAAAAAGGTTTTTATTTGGAAAATTGATAAACATTGATTATTTTTTAAAATATATGAAGTTTTCTCAAAAAAAATGCTCTTTTAATTTGGCTATTCTTGCTCGGGGATTGATGCTACAGTAACGATTCAGAGTTCATTTTTTTCTGTAAGAGTTGTAGTTTCATAAAATCGAATGAGTATATTGATTTTTTTCAATTTTAAGGGTCAAAAAATGACTTAAAAAAAATTGCACAATTTTTTCAAATGTTCTTTCTAAATAAATTCCTTATTTTTGTTTTTATAGAAATAACTTTTATGAAAATAGATTCCTAGCGTGATTTCACGCATTCAAAAAAAAAGTGTATTCCTACAATCACTAGAAGCCGAGATAATTTTTTTATTTCAAAAAAATCTGGAAGGCGTAATAATCATCGTACAGCAGTCACCTTCATGGATATTGAGGTTGAATACAATAAAAAAATACTAGGATATGTCTAGTCCATTTGCAGTATAATTAATTGATGAATAAAGTGAGGCGTGCAGGCGCGGCTCGCGGCAGCTGTAGCGGGTGGCGGAGTGGGGATAGCACTGAAAACTTATTTCGTGCGTTCAAAGTAGCTTGCGCTTGAAAAATATTGAGTATCTCGGCTTCTGGACAACGCACAAAAATCCCTTTTTTACCTAATTTGGGGTAGCTCGTCGAGAAAAACAAGAATATCATATTCACAAAATGATAAAATAATTTATGAAATTATTACAGAAAAAATATTCATATATTATATTGATACAGCTTCACTAATTTTCCTTTTTTAATTGGAGGATTGTCCGCTGAATCATTTGGCTCTTCTTCTTTTTCTTCTTCTTCCATAATGTCTGTGAGCAGACTATCCATGAAATTGGGCAATTCTTCATCTATTTCGATGGTAGGCGTCTCAAAATTCGTATTCACTGGAATCACAATGTGTGCAAACACTCGAACATTGTAGAAATTGCTTTATGCAGCCACAGGTTTTTGTTTTGCAACCACTGATACAGCTGCATGAGATATTTCCAATATCTCATCTGGTATCAATGGATCATCAGTATAAACTGGCATTAATGCTCTATTCGTAATTTTTCATCCCCACTGAGTGATCTTTTTGTCTTTGCCCAACCATTTTTGCAAATGCAAATAAACTCTGAAGACATGTTGTTTGGCGGCTCCTTCAGTAGAAGGAAGATTTGCTAATTGAAAAGTTGCCTTTGGTTAATCGTTTAAAACACTCAAAACGATGTTCATTGAGAGTTCCTTCCTTATTATTGTAGAATAAAGAAATAATTTAGCATATACTATGTCACTTCTTCAAAAAGAGCAGTTTCTTCATAAAATACATCCAATAATTAAAGGTGGTCTGGATTCGAATGAAAAATGTTCAGTAAAAAATGAAGAATCCCTTGAGGTAAATAATTACACAAATGTACTGAATGAAAATGGTTATATGTCTTATATTAATACAACAACACGAGAAACTCAAAACTCTAAATCAACAATTACCATATTTTTGCCAGAAGAAATAAAGAAAAAATAAATATAAATGCATATGTTATTGAAACAAATCTAACCGATCATTATACGACATTCTTATCTGTTTCATACGAAAAAAAGCATATTAAAGATGAACAAACTGTGGAATTACAAAAACCCTTTTTGGATTATAACAAGCTGAACCACCTGTTACGTAAGGAAAACTGGCAAAATATTTTTTTGAGCGATGATGTTCAACATTGCTACAACTTATTTATAGAAAAAATCGATAATAATATATTGAAGTGCACTAAAAATAATAATAGAATCCTATATCCCAAAAAAATTAAACCATGGATCACAACAGGCCTCATAAATTCAATCAAATATAGGGATCGTCTGAAAAAAAAAATGATGAAAAATTCTTGAATCCAAAATAAAACAGAGTATTCACAATATCTAAATATGTTGAATAGATTACTGAAAGAAACAAAAAATCAATACTATAGAGACAAAATATATGACGCTGGTATGAACTACAAACAAATTTGGGATATTATAAACTGCGCATCCAATCCAACAAAAACGAACTAAAAAATATTTCAATTTATAATAAGGACGGTATAGAAACTGAAAATAATCTAGATAAAACAAATATTCTGAATGAGTTTTTCACTGACATAGGTAAAGAAATGACAGAAAAGGTCAATAGAGAGGATAAACTAAAACCCAATGAACTAATAAATGAACAAAATGTTTCTTCCACAATGTATCTGAAACCAGTCTCGCCAAATGAAATTATCGAACATATATCAAATCTAAAAAATAAATCTTCAGCTGGTCCTGACGGCCTGACTGTAAAAACTATCAAAACAGTACATATGCATATAATTTCACCACTGACATACATCTATCTTTCTCGAAAGGTTTAATACCGAAACAATGGAAGGAAAGCAATATAACACCAGTTTTTAAATCTGGAAATAGAAAAAATCCCAGTAACTATCGACCTATTTCAGTAATCAATAACTTCGCGAAGCTTTTTGAAAAATGTTTGAAATCTAGACTGATGGATTTTTTTGAGAACAACCATATAATATCCAACAGACAATTTGGTTTTAGAAATAATTTAAGTACAGAGCATGCTATAATTGACCTCACAAAAGTCATTGTAGAATCCTTGGACAAGTCAGAAAAATGCCTTTGTATATTTCTCGACTTGGCCAAGGCTTTTGATACGGTTTCCCACGAACTTCTACTAGAAAGACTAAATGAGGTAGGTATACGCGGTCCAACACTGAACATTCTAGAAAACTACTTAAAACACAGATTTCAGAGAGTAAAAATCGATCATATATACAGTACGCCTCTTGAAATAACCACAGGTGTACCTCAAGGAACAGTATTGGGTCCAATTCTGTTCTTGGTGTATATCAACTCAATAGCAAAATTAAAAGATTTTCAGGGTCATCTTGTATCTTACGCTGATGATACAGCTACTGTGTTCACTGATAATAACTGGAATAAACTGTACGATAAAGCTGAAAAGGGCCTTTCGAAAATCTCACAATATCTCAATTTTAGCATGCTGACGCTGAACACGTCAAAAAGTAAATTTCTAACATTTTCCACAAACGTCGATTCACAACCCAAAAGAGCAAATATTTTTATTCATAATAAGACATGTTCTCAACAAAACTGCGACTGCCCAACTATTCAAAAAATCGAAAAAATTAAATATCTCGGAGTTATTGTCGATCAACACCTAAGGTGGAATGAGCATGCTGTATATATAAATAAAAAAGCTAGGCAATTAATTCGAAAATTCTATATACTTAGAAACATATTAGACCAGAAAAACCTTTAACTCATATATAAATCATTAATAGAACCACTATTCAGATACTGCATAGTTATATGGGGAGGTTCATATAACAATGCAATTCAAATTTTGAAAACTACACAAAACTGTATACTGAAAATAGGATTAAAAAAACCCAAGCGTTTCTCCACAGACAGGCTTTATGAAGAATTAGACATTTTCAATATCTACCAACTATATATCCATCAATGCTTGTTATATATGCATACTACATCGAAAAAAATTATAAATTCTAACAAAACTATTCCAACTCGCTTTACTACTAACCAATCGATGGATATACCTCTTGTTATGAACTCAACGAATTGTGAGTTGAGTTACTCTTGTGGACTGTATTAATTGACTTTTAATTGTAAATAGGACACTAGCTTATAGTTTTTAAAGGTTTACTGAATATAATAATACAATGAATTCTATCATGCATCTGACTTTTTTTTCTGTCAGAATAATAATTTATTTTTCAATCACTCAAAAAAGACAAATCGGGCAGTCCAGTTTCTCTACAGAGTGATCTTCATTGCAGTTCGCTTCCGCTAACTAAATACCGTACATATCGCCCGCCTTGAAACAATACGTTTGTTTCAACAAAAATATCTAATCAATTTTACGAACACTATTGTCAATATCATTGATAGGAAGAACACAAATCTTCGTTACAGGACGTTTGAATATATGGTTTCCAATTTGCACAGATACGACCCTGACGACGTCATCTTTACCACGATGAAGTTCAGTTATTCTTCCTAGAGTCCATTTTAAGGGAGGTTGGTTATCTTCTTTGATGATAACAAGGTTTCCAGTCTCAAGAGAAGTGTTGAATGATGACTTCCATTTTGATCGAACTTGTAATTCCGAAATATATTCTTTGTGCCAACGGCGCCAAAAATGTTGTAAGATTTGAAGTTGTCGTTGATATTTATTCAGCCGGTTCTCCTGGATGTGCAGTACACTAGGTTCTGGAATTGCTGTCATTGCTCGTCCAATGAGGAAATGAGAAGGGGTGAGGGGATTGAAATCGGTTGGATCAGATGACAAAGGATTGAGAGGTCGGGAATTAAGTACACTTTCGATCTGAATAATCACTGTAGTGAATTCTTCATAAGTCAAATGAGCATTACCTATAACTCTCGTGATATGTCTTTTGACAGATTTTACTCCGGCTTCCCACAAACCACCAAAATTTGGGGACTTGGCCGGAATAAATTTCCAACTGATACTTTCGTTGGATGCATTGTTGATAATAGTTTGAGCATTATCTTTTATAAATTTAGAAAATTCTTTCAATTTGGCATCGGCGCCCACGAAATTTGAACCATTATCTGAATAGATAACTTCTGGTTTACCCCTCCTAGCAACAAATCTTTTCAGACATGCGAGAAAAGCATCAGTAGTGAGATCAGTGACCACTTCAAGATGCATAGCCTTGGTACTGAAACAAATGAATAAACAAATATAACTTTTTATCAATTTTGCACCTCTTGTTCGGCGATCTTTGATAAGAATTGGTCCAGCGTAATCAACGCCCGTTTTATGAAATGGAAAACATTGAGATAATCTAGCAGATGGTAAGTTGCCCATGATGTATTGTGATGCTTCAGGATTTGACTTGAAACATTTTATACATTTTCTGACGACTAATCTAGAAGTGTTTCTTCCGCATAATGGCCAGAACTGTTGCCTTATTGAATAAAGAAGTTGTTGTGGCCCACAATGTAACAGACGTTCATGTTCTCTTTCGAATATGAGACGAGTTATTACATGTTTTGCTGGTAGAATCATGGGATGTATTTTATCAAACCTGTAGTTTGCATTAGAAATTCTACCACCGACTCTGATAACTTTGTTCTCAGCGTCCATAAATGGGTTGAGGCAAAGTAGTTTACTTGACTTGTCTAAAAAACGATTATTCTTTAGGGTCACATATTCTTGAGGAAAAACCTCTTGTTGTGTTACTGATACAATCAAATATAGAGCCTTTCTACATTCACTGGCAGTCAATACGCCCAGTTGACGATCCTGTAATGCTGGGCATCTCAAATTTGAGTAATACCGTAAAAGATAAGCTACCACACGCTGCAGCTTCATATATTTTGAAAATCTAGAAAAGAGGTTGCTGAAAAATTCAATTGAGGTTTTATTGACAACCTCAGCTACAGCAACAACTATCCGCTGCTCAGGAATATCTGATACATTCTCTGCATCGATATGATTCCAAGAGCTTTCATTTTTCTCTAGCCATGGAGGCCCCTTCCACCACAATTCGGAAGATTTGATTTGATCGGCATCTATACCTCGTGATAGTAAATCTGCTGGATTCTCCGCTGAATTCACATGATGCCAATCAACTTCATTCGTCAAACTTTGAATTTCGCTGGTGCGATTCGCAACGAACGTTTTCCACCTACTACTGTCTGATTTGATCCAACATAGTGCAATCGTTGAGTCCGTCCAGTAGTAATAGGCATTGAACTTTATTTGCACCGCGGAACGAATTTTCGTGACTAAATGTGCTAATTCATATGCTCCGCATAGTTCCAATCGCGGAAGGCTCACCTTTTTTATTGGCGCTACTCGCGACTTAGCACATAACAAACTAGATTTATAGGATCCATCCTTTTCCTCACACCGTATATATACACAAACTCCATACGCGCTTTCTGATGCGTCAGAAAAGGCATGTAATTCAATACGTTTACAATAGCTAGACAGAATCCATCTTGGAATATTTATTTCATTTAAAATATATAAATTATCTCTGAATTTTATCCAACGAGTTTGGATATTCTGAGGAATTCCTTCATCCCAAGATAATTTAGATTGCCACAAATGCTGCATAATCATCTTAGCAATTACGATGACAGGTCCTAACAAACCCAAAGGGTCATAGATTTTTGCTATAGTAGACAAAATTGTCCTTTTTGTTACCGGACCCATCGTTACTTTGATAGAATATTGTATATAGTCTAGTTCAGAATTCCACATGAGACCTAGAGTTTTGTTATGGCTGTCACCCAAATCCAAAATGCTACATTCTATTTCGGAATGTACCTTTATAGCATTCTGAACAGCTAAATTATTGGTACGATATTTGCGGAGTTCAAAACCAGCACCATATAGAATCGAATGAACTCCTGCCTGAATCTCCAACAAATCATCGATACAATCTGCTCCTGTGAGCAAATCGTCCATATAAAAATCTTCTCTAATGACTCTACTGATTACAGGAAGGGATGACTCATTTTCGTTGGCAAGCTGTCGAAGACACCTTGTTGCCAAGTATGGTGCAGATGCAGTCCCAAATGTCACTGTATTGAGTTCAAAGCACCTGAGTCTCTCAAAGGGCTCTTTCCTCCACCATATCTTTTGCAATGGCCATTGAGATTCAGTAATGAGGATCTGAAGATACATTTTAGAAATGTCACCGCTAATAACGAACCTATATTTTCTGAATCGTAATATTATTGAGATGAGGTCATCCTGTACTGTTGGACCCACATATTGCACATCATTCAATGACAAACCGCTATCGGTCTTCATAGAAGCATCGAAGACAACGCGAAGTTTCGTAGTCAAACTAGCTTCTTTTATCACTGCGTGATGTGGCAAATAGTAACAAATTTCATCAGTGTGGCTGAATAAATCAGAACTATTTTCAGGTATTTCATGCATATATCCTAGATTTTCATAGTCATCCATAAATTTAACATACTGCGATTTCAATATTGGATCTCTATTAAGTTTTTTCTCTATTGCATAAAAACGTTTCAAGGCAATGTTCTTCGAATTCCCCAACATATTCACCGAAATAGTATCTGTTTCACGGAGCGGCATACTTACTATAAACCTACCCTCAACATTTTTAGTATGAGTATTCATGAAGTGATCCTCACAAAATCGCTCATCTTTGGATAACTTTGATTTATTCGTACTGTATTCTTCTATATGCCAGAACTTAGTTAATTGAGTATCGATATCGGAATTAGTTTTGGGAGTCATATTTTTAGAGACAGTACAATAGCTATAGTTGTATTTTGCATTCGGAATCGATCCGCCTGCAACCACCCAGCCTAACTGGGTCTTTTGCAGTAAAGGTAAATTTCTACCTAGCTCAATCTGGCCAACGCACAGAAGATTCCAGAAATGACGAGCACCAATCAAAATATCGATTTCACCTTTACAATGAAAATTGGGGTCGGCCAATCTTATATTATTGGGAATAGACAATTGCGACCCTTCAAATGATTCTGATGGTATAGGACCTGTAATTTTAGGAATAATCAAACATGACACATCACCTACGAAATTTCCGAATTTAGCTCTCAAACTAACGGTTGTGGAATGATCAATACTAGTGAGTGATTGTCCCACTCCCTCCACTGAAAATTCCACCTTCTTTTTTGGTAGACCTAATTTCGTACACAAATTCATAGTAATAAAGTTGCTTTGACTACCGCAGTCAAGAAACACTCTTGCCTCGTGAAAATTATCATGATTATCCTTCACCAGTACTATAGCTGTAGATAGTATAGCTTGTTGAGCACTCAAATTTAAATTGCATGTAGTTACTTGTGTTGTTGACGAATAAACCTCATTATGAGAAGGCGATTCTTCAACTTCTGTCCTAATTTTTTCGGAACTTCGTTCCAAATGAACGAGAGAATTGTGTTTTCTGTTGCATTTTTTGCAGCCATTGAGTCTACAAAATTGATTTGAATGACCTGGTCTGAGACAATTCAAACAGAGATGTCTATTTTTAGCTTCCTGAATTCTCATTTCAATAGGCAATTTTAAAAAACTTTCGCAATTGTAAATAGCATGTGCACCTTTGCAGAAGAAACACTTCAGACCGTTTTCTTGTTTACTCAGATTAACTTGAACCTTTTGTTTATTCTTTTGATTAGAAAAATTACCATTCGATTTCATCAATTCTTTTTTATTGAATTGTAACTTTTCTAATAACTCACATCTGTTTTTCAAAAAAGTTATCATTTCCTCCAATTTTGGAAGTTCACCTTCTATTTCATATTCCTCCCAATTTCTCCTTGTAACAGGGTCTAGTTTCATTGTGATGATGTGAATCATCAAGATATCCCAATTTTCCGTAGGAAGTCCCAAAGAACTCAAAGCTCGAATATGTTTAGTTATATTGTCCGAGAGGCGTCTCAGTTCGACATATGATTCTTTATGAATATATTCTAATTCAAAGATATTTTTCACATGGGTGAAAACTATCAATTGTTTATTTTCATAACGTTTCATCAACAATTCCCATACCATTTCATAATTACTATCAGAAACTTCTATATTTTGAATCGCATGTGAAGCTTCCTCGCTTAAAGACGATCTCAAATAATAGAACTTTTCTGATTTGCCTATTGCGGGATTATTATGTACCATGGCCTTGAATGCATCTCGAAATTCGATCCACTGATCATACTCCCCATTGAACACCGGAAGTTTAATAACAGGTAACTTGATATTGGATGTCGTCTGTTTTGGATTCACAGAAGTAGAAATAACATTGATCTTATGATCTTCATATTTTGAGATTACACCCTGTACTCTACTTAGCAAAGCATAATAATTTTTTTCAAATGAGATACTTTCCTCTTCCACACCTTCTGGATCAATGATCTCAATTCCTAACTGAACTTCGTTAAAATTATTCAAAGAAGGCGTGAAATTGGCAAGTCTATTTTTCAAATCCAAAACGATAACATCTGTCAACTTATCAAAATCCAAAGATTCAATATGATTTGAAAATCTTGTTAATTGGGCTTTCAAAGTACGCCGTTTAATTTTCAATTTGTTAATTTCACTTTCCATTTTTTTTATATTCAGTTCAAAAATATAGCAGTAGATGAATGGAGTTATAGGATGTTACTGATTAGGAATTGAAAATAAATAGAGGAATAGGAATGAATATAGGAAGCAGGAATCTCACCCCTTCTTCTTGTCTTGCTAAATCTTCTAGCTGCTGGCAATAGGCACCAAAAATCGGGATCAACTCGTAGGGATCCGGCTCGAAGGACCAATGTTATGAACTCAACGAATTGTGAGTTGAGTTACTCTTGTGGACTGTATTAATTGACTTTTAATTGTAAATAGGACACTAGCTTATAGTTTTTAAAGGTTTACTGAATATAATAATACAATGAATTCTATCATGCATCTGACTTTTTTTTCTGTCAGAATAATAATTTATTTTTCAATCACTCAAAAAAGACAAATCGGGCAGTCCAGTTTCTCTACAGAGTGATCTTCATTGCAGTTCGCTTCCGCTAACTAAATACCGTACACCTCTTTTTAGAAAAAGTCACTCCCAGCGCAGCCTCTTTTATATGGGACCTAGATTATATAACAGACTACCACTCCAAATAAAACAAATAAACAAAATCAGTTCCTTTAAATACGAAATTAAAAAAATTCTCAATGAAAATAAAATCTACATATGAAAAAAAAAAATTAAACCCAATGAAAAAAAAATGTAATCCACTCCATTTACCTAAGTTTTTTCATTTATTTTAGAAAATCAAACTTAGATAGATAGATAGATAGACAGTACATTATGTTAAAAAAGTAAAAAAAAATGCATTTTCATCATCGAAAATCAAACTTCCACACCTCCATGCCCTAACCGGATTGCATTTCTCCCAGGACTTCTCAAAATATATATATTTTTTTTAAGTTAATTTTAACATCCTCGTCCAGAAATATGCAAAACAAGCATTTATGCTTAGGCAATTTCTGTACAGGACTATTTATAAACAATGTTGAAATGTTAGAATGAGTAAAGTTTGATTTGATTGATTTGAATTTGTTTTTCTCCTGTTAGTAGATCGAAGATACTGTATCACAGCCTGATACAGCGTGTAGATAAGCTACATATTTCGATAGGTGTGGATATTTAAAGCTGCTGTTGGAATACCAGCGATCTACTTCTCGTGCTTTTCCTTTTTTCAAAAAAAATATGTTCTGTGTACTGGGAACCAATTGTGTGAGAAGTACAATCAAATCAACATCTTCTTCAACTATAATTATGTTGTTTTCTCTGGTCAGATTAAGTAAATCGGCATCTTCTTCTGAAATTATTATTATTGCGCCTTCCAGATTTTTTTAAAATAAAAAAATTATCTCGGCTCCCAGTGATCGTAGGAATTCAATTTTTTCTGTTTCATAAAAGTCATTTCTGTAAAAAAAAAATTAAGAATTTTATTCAAAGTCAATATACTTATTCGATAATATGAAAGTACAACTCTTACAGAAAAAAATAAGCCCTGATTCGTTACTGTAGCATCATTCCCCGAGCAAGAGTAGCCAAATTCAGAAAGCATATTTTTTGAGAAAACTTCATGTATTTTGAAAAATAATCAATATTTATGAATTTTTCAAAAAAAGACTTTTTTGGCTTGTGATAGGCTACACATAACAGTAAGTAACAAGTTTGAATACCGTACAATTAACAAGCTATAGAAAACTCAATTTTTTACGGTTTTTCCGATATAACTCGAAAAGTATCAGTGATATCGAAAAATTATAGTCAACTCAATTGATGGATCTTTTCAATACCTACAATTTCATAGTTCAACTTTTTTCGATCAGAACTGTAGTTTTTCGGTCATTTGGTGCTTTGTGCTCACGAATGTAAAAGAATCATGCAGTTCGTTCTAAAAGAAACGAAAACGGTTTATTAGCGAATACATTTAACATGCGAGGAAAATAATAAGTAGATA
This sequence comes from Chrysolina haemoptera, assembly GCA_958298965.1. NCBI lineage: Eukaryota > Metazoa > Arthropoda > Insecta > Coleoptera > Chrysomelidae > Chrysolina > Chrysolina haemoptera. Next base: position 21,926,470 of record OY282597.1, on the reverse strand, counting down.
AATTCATTCTTGGTGATCCGATTATGATAAAAAAATGCATCATTCTCAATTGAAGTCATTTTGAAATACATAGGTTTTCTTGATGTGATAGTGATCTTTCTAGAATATTTTTGAAATATTTTGGCTTATTATTATAATAATAATCTATTCGATCGCTAATGACCATAGCAGTCGGTGCCCAAACACCAAAAAAAAAAAAAGTAATATTTTCAAATATTTTGGTAATATTCTTAGGAATATTTAGTTAAGAATATTCCATTTGGTTTCGTAAAGTTTTTACTGTTGGATCTCATGAAATCTCATAGGATTCGCATAAAATCGGATACGGAATTTCAAATGCAGATTGGATCATCAAATCCTGAACCCAACTTTTTATACGATACCGAATGAGATTATAAATTGTGTGTTTTATCCTCATTTAAAACATTATTGTGATTGAAAAAGGAATACCTCGTCGAATCGTGTATATTCTTTGCAGCACCACTGCCTAAAACAAACTCTTATACTTTGTATCCTTCTTTTATTATCGACAGTCAGTTATTTTGAATTGTATGAAAACTTATAGGAATCGCATATATTTAGATAAGGAATTCCTGATCCAAACCATCATATCCTAATCCCACTGTTTCCACAAGATACCCAATAAAATTGAATACGGAATTCCTGATACAGACCCTCGAATCCTGAATCCACTTTCTTCATTCGATTCCCAATAAGATTATAAATTGTGAATTTCCTCACATTTCTCATACGATGACAAGCTTGTGAATGAGCATATAATCTCGTTGTGATTAAAAGTGGACCTCATCGAATCTTATAAAAACCACTGTCTGATACAAACTCGTATGACATGTATTCGGGTATGCTTATAAATTACATCTATACTTATAAATCCTCATACAACATACGACCTTCCAAAAAGTGTATGTGCCGGGGTGCATATAAGCAAAACGTACCACGTTTCAGTCAATGGAAGATATTCTAGCTCTCTGATTGGTTGTGACCAAACACAGGTGCACTTTGCCATCCAGACTGAAACGTGGTGCACTTTGTCGCCCGAAAATTTATTCGAAAATTTCACACCTCACTTTTTCAGCCAATCAAAAAATTGGTTTTTATTTAGTTGCCATGGCAACCCAAAAAATTTCCGGAAATTTTTATCCTCCTGGCGAAATTAATAAGTGGAAATTTTTCTGTCCAATATTTGACATGTTATAGTTAACATTTTGCTTTTATGTACAAATGGAATGTTATTTTTCATATGAAAGGAGATAATATTTCATAATTATATATTCACTAAATATTTCGAATGTGTCTAAAAATATTTTGAGAACTTGCATTTCAACGATGAATAGGTCCATCGGTAAAAAATGTATATCAATCAAATCTATCTATGATGAACTTAATATTTGAAACAATTTTATTCAACTTATCTTTTCGTGAATACTCGGCTGAATTCCTTTCCACATCACTTCCCAATAGACAATCCGCATGGACTACTCTAAACTATTTTAGTTCTGCGTGATGTGCAATGTAATTTTAGGTTGAAAATGTCGCAAAATTCCTTTCTCACATACAAACACCGCCACTAATACCAACGCGTAACTGTCATTATATCAACAAAAACCATTCATGGCCCACTGACGTTACAACTTGTTTTCTCTCAGAATAATCTACAAGTCAGTTGAATTAACCATTAATTTAATATATTTTGGTATGAAATTTTCTTACCGAATCTACTAGGGAGATTATAAGTGAAAAAATTCCCCGTGGTGAACAGACAAACTAGGTTAGCTTGCTCAGGTTAGGTTTGTGTGTCAATTGCGAGCAAAAAACTAATTCACGCTAGTGCAAAATGCACCACGTTTCAGTCTGGATGGGCAAATTACACCTGTTTGATCACAACCACTCAGAGAGACAGAATATCTGCCGCTGACTAAAACGTGGTACGTTCTGCTTATATGCTACCGGGGTTACGTACGTGTAGGTTTTAGACTTTCCACGTAGATCCTATATTTTTTCATGAAATTTCATGTGACATTTTTGGCAGGGGCACTACTGTGCGCTTTTCCTATTAACCCACCCGACGCATTAACGGACCACGTGGCAATGCGGCACATTGATAACAGCGTACGTCGTTATCCCTTCCTCGAGCGAGTAGACAAGAAATTGTATTGCTCTCTCAACATATAGCAAGCTCTTCTTTACGCTCTCATGAAACCACCATACCCAAGATGAAAACTTTCCGATACTGTATACACATGCATAACGCTGCACAAGTGTTATAATACCTCCTACGATACTCGTTCGGTATAGACGAGGTACTTGAGTTGCTTAATGCTCCATTGTGAAGAATCTATTGAAACCCTTCATTACTCACCTTCAGGCAAATACCAGCCAATAATCCTGATGTAGACCTCCTTGACCAAAGTAGAACGCTATCGTCATCGAGTTTTCCACTTCAGGCGAAATGAATATTGTCGACAAACGGACTGAATATCAAGATTTTCACTTTGAACTCCTCGGGCTTTACCCAAACCATCCTGTTAAAATTATAGTACGCATCATACGAGTCCTTGGTAGAATGTAATACTGCAGAAATCTCAGCCGAACGGATGGAGAAGGCGTCATTCTGGGTTCACTTCGTCTGCTCAAGGCACATGAATTTTGGACCCAATATTCACTCACCGCACGGGTTTGGCAAGCGGTTATTTGGGTATATAACACCAGCGCGCCCTCCGGATGTATCGGGGCTTCGGAGAAAGGGCCTGACTGGGATATACTTGGAAAAGAAATATTTTAATCCAAGGTTCAGTAATGAGTATGGATCCCAAGTGAAGTTTGGATCAAGTTTTTTCACATTATGACTCATGGAAGAGATTGCTCTTCCATACCATCCCTTCAGGTAATAAAAAATGGGATTGAAATAAAAAAATTATTGCCCCTTATAACCGTTGAATTATATCTGCTGAACACTCGTGCGAACCTTCAACAAAATCAACCATGCAAAGTTGATCTTCAACAGATAGCCTAAATTTTATTTAAATCAAAACATAACTAGTTCATTATTCAACAGCTCATTTGCGTCACGGCGGATTCATCAGGAGGCTGGAGTCACAGCAATTCACAATTTGTGAATAGCTCGATCCATCTGCTCCTCATTACAACCTGGTATTCAACCCGACCCCTTCCGTATCTCCTCCTCTCTATTCCAACGTATTTCCAATATGAAAGGACTTGTTAAAGTGAATCGGAGTTAAATTAGACGAGTAAAATGTTGCAATCAGAATGGAACACAATTACAGTAAATAAATTCCAAAGTTGTTAGCAAATAGCCTTTCGAAACTGGCGGCTCGCGGCCTCTGCAGCTAACGAATCGTGCGAAAGACTAACAAGCTCCATCCCCCGTTTTAAATATATATCCCTTGATATCAAGCCTTTTTCTTTTCTCTCTTCAACTACTTCTCGTCGTCTCTGTCCCATTCGTTAGATAAATAAACACCCAGACAGGAGCTGATTTTTTACGGCTTGTTTGGAATCATCCGAGGCATTAATTTATGTACCGTGTGTCGAACTGATAATTGCCAATGTGTTTCATTGAAGTCAGCGATAAAAACCTGTGAGGAAAATGAAAACATTTGTTATGATAACAATAGAAATACATCTGATTCTTTTTAAATATGGCAAAGCAACATTTGTCAGTTGTTGGTTTCGGAAATACTTATAATATAGGCTTGGACGTAAACCAAGCATTCAATGAATTTATATCAATCGAAGCAAACTGTCCGCTAAAAAACAAACACAAAAATTGCCGCACTGAAAAAGAATGGGTAACAAAGAAAATTTAAAAAGAAAGTACAAACTTGAAAATAATGTTCAGCAGACCAAAAAATGAAAATGATACTGATAGCTGGGAGCGTTATAAAAAACACAAAAAATATTTCAACGATCTAGTTATACAAGAAAAAAAATCTTTCAGAGAACGGTGTGGAATATTGTAAATAAGGAAATAAACAAAAGTAATAACAAAAAAACATTATTCTTAATAGGAACGATGTCGAAATAACTGAACCAAAAGAAATAGCAGTATGCTTTGCTACTCATTTTTCTCAATACACCCAAAATAAATTAGACGAAAAATTTTCAAAAATAAATCTACAAAATGTACTTTACGAATAAGAAATATCGGACAAAGCATTTATTTTCGAAATGTTAGTAGCTAAGAAATAATTTCTATTATTTTCAATCTAAAAAACAAAAAAAGTACAGGAGATGATAAAATAAGTGTTAAAATAATAAAAGTTTTTAAGGAAATTATTGCTGAACCGCTAGCTTATTTAATTAACTTGTCATTTGATACAGGTGAATTTCCATACTACTTGAAATTGGGCAAAGTTATACCCATATATAAAAAAAAGATCGTACCTCTTTGGATAATTAATAGACAGGTGACAATTCTGAATAACATTTCCAAAATTTTTGAACGTTTGTATTATGATAGAATTGCAGATTTTTTGACTAGCTATAAAATATTCTCCCCTCGGCAACATGGATTCCGCGTGGGAAAATCGACGCTGACGGAGACTACCACTTGCGAATTCATGGAGAGCGTCTACAGTATCGGAAACTTTTCATCTGGGGTATAGACAGAAATCTACGCGAGCAACAAGGAACGCAATGATATAATAATACCACATAAATAAGAGAGACGCACTACTGCGCGCCACTCCTGTTGCTTCGCCCGACGAATTAACAGCTCAGTTGATATCCCTTCCACGAGCGAGTAGAGGAGAAATTGTAATGCTCTCTCAACGTTATAGCAAGCTATTCTTCACGCTGTCATAAAACCACCATACCCCAGATGAAAACTTTCCGATACTGTATATGAACATCGATGCAGATAGATTCGTTTGTGGCATCTTTTTTGATCTTTCGTGTGCTTTTGAGAGTTTGCAAATAAATTTTATTTTGAAAAAATTAAACTCATATGGAATAAGAGGAAAATTTCTGGATCTATTCGAATCATACCTTACGCATAGACGCGTACGTAAAAATTAGCAATGAATATTCTGAAAACTATGCTCTGGATAATGGTGTACCACAAGGGTCGGTACTGGGACCACTGCTTTTCATACTTTTCGTAAATGACATGCCAGACTATGTGACGAATGGATTGATGACAATGTTTGCAGATGACACTTCAATAGTGGTATCAGCACAGACTGTCGAGGAATTGCAAAATACAATAAGTAGCGTTATTGAGTCGTTTAGAAACTGGTGTAATAATAACAATTTTATATTAAATACCGAGAAAACAGTGGTTCCATTTAAATGTAAGACTAATAGTCCATGTATGATTTCAACAGAACATTAAAATTCAGAGGCAACTAAATTCTTAGGGCTCTACCTAGATCAAAATATAACGTGGGAAAATCATCTACATCACACTTTGAAAAAACTCAATTCTGCTATTTTTGCAATCTTAAAATTGAAGAAAACTTTGGATAGGAAAATTTTGATTGATATGTATTATTCTTTGGTATATTTCCTACAAAGTGACTTTATGTGGAGATTGCGCTAATTCGGAGAGAATTTTTGTTAGCCAGAAGCGTATTCTAAGGCTCATATTCGACACCAAGTTCGGAAATAGTTGTAAACCTACACTCATGCAAAACAAAATTTTAATTTTTCCCTGCGTTTATAATTTGTTTATTTATGAACAGATTTTGATGAAAGTCTGACCAAACATATTTCGAAATATTCTGAATCCAGTGGTGTAGACAGAATTCTGATAAAAGTTCTGAAATTGAAGTGGTGGGTTGATTTATTGACATAATTTCCAAATTTTTTTTTCCTATAACTTTTTTATTGATGGGCGCATTTCTACGTAATTTTCACATAAACCATTGGCGTCGTTTTTTTGGATATTGGACCTTGAAAAAAATTCAAAGTGGGCTTTGAAATTTTGATTATTATTTCGAATTTATGGCACTTAACTAGAACTTTGGATACTCTATCTATTGAAAAAAAAAACTTCTGAATCGGATAATAAATAACAGTTTTATAGAGGTGACCCGCTTTCAAATGGGTCACTCTGTATATACAAAATACTGATCTTCACGAAAGAAAATTTGCAAACATTCAAAAGAAATTTATCTTTTCACCAATATTCAACAAGAAATGAGGAAACACACCAAAGATTGGCAAAATTTGAGAAGAGTCCTAGATATGCAGGAATCAATTTTTTTAACAAAGTCTCAGAATGCATACAAAACATGAGCCTTATAGTAGATATAAAATTCTTTGTTTGTATCATGACCACTAGTGACATATTCCTCAGTATATGTGTGAGTTGCGCAAGCTTGCAAGTGTCGACTCCATTCCGATAAATTTCATACAACTTAGTATATATATTTCGATTTTTTCCAGAATGAACCCGTTAGACATCAGATTTGAAGGCTACACTGGATATAAATGTGTAACGAGTCATCATTATTACTATATTTTATTTCACGATTATTTTGGAAAGTTTTATTTCTTCAACAAATTCCAGAATAACTTATCTGCGTCACCACATAAAACGTTTAGCAATACTCCCAGGGTTTTCATCGAATATTCATTCTAGCTTAGATTCTTTTTCTGATGTAGTTCATTTCATCTTCTGGTGATTCCAGGTGCATATAAATCATTGCGTTTTCGACAAATTTCTTACAACTTACAAATCGAAATTTTGGATTTGAGTTCACATAATATGTTGACATGATATTACTGAATGAACTGTCCTTTCTACCTTAACCAAAGCCCCTTCAATCGGATCATGTTTTTCTTATAGAACTCATAGGCTAGTGCCTATAATTTTTGAGAAAAAAAATTGTTATAGGCAAGGACCAGGTATAATAAAAGCACGAAAACACTCAAAATGGTGAGATGGGGATACAGTTTATGGGTAGAAAACGTTTTTTTTTGCGAATTGCGGCGAAACGTGACCTCGTAGCGGATTTTTCAGTATTTAATTTTTTTTTCGCATATTAATGATTTAAATTAAATTACATGAACATTTGTAAAAATGTGTAGTTTTTGGTTTAAATGAGCATGATTTTTTCGAAAAAATACCCTTACTTTCCACGAATAATTATCTTGATCTTTTTTTTTAATTTCGAAAGTCTATAAATGATCATTTCAAATGCTGAAATGTCTACTTCAAAATGGTCTAGGCAGCTTGGTGGTTTATCGATTGTTAAACTGAATGTCTGAATTATGATTTTCTCAATATTTTTAATGATTTTTTTATTTTCTTCATTATTTTTGTTAATAGTGGATTATACTTACATAATAAATTACATAAATTGCTTTCATGTTAAGTTCATTACAGTTGAAATAATTGCATTACAGTAAGTAGCACAAACCATCTTGAAAAGTTCAAATAAATAACATAAGATCTTTTCTTGCACATATTAACGCTGGAATAGGTACATAAAACTTAAGAAGCATTCATTTAAAAATATTACTTATTTAAAAAATTCTACATATATAATATTTCAATAACAAAAAGAATAATAATGATATATGTATGAAATTATAAAACTTATTAACAATAATAATAATATTTATTAAAAGAAAACTCAATATAGTCTCAAATGTGATAATGTATATATTTGGAATGCCCACTTATGAAAGGTCCAAGCCCGCCAAAAGTGGCCGGAGGAGGTGACAAAGAGGGGCCAAGCCAATACATCAGCCGAACTCGTTGTGGACTGTCCACAACGAGCAGCGTTGTGCTGATCGTTACAATCGTAATGATTTCATTACATCACTTACATAAAATATAAGTAAAATACCGTTTTCGCAAGAGAAATTTTTGTTGAATTAAAGTAGCAAAAGAAATGTAATTAAAACTGTATCTGATGAGCTGCAATCACACGGATTTTTGTGCAAACAAGCTGCCGAAGACGCTGATGTATTAATTATAATCAACATATGACGATCAAATTGTCGTATTCATAGGTTGAGATATAGATTTGCTAGTACTTTTGCATCAACAAAATTCAAATGGGTTCAATAATATTTTTTTCCACAAACCAGACTCCAGCAATGAAAATGATTGATTACATACATCTAATTGTTTCAATCACGAATCGTTCAAAAATATAATAGCCATTCACTCCTTTTTTCGGGTTGTGCAAACTCCATCACCATCGCACAAAATGATCTCAACTGATAGCTGATACATAAAAAAGTAGAAAAATATATATCTCATTAAATCAATTAAGATTTCAACTCTACCAACAAACAACTGACAAAAATCCGCTTTCAAATTAGGTAAACTTTCTCCAACGAAGGGAGCTGCTCTTACAGATCAATTGCAATCTCGGCTAAGTTATTTTGACAGTGAGCTCGATAACAAACTAGCAAAGCAATGGGGCTGGGCCGAATATGCAAGTAGACTCGTGCCCAGATTTATCTCAGACGGTTCATACCTAATTACCGAAGCATTATTAAAAAGTATAAGTTGTAGCTGTGCAAGTGGATGTAATAAACAAGATGTGGCTGCCGAAAACACTGCTTACAAGCAGTAATTGTCATAAAAACTGTTGTAATAGAGACCCAATATTATTTGAAGAAGTAAGTAATTCAGATGAGACTATCGATGCAGAGGCGCAAAGAATATTAAATCGAAATTGAAAAGCCTGAAGACGATGAACATGAAGATCCTTCGGAAATTCCAACTGTTATAGACGAAGAAGCGGAATAACCGTAAAGCAAAAGAATCAAAATTAATCAAAATTTAATTTTTCATAAAAAAATTTAATGTTGCGAGTATATGTTTTTGAAAATAAAACAAATCTATAGTTGTGAAAAATAATTAAAATTATATTCATAAATTAATTTTGTAGTGGAATAATGTAGTTCAAGTATTTTATTATGATTAATTCAATATAAACTAGTTTTTGTTATAAAAGTAATGAAGAAAATCGATAATCATTTCGAAAATATCGGGAAAATCATTATTCAGAGAGACTTTTGAAGTAGACATTTCAACAATTAAAATGATTACTCTGAAACTTTCAGAATACAAAAAACATCAAGACAATTGTTCGTGCAAGGTAAGGGTATTTTTGTCAAAAAATGTTCATATCTCGAAAACTAGTCGTCTTCTGGATTGCCAAATGCTTATTAGACATAAAAAAGGCACACTTTTATAAATTATAACGTAAAATAAATCATTAAAACGCAAGAAAAAAATCAAATGAAAAAAAGGAAATTAAAAATAGATTTTTTGCCATTTTGACCATTAACTTAAGCATTGAACATTTTCCACTTTTCCACTTTTCCACTTTTCGCAGCAAATCGCAAAAAACCGTAAACCCCTAAACTGCATTCCAATTACACCATTTTGAGTGTTTTCGTGTTTAATCTAATTTTTTCCTTGAATATTTTCCACCTGGTCCTTGCCTGTAAAAGTGGCACAATGGGCAGGTTCAGAAGCACTTGCACACAAGGGTGTCACCACTTGACAGCAGGGGGTGGAGCAGGCGCCCCTGGATACGGTGTTCAGTTGATAGGATGTTCTCTTTTTCCTTGTTATATTCATCAACTAAACAATTCAATCTACTTTATATTTTTTTCGTAATATTTTTCAAACCATACTCGTAGTGGGCATTGGTCAAAAGAATGTTCATTTCACTTAATGTACTCACATGTTTGGGTTCTGCTAGGCGTGCTCCTGAATCGTTTCAATATCCTCTGTGTTCACTATACTGTTTCCAAATACGATCTTCCGCAGAGGCACCAGTGCAGCCCTGTGAGGAAGTATGATGAAGTCTCAACTTCTCACAGACAGAAGTCTCAACTTCTCACAGACACTACCTACAGATTTCCCTTTCAAGTTTTTTCGAAGACCCGATTATATGTAGCTTCGATTGTTTCATACCAGATGTGCCCTGCTATGTTTTCAATAACTGTTTTTGTAGTAGTTCTTCCACTATAGCAACAGCCAGGCTCTTACAGATTCTTTTGATGGGTTATTCCGGACCATTAGGAGGTTTTCTTGTTTCCTTCTCAGCTAGTCTGTATCTTATCGGAAAAAAGACTGACTTTTCCTTATTTCGCCAGATTTTCCAATGCATGTCTACACTCGGACACATATATTGATCTATTTGATCCCAATGCCAATACTGCTGCTTTACTCTCCGAGAATATTGCATTAGGTCCTTTTCACCATGGTAAAAAAAATTGGTACCTGAATAAAATGAAAAAGTTCAGTGACTCAATGAATATCTTCATCAATATTGGTCCAATGAACGCAATCGTTATGTCAATGTACCACTGATTATCCATACTATGTATAAGGATTTTAATAATATCAATGAATGCTTACGTTGATATAAAAATAATAATAATAATAATAATAATACTACCTCATAAAACACTCGTAGAGTGTACCCAAAGGCAATTTTAATAAACTTGAATTCATTGTATCAATGAATACCTACGAACGTTAGTGAATGTTCATTCATTGCCACGATGAAAAATTTATCTTACCAATGAACGGAAAGGCTATAAACGGCATTTATTGATATAACGTACCACATTCTTTCAGTGCATTTTCAAATCCAGCCACAACCTACATTTTGAGTACCTATTACTTTTTTGCAAAATACTGGTAATTTTGTAAGCCTAATTTATAACTATTTAACCTATTTAACATATTTTGTTACACGTTTATACAATTTTTACAGAATAAACACTAAACAGGTATGTTAATATGTGTGAACATGAATATACAGGCCATACAGCTTGCAGAGATATCAGTACATTTATATATTTTTTTACAGAATAACCAGATATTAAATATGTATGAAAATTAGCACCTGTTAAAAATCAACATATAGCTTACAGACTTATCCCGTACATCTATATTGAGAACTCGATGTGATTCAAATACTATTTACTTGATGAAGGTGTAAAATCCGAAACTGGCGGTAACAAATAAACCAAGACTCAGTGGAATTTAAACAAAAGTTGTTGTTTTTTTATGCATTGACTTCAAAGTCTCTTTGTAAAGTAGTGAAATCGTTTGGTTTGCAATCTGAGCAAATATAATCATCTGAATCCGATCCTGATTTAATTCGGGAAATCCCCAATAGAAGCATCAGTTAAAAAAGGGGAAAGCTACAGCTAGCCCTAATTAGCGAATATAAAGGATATCAATCGATCGATGGTTACAAAAACGCTTGGCAGAAACCGCTACCGTTAAATAATTTGGTTTATGAGGCATAATAAACTTCAATTAGTTGGCCGAAGTGAACGTATAATAAAGCTTTCGTCGAAATTGACGCTTTTTTAAAATATAATGCCAGGGTAGTTTTAATGAGAGGTCGTTAGAGAGATTCTCGAGCACTGGCGTTTTTCATCCACCATCTATTAGAACAAATTGACACCTGGTAGCTAAGGGGAAAAGAGAGAGAGAGTAACGAATGAGAGAAAGATGTTTTCTATGCACAGCAGCGGCGGAGTTTTCATCAATGGTAAAGTCGAGGGTAAAGTAGAAGAGCTCTTTTTTCATTGGATACTTATTTTTTTTACGGAAAAATTATGCAAATCAGTAATTTCACGAGAAAAACCGACATGAAATAAAAGTTGAATAATTTTGGCAGGATAATCAACGACAATATAAAACTGCACAACAATCATAATCATATTCATTTAAATAATTATTCAGAAGAGTCTGAGAGGCTTCACAAGTTTTTTTAGCAGGCTCAGGAGTTCCCCAAGGATCGCGTAGATTTCTGTTTATACCACAGATGAAAAGTTTCCGATACTGTATGTTAGTTTAATACGAAGTAAGCTAGAATATGCAAGTATCATATGGAACCCCCACAACAGTATCTCTGTCAAAACGTTGAAACTATATAAAATAAATTTCTGAAATATTGCTGTTATAAAACACTTGGTGTCAGTCCTGATCATAATTCATAAAATCATATACGGAAAGAATTCAACATAATTAAGGTAGATGTTAGAAGGCGTGTTCGTAACTTAATGTTTCTTTTCGAACTTATAAATAATGTTATTCACAGTAGTTATTTATTACAACAAATTAACTTATATATTGGTCCGAGGGGAATGAGACCTCGGCAACAAACGTTTCACACAAAAGGCCAGAGTTCTGTTGACAGACTTTGCCATCTCTATAATAACATAGCCTCAGTAGCAAGATATGTATATTCGATGTCAATCAGCGAAGATTCAAGTCCGAAATAATGAAAATTGTCAACTCGTCACCACATGGGCCCATATTGACATATCTTTCTCTCTTTATTTTTTTTTTATTTTCTCTTTTTGTTATAATTTCTTCGAGCAGAATTAAAACTCTACATTCTTGGTGGGATAAATCCCTCCAGTTCCAATTTTCAATAAAAATGTACGATGTGCTTTATCATTAATTTCATAGAAACATATTATTTAGGATAGTTCTGTTCGTTTCTTAATAAATAAATAAAACTATTGGTGGTTACTTTCGACAGGCAACTTCATTGTGATGATCATATTGACTGATTGTGCAAAAAATCATAGAGTAGCTGTCGGAGTCTGAAATTCATGAAAATTACAGCTCGTCACTGTACAATGCAAATTTTAATTCCTACTGGAGTACAAAGTTTTGATTTAGGGAAAATGTACTCATGTGCATATAGTAATGATACTTCAGAAATATGAATGGAAAACTGGAAAAAAGTATAGAGAATCGGAAAGTTTTCATCGGGGGTATGCTGTTTTCATACGAGCGTAAAGAATAGCTTGCTATTATGTTGAGAGAGCATTACAATTTCTCCTCGACTCGCTCGAGGAATGGATATCGACGTGGCTGTTAATTCGTCGGATCAGGTAGTAGAGGAGGCGTACAGTAGTGCGTCTCTCTTATTTATGTGGTATTATCATATCATTGCGTTCCTTGTTGCTCGCATAGATTTGTCTATACCCCCGATGAAAACTTTCCGATACTGTATGAGAATAAAAATGAGTTATTGATTACTGTTGAGAAGCATCACCATGGTACACAATTCAGAAACAAACTACAACCTCTAAACTACCGGTCGTCAATATCCAAATTAAATTCAAAATTTCTGTAATAACCACAAACAGGACGTCAATCACACCGTCCACACGAAAAAACCGACGCGCACGCCCAGTTTGTTCGTGCTCAATCGTCCAATCCACACTGTCCAAGTATTCGCTCGTTCGGTGCTCATTCGGTGCTCATGCTCATGCGGAACGAATGCTCTAGTGAATACGCACCTTTAGAGATGAGTTGTTCGACTAACTGCATATATTTTAGTAACCTTAATCTAATTATAGTTTTTTTATAACAATATGATTCTGCTAACTGCTGACAATATTATTTTGTTAACATAGTGATAAATTCGTGACTTATTACTCTCATATTGTTATCATCACCAAATTTATTAGTTTCCTTATCTTGATCAGAACTTATAGCTATTCTAGCAAAATGATATTGATTTCTCAAGAAAATAATAACGTTATTCCTACAAAATTATATAGTTGTCACAACAATATTATTGTCCTCAGTGAAAATACATGCCAATTGGAAATGAAACACCGAATTGTTTATGAAATTTAGTTTATTTCAGACAGAAAGATAATAACTGGTACATAAAATATCATAAAACAAAAACACAATTCTATCACGTTTTATGATTTGAGTACATATCAAAAACATCTGTCATTCCATAAGATGTTGAGGCTGACTCCGATCTGGCAGTGTTTCAGCTCAGTTTACGTAGGCTGTAGACCTCTGATCAATGATTACCAAAAGTGCCTTGAAATATTTAAAATCTAATATCTCCCATTTTGTTTTTGACAAAAATGTATTCTTTCATATCGTTTTGTTTTTTTTTTTTTTGGATTGCCGTGGCCGTTACTTGATGGAATTCCATAGTTATGACACTAAGGTAAAACACGATTGAATTTTGTGGAAATTTTAATCGTGTTTTACCTTAATGTCGTTTTGTTTTGTCATCTTCTACTTCCCACTTCATTTATTGATACAATTTAGGAAACATCCTGAACACTCTGAAAAATTAATTTTTGACTTGTCATAAATATGCAGGTCTTTGGTTGTTTAATAAATTGATATGTACAATTTTGTGATGAATAAATTAATTTATAGATTATCATACTGTATACTGTATACTGTATACTAACTATTTTTTATAATTTTATATGAACTTTTGGTTATATGAATATTTGATTAAATTCTGTATACAGACGGATTAAAGCAGTAGTTGATATTTTTCTTCACATCAAATACCCCAGCTGTCAAAGACGATAAGTATTTTCAATCACATGAATGAGTTTTCCGGATCACAATGTAGCGCAATTGTGAAATTCAAAGAAGAGAGAAATATTTCTCTCTTGTTTCTTATACATATATTGTATTCCATCCTGAATGAATTGTCCAATTGTTACTCTAGTGTTACCAGATGAGGTACATTATAAAACTGAGCTTTGCGCCTCCGTAGAAAATCCAACCTATTAAGGAATTCGAATGTAATTGGGTTCCGCTACTGACTTCTTTCGAAGTTTTGATATGCCACCTCGTTATATTAACGATATGGACTGATTGTTTATAACGAGGGTTAACCGCTTTGCCAATGCTTTTCATCCGACGCATCTCCTTTAAGAAAAACCATCATTATTCAGGACAGATAGCTCTTCAGAGAAAATTCTCGAAAACTTGGACATTTCTAGAAGCGTTATTTGCTATGTTGCTATTACAATCGTCAACATATTTTAGAAATTGAACAAAGCTCCAAAAGTATGCCGGAGATTATCATACGAAATAAATGAATGAATTCGACGAATTGAAAATATCACGAAGTGAAATATATAGGGCAAACATCTAATAGAAAAGAACTATACTTCCTTGCAGAGAGTTGATATTTTTGCAACGTTCCTCAATGATATTGATATATCGGCCCTAACACAAACACTAGTATAACTCTGGTTCGAAAATTTTTGCCGTAGGGTGTCGAATAAATGAAATAGTAAAATCGATAATGTCGAAGTACCCTCCTCTCCAAATATTTCCACCGTGTGGAAAATGTGTTGAAAAATCTGACAGAAAACAACGACTTCCCTGGCTAATACCACGACGGACATTGAATTACATCTGACAGGTATTTGTGCAAAGATCTTCTAAGAACACCCAGTTGCAATTGCTCATTGTAATTATACAGCAAATTATCCTTCATTCGGCTGGAGAAGACCACCTGTAGACGCGTTTCGCGGTTCTTGCCGTAATTGTAATTCAATGTCCGTCGTGGTATTAGCCAGGGAAGTAGTTGTTTTCTGTTAGATTTTTGCCTCACATTTTCCACATGGTGGAAATATTTGGAGAGGAGGGTACTTCGACATTATCGATTTTACTATTTCATTTATTCGACACCCTACTATTTCATTTACTACTATAACTCCTTCACCAACAAGTGCTACATGCCCTGTCCTGGTTATGAACTATATTCTCGATTTGAAGGTAGTGTTCGCCTCTTCTCAAGACCAACCTTGTATGCCAACGCAAAGATAGTTTGGGACCGAAAGACTTTGACGTGATGTGGTTCATGCCGAATAATACCGGCCATATCAAATTTCTCTGCTATATATCTACCTATGATCTAATGAACCCTTCGATAGCCACCTTTTCAAAACAATCTAATAGCTGAACTCATCATAATGGGAGATTTCAATATATATAAATATACTTTGCTCAAATTTTCCAAAAAAAAAACAGTCTGCTAACATTAGATCTTTTTCTCACCTCCATTCCCAGTCCATGCAGTATAGAAGAGTGTGCTTCACTTGGGAACTCCAACCACAACCTCATCTCCACTACTTGCTCCTTTTTCTATAACATCGGGTGCTTCAGTGCCGCATCTCATATGACACTACAATTCAGCCGAAGTTTCAATCAGCACAAAGTTGCGTAAGTCTTTTCTGAAACAGAAAATATTGGTGAAATATTCTTGAAGCAATATTAATACAGTATCTTGACACGATTTTTTGGGTCTGTAACCTTCTAAAATCTGAAAATGAAAAAATATTAATCCAAGGAAATCTGTACAAGTGTAGAATGTTGCAAACTCAAAAAAATTTGTCAATAATCGAATTTCCTCCACAAAATCAAACTATCAATGAATAACCTGTGGTAGAAGTCCATTGTGCCTCGAAGTGAAGCGGTATAGATTCACGTTGCAGAAAAACTCAAAGTCACCAAATATTATGTGATGTGGAAACTTAAGTATAAAACAGATATGTGAAAATTATTGATCCATGCGAGACATCTATTGCCCATTTATGGAAAGAGGGTAGACGCCACACATTACAGAAGTGGAAAAATCAATTGATATGCATCCGAACAGAAAATAACATGAACATTGAATAGCGTTCCTTGTAGAGGATCAAGGTAGGAAAAAGTATTTAAAGAAAATTAATTGAGTTAAAAAACTTTCTGCGGTCGAACTGTACTTGTTGATTGAGAGAAATAACGTTGGGATTATTGATAGCAGAATTGATTTAAAAAATTCCAAGAAAGTTGAGTAAGGTACCTTTTTTAACTCATTCATTTTCTTTAAATATTTTTTCCTAGCTTGATACTCTACAAGAAACGTTATCTATTGGTTATGTTATTTTCTGTTCGGGTGAGCATCAATTGATTTGCCTACTTCTGTGATATGTGTCGTCTGTCCTCTTTCCATGAATGGGCGATAGATGTCTCGCTTGATGGAGTTGATCGAACCTGTTGTTTTGTCGTGTTCGCATGGATCCATAATTTTCACATATCTGTTTTATACTTAAGTTTTCATAGTAATAGGTTATAGGTATGGATAGATGACATGGGATCAATCTGCTCAGAATACTAGTTGCGATGATGGATTTGTTTCTTCTCCATCTGTGTTCTGTGTGTTTGTGTCTCGTGTCATTAGTCCATGTCAATTTTGACGTTAAGCTATCTTGACAGATTACCCCCCTTTCCCAATTCACTAGTGGCATTCTCTTTTCACTCGTCGGGTCGTTTAGAGTCAATTTTCATTACCGATGTTACCGATGTTAATTTTTAATAAAAGTCACAGCGATATAGGCTCTAAGCCTAACTCATTGTTTATCTCGCCTTTTCAAAAACAGGGATACAGGCTCCAAGCCTTCCTTATTGTATTTTTCATAAACATTCGAAATAAAAAACACATATTGTTTGTGCCCACATACATAGAGGGAACATGTGGTGACACCCTTTTTTAATTTTATTAAAGATTCTATATAACATTTTTTTCTCCATGTGAGTAATATCATATTGTATTAGATTACTGATAGTTACATACTGTTCTTCTTCCATTGTAGAATTTTAAACTTAGCTGATGGTGAACCTATATATGTGCGAAACATGTACTTCTATGATACCATTGAAAGAACTGATCGATAGTTTTTGATCGTTCTACCATCACATAAAATTTGAGTTTTTCTGCATCATGGATTCCAATCAATAGTATCATTTGAATATATTGGTAGAATATTTAAAATTGATATATTGCCTTAAAATCATTAGTAAGGTATTCCTAAAAATATGAAGTGACTGTACTTCTTCAATTGAGGTATCAACAGAGTCTGTCTTTTGGTTGTCATAACACTCATAATGACTAAATAAACTGTCTTGAAAGCATATACTGCATTTTATAAGTTTAGGGTGACGTTCTTGTAGAGCCACCTAGCTTTTTTTTTTCACAGATTTGATCATAATTGTTTTTAATACTGTTTATTGAATCTAAGGCCAATATCCGAATTTGAATGGTGGTAATGGATTTTCTTTATATTTTTTGTTTAAATATTGCCGTGATGTTTTCGTAACTAATGATCGGCAGGACAGTTAAACTAGTACGCTAAATACTCGCTTATTATTACAGAAAGCATCGCAAAGTGTTCGGGCCAGAGGTGATTAAGTAGTCGTTTCGGGATCTTGGATTGATTATTTTCTGTTTTATGCTTGCTATCAAAACTCATAGTATAAAAAATTTGACAAAGGCTGAATTACAAATAAGTAATCATTTTCACTTTATTGAACGAAAATTATAAAATTCTGTTGTTCTGATATAATTCGAAATCGGCAAATCTATCATTTTAATGCATTTCGAAAGGGAAAGGGTTCGCGTGACGTCACTTGGTATTATTCTCCGCATCTAACCACTCTAGCATAACTACGCCACTGCCGAAAAGTTTATGAACACCACCTTGAGGTACGCCTCATAATCCCTTCAGATACCTCTGTTACCACCATACGCTATAAACCTCGCTAAGAATAGGGCGCCACTTCCGTCAACAAATTCGACAAATTACATACACAAAATGTCGGCATGTGGGTCTGGTATCGTAAATGGGCCCGCATTGGCCCGCACCGACAATCGGACGGTCATCGCTCGCAAGTCATTTACAAACATTTCGCATTCGTCTTCTAGAGTTAACTAACAGCGTGTGGTCTTTTGCAGGAGCGGACTAAGAGATGAGGCGCTTCCTTGAAACGGATATTTGAACGGGCCTGCATCTGGGTGACTATGCACAGTACGGAAAATGGCGCTGGTGAGTACTATTTTTTCACTTCTGAAATAGTGGACCGTATGTTTTGTTTAGTGGAACAGATCAAGACTACCCTTATCTTGACCTTGCCAGGAAAATATGTAAAACCCCTGATGAATCATTCAATATCTTGAAAAAGCTTAGGGGTGACATTCATCAAGATAAACTTGTTTCTAATTTATAAACTACATACTTACAGAGTGTCATTTTAAAAACTTTCTGCTTCTATTTTCCCTCTTCCTGTAAAAAAAAATTAAAATCGGAAAGGTACGTAAATTTTATCGTCGAGAGGGCACTTGTTGAGACTTTCTGGCAGTCGTCGTAGTGCAACCCTCTGGGAACGAGCTCAAGTGACACATTGGTCTAAAAATCGTTTTATTCCCTTTTCAGTTATACCCTGATTTCAGAAGTTCTTTCACAGAAATCGAGTTCCAGGCGTAACTAGAACTTTTTAACCCTTTATTAGGAGTTAAATGAAATTAATATAAAATGTAATCTAATAGTACCTGCAGTATCGATGATAGTTTGCATTCAAGATGTGGTATCAGAATGAAACATAAAGTAGGTACGCAAATCAATAAAACTACGCCAATCTCACTCCAGGCGCCTTCCGCCAACACAGTTATCATCCTCAGTATAGATCAAAGTTTGCTAGGGTAGGTATTTTTTATCCAATCTCAGCTGTAAAACCGGATTAACACTTCAATGACTTCGCCTCTTCGAACGTACTTGCCGACCATAGGCGGAGATATTTTCTCTTACTTGGGTATAACTTTGCGTATTGCTTGCTGTATAGAAATTTGCGAATATAATGTGTCTTGTTCTTATAATGAATAGAATTGAAGGATTGCGCGTGTATGGGTACGGGGCGTTACTCGTAACTTATTGACAAGTTATCTGACAAGTCGTTCAAAAATCAAAAAAATAGAATAAGAAAACATCAGGAAACATTGATAATTTTTTTGCTGGTACGGCTATCTTCTATACACATCAAAGTCGTGGCAAGACTCAATCATCCTCCGAATCAGACGAATCACCCATGTTTATGATTACTGATTGAATGGATGGCATATAAGCCATAAATTCCAAAATGTCTCCTTTTTTGTTGCTTTCGTCGGTATTTTTATCTTTTAAATAAATGAAGCGAAGTTTTGTATAAAAGTGTATAAATTCTCTTTATTGCAAAGCGCTTTCGACTTTCGTCATCTTCAGTGCTTCATGTCAGGCAACAGGAAGTTTCGAAATATGTAAAAAACATTGTTTAAAGTTACAATATTATGTTATACTGAATAAGAACTAACGAAAAGCATGTTAGAACTCAGACCATGTGGCTTTTGTAAAAGCGATGAGGAAGGTCCTTCAGTATAACATGATATTGTAATTTTAAACAATGTTTTTTACATATTTCGAAACTTCCTGTTGCCTGACATGAAGCACTGAAGATGACGAAAGTCGAAAGCGCTTTGCAATAAAAACCTTTCTTACGATCACTGTCCCCTAATAAAAGTTAATCACAAATCCATAGAGCAAGTGAGTCAGTTCAAGTATCTAGGTCTGACTATAGATAAAAAATCAACATGGGAAATACACGTAGAAAACCTTGTATCAAAAATGAGCAGTATGTGTTTTGTAATAAAGCAACTACGAGGAACAGTCTCGCTACATGTACTTAAGCTGACCTACTATGGACTGGTACAATCCATTTTATCTTATGGACTGCAGATCTGGGGTAACTCGGCCCATACAATAAAAGTTTTTGAAGTGCAAAAAAAAATTATAAGATGCATAGCTGGACTACAGTATAAAGAATCATGTAGGAGTACATTCACAGAGTTAGACATATTGAGTCTACCCAGCCTCTACATTTATATAATAACTATGAATATTAAAAAAAATGAAACACACCTCACCAAAAATAATATGATTCACAGCTACAATACTAGAAGACGTAATGAATTACGACTACCCTACTGTCGTTTAGCTCTAGGACAAGACTCTGCGAGTTATTAAGGTATCATCTGCTACAATCATGCACTGAAACTATTTGGATACACATGTACTTTAGGAAGCTTTAAGTCAGCCCTATACAATCACCTCGTAAAAAATGCATTTTATTCTGTTGAGGAATTTCTGCAATCTAAAAGACTTTAAAGTAGTTATGCACAATTCTTGAATTTTATATTTTATATACATTTTAAACTATTTGTGTCTGTACATATGTTAGTATTTTTGTTCTTGACTAGTCTGATAAAATTTTATAAATGTAGTAATACAATTGTAGAATTTTCAATGATGAATAAATTCTATTCTATTCTATTCTATTCTATAAAGATAATTTATACACTTTTATACAAAACTTCGCTTCATTTATTCAAACAAGTGTATTCAGCTTCACGCATTTATTTATTTATTTATTTTTATCTTTTGACGCGAGTGGTATGACGCATTATCCACTACAATAACAGAAGTTGGTGGTAATAATTGTTCACTGAACCATTTTTCGAATAAAGTTGCAGTCATATCCTCATGATAATCTGCTGAACATTTTTTTATTTGTTTTGCTGACAACAGCAACGCGTTCGGTACAAAACCATCTTCACTACCCGCGTGTACAATAATTATACGTTTTTCTCTGGAACACGGTGCTTGGAGACAAACAGTTTTGGGAGTTATCTACCCATCCATACCGAATCACATCATGACTATCGAACCAACTCTCGTCAAGATATACTATATGTCTCTTCGATTCCCGATGTTATTTTATTTGCCGCAAGTAATCTTGCCTTTGCAGAACGAGCCGGGGTTGATTCCATCATTGCCATTCGCTGATTTAGTTTTTTTTGTGTTTGAAACCAAAGTCTAAAAGAATTTGGCGTAGTGTTTCCTGTGACTTATATGTATACCCAGGATAATCAGATTATTTGTTTTTGATTGATTCCAAGGTAGGTACTTCGTTTCGTTTATACAAATCATAAACTTGCCTTCGATCAAAATCTTTTGTGGCCTCATCAACTTTGTTTAATTTCTGATCTTCTTGTTTCCTTTTATGATAATAATCTACAACATCCCCTTGTTTAACCACTCTGTAAATAGTTGAATGCCCTCAACTGGTGAGATGAGATATCCTTCCGAATATTTCATTGTCACATTTGTCGTTCATTTCCTTTTTAAGATTTTTATATATATTTAGAACAAGTCTTTGGGTCCGAACATGAAGATCTTTTTGAAAAGGGAAACATGAAAATTGAAAAATGTGATTTATTTGTAATATCTAACAGAAAACAACTACTTCCCCGGCAAAAGCCACGCTGGACATTGAACTACATCTGATAGATATTGTGAAAAGACTCTAACTGAAAAGGAAAGAAAAAATCTGAAAGTGAAAATTCGCATTTTCATTCAGATAGCTGTTTTTTTTAATTCTCTCTCGTTTTCATTTAAAAAATCATTAAATAAATTTGATAAGGAGAATGTTATAAAAAAAAATCACTTCAGAAATCGTTCATTTCATTGAAGCAAGGTTCGCGTCTCTCGCATTTAATCCCCAATACATTTTGGTCGACGAAAATCTATTTCGCTTTGCCAAGCTCTTCAGGAGGATTTCTGTTTTGATTTTAGTTCGAAAATAGGACATTTATAAAATCTGTTGTGGAATCATCTGCGACTGAACAATGGAAAATAGCGACTAAAGTTTGTCTTTCAGTCGCAGATGATTCCACAACAGATTTTATGAATGTCCTATTCATATTTTCGAACTAAAATGAAGATCTTTGTTTTTAAATTTCTATTGTTCATCCGGTTGTGAGTCTTGCTCTCACCTTCTTCGAATTGTTCATCAGGTGGTGAGTCTTGTTCCTCACGTTCTTCGAATGGTCGCCAAAATGCCATATTGCAACACTAAACACAAACGTTTATACTAAATGTGTTTTGTTGATTTTCACACTTTTAGTTTAAAAAACCGCGACATATGTTTTGCAAATATAATGGATTCTTCAAGCAGAAGTTAAACGGAGTTATACTATTACAATGTCCTTCTTTTATATTCCCAAAATGTAATTTTTTTTTCCTCAACCATACAATAAAAGTTATTTATGTATAAATAAGGCAAATACAATATATACATAAAAATCAAAATCCAAACGTTTGGTTGGAAATAAAAATAGAACTAAAAATGATCTCAAAGTGCGATTTGGCGCCTTCCTGCTCGTAGAAGAGAACATAGGCTTTTCCGCTTACGAGAGATTGATGTGATATGTTAATTAATTTGGGAACAGTTTTATACCTGTTTTCGGATAACTCTATGATAACAAATAGTGTTTGTCAATAATTAATTACATTTACCTAGTCTAACGGCAAAACAAATTAAGTTGAGAGAAAATATTGAGTTCTGTTTGATCGTTCATTAAGTACGCTACTGTTCTTCTTTTCATAAATATCACCAGGCTGCCGGACAGAAATAAGAATATTAAGACGTGATTTATATACCGTAATTTATGCAACAGGCGGTCAGCGCATTACTGATTGCTCAATCTGGTCTACTATTTTCTTTATATAGGGAATAATATTTATTTAATTTTTCGTTTTCATCCTTCATTCGTTATTATACTAACTTAATTAAACTAACCCTATATATTGAGCTGAATGAAGTCATATTCAACTGAGATTGGATAAACTATATGCCAACAAAGTTAGCATGCTCAAGAGCTAAACACTTACTGAAGTGAGCTAACTTTGTTGTCGAATCGCGCGTCGATTGAAATTGGCGTAGTTTTACTGTTTTAGGTAGTTTCTATTTCTCGAATTAATTCACACCAAAGGTTCCAAAAATAGTCAGTCATTCATTTTATTTGAAACAGCAGTTTGTTCAAAGATGATAATTCTACATCAAATTTCAAGGATTTACCTACTAGTATTGTTTATTATTTAGGTTTACTTGTTGAGATATTTGGTGATGTTTATTTTATTTTTTATATTCTGGTTTCCACGAAAAGGAAAATCCTGTAATGTTCCCAGAGATTATTGTGAGACCCGACGCAAGTCAGGTACGAATTGTTGTTTTTCTTGAATTCCTGAAGGCTGTATTGTATTCCTTAGCAAACACCTTCCGATGCAGCGAGTTCGAAAGCTTTGCCCTTCATTGGGAGAATGAGACCTGGGATAGAGATGTTGGACATGTCTCCAAAGTGACCACAAGTAGATGTGGCGACTTTACTCGATGAGTCAGTCTCGATGGAACCGCTGACAGTGGAACGATTAATTATATTTTAGCAGAGCATTATCCATGAGAATATGTATGAAACGAAAATAAGTCGCCGATTTTTTTGAGGTGGTCTAGAGAAGTGAGAGAGCTTGTCCGTGAAGCATCACCTTCGAGGCGACTGTTTTTTTTAACTTAATCCAAAACAATTATTTTCAACTTTTCAGTCCATATTACTATAAAATGGCGTTTCTTATTTTTTTTTTCGAACCGTTCCTTTGATGCTCCGTTCACTGCTAAAACCAGTATTTATACTTGTGGAAAACATATACCTACAAAAAAAATCAGGTAATGAAAAATCCTAGTACAGCAATCATTTAATTCTGAACTTAAAGTTTTTGCAAGACAGCTACAACCTTCCAAAAAGTTTATGTGCCATGGTTACGTATGTGTAGGTTACTGACTTTCTACGTAGATTCTTATAAATTTATATACTTACTTTTTCCTAGATTACATGTGATATTTTTGGCAAGGAATACAGTACAATATGAACTTGATGTCGATAAAAGTTTAGAATGTAGCCGTTGCAGATTTTACTCGAATCGAGTATTTTTTGGATTTAAAAACAAACCTGTCTGAAAATCGTGTCATTTTAATTAAGGTTATCAAATTGAATGGAAACATATATTTCCAAAGACCAACTATTTTAGAAAATAGATGTAACGATTTCAGAGTAAACAGGTAGGTATACCTACCTACTTGATATTGTATCGCCATAATTTGCCTGTCACATCAGATGAAGAAACAAAATAAACAATTCATATTGGTTGAGCATCCTATGACTTTCTGCAAGTTGAATGTGGCTGCATACACTAAAAAAATATCGAGATTACTACTATTATTTCATAATAAATACCTACATAAATAATGATCGAATCTACAAAAAAGTCAGAACAATCACAAAACAACCCCCAACGCGTCATTCACAGATCAGACTGGTTAGATCTCAGACACTTGTAATTTTTACGAAACTGATTCGTAAGCTTTTATGACACTGAAACAGCCATTCTGCACTTGAAGAGAATCGATCATGGATTGATCAGATTTTCTTGATTTGTCTTGCTTGTACCCCATTGCACAACAAGTATAGTTTGCAACCAATCTTCAAACGGTTCTCCTTGAAGAGGCCATGAGCGCGACTACGTTTGGGACGCTTTTAACAGTAAAAAAGTCAATTGGTAACTCAAAAACGTTTCGTCTTATCTATTTCAAACAAGGACAGGCTTCCAGAAGATGGTCAATTCTATTTACGTGCTGTAATGGAAATTGAATTTTCAATCCACTTTTTCACAAAAAAATCTTTGAAATGTCCCAAAAATGCAGTTATTATGAAGCAATTTTTGATGTAGATGAACAAATAATTTCAGAAAAACATTACAACACGTACATATATCAACGTTTTAAATTTCTTTTCATACCAAATCCATTTAGATCGGATAAATATTGCTTCAAATTTTAATGGAAGAGAAATACTACTGCAGCTACTTCGGCTATCCATGAAAAGAATCTTGAGATGCTGCCGCAGACATAGTTACATAGAATCAAACGTCCTCTAGAAGCCTATCCTTGTTTGAACTCAATATGACGAACCATTTTTGAGTTATCGACTCTTTTACCCTAAAAAACGGCCAAAGTGTGATCGCGCTCATGGCCTCTTAAGAAATAGCACGGGAGGTGAATAATTATAACTTGGGACCTATACAATTTTCAATATCCCCAGTTTTACATTACAATACTCAAATCGGGTTTACTGCCTGAACTAACGTAAATGTGACGATAATATATAATCTTGTTTGTCGCCGCCCAGAAATACTTCCAATAAAATGTTATGACTTTTCAGCGAATCATAAAGCAATGCTGTTAGAAACTGTCCAATACGAAGCGCACAAAGTCTACGTGGACTGGTAGACGGTTGTTTTCGAGGGAGAATGTTTTGACCTTTAAGAGTGCCCACAACTTTCACTTGGCACAATATCGTTTCCTCGAACCATAGTCATACTACGACATAACCCGCTTTCTGCAGATAATTCAGTTGGAAACCTTAATGGTCTTAAGTATAGACTTTTGAGAAGCACCGACAACGGTACACCGGTTCACGTCTCTATGTCACTTGTCAAAATAGTGTCACTCGTCACCGCCAGTTTATTTCGGAATTAGGTGTACAGTACAGTGATTATTCACTGACTCGGATTGCTATTCTTTTATAAATCGATAATTTTCGTTATGACAGCGTTTACCTCCCGCGGGTATTGTGAAATGATTTTAAATCTTTCGACAGCGACATCCCATAATTTACTTAATTTTTCATGATGGTGCTGGGTTTGTTTTGCACAAAATATATCTATTTCTTCTGTACTTTCCTGTTAGGAGTTATGCTGGAATTTCGTTTCAAACAACCAACGTCTGTCTCACGTTTGACAAAGGAAGTACGACAGGTATATCAGCGATCCACTTGTAAAAATCCTAGAGTGGTGCCTTCTTACCCATTTACAAGGTAATTTTGTTGGTTCAAATTTCTAAATATCACTTCTCTTGGTGTGAACATATTGTATAATTTTCTTAAAGTGCTCGTAGTTATCCCTTTCAATTAACATATTGGCCACAAGAATCTGCGAGTCGTACTTCAAGCCGAGCTGAAAGTGGTTGAATAGATACAAATAAAGAGTCAATGATAGATGTATACAATATATAAGTGGTCACAGAAGCGGCGGTATCGAGGGTGGATCTAGTAGATATCAAGATAGGGTACTGAACAGCCAACAAACTCCCACCAACGTTCTAGATTCAGAGATAGATTTGGCAAAATATCAAATACTCAGAGATCAATTGAAATCAGCAAAGAACAAAAGAAACATGCAAACTTTTTTTAGGGTATACCGTATTCCATGCTCCTGCGGCATTATTTATATCGGAAACACAAAACGCTCTGTTGGTATCAGGATAAGAGAGCACAGGTCCAATTGCAGACTATGGCAATCAAATTTTAAGCAGAACTCAGGCTGAACTAGAGGAAACAAAAGTCATATCTATGACAAACATATATTTCCCAAGACTCTTCCAGGAATCCATTCAAATTCAGTAACACTCCAATAATTTCAAAAAACCAGAGTCTTTCTGCTTGTTTTCACAAATACTCAACAATTGGCCTAATACCTGTGCAATAGCTTTATGACGTCTCCTCACGCAATGGACCAATGAGAAAACAGAACACCATCTCATAAAAATAGACCATCTGATCAGATCCTGGTTGAAATAGAGAAGAAGGACCAGTCGATAGTGAAGTGAGCATCATTGAGGACTAAACTGAATTTTTCAGAAATAGTTATGTTTTCTTGCTCACGGATCATGGGACTTTTTTTCTCTAACGATCATACCGATGCAATGCGCTGACCGCTGACACTGATTCATTGGCCACCATATATACATTTCAATCGACTGATAGTGAAGTAAATTTCTGTGTACCGCCTTCCCGATCTCTTGTGTATATTGCGCAGAGTGCATTTTCTGATTCTGTTTTCCATATATATCATTCTTCCTTGAAAATAATAGCGTATTCATGTACCAGTCTATTAACAAAAGAATTTATTTTCATTTTAGCTCGAGAGTAAAAAGTTTCCAGACAAAAAAGTAAAGTGTCTTTTCTCGTTAATGGGATAACTTTCGGGACTACTTACTATCTACCGAGATGTATGTTTTTGAGAGTTTAAAGATTGTTTTCATAGTTTGCATAGACAGTTTTTTCATCAGTGATATTTTAACTCATTCGATCTGATTGTTATCATCTCAAACTAACAAAGTGCTTTAAAAATAACCGAGGTTTCATAAATCTACTGTGTTTTTTAAAACATAAATTATTTACACTGAATTATTACTTGTCAAGCAGCGATTTTTTAAACAAAAACTGTTATCAAATCAAATTCGAAGAAAGATCTGTCGACTTTCATACAAATAGAAAAATTCTCTAACGTTGAACCAAGTATATAAAAGGAGGTAAGTGAGTGATATGTGTTTCTCTTGAATTTCTAATTGAGGTATGCGCCTGTGCGGGTAAAGGACGACTATTATTATTATTTGCCATCTCAATAATAAAAATGAAGGTATTCATCATTATGGACGTATATGAATTACAACGGAGTTGAAATTCGAAAATTACAGTAAGAGACCTTAGTTTATGTTTGCAAACATAATATAAATAAAAAATATCAATTTATCCCAAACTTGTTTCGTGGCAAGATCGCGAGCAAAAAATAGCATATAGGCAAACTTCCGTCCCAAGATTGCATACAATAAATTATTTCTTCTACTGAGAAAACAAGCCAGTGTCGTGAACCCAAAAACTGAAAATTTGACAATTATTGGAAAAAAGTCACACAACTGGAAACTCTGGAAAAACTTAGTTAATAACTCTAGTATTTCCATCCAATACTACTCCTTAAGACAAAGACAAAAAACTTTATTAGTATTTCCATATCTTGGAGCCATCGTTAGATGGATATACACGTCAAAACAAAAAAAAGATTACGACTAATAGGAATAAAAATATATAATTTTCCTACACAGGTAGCATATTAAAAAAATGAAATTACAAATGACAAATTTGCAGAAGGTATGTTTTATACATAAAAAACTAATAGACAACCAGATTAAAATGGCCCTATTTGGCATTTTTGAAGTAGCATTTTTTTCACTATCGATTTGAATTGTTTCAGTCCTAGATTTTGTATATGAGTTGGTTATGATTATCTGCTAGTACAAAAAATATATCGCAAAGCGTTTATAAAGTCCTCGAATAACTTGTTCATCAAACACCAGTTCCGATACGCTGTACTTGATTGAAATACTCGATACTGAAAGGACGTTTATAACACTTGTTACACAATATACTACTTTGAAACAGAATTGCTTATATCAACAATTTGATTCGAATACAATTGTTGTTAAATTGTCATTTCTGTCAACCGGCTGCCTCCCTACGAGCAACCCTCAGAAGTCTTCGAGAGCTGGGGAAGATGAAGCCCTTTCTTTTAACGTGTGATGCCATGTAGAAGGTCGGTGGGTGCGGCGATTCGAATCCGCGTACCTTGCCATAGCAAACGCACACCAAGACTCATAATAGGATTAAATGTATGGTTTTGTGGTTTTCTTGATATCGTGTTTTGTGTGTTTAACTTTCCACAGTTTAAAAATGAAAATATGGGCTGCACATGGTTTCCTCTTCTCAGATAAGAAGTGAGAAATAACAGAATGGTGAATGACATACCGCACATTCCTTGTAAATGTCACCCTAACGAAATTTTTGGCAGATTTCTTTTGACTTTCGTCAAAGAAATGTTGCATAAGGACGTGAACAAAAGTTTTTTTGGTGGGGGTGCCCCATCTTCATGTTTCGACAAGATTTATGGACAGGCTTTTAGATTTATTGATTCCAATATTATGATTATCAAATACAAATTATGTTCATAATTATGATCATTATTAAGTGCTCCGGAGCACTGAGGTGCTTGCGAGCCTTTTTCGGGATTACTAAACCCTAAGCCTTTTCGTTAAATGCTTCGGAGCATTAAGCACTAAGCACTGAATTAGTGCTCGGGAGGATAGTGCTTAGGAGCACAAAAGTGCTTCGAGTGTTTTCACGAGCACTAAGCACTGTGCTTTGGGACAGCTCTGGCCTAGCCTTTAAGTTTTGTATGGCCCTCCGTTGAATTGATATACTGGATCATTCTTCGTCTTCCTCTTGAAGTGAAGAAGAAAATATTATTCTTTTATTCATGGAATCTTCCTTTCTCTCTCAAACTATGATGAAACATAACGCCTACTTCAGGAAGTGCAATGACTTTTTTTATTCCTAATGGGTTAGCTTTCAAAAACAAAACTTTTCAATTTTTTTTTGTCGATATCTCCGTGAGCAATGGGCGATGATCGAAAGAAATTAAGCTCAATCTTCTGCGAGATGCAATGGCGCCAAAGGGGTGGTGCGCCACTGTATCGTGTATCGTGTGTCGTTGTGTAAGAAATCCAGCTCAATGGTTTTTCTATAACTCTGTATGGTTTTCTAAAACCCCAGAAACTTTTACAACGATAAAGTTATCGTAACAGGTTATAGGGTATTACGGCTTAGCTACTTCAAAGATTGTTTCAAAGTTAGGGTAGAAAGACACTGTTTGTGTCGACCTGTATTATCTGCTCAATTCCATAAAATTCCATATTCTTGTGAATTCTTCCTGAATTCACCAACTCTATGGAGAAAGTAATAATTAAATCTGACTCGAAATAACAAAGTTGTAGATGAGGAGACTTCATCAATTCTTGTGTGTACTTTTAAGGAGACATTTTTAGAATCAATTTTGAGAAGTTATCATGCTATAATTATCACACCATTGTAAAATTTTGAAGATACCTTTTTCGGATCATCGTACAGGTTGTCCCAATTATGGTCTCTACACAAACAATCTCTTTCAGTTACAGACAAGACAAGATGCTGCTGCAGATCTTTGAAATTTTCACTGAGACCGGGATTGTGCTCAATGCTATTCCATCGGGAAATCCCGTGTTCATTTCTAGTAGTGCTCTGTGAATATTATTAATTTTCACCCTCTATTATCTAAGTGATAAATGCATTCCTGTAATTTCTGTTATTTTCTCTGGTCCTCGGATGCTTACCTCATTCACTTTCTTGAATAGTATATGGACATTATTTTAACTTTCAACATAACTAAATTGGTTGGTTGAAACATTTTAAGGCCAAGAATGACTCATGGGTTGGTCCACCACGAAAAATACTATTTACATTTCTTTCCAACAGAGTCATTTCAGTTAACACATTCGTTCACAGTAGGAGTTCGAAAGACGTCAACAAATCATCAACCCTTTTTTACAAAATAGATTTTATTTTTGTCCAAATGTAACGATTTGTATGAAATAAAAATTTTTGTTCCGTACTTTTTGACGAAAAAACAGATGACGGCTATAGCAGTTCTGTACCACAACACAAAAAAATTGTGACGGGCCTGCTACACTCGTCACAAAAAAAACAAAAAACCGAAGGAGACTGTTAATTTTCAATTGAAAGAACAATCCCTCGAAATATAGCAAAAGATATACTAATGCTTTAAAGAAAAACGTAAATATGTCAACTTTCAAACTAGAAAATATTTTTGTCCAAAATAGTTTCCTTGGAAGCGGAAGAATATTATGGTGATTTGTAGCACTCTGATTATGGAATAAAAAACTCAAAAGATGAAGATGAAGATAGGTACCTGCATTTTAAAGCGTCTACCCCTTCCATCACTCTGGGAAAGTTCTTGCAGTCACACGCTATCAAAATGCCGTTTTCAGGTCTGCTGGGGACGGTTCGGCACAATATGAAATGTCTGCTATAGCAGGCATGTCGCAGAGCTCATGACGGCTATAGCAGGTCTGCCCACGAATGTGTTAAGATTTTTTTCTGACCCATGTTAAATATTTTGATACCTACAACAAAGGGCCATATCCTATCTTCAGTTCGTCAAAGATGTACCATTCCTTTGACTGACAAGTGCACTGATTACTTCATTCAATATTTATCTACGATATTTTTCTTCTTGATTAACAACCAATATTACAACATCGAAATTACAAATCATTTGCGAAAACAATAGACGATGCAATCTACGGAGCACCACATTGCATGCGTCACTTCAACATGTTTTTCTTTCCCTTAGGAATCCGACAAAAGAATCCCGAGTGCCTTTTAAGTGAAGGGCCAGTTAAAATGATAATTGACTCTTGAATACAGAATGGTAGCCAGAACGGGCGGAGCAGTGAGGCAGAGGGAAGAAATGTTGAAAGTGCCATTTTTGCGAATCGGATGAAGCTAATGGAATGCCTCCACAAAGCTGGAGAGTGTGCGGATTACTACTCTTTCGATTTCGCTTGGCTCTCTCACTGTGCGTTGTTTCTTATTATTTTTCCAAGCAAAAAACGTGAAGATGTTGGTCTGAAACTTGATATATCGTCGATATTTTTATTTGTTTAGTATTTTGAAAAACGGTGGCCTTTAATGAAAGTACCAGAGAAAACCCATGACTTGGCTTGAATAGCTGAAGGTAATACAATAACCAAGATCTACGATGCTGTTTTGGAAATGATTCCATTAGTATTCGTGATTTATTAGTTGAAAATGTTTCACATTATTTGTAAAATATCAAATAATCATCCAAAATTTGTTTCGAGTTATTATATAAAGTATCAAACGATCAATCTAAATTCTCTAGGGATGCCGTAACTTGATTGTTATTTCAACTTTGACTGTTTTGACTTGTCTTTCGTACTAAGTATGTAAATTAATGACAATAAATACTTACTTAGTTACTGACTATTTTCATAACATTCACATATTTGTGAACTGATGCAAAATCACATACGATTTTGCAATAAGCAGAAATGTTCTACTGGGCAGTTGACGAATGAAGAGGTTTGCTTGTATTTGTCATATTGAATTGAATCGCTCATCTTATTTGAGTGTTCAAGTCATATCCAAATCTACGGTTAGCTGGAGTAGGGGGTCAACCTTTGTTGAAGTCTTTACCTAGAATATTATATTTAGATGCTGGTCGATTTCCAAGTATTTGTAATATTTTTGTCAATTGAAACTTTTCGTCAGCCATACATACATTTATTATTATTTTGATTTTTTTGTCTCTCAGGTAACACAATGCAAAATACATATGATGAAAAAATTAAAAAAGTGATCCAACTATATAAAACAATAAAACTGAATTAAAACATAACATTTCTCCCATCCAGTAATTGAACTGAGACATGGCAATTACTTCTTCACATCCAGTACAGTAACTCCATACATGTCGTCGGTATACGGTCTGGGACCCTATTCTCAAATGTCGACTAGCCTATGTCGCAAGCGACAAAATATTTCTATCACTTTTCTCGATATAATATTTTAGGTATGTTCAGAACGAAACAGAGATTTAGTACTTGACATAATTTTTTGGGTTTATCACCTTCCACAATCTGAAAATGAAAAAATTTTTTAATCCAAAGAAATCTGTACAAGTGTAGAAGGGCAAATTAATTAATTTGCCCGATAAGTTACTGCGTTCACAAGACTGCTGTCTTGAAAGAAATTAATTTTTGTCAGTAACGTACCCTACACTGAATTTGCCTATCTGAAAAAATGAGATCGAATTAACAAAGAATACTTCTCTTTTTTTGAAAACTGTTGACGTTTCGGAGGCTGTATCTGCCTCCGTTATCCAAGCTTCTTAGAAAGACGCTGAGAAAACTGAATTTGAATTGCGATTTTGGTAATAAGACCTTTCTTTGACAGAGTCAAATGAAATCTGTCATACATTCTTTTGATTGACATTTGGTATCTTGATACATAGGGTGTTCGGTATCAATCAATCACCATTCTATTAGTTCTTATTTCATCTCTGAGGAGGGGTAACCAGGTGCGGTTCGTTTCGATGGAATTGGTTGAGAAGCAGTTGTTCGATAAAAGAATGCACGCAGTTTCCTTCAACTTCCTTTTTTCTTGATTTGATTCTCTCAATAAAATTTTGGTATTATTCCATTCCATCATATGATCGCCATCAGATGTTAGAATATGTTCGGATATTTTCGAACCCGTTATTTTTCGATTTCTGATGTAACTTTTATGTTCTTCCTGGCGCACAATCAATGGTCTTGATGTTTCACCTATATAACTCTTACCACACGAACAAGGTATGTTGTAAACACAATTTTTTGAACATTCACCAGCGTTTTTGGGTTTTGTATGTGTGAGTATTGATCTCAATGTATTGGTTGTTTTAAATGTTGTTCTTACATCATACCTATGGCCAATCCGTTTTATCTTTTCAGACAGTCCAGGGACATAAGGTATAATATTGTTTGTTGGATATGTATGGATATGTCGCATGTCTGTGTGTTGTGTTGTTCGATTGTAAAGTGTAGTACTATTTTCAATTTCATTAATGGTTTTTTCCACGAATTCATTACAGCCTCCGAAACGTCAACAGTTTTCAAAAAAAGAGAAGTATTCTTTGTTAATTCGATCTCATTTTTTCAGATAGGCAAATTCAGTGTAGGGTACGTTACTGACAATAATTAATTTCTTTCAAGACAGCAGTCTTGTGAACGCAGTAACTTATCGGGCAAATTAATTAATTTGCCCTTCTACACTTGTACAGATTTCTTTGGATTAAAAAATTTTTTCATTTTCAGATTGTGGAAGGTGATAAACCCAAAAAATTATGTCAAGAACTGGATTTCCTCCACAAAATCAAACTTTTAATCAATAGAGATTTAGTAATTTTGCTCGAAATATGATGGTTGTAAATAAAATAGTGTACAAACCTCGGTAGGAAGTTTCATTCCTGTCTCGAGATCATAGCTAACCTCGATGCTTTGCGTCTCGGTTAACTAACTAATCTCACGACAGGAATGAATCTCTTCCCACCTCGGTGTGTAATATACTATTTCCTCCCTCGGATGTTTACTGCCCTCCGCTTCCTTTGTTTGAACTGCACTCAGCTACACTCGATTCAAAATGAGGTGTTAATTAAACTTCACTACACTACACCTTGATGCATGATTGGTTGTTCGGAGGACTTAAGCCTTCTATTGTAGAGTGGTATCATCGAAGTAACCACTTATTCGTTTCCGGACCTGTTTCCCGAATGGTATTAGCTGAAGGAAAATTTGTGTTTGGCAATATATTTACTAGTGATTTTCAAATGCTTGAATTGAATTCAAATAAACTTAACTTGTTTCCGTTCGCGTTATGAGAACGAAATTTGACTTTGACTATTTCTCTGAAAGGCTCATTTAGCTTCAGTTATTTTGGACTATATTTTTTGTGCCGCTGGACTAGTCCGTGAGGTGAGCAAGCTGGACTTTTTTTTGTCCATTTCAAATTCGATAATAATATTTCAGGTAATATTTCAAATATTGACATATTACCTGCCGGGCTAAAATCTACAGCTGGTTCTCCTGTCCGAGTTAAAACAAAATTCTGTTATTTGGTTACAGGGATCATTTGCAATTCTATCAATGTCCTTTGCGATATCAACTAGGGAAGTAGTTATTTTCAGATAGGTATTTGCCATAATAGCTAGTCTACAACATTGGAGGTGAATGAGAGTGAAAAGGTTAAAAATCTGTCAACAGCTATTTGTTTGAATTTCACTTTCTTGCTGAATATCGATCAAAATATATTTTTTTTAGGATGTTAAAACCGATTTAGATTCATTAGCGCCGAAATTTATTATCGATTTTCGTCAGTACTAAAGTGATTCCAAAGTCAATCAAAAAATCATCCAACCTACTTTACTCATCTTACCAAGTACTTACACACACAAATTTCAGGCGAGTATATCCTGAAAAAAATTGATCTTTCTTCAATATATTGGTGAGGTCGGTTTCCTCCTGATATTTTTGACACAAAAAAGTAATTTTAGGTGTTTTGTCTTTTTCATATTATTACAATGGATTTCTGCCACTGTCGAATGAATTCAATTATCAGTAGTAATAACCCAAGGACATTGATAATTATAGCAGATTACGAAAGCGGAGGTCTGTTTCATATAAGCAACAAGCTTGAGGAAGTTGTTATATTTATCAATGTTCGAGGGTTATTCGAATAGAAAATTTTTTGCTAACCGATACTTTGTAACATTACAATAGTCTATAAATGATTTCCATACAAATTTGTTAATGTAAACAGTTTATTTTGATATATTTCATAAGAAAATTTCATCAATCCTCTCGTCAGTATTCCAACCAAATCATGACATCACTGACATTTTGACGTTATTGAATATTTGAAACTTCAAAATCAAATAAATCAAAATATATATATATATATCCATAGCAACATGCCTGGGAATGAAAATAGACCGTTGGGTATGTTATAAGTATAATGTTGTTCTTATTGGTTTTATTCAATCACATGACCTCAATTCAACTAATTTCATTGGATTTCCGCTTGAGCAAAAAATTTTCGTCTTAACTATTTTCATCCTCCTTGAGCTCCCCTCATCCAAAAAATTGTAAATTGTAATCAAACTCTAGCTTCGATACCTTATATATCTTCTACTGCGTGCGGTCTATTTCCGAGATCGAAAACAATTCAAATTAATATCATGTTTGTTGGCCGCGGTTTAATAACCACATTCCTGGTATCATCTCAAATAGCAGGACACAGCTGAATATAATAACAGTGATATCTCGATATCAATATTAAGTATCTTGGTCTGGTTACTGCAATATGAGGTCTTCGTAAATGAAGTCGACTGATATCGATATAGTTCTAAGTAGCAGATGGATTATTGCAAGGAATCAATTTCCTCTGTACAAGTGTAGAAGGGCAAATTAATTAATTTGCCCGATAAGTTACTGCGTTTACAAGACTGCTTTCTAGAATGAAATTAATTTTTGTCAGTAACGTATCCTACACTGAGTTTGCCTTTTTGAAAAAAAATCTCTTTTCATCTATCTGACTCATTTAATGTAAGGGTAGGTTTATAAATAGATTTCAAATGAACCTGCAGTCGGGAGATCGCTTATTCTGTAGGTCTTTTGAAGATTTCCATTATAAAACATACTCGAATACTGAGTCATCTTTTCTAGAAAATAAATGGAAAAACTTATTCCGTAACAATGAATAAAGAACACTACAAAGCATTTAATATATTAATTATCACGATGATGCAAAGAACTGTTTCCTAGGAAATCACTTTTCTCAGAAAATTAACCAGAAAGATTTACGTAGCCTTATGGAAAATGGGTTCAATGGGTTTGTTTTTGTTCAGTGTGGTTTGTTTGTCCCCCTATGACATTGTTACGCAACTGTCATATTCCGTCACTGACGGTGCTCTATTCGAGCATGACTGAACTGACGTCAAATCGAAAGTTTAACTTATCATTGTTCTTGTTCTAGAAATGTATGCAACCGCACTTTGTCATTGATGATCGAGTTCCAAATTTTCAGGATTTTCTATGCATCTGTGCGACCTTAATTTGTTTCCGATTTAATTTTCGCCCAAATCTTGTAATTATTTCCATCGATTTTTCGTTAATCCTTTGATGATTCTGAGATTATTCATGTTTTTCCATTGCAGTGCGGTAGACCGGTTGTGTGGGATTTCACTTTTGTAGACACTTTGGCACCGTCACATATTCCTAATACTTCAGTGTGTCCCAGTTCGGCTGCTGCAGCGGCAGAAAAATCGAAATCTAGAAAGTATGAACACTTGGGAGATAATTATATTTTTCACCCTATTGGCTAAAAACTTTTCGTGCTTTCCTCAGAGAAATTGGCAACAAAATTTGTGAGGAAACCAATGAACCAAGGACAACTCCTTTTTTATTTAAAAAAATCAGCCTCGCAATTCAAAGAGGCAATGCAGCTTTCTTTTTTGATTCGATTCCCTTCATTAAGTCTTTTGATGAATAATTCATGAATCCTAGTCCAAATTTTCATCGTTCACAAAAATCATTGGTTAATAGGGAATTTACGAAGAATTTCTCAGGTGAATTTTGCAGCAAAGATTTGTCGCACCTTCAGAAACTGACGTCATCTGCCTTTTCTTCATCCAATACGTTAGCTTGCAGTTCGATATCAAGTTCGCTGGCGTGTCGTTCATTCGACAAACAAATTCATTGCCAAAACAGATATTTTTCGGACGGAAACACTTGTTTTATGAACAGCGTAATCCAGTGTCTTTCCAATACGAGATGTCTTTTGGAATATGTCAAGATGGACGCGTATGTGGAAGACATTATCACCAGCCTTTCCATCATGCAAGGGGCTTTGATAAAAGCTTTTGCTAATGTCATAAAAGAACTATGTTCCGATGATTCTTCAGTTAGGGTTGTCATTGAAGGACAAAATCCAAAGTTTCGAGCCACTTTCTTGGGTGACTTCCAGCAGGATGCGCAAGAATTCCTACAGTACTTGCTGAAAAGTTTGCATGAAGATGTGAACAGGGTGTTGGTAAAGCCGAAGCCGTTTTTGACGGAGAATGATAGAGTTATGAACGATACGGAACAAGCACAGGAATCATCGAATAGTGACAGTGAGAAGGCTCAAGAATCTTGGTCACGATACTTGAGAATGGACCAATCTAAAATAGTTGATAACTTCGTTGGCCAATTGAAATCGACGTTGAAATGTACCTGTTGTGGTCACTGTTTGGTCACCTTTGACCCATTCTGGGACCTGTCTGTACCGATACCTCGAAAAACAGGCCAACTGAGATTATCACAGTGTTTAGATTCGTTCACAAGGGAAGAAACTCTTGGTGGTAACGAGAAGCTGACCTGTGCAAAGTAAAAAGAGAGGAGGAAATGCACGAAATCCCTATCAATACATAAATTCCCCAAAATTTCAGTTATACATATGAAACGGTTTTCTCCAACGGAAAGATTCAGGGGAAAATTAAATTATCATCGATTTTCCTCTAGAGGGGTTAGACATGAGTAACTACGCCGCAGACAATGTAGCCCCTTTTCGCTACAGTCTGTATGTCTTGTCTAACCATAGAGGGACTACAGCTTACTGTCGACACCCGTATGCAGGCACCTGGCATGAGTAAAATGATTCTCGAGTGACCCCAATTTCACCTAAATCTCTCATAAGTGGAGAAGCCTATGTTCTCTTCTACGAGCAGGAAGGCCAAATCGCACCTTTGAGATCATTTTTAGTTCTATTTTTATTTTCAACCAAAAATTTGGTTTTGATTTTTATGTATATTGTATTTCCTCTTATTGTTTTGCGATTATTGATGTGTATCTTTTGAAGGAAATCATCTCTGCTATTGCAGGATTTGTTGGGTCAAGTAGCATATATGTGTGTTAATTCTACCAAGACACATAGGCTCAAGACTTATAGCGCCATTCTTCACTGATACAATCAGTGGAACACAGTACTGTTCAACCTACCGCAAACAAGCCGTCAGGGCCTTCACACGAACCCTCATACCCATAGTGCACTTACCAAGGCATCGGCATTCATATGTGACTGTTTTGAGGAAATGAATGGCTATTTCGACCTGTCCACAAGAGTATTACGCCTGACACGATTTGTTGAAAAGAACCGCTCTAGAAAAAGTTGCCTTCGAACGGATACGTCTACATACAGTGTGACCCATTTAGAATGGAAGCAACCTTATTAAACTTACATTTTTCAACCGATTCAAATGATTTTTTTTTCGTTAGGTAGACATTCAAAAAGTCTACTAGGACAGCAAATTTCATGATTGAATCTCCATTTCCAGGGCCAACTAATCTTATTTTTCAAGGTCAGAAATCTAAAAAAATTACTAGCGATTCTTTTCAGAAAAAATCTGACTACACCACTGGATTCGCGACATTTTCAAATGGTTTGTATGTAAATTTCGTTAAAATGCGTCAATCGAAAAGTTATGGGTGGTGAAATTTGATAAATATGCCGTTTAATCAACCCACCAATTCAATTTCAGAACTTTCATCAAAATTTGAAATGCACCACTATATTCAGGAGATTTCAATATATCACTGGTCAAAATTTCATCGAAATCTGTTCATAAATAAGAACATCATAAGAAAATAAAATTTTAAAATTGAATTTCAGGAAAATGTCATCTTATCTCAAAATTTCTAATTTTCACAGTAATATTTCAAGACACCCTGAATCCAGTGGTGTAGTCAAAGTTGTTACAAAAGTTTTGAAATTGAAGTGGTGGGATTTCTCAAATTTCATTTCCCTATAACTTTTTTATTATTTTACGCATTGCAACGTTATTTACATGTGAACCATTTGAAAATATCGCGAATCCAGTGGTGTAGTCAGATTTTTTTGGGTTTTTTGACCTTGAAAAATAAGATTAGTTGGTCCTGGAAATGGAGATTTATCCATGAAATTTGGTGTCCTAGTACACTTTTTGAATCTCTACCTGACGAAAACAAAATCATTCTAATCGGTTGAAAAATGTAAGTTTTATATGGGTGCTTCCATCTTAAATGGGCCAGACTGTATATAAGTCTGAGACCGCCTCTTAGTCTTCTCATTGAAACCCACATCAGGTATCCTGTTGTATAGTTGTGAGCTAATAGCATTTCTAGCACTTACTGTACGGGTGATTTATCTGTATATAATAAAACTATCCGATTTATCAATCTCAATCACATCCAACTCAAATAAAGTAAACTTACATACAGGGTGTTTTCAAAATTGGAAAGATTGAAAAAATGTTAAAAAAAATTAAATTGTTTTTTCCGTTAACCAGCTGTCGTCCCCTCACGAACGGCAGCCCTCAAAAGTCGAAACTTGTGCTAGCCAGGGATTAACGAGGTCCTACCGTTCAAAGTGCGATTCCTAGTACTTCCTCAGGTCATCAGGAAAAAATATGTAGTCGCTAGGATTTGAACCTATACGACTAGCAGCATGAATGGCTTCGAACGCGACGGTCTTAACCACTGAGCTACCTAACCTTATAATGGGTTGTTATATGGAACATAATTAAACAATAAATGGCAAGATATTTCGTGTTCAAACAATTCAAAATTTTTCGAAATTGGTATGGAATTTTATGAAATCGCTTTCAGTAACCTTTGTTTAGGAGGCACTGGTTTGATTCTCCAGGCCATAGCGTGTCTGTCCGCCGGCAGTGTTTCAGCGCGGTTTGCGCAGGCTGTATTATTATTATTATATTATTATTATAAATGTATTATTTGATTTCGTTTTATTTTCTGATCTTCTACTTCCCACTTCATGTATGGCTCCAATTTGGGAAAGTTTTACCTGAAGAGCATAAACATCCGGTTTTTCACCAGGCGGATATAATTCAATAACAGATTGAATGTTCTAAATGGTGAGCAGGTCACTGGAGAATGGAAGAAAAATTTCTTTATAGAAAAAATTCATTTGTGTCCAATTCAACAGTGTTTTTTCTCTATTCATTAAGTTTTCTGGGAGTCTTCTGTGATGCTTTCGAAAGCCATATTCTGGCGAAACTCCGTTTTTTTTTTGTAAAAACTTTTTCGATGAAGTTGTTTAATTTATTGTCGCTGCTTCGAATTTTCGAAAGACTTCGTGTTGTGCCTTCTATCTCTAAAATGCCATCTATAATGTTCAAGTTTGGCGATTTCATAAGCTCATTTATAATTTTCAGTTTGTATAAAACTATTTTAAGAAACATCAAACAGCATATGAAGTCAAAACTTAGTATTCTCTTACTTTTTCTGATTTTCAGACATGATATGAAGTTGCGTACGTTGTACCGTTCTGAACAATAGTACAAATCAAATAACTAGTTACTTCAATTATGATATGGAACTAGAAATAAACCAGTTTCAAATATTATTTGTTTTTTTTTTGTATTCTCCAATGTCCCAACTCACAGTTTATTGAGTGGGGGGAGAGTCCACCCTAACCCCACCCCCCATAGGTCCATCCCTGATTTTCGATAGTTATTTTGATAAAACCCGTGTCCGGCTCCGACAACCAGCGGCCACGAATTAAAAATTCATTGGCGACACACCAAGAAATCAAAAACGTTTTAACGGAAAACGTTTTTGACTGATGGAATCGTGTAATCCAGTACGATTGGGTTTTGAGACAATAATCGATACTAGCACCACCAAACTTGGTATGCTAGTAGTTGGAACCATGATAAACACGAAAAAAAATTGTTTACCAGAATACCAAAAAATTTGCTGTAATTTTGGAAAGTATATGATTTATCAGAAAAACAATTCAACAGGGTGAAAAACCATTCAATTTTCCACAAAAATTATTCCTAGTAATTTCTTATGAAATGCGCTCGTTTTGTCAGAAAAC
This sequence comes from Chrysolina haemoptera, assembly GCA_958298965.1. NCBI lineage: Eukaryota > Metazoa > Arthropoda > Insecta > Coleoptera > Chrysomelidae > Chrysolina > Chrysolina haemoptera. The sequence continues at coordinate 21,884,753 of OY282597.1, read as the reverse complement.
GTGATTGAACGCCGACATTAAATTTCAGCTTTACCCTTACCCGCCGCTGAAAGTTCTGGCAGAGCCGAAAATTTGATTGGTCATAACTCTGCCAAAAATGATCGGAGAAGGAAAAAGAAAAGTTCATATCGTTTCTAAAGACTCCTACCTTCTCATGCAAATATAATATGCGAGAATTTGAGTACCTAAAATGTGTTTTGTATCACTTCACGGAGATGTTTGCGGATGATCCGAAAATCATGGATAATTTAGTATATATGACATTATTATACTGAAGCAGCAACCCATACCCTCTTTGGACTATATGCAACAATTTTGAAGAAGTGTGACAGGGCCCACTTACATGCCAAAAAACATTGTTTTACTCCTGCCTCATTTTCAACTTTTCCATAAAATCGGCATTCTCTTCACTAAATGTTGAAAATAATCGCTTATTCATATCCTGCCTATATATATATATATATAACACTATTGTGAAGTGCAAACCTCAAGCTTGAAATCACATACTTCATTTTTTATGTTGTGTATGAGCGATTATTTTCAACATTTACTAAAGAAATTGCCAGGAGTATGGGTAAGTTGAAAACTGAGGCAGGAGTAAAACCCAGTTTTTTCTTTGGCATGTATAAGTGAGACTTGTCTGACTAGTCTTAAATCGTTGCATATGGTACGAAGAGGTTACTGATTCCTGCTTGAGTATAATGATTTCATATCCACTAAAATATACATGACTTTTGGATCCTCCGTAAATATCGTAGAAGGGTTATGTGAAGTGGGAGAAAACACATATTAGGTACTCATATACTCACATGTTATATTTACATGAGGAAGTAGAAGTCTCCAGGATATCGTTCCTTTTTCTTTTCCTTCTACTATAATATTTAATAATTAATTATAAAAGTTATGACAAATTTAATTTTGAGCCCTGTCTGAACTTGCAGTGGCGGGTTAGCGCGAGCATGAAATGTGACGTCGGCGTTAAACCACTTTTTCTGAGAAAACGAGCGTATTTCATAAGGTATTACTGAATCTTTCAGCCTATCGAAATCGTTTTTTGATAAATCTTATATTTTCTGAAGTAACAACAAAAAAATATATTTTTTTTAAATGTAAAATTTTTTATGTTCCACCCGTGATTTTTTGGTGAACAATTTTTTTTCTAATAATACATGATGTCGAGATGTCATGTGCCGAGTTTCAGGTGCTACAATTCATTCTTCACTTTTTGCTCGAGTCTCTCTGTCGCTACTGGATTATGTCTGATTCGACGGGTTTTTGTTTGCAGGTTTATCAGAGAACATTTTATTTGGACCCAATTCTGATAGTTGGTGTATTTTTTGCTGCAAAAATTCAATGTTTTGCTTTAGGAGTTTATTATTATCGAGAAGCAGATTGTACTTTTCGCCTTTTTCTTATTGGAGTAGTTTTTCCAACATTTGACTTTCCCAATTTAGATTTTGACTGTCAGTTACCTTAGGAGAGCTCACGTTTTCGTCTTGGGTGTCATTTTAGAGGTTTGTGCGTTCACAGCACTTGATTCTGGTATCACATATTTTGATACATTCAAGATTTTTATGGTAGCGGCACATGAGTGATGAAACAAACGTCCACACTTGACACATACTAATATTTTAGTTGACTTCTTTGGACAACACTTTGAGAATTTTTCTGTAAACGTATCTTCATTAAATACACAGAGCGCATCCTCTGGTAAGACGGCGCTATCTTATTGTGTAGCAACAAAGATTCCGTGCATCTAGTTAAAGTTATCAGGGGTAATACCACGAGTGATTAAATTTTCGCGATAAGTCTGTCGATTTATTTCTGAACGAAACTGAATTGCTTCGTCCTGCGGACTCGTGGTGTTTTCTCAAAACAATTCAGTCGAGTTCAGAAATAGAAGACAGACTTATGAGATAAATTCAATCACGAGTTGATTTTTATTAGACTATTTCACGAATAAAGTTTCTTCATTAATATAAATACGAACAATATATGACAGTCATAAAAAAATTATCAAAATTGTCAATATTATAATGTTTCGTTTCATAATTTCATTTGAATTTGCAGTGAAGCGACTCATTCTGACATATCCACCTATATTTATTATTGATCGAACTGTCAAACGTATTCATTTCGTCATGGTTACGTTGCTGAAAATACCGAAGCTGATCCTCCGATCAGAATTGAAAGACAGCTGGTGTTATCGCGATAACACGAGTTGTCTTTGGCTTCCGATTGGTCAGATTAGGTGAGAATTTTAAGATGAGTGAAATAGTCAAAAAATCACCACCACTTGTGTAAAAACCATTGACAATTCATTTTCAATACTAACTCGACGTAGTACTGAAGCTTACCTTCATATTCTCGAAATACTCCTGAAAAGAACTGTTTTAGTGATAATTGCAAAATATTTACTTCGAGTCGTTTTCATTTTTCATTGAAAAAAACTAGATTGGTTGTGGCAATCAAAAACTAGTACTCGAAGTGTTTTGCCAACACCAAACATTTACTTCAACACTTCAACATGTGTTTCAGTCACCAAGTGACCATCTTCCTGAACAATAGTTTCATTTTCCAAAATTAAATAGTTCAATGTATATCCGGAAAATGAATGTTAGGTTGGGTTTTGAGTGAGTGGGTCTATTGAGGCCTTCCACTGCTACTCGAGACTCTGCCAAATATCGAAAACATGCTAGGCAGACACAAAGTATACCGGGTGTCCACGTAAGGTGGCTCGCGCCTATAACTTTTTTGTTTTTGAAGATATTGGAATGAAATATAGAGTATCTATATAATATAAAACTGCATTTTTTGACAAGTGAGTCAGCTTCACGCAACTTCAGGTCTCACCGGAAGTAATATAAACTTTCGATTTTTGAATGAGACACCCGGTATATTTTCACTTTTTGTCTCCATATGACATTCTGAATACAACCATGTATCATTTCTTACTTTTTGTGATGAAATATTTTTAACATTTCGAAATTCATTTTTCAATCTAGAGGGCTATGAATACGTTCAAATTATGAATTTTAGTCCTAAAGCATTGGGATAAAAACTGCTTTACGGGTTTTGGTTGAAATGCATCTGCTGTGTAAAATTTAATTTTTAAATCATTATTACTATTTTTTTTCAAATGGCAACATAGTGACTCGTCGGGTCAGAAAAAAAGAGCATTTCATTACGATTTATTTGATATCGCACACTATTAGGTCTCAATAAACTTAAAAATATTACGGTTGATCTTTCTTTTTGAGATTTGAATAATATTATAATTCATCGAGTAACCTGTGACCAACACAAATGATATAACAAAACCATCAATCTAAAAACTAATACCTCCTTGTATAAATGATATTATCAACATGCTTTTCACTGAATAGCATTCACAATAGTTTCCTAATTTAGATTTATAGAAGTGAGGTAAGATAAACATATCGGCAAACAATGTTTTTTTTTTTCAGTACACCTTGATTACTTTGTTCTATCAGTCATGTAGGTCACAGGTTACCCAATGTATTTGAATCTCATTTTAAACTGAAATGTTGTTTCATTTTAAGAAAGATCTCAAGTAGGCTAAGTTTTTTTTTAACCAAAGTTTGTTTGAAACCTATAACAGTAAAGCGGTATTAACATAATCGTATCAAAATTCATAAAATTTCCATTTAAAAAAATTAGTAATACAAATTCTGAAGTTGAATTGTATGTACATAGCAGAAATATTTCGACTGAAAACAATATTCCACAAAAATGTTAGAACTTGCTGAAGCTGAGTTACTTTTCAAAAAGTGTATAAGGCGTATACAAATTTTCCAATTTTTTTTTTGACTCGACCAGCCACTATGTTGTTATTTGAAAATAAAATCGTAGGAATAAATTAAAAATTAAATATTTCACAGCAGATGCATTTCAACCGAAAACCGTAAAGTTGTATTTTTTCCAATACCTACTTTAGGACTAAAATTAATAATTTGAACGTACCCATAGCCCTCTAGATTAAAAATTAACAATCGAAATAAAAAAAAATGTGGTCACAAAAAGTAACAAATTATACATAGTTGTATCCAGAATGTCATATGGAGACAAAAAAGGTGAAAATATTACGGGTGTCTCATTTAAAAATCAAAAGTTTTTATCACTTCCGGTGAGACCGAAAGTTGCACGAATCTGAGTTACTTGTCAAAAAATGCAGTTTTATGTCTCATACAGATCCTTCAAATTTCATTTCAATATCTGCAAAACCAAAAAAGTTATAGGAGCGAGCCACTTTCCGTGGACACCCGGTATATTTTCTAAATATATTTCAAACAATTTTTCACGTCAAAAATGGACGCCGGTCTGCACTAGAGACCAGAATCGCTCATCCGATTCCGAAATATTCAACTGTCCATGTTTATGTAACAGATTCAAATGTTACGGACTACGGATAAGGTATGGAAATGTTGTAGGTAAACCGTAAAAATAGTCTTGCGAAAATGACATTAACTATTCAGCAATGCGATATGAAATTTGGAAGCAATTTCAATTCCATTTTCCAGGGCACGCTGCTTATTTGATATTCGACGATATTTATGATTTTCCTGCGAAAATCTATAGGGCCAACGTCACAGCATACATCTATACTTTGGTGAAAAAAGCATGGGAGTGCTGAGGGGTGCAGTGGAAAAGAACATTGTTATGAAAAAGTAAGTGAAGGAAGTAGTAGATAGGAATTTCAAAATAAATACATTATTAATGAAAGAAAATATTATTTCATCAAAGAGCCCAGACCAATACTTTCTTCTTAATAGAAATGACCTTAATTTATCTAATAAATATCACAGTTTCAATTAAAAACAGTTATAAACCTTGCAAACACTATTATTTCTTAAAAGGAAACAAATTTCAATAAACCAGAACATGAACTAAGTTATTATAAATACAAAACAAATCTGAAAAATCAATAAAAAGTATAATTTCCAACAAAAAGTAGAATCCAAGAACAGTGAAAAAATACACCTAGTATAAGAAACTTGTCAGACAAACAGTTACAAGTAGAGTTCTGTGATGTTTGAAAAAAGGAAAAAATAAACAAGGTAATAAACAGTCAAAAAGTAGTCATGCGAGGAACTAGTAAAAGGAAATTATAGAAAACAAAAAAATGTGAATATTCTAAGAAATTCAAAAACAGGGAAAATAAAAATGTCTGATGTAAAAATATTTGTAAATAGCTTAATTTAGAATATGAAAATAATTATTTCCGTGAGTGACAACTAAAAAGTGATCCAAAGTACGTGCTAGAATAAAGACAGACTTACTTAGAAACGAAAAAAAAAGGAGAGATAAACAAGATCGAAGGAAAGCGGGAGTTTTTTGAAAAGCAAAGAAGAAAAAGGCATAAAAATTTACTATAAAACATAATTTTGAAAACCAAACTATTGTTAACCAGAAGAGAGAAAAATAGGCAGTCAATAAATATCAAATTCACGTACCTGAAGCAAAGCAGAGTTATAATAGGAAGGAACTGGAACGATCATCACGAAATAGTTATTTACCTAACAAGTGCGAAAAGACATTTTCCGTAAGAGTTAGGTACAATTTTTCCTAAGAGTGTTATTGTCCATCTTATTTATGAAAAAACAAGGTTTTAAATGAACAAGTTTTTATAATAATGCTACAAAATGACTAATAAGGCAGAATAGTTACATAGATCGTTTAGTCAGTCCTAAATATCCTCATTTTCAACAATACAAATATCGTGCGGAAAAGTAAAAATCGTACCGAAAAGTACAACTTTCAAAACGAAAAATCGTACGGAAAAGTTACTTTTCCGCACGCTCGTAGGAAAAAGGTATTTACAACATAAATATACCAGAGAAAACTCTACGAAAGACATATCCTGTGCACTATTTCAAATTTAACCAAGACCAAACTTTTAACCCCACTTTTCGACCATTTCCTTTAGTTTAATTAGTCATTATTATCATCAGCTGATTTATTATTGAAATTTCAAAATTCAGTTTTCATGTATGAGAATATGTAAATTGAATCGTACTCAGCAGCTAAAAAAGGCTTGAACAGTGACTATAAGCACGGTGACGACACTGAAGCTAAAGAAGGGTACAAATATATAAGAATTTGTTGATTGTTTGAACAATTCTAGAGTTTAAGTTTTTTAATGCAGAAGCAGGTAGGCTAAAACCGGAAAATTTCATGAATTATTATCAGAATGCTCACATTTCTAGATAATTGAGTTATTTGAATAAAAGTTAAGGATATTTGAGTTGAATGTCACATTTATTTCTGAGGTTAATCTCACATGACTCGTTTTGAAAACATTTCTATATTCTTTTTCCTGAATTCTACTATGAGATTGGGAGATACTCATGTGACGGACCGACTGAGTAGCTGAGGACCTGAAAAGAGAAGGAAAAATAATATCTTAAAGCAGAGAGAGTAAGTATTTAGCCAGGGCGTTCTGAAATACTAATTGAATACTATAGTTTATCTACGTTTTACTAAAAGACTCCTTATAACAAATATCAAATACTAGCAAAAAAGGTAACTAATTTCTAACTACTACTACTACTTCTACTTGCTAGCTACTTTCATCAGAACGAAAGAACAGTAAACAAAATTTATATTTAAAGAAATATATATATATATATATATATATATTTCTATTTAACAACTTCTTTTCACACAAAAGCTGATTTATCAATTATACAGTGCGGCTTTTTATAGTCCCCCCCCCTGTTAACTTTTGAACGGTTTGACGTAGAGCGATAAAAAAAAACCGTTTCGAGGGTTTCACCGATACTACCTTTTGAAATATAACGCATTGTGATTGCTCGATAGATGGCGCGGGGGGGCACAAAAACCTAATTTTTTTAAATGGCATGGGGGGTCGAGTGACACATCGTTGAAAAGAGAATTGGATTCTCTTTTCAACCATCTAATTTTTTTTAAATTTCGTTAATATATTTTTTCACAATAAGCATTTGAAGTGTCAATGTAACAAAAAGAAAACAAACTATTATGACATGTAGTATTTAAATAATTAGAAGCAAAATTGTTGTCAATTAACGAAGCAGGTGTTCGAAAAGTCCACCTAAAACTTCTTGACAATAAAAAATTCGATTCACAAATTCCTGCCGAACATTATTCAACATGTCTGCAGTTATACCAGCACCAACCTGTGTTATTCGTTCTTTAAGTTCTTCCAAAGAGTTGGATTGTTGCTCATACACTTTGGATTTGACGTATCCCCACAGAAAGAAGTCACAAGGTGTAAGGTCTGGTGATCGTGCCGGACACTCGATTGGTCCACGACGTCCAATCCATCTCATAGGGTATGTTACATCCAAATACTCTCGAACTTGACGTTGGAAGTGAGGAGGGGCCCCATCTTGCTGGAAGGTGATGTGTTCCTGAAATTCGTTCTCATTTTCTTCTAATATTCCAATGAGTGGTTCAACCGTATCTCTTAGTAAATCCAGGTACAAATTACCGTTTAAGTTTTCTTCCAGAAATAAGGGACCTACAATATGGTCTCCCAGAATTCCAGCCCACACATTTACTTTCTGAGGGAACTGTGTGTGACCTTCTCGAAAGATATGGGGATTTATATCACTCCAGTATCGCACATTTTGTGTATTCACATTTCCGTTCAAAAAAAAGGTACTTTCATCTGAAAAACAAATATTCCTAATGTAATTGGGGTTCCTAGCTATATTTTCCTCCATAATTTCACAAAATTCCATTACTAATTTGTATGGATGGAACTTGTGTTTCTTCAAATATTTTTTTACTGTAGCTGTTGAGACCCCAATCGTGCTACACGAGAGGTACTTTGTTGCGGATTTACCACCATTTCGGCAATTATCGAAACCTTTGTCTCTTCCGGAATTGATTTTCGACCAGCTCCACCTTTCCTACGAACACTGCCAGTTCTGTTGAATTTTTCAACTAGTTCCCTCAAATATTTCCGAGTTATAGGATGTTCAGGAAATTTTTCATTAAAAATTCTCTCCGCTTCGTAGTAGTTCCGATGGGCCTCACCAAAATTATAAATTGCTTCAATTTTTTCTTCGAAAGGACGTATACGAACCATGATGATATCAAATATTCAAAGTAAATAATAATTATAAGTAGACAAAACTCCTCAGTGAATATGAATACAATAATTCATCAATCCATTGTACTTTTATAGGTAACTAATTAATTATTGTCATTTAAAGAAATCCAATAAATAGTCCTTTCATAGTACCTGTTATTACTTTTGTCATTAAAAATAAATGAAATGGGTATAATTTCGATATCCTAATACCTAATTAAGCTTTGAAAGGAATTCAAAATGAATAATTATTAATGTTGTGAATTGTCTTTATTGACCGTATTTCGTGGTATTGATTGCAATTGTGAATCACTAGAACAATTAAGGTATTTTTCTTCAAACATTATTATTTTAATACCACCCAAAATATTTTCCGTCCCATTATTTCACATCAAACCCTTCAAAAGTTATTGAGGTAAGGTAAGGAAACGAATTCAGATCCGCTCTTACACTTGACACTTCAAATGCTCATTGTGAAAAAACGTGTTAACGAAATTTTAAAAAAATTAGATGGTTGAAAAGAGAATCAAATTATCTTTTCAACGATGTGTCACTCGACCCCCCATGCCATTTAAAAAAATTAGGTTTTTGTGCCCCCCCGCGCCATCTATCGAGCAATCACAATGCGTTTTATTTCAAAAAGTAGTATCGGTGAAACCCTCGAAACGGTTTTTTTTTTATCTCTCTACGGCAAACCGTTCAAAAGTTAACAGGGGGGGGGGGACTATAAATAGCCGCACTGTATATTAATACAATACAATATATTTAACATTATTATTATTACATAATTATTATAATTATCGTTATCATAAATTACTTAAACGTTATTATCATAACAATATATATTAATTCATCCAAACAGACTAGATATTTCAAAAACCTCCCTGTTTACCACCGCTTTCTTTCCAGGGCTCTAATAAGAGCATATTTAACAAAAATATAATCAGATGGGGAATTTTAACCCTGTAAATATAGATCAAGCAGTGATCGTATAAGAGGATACAATAAATAAATATAGTTAATTTTATTCAATTGAATATGTTCTATATTTTCATACGAGCTGTATACAAGATAAGACGGTGGAGATATTAACAAATGATAGCTGATAGCTGATAAATGGCAGATGATAAATGACGGATGATAGATGGTTGATGATGAATAACAGGTGACTTAACAGATAAAATGATTTGATTAAAAAGGGATGAAATGACAACTGGCAGCTGTAACCTTATTGGTATTATTATTTCAAACATTTATATTCTTTTGATGAGTGAATGTCCATTTTTCACCGAAACCCCAAACTTTGGCTTCTGGCAATCTATGCAAAGTCTATTTATTTGAAAAATGTTTGCGGATGAAGATCAGGTGGTACTTTGTTAAGTTGAGAAGAAATGAGTTCACTTCTAACACTACACATCCAATTTTTGGATATCTCTTCGAAGACAGTGACAGCCATTTGATAAGAAAATCTGACGAAGCAACTTGCAAAATCACCTGCATCAATAATCTCAGAGTCTATGTTGAAGGAAATGTCATTCCTGAGGAAAGAAAGTAACAAGGGACCGAATGCCAATCCTTGGGCACACAAGTGGTAGCAAAGAAATTGTATAGGTTGCTTTCGATAATTGAATCAATACACAGATCTATTGTCCACAGATAAATATTCACAGTTATCAAAAACAATATGTAGGTATAGAATATCAACAATATAATCAAAATATTTCCGAATATCAGAAGCACTGAACAGTGGTATGAATCACAGACACAGATTCCATAAAAAATTATAATTTGGTTTGCCGTTTTCATTTCACGTGTGGTTGGAAGTATTCATTGGTACCCAATACAATTTTATGTAGATTTTTTTTTCAGTCCACTTTCGAATTTGCCATTGGATAATAACTTCAGTCTCTCGAAGAGGTAATTGTATTGTTGCACTCCATTATACATTGGGGACTTGCGAATTATGGTAGGTAATGTGGTGGTATTAACCCTTGTTTTCTCCTTTCATATGTGTGTAATATTGTGTATATTTACAGATTTGTTAGGGTGAATATTAATGAGGCTTCGCAGGAATCGAATTCAGGTCGAGAAGTATTTGAATCGTTCGTTCCTGTATTATAAATGTGCTGGACGATTTTTACCACTATACGCCAGAATTCGATTCCATTTTGTAGTAAATCATAAAAATAAGAAAAATTAGCCGATTTTGCAACAGTAGTATGTTTAACGGTGCGTAATGCAAATACGGCCCTGCTAAGTTTTAAGTTTAGTTGTGTTATATGACTCGATCATACCCCCGTAAACCTAGCAGAACCACTTTGGAATTCTTTTTTTTTATAATTTCAGTCTAATTTCAGGCTAATTCATTACCACGTCCCGATTTTTTTTCTCTTTAATTGTGGGAGTTATCGCTGGTTCTTTTAGCTGAAGGTTATGTTGGCAGAACCAAATCGTTAAACAAATATTAATGTTAAATCTGATCGTACCATATTTAGGGTCATTTTGGGGTCACGTTTGAAAATTTTACTGTTTTTTTTTTGAAATGCGTTTTTTTAAATCCTGGTTTCTGCTAGCATTACCGCTAAGCTATCAGAACCCGCGATATCTCCTACAATGGGAAAGAAAAAAATCGGTAATAGGGTAATGAGCCTAAAAATAAAAACAAAAAATTAAAATACCAAAGCTTTACGGGAGTCTGGACTATTCTCTTTTCATCTACGAGAATCATCAAAAATTCTGTAGAATCTTATTGCATATTTTTCCCTATTCAGGAGTATGTTAATTCCTCCTTTGTTGTGGTATTGTTGGAATAAAATATTGTTTCGTCAAGCAGGTAGAATGACAGTTGATTGGCTATAAACCATGAATCAATCGGTTAAATACCTTCCATGATATTTTGTGACAGAGTTTCCAGAATTTCTATATTTTTTTTATAGATACATTGAGGAAACATTTTACTAATTCCAGTTAAAAATCGAATTACCCCAGCAAGAATCTCTAATAGCATAATGGACAAGCGAGTTCTCACTTGTGGTTATAAAGTCGACTGTGCTGATAACAACTCACTTGGGATTATTAGAAATTGTCGACTAACTTATATTCTCGAACTTTGCTACCACAAGCGAGTGCACCTACTAATGACCATGATGCTTTGTTACAGTCGTAGGTATTTGACTTTGCTACCGCTAGCGAGTATACCTACTAATGAGGTATTATTGTTCCAGTAGTACGTATGTTACTCTGCTATTATTAGCGAGTGTATCTACCTCTGACTATTACTATTTAATACCTAGTTTCAGTTGTAGATTTAAAACTTTGCTACCGCTAGCGAGTGCTTCTATCTGTGAATATTGGGCAGTGCTATAAACTTGCAAACTGAATATTTTACTTATTTATGTGTGGAGCACACCAAAGGGTGTAATATTTTTTGCTGCATTCAATTCTTCATCGACAGGATGTCCCAAAAAATAAGTTCATCAATTTCAACCACTTGCGTGTATACACCGAGAGAAATATCTATTAGCTGTAATACAAAATTGTATAACCGTTAAATGATTTCTGAATTGAATAGGCGCCAACATAGTTCACTTTTCAGTATGAACAACGTCTTTTTTTCAAAACAATTGTATTACTGTTAAAAGTCTCTCACTTAATAACGTATTTAAATATTGTTTTTTCAATACCATATTTTAACTGCAATCGTGTTCTTTGTCAAAACTAAAAGGTAACATTTAGAGACAAAAAGAACGTTTTGAAAAAAAGACCTGTTTCATGTTGAAAATGGTTACAATATTTCAATTAGCAGCTATAAGATTTTTTTGAAAAAATACTTGTATAACTAGATTTTTCTGGGTGTAGAATTCATAAAGCGCAAACATCCTTATTCCGCTAGCTCTTGTACGGAGTACCCAATCTTACACACAAAACTTAACTAGATTATCACCACACAGCGGCGTTATTCCCAATGAGTACTCCTAGACTGGCTGGACTATAAAAAGCATCCATGTTCATGAGCAAGTATAATAACCTAATCTTTGACTTGTTCAAAGCGACCAACAGTCCAATAATACCGACGGCGAGAAACCTTTTTTGTCTTTCCGTTTTCTTTCGCACTACACGACGGAAAAATATGTTTTGTGTTCGTGGAAGAGGTAATTTCTGCTGGAATATCAGCAAACCATTGGATAACCATAGCAAGGCATAGAATAATGGTGAGCTGGTGAGCAGTAATATTTTAGTGGCAGGTTGACAGTATTACAGTAAGTGGGTGAACTTCTATGCGATTGTCTACTTATAGTGAGCAGAAACCTTACAGCCACTGGCATGTAGCTCACTAGTGATTATTCAGTTCTAAGATTATAATTTTCTAATAAAAAAACCTTTTGTCCCAGACTGACTGATGCCTAATAGCGACAATAGTATACTTTTTGTTTGGTAGAACCATCACAGCCAAATCGTTTTTGCTGCCATAGGATTTCAATGTGCTGGTTCTATTCGAAATTTTGTTATAGAAATAGTATTTCTTATTATGGTAGCAAGAAATATTCTAGCAAAAACTTCAATAGGGCGAGTTTCCTCAGTGTATGTCATCAGCAAATCGTGAAAAGCTGATTTTCGAAAAATATAAAAAAAAACTATCAAGCTAGCAGTAGAAAGATGATTATCTTCGATATTTCACTTTATGATCCAGAAAATATATCACATATCCTTTACGACTTCTTCAACATTTTTCCAATTCTCACTCGTTCACCAACGATCATCTACCACCTGGAAAATCAAAGAATGGCGGATAATCGAATACAATTTCCCTGCAATTTAGTCAATACCCGCCACTGCTGTTACACGTTCCAATAAGATATCGGACAGCCCATCTAGAACATTCCGTTATGATAAAACTTGTATAAATTCGAAGGAGAGAAGGCTATAAATCTCCCTTAAAGGATATTGTTTGAAGCACGTGACATTCTCGGACGCTGTTTTTGATATTAAGGGTTCTTGAAATGTTCCACGATCTCCTCCCCAGACGATTTGTGATGGAAAACGACTCGTGCAGAAACACTGTCCTCTACGTTTTACCTACTTCGAGAAAAAATTCATTTGTTACGACAGAATATCTGTTGAAAACTTACACTGGTGGGTGACTGAATTCAATGTGATGGCCAAGGTTCTGAGGAGGCTGCAGTTTCAGTTGAGTGAAAATGAACACTCGATAAAAATACGTTCTTCTGGATCACATTGTCGAATTTAGTAATCTTCTTGTGATGAATACCCGTTCTTTCATTTAAATAGTATCCTTTCTGAGAAATTGGTGCCTTCCAAATACGAAATTAGAAACAAGCAAAATATACAGGGTGTTGATAAAGTACGTTGACAAACTTCGGGAGGAGATTCTTTGAAAGTTTTTAGGACGAAAAGTTTCACATAAAGATATGTCCCAAACGGCTCGTTTTTCGATATACAGGGTGATAAAAATAAATTTTTTCAAAATTTTTTGGAGATAATTTTGACATTTTCGACAATAATCAGTTCAAATTACGCACGATACAAAATTATCCATTATTTAAATGATTAACAGGGTCCTCAGTCAAGACTTGTTCAACCCTTTTGCCACCAGTGAGAGATTGTGAGAGAAAAATATTCAATGATGTTTCATCATCATTTTGTTTTCTTGAAGTATTTCATTTACTTGTACCGTTCAGGAGCTATAACGATAATATTAATGCAAACTTTTTCCAGTGTCCCATAACATAAGAAAAATTATACGATGAGTAAAAATTATAAAATAAAATATATAAAGACAAGCTTTTATACAAACAAATGCAATGAAAATGAAAGAATAATTTCTTTCATTGTTTGATCTAGGTTATTCTGCGAGTAACAAATTCAAAAGCTTTCGCGGATACAAACTAGATAATCTTGTACAGGAAGATATTTAATCTAATACCCACAGAAGAGTTAACACCCTGTAAATTATTTAAGAAATGAATTATTTTGTATCGTGTGTACTATTGAATTGTACTCGCCTAATTTGAATTGATTATTGCCGAAAATGTCGAAGTCTACTCCAAAAAATATTGAAAAAAATTTATTTTTATCACCTTGTACCTCGAAAACCAAACCGTTTAGGACATATGTTTATATGAACTCTTCGTTCTGAAAAGTATCAAAGAATCACCCTTCGAAGATTGTGAAAATATTTGCTCATCTAATTTCTTTTTGTTATGCGATACTGTTCGCATTAATATTTTCATTGTAGCTCCTGAACCGTACAAGTAAATGAAAAACTTTGAGGAAACGAAAATATGTTAAATGAAACAATATTGATCATTCCTGTCTCATAATATGTCAGTGACTGCAGAAAAAAAATTGAAGGGTTGAACAAGGCTTGACTCTGAAAAAAGGAGGACCCTGTGAATTATTTGAGAAATGAATTATTTTGTATCGGGCGTACTCAATGGATTGTACTTGCCCAATTTGAACTGATTATTGTCGGAAATGTCGAAGTTAACTCCAAAAAAAATTTGAAAAAATGTGTATTCATCACCCTGTATCTCGAAAACCAAGCCGTTTGGGACATATGTTTATATGAACTTTTCGTCCTGAAAACTTTCAAAGAATCACCTCCCGAAGTTTGTCAACGTACTCAATCAACAGCCTGTATAAATATGGTAGTTTTCAAGGCCTTTGCTCTGCATCATTCTTGTTTATTTTCTATGTAATAGTTCTGATCATACAACAGTTCTATCTGATGCAATAATTATGTTATTCAACACATGACAGTTGTGACTGTCATTATTAATGTAATTTTAGACAAGTGTAAACTATCAAATAACACACTAGTGTGTTATAATCCATAACTCACCAGTGAATTATGGATTATAACTCACTAGTGAGTTATGGATTATAACTCACGTTCATATTCAAAACTTATTAATTATTATCTCATAAAAAAAATTATTTCTTTCACTTGTTGGATGAAACATGGTATGCCACTCGTTTCCTAAGTCACATGAGAATTTATACCACTCGGCCTGACAGCCTCGTGGTATAAATCTTTCTTGCGTGACTTATTTCCAACATAACACTAGTACCTAGTACCATAAATAACTATTAATGAATCTAGTGATGTCTGTCAAAGTGAAAAGTAGTACATAGAAATAGTTCGATGTAAAAATAGCCTCAAACTAAATTAAAAATTAAACTAAAATAATAAATATGGCTGAAATTTGACCGCCGGGAAAGCCATTTTCAATGATTAGAGGTACACAAAGTCTCCACTATAGAAATTTAAATTCAGATATTTATCTTTTTCAGTGTATTTTGTGGATGTGCATAACATCACTCTCGTATTAGGAAATATGTTTCCTTTTTAAATGTGTCACACTGTACCTATATAACTACATGTCGTGTGTTTCGGAGAAGACTAAATATTTCGATCAAATTTTGTATTTAGGTAAGGTTTTGATTATCAAGTTTATCTACATTAGGCGCCCTTCATAAAAAAACACGATTTTACGAAAATTAAATTATTACGAATTGCTGGAATTTGTTAGAGTGGAATAAAGATCATTAGTTTTTATACATGGCATGTTGTATTTTTTCAAGATACCAACTACATTAAAAGTACTCTTTCCAAATGAAAATCCCCGACATACCCGCAACATAGTATAGAAGGAAGCATTAGGTTGAGACCTGATTTCACCATTGTGCAATAACTCGTAACCAATGATAGGTAAACAACTGTAAGTAAACACCATGAAATAGCAGATTTTTTTAAATATAGTTCTGAAATAATAGTACAGACAAAATCAGTCCAATTTTTTTCCCTTAGTTAGCAGAGAGATGGCGCACCATGTATAACTCAGAGTTTTGATTATCGTCAATTATTTTTAGAGTTATCAGTAAAAAATGTACCAAATAGTCCTGCGACCGCTGAACTAACCAAGATCCAATTTTACTTCTACTTTCTCAGTTGTCTCCTGAAACAATGAAAATTATCATTCCTTGAAATCATTCTTGTTGAATTTGAATATGCATGTTGGGGAATATCAAAATTTATGACTACTTTTGAAGTAAAACGAAAACATGGATAAGTACTGTAATTTCTGCCAGAGGTGCCTATCCGCCATAATGAGTACACCGAAGGAATAACATTAAAAATTCAAATTACTTCAAAAAATTTCAGACTCGTTGAAATAACTGCTAGTAGCGAACCAGAATTGTAGTAACATTCTTCTATAGTATGCGATTATTGGTGAGATAGTATAAATTGGTCAATCAATCTTATTGGTTAGGTATAATTGATGAAATTTAAGATTTTTTATCCGAGATTTTAGTTGGTCCAGCGGCCGTACTAATTTCTGTAAATTGTTTTGTAATAGTGATAACAAACACTGAAAATAATGTACAAGTATTCTTGGAACCAATCCGTTTCAAGGGAATATTTATATTCAACCATCTCCGCACAATACCAGCAATAAAAAATTATATTTGCAAGAACATTTTCAGGGAATTCAGGAGAGTTTCAGCTTTAGCCAATTTTTCCGGTATCCATAGTTGCGCACCCCACATTGATATTTTAAGAATATTAATTTTCACAGTTGATGAACAAATGCAGGACATTTCAGTATATCGAATTTTAAAAAACCACCCCCGTTAGGGATGAATGCAGCTCCATCGGTTAACAAATATCCATGGTAGTGAAAATAACCAATATAAATACAAATCAATGAAATTTCAAGTTTTATGTTCATTCATCTCCCTTCCTCTATTACACGTATGGAGAATTTTCACTTTTTTCTTATCTATTATGTGATTTGTTTTTTCTAACAGTCCGTATATTTTTGATTTTTATATTGTATGCCAACATTTCCGCCTATGTGGTCTAAATGAGCGGCTGAACATATCCAAACTATATACTGGGTGAGTCTGAAAGATATTTTTGAGAAAACTAATCCAATTCAGAGTACGACAATTCCAATGAAATTGAGATCTGTAGCACTTCCGGATTCACCGGATATGGTCCTAGTTTTAATTTTTTCCTTTTTTTCAATTGCATTTTTTTTTCTTCATTGATGATGTTTCACCACATGTAAAACGTTCCTTCCCGATTCCATTTGTCATGATGCCATGTCTTGGTGACATCATATTTGTTCTTAAATGGCAACTTTATGATTCGATATGAGAGATACGTTTGAAAGGGGCAAATAGAATGATGTTAAAATTTTTAATACCTGCACATTTTTTTCCGTGTTTGTTATCACTACTACAAAACAATTTACAGAAATTAGTACGGCCGCTGGACCAACTAAAAACTCTGATAAAAAAATCTTAAATTCCATCTACTATACCTAACCAATAAGAATTATTGACCAATTTGTACTATCTGACCAATAAATGCATACTCCAGAAGAATGTTACAACAATTTTGGTTCGCTACTAGCGGATATTTCAACGAGTCTGAAATTCACTTTATGAAGTAATTTGAATTTTTTAATATTATTCCTTCGGCGTACTCATTATGGCGGACACGCACCTCTGGCAGAAATTACAGTATCCATGTTTTCGTTTTGCTTCAAAAATAGTCATAAATTTTGATATTCCTCAACATGCATATTCAAACTCAACAAGAATGATTTCAAGGAATGATAATTTTCATTGTTTCAGGAGACAACTGAGAAAGTAGAAGTAAAATTGGATCTTGGTTAGTTCAGCGGTCGCAGGACTATTTGGTACATTTTTTACTGATAACTCTGAAAATAATTGACAGATAATCAAAACTCTATGTTAAACATGGTGCGCCATCTCTCTGCTAACTAAGGGAAAAAAATTTGACTGATTTTGTCTGTACTATTATTTCAGAACTATATTTAAAACAATCTGTTATTTCAAGGTTTTTACTTACAGTTGTTTAACTATCATTGGTTACGAGTTATTGCACACTGGTAAAATCGGGTCTAAACCTAATGCTTTCTTCTATACTATGCTGCGGTTATGTCGGGGATTTTCATTTGGAAAGAGTACTTTTAATGTATTTGGTCTCTTTACTGTGAAAAACGGTACAAACAACATGCCATGTATAAAAACTAATGATCTTTATTCCACTGAAACAAATTCCAGCAATTAGTAATAATTTAATTTTCGTAAAATCGTGTTTTTTTTCATGAAGGGTGCCTAATGTAGATAAACTTGATAATCAAAACCTTACCTAAATACAAAATTTGATCGAACTATTTACAGTCTTTTCCGAAACACACGACATGTAGTTATATAGGTACAGTGTGACACATTTAAAAAGGAAACACATATCTTAAAACGAGAGTGAAGTTATCCACATCCACAAAATACACTGAAAAAGATAAATATCTAAATTTTAATTTCTATAGTGGAGACTTTGTATACCTCTAATCATTGAAAATGGTTTTCCCGGCGGTCAAATCAGTAGAAAAGACATGCTGCTTCGGTTTTTCAGACAGCCTCAAGGGGTGGAAATGGGGTTGAAAATAAAAAATAATTATTATTCGGGAAGTTGACTCTGTACACCATTATGCATTTTCAAATATGTTGTTTGCCGTGGTCGTATTCACTAGAAAAATGGGGTGTCTGAGGTCAGGCCGTCTGAGGGGGTAAAAATGGGGTTGAAAACATGAAGAGAATTAGAATTCGGAAAGTTAACTCTGTTCACCTTCCATTTTCAAATATGTTGTTTGCCGTGGCCGAATTGCCTAGAAAAATGGGGTGTCTGATCTGAGTTTGTCAGGCCATCTAACGGGGTGAAAATGGGGTTGAAAACTTGAAGAAAATTATAATTCGGAATGTTGACTTTGTTCACCTCCCATTTTCAAATATGTTGTTTCCCGTGATCGAATTGACTAGAAAAAATAGGGTGCTCCACTATAGAAATTTAAATCTAGATATTTATCTTTCTCAGTGTATTTTGTGGATGTGGATAACTTCACCTTCGTTTTCTGAATCACATTTTTCAACCCAATGAAATGATTTTTATATTTTTTTTTTCATTCACTAGGACTCAAAAATTCATGAGTCTTAATTTTCAGGGCCAGCTATTCTTATTTTTCAATGTGAAAAATTTAATAAAATGTATCAGCAATGTTTTATAGAAGAATCATCAAATGGATATTCAAGATCAAAAATTCAAATTCACGTACTTACAATGAGTTTCAAAAAGTTTGCACCATATATGGGAAACTTTGTAATTTATTATGCATTTGACAGCAAGTTTTATTCTTCATGAAAGTTCGTGCATTGCTTATATTTGAGTTATCAAAATTTTGAATTTCTGAACGTTGTACAAGGGAGAACAAAAAGTAGAAATTTTGATCCAGAGTAAACTACCTACCTTAATTTTCAATCTTATCAAAGAAATTCATTTAGAAAAGTTATTTTTGCTAATTTTATATGGTTCCAGCCTCATAAAGAGTACTAGTATTTCACATGCACCTAAGCGCAATCCTGATTTTCCTACAACGACATTTCAATGCGAAATTTGGTAAAATGTATCATTTGTTCTAGAATATCGACGTTTGTTGAAAATTGTTAAACTTTTTACTAGTTTTTTGGTAAGAATTTGATATTTCACTCTGTATGTATGCCCATAATAACTATACGTGCAATTTTATGGAAGGAAATTATTGAATAAATCAATTAATTATTGGTAAACGATTAATTAATACAAATCTGCAACTTTACGATCACTTATTCAATAATAAAAATGTGATTAATTTTTTTTACATTTTTTTTGCGTACTTGGCTATGATTTTGAATTTGGATGTTGGTTTTGATTAAAAACAACTATTCTGAATACTTTTTTTCGATATTGTCCAAAAAGGGATAGTTTAGACCTTATCAAATATCCTATTATTCGTTCTCACCTGTATACCGTTCAGAAATTTAAAATTCTGACAACTTATAAGTTTTCTGCCATGCACTAATTTTCATCAGGAATAAAATTGAACTGAATATTAGTAGGGGGTTTATGCCAATCCTGGACCTCCCCCCACCACTGACCTTGAGAGTGACCTTGGAGAATAGCCTTCAGAGGTTCACTTGCCCAGTGAATGACCTTGAAAGTTGGTGATCTTGAGAGTTGGCGACCTTGACGATTTGTGACCTTGAGGGTTGGTGACCTTGAGGGTTGGTGACCTTGAGGGTTGGTGACCTTGAGGGATGGTGACCTTGGTGGTTAGTGACCTTGGTTGTTAGTGACCTTGAGGGTTGGTGACCTTGAGAGTTTCGATGACCCTGGGGAATGGTAACCTTGACATGTAACTAAAGGAAGCCATGAATACAAATGTCCTTGAGGGCAAGTGAACTTATCCCCTCTCTTCCACCTCAACCACTAATATAAAAAGAAACACGAGTTTCAGACCTCATGTTCCTTCTGAATAGCCGATAATCGAGCAAAATGTATACTTGCAATTGTGGAAAAAGTTTTACTCGCAGTGATAATCTACATCGCCATCAAGTGCAATCCTGTACAGCGGTGACAGGTGAGCCACCTAGTAAACGGTCTAAATTGAGCCCCATATCGCAAAACGATATGCAGTTCTGTGATTGTTGTAATAAACCAGTTCCAATGGGTCAGATGGTTTCACATCGAAGAACACTCGAACACAGATCCAATTCTTGCATTCAATTGGGTGAAGACGTGCAAATTATCAAAAGTGCTTTCAAATGTAGAATAGTTAGCTATAGGATTGGGAGCGGTAGTAACTATATGGATTACAAAACATTTTTTGATGCATACAAACAGAAAATGATTTCATTATTGCAAGGTGTGTTGAAGATACATAGTGCGGTGAAAGTAAATATGGAACTATTCAGCTCACATATTCTGCAGACCCAGGAATTATCCGAGGTAAAGTGTTTCAATTCTCCGAACCAGATAGTTGACCAGTCCATGGATCTTAATGCTGTTTTGGATGAATTCATCGACACAATAACGGCACAAAGTACAGAATTCGAAGATAGTGACTCAGGTATATAAATTGCCCAAAAATCAATATTCATACCTTGAATGTAAAATCATTTCTATTGCAGGATGGAGCCTGAAGAAAATCATGTTCACAGAAATGAATGTGAACAAGTATAGCCCTCTTGGTGCGTGTTCCTATATAAAGCTGCCAGATTATATCGAGTCGAAAAAAGGTGTGGTGAATGTGCGAAATGAGGATAACTATTGTTTTGCATGGGCTGTGGTATCAGCACTTCACCCGGCGGATCGTAGGGTTTCCGAAGTGTCTTCTTATCCACCCTTTCAATCAGTGCTGAATGTATCAGGTATAGATTTTCCGATGAAATTAAGTGGAATTTCAAAATTCGAAGTTGCCAATGATTGCTCTATAAATGTATATGGGTTGGAAAAAAAATTTGAGGAATCTAAAATGAAATATGAAGTTGTAGGTCCACTACATTATTCACGACAACGACTCACCAGGCATGTTAATCTTTTACTTATCAGTGATGAAACGGGAAAAAATCATTATTGTTGGATTAAGGATTTGTCAAAATTAGTTTCAAGCCAAATTTCTGCCAATGGTCATAAAAAATATTTTTGTGATGGTTGTTTATTATATTTTGCTAACGGAAAATCATTGACCCAGCATCAATTAAATGACTGCAATCATGTGTGTACAACCACACCTTCTGAAAAATTGAAAATCGACAAGTTCGGTAAATACATTCCTGAAAATATATTGAAATTTGTGAATATCGAAAAGCAGATGAAAGTTCCGTTTGTCGTTTATGCAGATTTTGAGTCAATTCTGAAACCAATTGATTCTTGTCAACCGAATCCAGATTGCTCTTACACCAACCGAACTCACATTCATGAACCATACTCGTTTGCATACTACATAAAATGTTCTTTCAATGAAAAATTCGACAAATTTTTTTCGTATCGAGGGGTCGATACTGCAAAAGTATTCGTCTCAAATATTCAAAACGATTTAAAGAATATATATCATAAACATCTAAAAAATGTTGTTCCAATGGGTCAATTATCTGAGACAGAAGAAAAAGAATTTTCTGATGCAAAGACTTGTGGCATATGTGATAATATATTCGAAGATGGTGATGTCAAAGTGAGAGATCATTGTCACCTGACCGGAAAAAAGAGATTTGGTGCAGCTCATTCTAAATGTAATTTGAATTTCAAACTTCCAAATTTTATACCAATTATTTGTCATAATATGAGCGGATATGATTGCCACTTATTCATCAAGGAATTATTCGACAAGGGCGATCGAGTTGATGTCATTCCACAAACCAAAGAAAAATACATTTCATTCACCAAACATCTTTTCACACACAGCTATTTGGGTAAAGATGGAAAATTGAAGAATAATTTCATGAAATTAAGGTTCATTGATAGCTATAAATTTCTTTCGGAGTCACTTCAGAATCTCGGTGCAAATTTAGTAGAAGATCAATTCATAGACACTAAAAAGTTTTTTCCGGATGTCGAAAAGTTTCAGTTGATGAAACAGAAAGGTGTATTTCCATACAGTTTCGTAGATTGTATGGAAAAATTAGATATCACACATCTACCATCGAAAGAAGAATTTTATGATAACTTAAATGACGAACAAATTTCAGATGAATGCTATGATAGGGCACAACGGGTATGGAATTTATTTGAATGTCGAAGTTTGGGAGAATATTCAGATCTGTACTTGAAATCGGATGTTTTACTGTTAACTGATACATTCGAGAATTTTCGGAGGATTTGTTTGAACACTTATAAATTGGATCCTGCCCAATATTATACCGCCCCAGGTTTATCTTGGGACGCTATGTTGAGATACACAAAAGTTGAATTGGAGCTTTTGACTGATATTGACATGATACATTTTTTCAAGAAAGGTATACGTGGTGGAATAAGTCAATGTAGTGACCGAATGCATGTCGCAAACAATGAATATCTACCTAACTACGATGCCAAAAAAGACGTATCTTACATATCGTATTTGGATGCAACAAATTTGTATGGTCATAGCATGTCTCAACCTTTGCCCATTGGTGGATTCACCTGGTTGACACCCAGTGAAATACAGGATTTGGATGTGATGAGTATTTCTGCTGATTCTCCTTTTGGTTATGTTTTTGAAGTGGACATTCATTATCCAGAAGAATTACATGATTCTCATTCGGATTTACCTTTCCTAGTCGAAAGTATAATTCCACCAGGTTCAAAATCCAATATTTGCAAGTTGATACCGAACTTATCAGATAAAAAAAACTATATCGTTCATTATAGAACTCTTCAACAAGCTATAGAAAACGGATTGATGGTTATGAAAACACATAGGGTTTTGAAATTTCGGCAATCGTCATGGCTTAAGAAATATATCGATTTGAATACAAAAATGCGTAATAAAGCTTTGAATAAATTCGAAAAACAATTTTTCAAGTTAATGAACAATGCCGTGTATGGAAAAACTCTGGAAAATGTGGAAAATAGAAGGGAAATTAAACTGGTTACTCATTGGGAGAATATAAAAAGGTCATTGGGGGCTAATTGTCTGATTTCCAACCCAAATTTCAAAACATGTTCAATATTTACAGAAAATTTTGTCGCTATTCATATGGGAAAAGTAAGAGTGTGTTACGATAAACCACTTTATTTGGGATTTAGTATATTGGATTTATCAAAAACAGTAATGTACGATTTTTACTACAAATGCATAAAAAGTAATTTTGGAAATGACGCTTCACTACTGTACACAGATACAGATTCTTTTATATTGAAAATAGCAAATAAAAACTTTTACGAATTCATGATCGAAAATATAGAAAGATTCGATACCTCCAATTATAACATCGGAAACGATTTTGGCATTCCTGTTACAAAACCCATTCTGGGGAATATGAAAGATGAATTTCCCAATGACCCCATTATCAGTTTTTATGGTACTGGGGCCAAAGCTTACTTTGTTCAGTCCGTTAAAAATGAATTGAAGAAAGCCAAAGGCGTCAAAAAGTCAGTCATTATGTTGAGAAGGGTGGTTCCATACTTAGAAAAATGAATAGTTTCAAAAGTGATACCCACGACATATTTACTGAAATGAAAAATAAAGTCGCTTTGTCACACCATGACGACAAGCGGTTCATTATACCCAATACCACAAAAACATTGCCGTGGGGCCACAACGATATTGAATTTTATCAAACGGACCCCGAACAAAATCTGTTATGGTGTTCAAACATTGTGGAATCTGCGATTCATAATAATTCACAACCTGTCAACAATTTGGATTTGCTGATTTCATTACTGGAAGCAGAATAAGTCGAAGTAAGCGAACGCAAATCCTTAATTATCATTCAACAAATTTTATATTATTCATCCGATAGCGTGAAAAGGGAATATTCATCTACAATTGGCTATGAAACTGTTTTCACGAATATTTGAACCAATAATTTGATACGTTTCATATCATATATTTGAATTCCTTTTTTTTATGCCAACCTATATTTTGACATAGAAGGTACTGAAAAACGGTTCCACTGATATGTTGGAGAATAATCCAGAAATATCTCATATCGAAAGAAAAAAAAAACACAATTTTCGAAGCATGAATATTCGATATTGAAATTACATTTCCGAATTGTTTCTACTCATATATGTTAATTTCATAGTGTAGCATAAAAATATTCAAAATATATTGTATAGCATCCACATATTGAATGAATAGATATTTTCAATTTTAACGTGTATGTATAGACTGAATAGACATTATAAATAACATTCTTTCGTCTCGTTGTAGTCAACGTTTTGAAAAAACTGTACCGATGTACATTCCTTAGGTCCTTATCGACCATACTGTGTTTGAGTGGTCTAGTCTTGAAGAATGCGAGTTTATGCCGCATTCCTTATTTTGTCTAGCAGCAGGTAGCGAGGCGTGGGTACCTGTACCGCATTCCTTTGCTTTGAACGATCAGGGTGTATGAAGGTGACCCAAAAGAATTTGGCCTTGTAGTGGTCTCTTTTCAATATCTCTACCTGTGCGCAGGCTCTGTACAATTTCGGAGTAGGGGATGTGCGAGGTTACTCAAACTAGAGGGTGGCATGATGCATCATTGTACCCTGTTCTTCCCACTGGTAAAGTTGTGAGTCGTGCTTTTATTGATATTGTGAAAGAGTGGTGTGATTGGATAACCGAAATGAAAGGTAATAAAAGTCCCAATTCTCAGGATAGTGGAAAGTCGGTTGTTAGTATGCTGGCAACGTTAGCATATCTTAGTACAATTAATATTGACAAAAATAAAGACGCGGTTAACGAAAAGACTAGAGACGCGGTTGATGATAAAAATAAAGATTCGGTTGCTGGTTGTTCGACTCAAAAAATAAATATATTAAGTGATGTTAGGATACAGAAACCCGAACAAACAGCAACCGACCAATCGAAATATTTGGATTTTGAACAAATTCACAGCACAGACATACCGAGTTTCCATTATTCCAGCTTATCGGTGGCAGATATGCAAGAATTCGGAGATGTAGAAATGGAAAAATATTTCGCGGACATCAAGGGCTTCACCCCACCTCTGTTACCATATGCCCCCTTATGTGAAGACATAAGCAACGATGAAGCGGGTCCTTCATCGTTGAATAAGTCTTCCAAAAGGAAAGAATTGACACCGGTAAACTCCCCCAAAAAACAAAGGATGTCTACCACAAAAAGTGACGAAGTTGAGTCTAACGAATTTCCGTTGCTGAGAGGACTACTCACAAGACCTCTGGCATCGAAACAATCCGTCGATAGTCCGATTCCAACGGTAGTTCTATCTTCCGAAGATAGTTCACTGTCACCGGTAATTTTGGGAAGAGAGGTAGTGCAATCATCGGCCCCGGCTAACTCTCCCAAAAAACAGGAATCGGCCTCAAAAAATGACGGAGCCGGTTCCAACGAATTTTCGGTGTCCAGTGGGTCACCTGCAAGTCCCATCTCAGCAAAGCAATCCGTTGGTTTCACTTCTCCGAATCGATCGGTAGATCATTCTGAAGTGTTTTCTGGTAGAAGTTCATCGGTATCACCAATTTTGGGAAGTGGTAGAAGTGATGGCAGTGTTTGGTCACAAAATGCGGAAGAACAACATAAGAAAATTGTAGATGTTTTTTCGGATTTTGTTAACAAAAAAGCCCGAGCATATCTAGAACATCGAGAAGCTGCTGCAAAGGTCTCTGACGTTCAGAAATCGTTGCTGGCGTACGATACGGAGCTCGAAGAAATAAAAAATCGAAAGGAGGAGTTGAAACGACAATTGGAAGAGCTCGACGGACGCCAGCAACGAATTATGGGTGACAGTAATCAGCTTAGGCAAAGTTTGCCAACGCTGAAGGCCAAAGCAATTAAGTCGCAGCTCTCGCTCAATCGAGAGAGCAGACGACTTAAATTGCTGCAGGAGAAGGTTAAAGTTTTTATGGAGAAATGAATATGTGCGTGTGTGTATAGGTGTGTTTGCGTGTGAATATGATCCTTTTTTCCGATCCCAATTCCCTCGATTATTGTATTATATATAATTAAGATATTTGATACGAAATTATTTAATAATATTTGAATGTATATTTTTCATAGGATAGATTAAATTTTAAGTACATGTTAGTTGAGTGTGTTCGTATTTGTATTAGAGTGTAAATAAAGGTTTGTGTTTTTTAAAGTAGAAGGGGGGAGGGGGTATATATTCATATCGTATTTGTATACATAATTGGTTTTTAATTATTGTAATTATTAAAATGAATATTATCATTAAATAATATTTGAATGTGTATATTTAATAAGATAGATTAAGTTTAAGTACATGTTAGTATGTTAGTATGTTCGTATTTGTAATAAATCATAAATAAAAAAATAAAATGTTGTTTTGGAGGGGGGAGGAGTTGTTGGGGGGGGAAAGACCCTCGTTCCGAGCAATTCGAGAAAAAAAAAACTGGATACGTGGGTGAACTCGGATGGCCTCACACTAGGGCAGGGGTGGGGTAGGGGCTAATTAGGGGGGGGGGGTGTGGGGGGGAGGGGAAATCAACTGCGCACAAGTCAGGTAACTGGTTTAGGTATGCGACCAAAACGGAACTTTCAGGAAAGTGACAGAGAAAAGTTATGCGCAGTGGGTGGCATTAACCATGCTACCATACATGTCTATGATTCTCTGTCATATATGCACTGAAAATGTTCTCCAGACTAGAAAACTGGATGCGCATAGGTTTTTTATTGAATATATAGGTGCGCAGTTGGATTCACTACTTCCGTTATGTATTATATTACATGGCTGCTGATAAAAATATCACAATTTTCAAAGAAATATTCCCTCTCCAACCAACTAAAATACTCAAGAAAGATATGAAGTGTATATGAGAGCATTTTTAACAACAGGGGAGTGTTCGAAAAATGAATTTTCATTACTACGCATTTCTGTAAGCTCCCGTTTGCGCATTAAACCAAAATGGAGCTATTTCAAAATGTGGGGTAAAAATGTATGCGCAGTTGAAGGTTTTGGTTATATTTTGATACAATTCATATACATCACAACGAGTTTTGGTTAAATACCAACTATAGCTAGAAATAATGGATGCGCACTAGTTTTTCATTAAACATTTTGATGCACAGATGGGTATGCCACTTTCATTTTAATATATTACATACACTTTTTTATTAGAAAATATATATCTCACTGTTTGAAAGTATATTTTGAAGCTGAAATACACCCAGGAAAGCGAATATGTTTTATATGTGTGTCTGAAAATATGTTGCAATAGATATAAGAAATTTCAGAGTATTTAAAAAAATCTCACATGTTTAGTTAGTGACATCAGACATTTTCAAACACAGTTTCTTTGAAATGTACACGCTAGTAGTATTTATACCACTTGAATAATTTTTTTGAGCTATTATTCACTATAGAGCTATCGATCATCAAATGAATGAAACATATTTTCATTTAAAATATATATTTCAGTCTTTTTTTCCCTATTATTATGCTATACGTTATACAAATCTAATATAAACACCCCGACTCAAAGTCTAAAAGTCCAATCGCATGCCTCTTCCATTCGGATAACCTCTTCCCCGCCATCTTCTTCAGACAATTGCGCCGGACACCACCAATGGCTTTGATCTGGTAAATTTTCCCAGTCCAATTCAATTGTTGAACAATCGCTTATGTCATCCGGCGGTTCGTATTCCTGAACAGAAACACGAGCAACACTTCCACACCGATGCACATCACTGGAACTGTCTGCAGGGCCATATTCCAGTATTCGGAAATTTGCAATCGCTCTGTAAAATTATATTTTTTTAAAACTTGTATTGCAAAACAGGCAAGTGTCAATTAGGCGCACTTGACAAACAGTCATTCCACAAGCCACACAGTCGTAATCGGGAATATTATTGAAGTCCGTTTTATAATGCAGATCTACATTGTTATAATGTCCACTATCGACTAATTCACTGTACAGCATGAAGCACTTGTGGCATAGAACCTTACGATCCTCGGTGGTTGTTACAACCATCCAGCATGAAATTATCGAACAATACATATTTCTACCGACATCCCTCACACTGTTTATATTTTTGAACACGCACCTATATTCACCATCTACATCAGGGCCATCTTCGTACATCCCTTCATCCTCGCTAGAACCATCATCATCATCGTTAGCGGCAACTGCAATAGCTCCTTCTGCCGCAACATCTGCTTCTTCAACAACTTCCACTGCTGCAACTTCTTCAGCTATATCGTCCACTGCTGCAACTTCTTCAGCTATGTCATCGTCCACTTCTGCATCTTCTTCGACATGATTTATATCGATAGCCACTAGGTCTCGTAACACACTCATTCTATCATTTTGTTGAGCTGCCATTTCAATACGAACTACTCTGATATTTCAATGAAACTGATGCAGAGGTGGTATTCGTCCTCTCCTTATATGGTTTTTCCAATACTGTGAGGGGATGAAGGTCATTTCAAATTCGAAGGTCACCCGTTGCTCGAAGGTCGTTTGAGATGCGAAGGTCGTTTGGTGTTCGAAGGTCACTACATATTCGAAGGTCACTACATATTCGAAGGTCACTCCATATTCGAAGGTCACTCCATATTCGAAGGTCACTACATATTCGAAGGTCACTCCATATTCGAAGGTCATTCAGTGCTCGAATGTCATTTGAAAGTCACTCAACATGAAGGTCACTGGACTTCAAGGCCTTCGGAGGATACCTAGGTGGAGGGTATATCGGATTGTATATAATGAGGGTCGCTGAATGAGGTGGATCATTCTATGCGATTCTTTATAGCACACAAGTTTCATCATTTCTAGATATGTCGACATCAAGAGAGTGGGACTCTAAGCCAAAAATTGCAGTGTATCCATTAGTGATTGATAAAAATTTGTCATGTCATAACTGTGACATTGCATGGCCACCGAGTTTTATCAATACCTGCACTGGATTGTGTCAAGAGTGTGAAAGAATAAACCCTCCGAAGACTCCAAAAAAAGTGACAAAACGGTTCGGTTTATGGACGGAATGCCGAAAGTGTGGTGAAAGAATGGACACCACAAACTTTGGTATTATTAGAGAAGACTGTAGGGATTGCAGAGCAGAGGAGACCTTGGATTTCCAGCGATGTACGAATTGTGACAGCTACCAAACAGACTGTTGGAAAAACCTATGCGAACAGTGTCGAATGGGGTTGACATTATGTGAATGTGTCGGGTTTTTTTTCAAAGACAGAATAGACCATCTGCTCAAATGCTGGTGTTTGAACGAAGATCAGAGAGCCGAGCGGGAAGAGTTGAAGAAAACCCATGTGGTTCCAATAAGGAGATACATTTATGAAGTGATTGAACATCAATAAACACTTTGTATGACTAACGAAAAATAAAAAATTGCACCAAGTATTGTTCATTTTTTATTCATTTATAGTAATGAGAAAAACATTATATCAACGATTTCACTATAAATATATAACTCATAAAATTCACATATCGAATTAATATCAGTTTATGGCTACTTGATGAAAAAATACAGATATTCAATTATACGATCGAACTTTCATCAATCCATGAGTTTTTGTCGTTGGGAAACCCAAGTCATTTCACCATTACTTTCCCATGATTCCTCCTCAAATTTTTTTCCACCAAGTAAATGTCGGGCTGCTTCGTTTTACTCAACTCCATTTCATAAAAACAGCCCTTTATTGGTTTCTTATCCATGTCTTCAAGCTCATAGGTTACAGGCATTGTACTATTTACCTTAACAATTTTAAAAAGTTCAGTTGTGAAATTTGCTGTATAACCTTTATCGAATATGCTCTTGTACTTGCTTATTCGAACTACGTCTCCTATTTTGAATTTACTTCTTTTATATTTCGCATGTATTTTGGCGTGTTTATACAAATTCAGTTTCGTGGATGATGTCACTTGAACGGGCTTCATTCCAATGCTGCTATGAATTTTATTGTTGTACTGATCCGTTATGTGCGGAAGAATTTTCAACCACTTGTGATGCCCTTGAACTGAAAACTCTTTATACAACCAACTTTTCAATGTCCTAATAACTCGTTCCGCAATTGCCGCTTTTTTAGTACTGAATGTCGAATAATGATTGATCAGATGTTTCGCCATCAACGAGGAAAATTTTGTATTATAAAATTCAGTGCCTTGGTCGGATTGCAAGTTCTTCGGTGTGTACTTGGCGTCTTTCAACACACTCTCCATTGCTGCGGTAACGGATTTTCCCGTTTTATTTTTCAGCGGTCTTGACCATACAAACTTTGAATAACAGTTTATTACGATGAGGATATATCTATAACCTTTATTTTCTTTTGCATACGGCTGCATCTCCATCAGATCCATCTGCCATAAATCTGAAAACCCTTTAATTATGGTCTTCCTTCGTGGAAAATTTCGTCGAGCTGGCTTATGCAGTTCCTCAACAACTTGCCTTTTAGCGGTACTCATTTCAACTCTCTATTACAGAAGTCGGTTCCCAGGAAGGCGGTAAAGCTAATTGCCCAGTCCTCCAGTGTTTAGGTGGAGCCTTGGTTGTTGACTGTTCTACTTTAACGATTCGCTTTTCTCAAAGGAATGCGGTACAGGTACCCACGCCTCGCTACCTGCTGCTAGACAAAATAAGGAATGCGGCATAAACTCGCATTCTTCAAGACTAGACCACTCAAACACAGTATGGTCGATAAGGACCTAAGGAATGTACATCGGTACAGTTTTTTCAAAACGTTGACTACAACGAGACGAAAGAATGTTATTTATTATGTCTATTCAGTCTATACATACACGTTAAAATTGAAAATATCTATTCATTCAATATGTGGATGCTATACAATAAATTTTGAATATTTTTATGCTACACTATGAAATTAACATATATGAGTAGAAACAATTCGAAAATGTAATTTCAATATCGAATATTCATGCTTCGAAAATTGTGTTTTTTTTTTCTTTCGATATGAGATATTTCTGGATTATTCTCCAACATATAAGTGGAACCGTTTTTCAGTACCTTCTATGTCAAAATATAGGTTGGCATAAAAAAAAGGAATTCAAATATATGATATGAAACGTATCAAATTATTGGTTCAAATATTCGTGAAAACAGTTTCATAGCCAATTGTAGATGAATATTCCCTTTTCACGCTATCGGATGAATAATATAAAATTTGTTGAATGATAATTAAGGATTTGCGTTCCCTTACTTCGCCTTATTCTGCTTCCAGTAATGAAATCAGCAAATCCAAATTGTTGACAGGTTGTGAATTATTATGAATCGCAGATTCCACAATGTTTGAACACCATAACAGATTTTGTTCGGGGTCCGTTTGATAAAATTCAATATCGTTGTGGCCCCACGGCAATGTTTTTGTGGTATTGGGTATAATGAACCGTTTGTCGTCATGGTGTGACAAAGCGACTTTATTTTTCATTTCAGTAAATATGTCGTGGGTATCACTTTTGAAACTATTCATTTTTCTAAGTATGGAACCACCCTTCTCAACAATATTTTTATAGTCACTTTCGTGCAATTGTTTGATAATGACTGACTTTTTGACGCCTTTGGCTTTCTTCAATTCATTTTTAACGGACTGAACAAAGTAAGCTTTGGCCCCAGTACCATAAAAACTGATAATGGGGTCATTGGGAAATTCATCTTTCATATTCCCCAGAATGGGTTTTGTAACAGGAATGCCAAAATCGTTTCCGATGTTATAATTGGAGGTATCGAATCTTTCTATATTTTCGATCATGAATTCGTAAAAGTTTTTATTTGCTATTTTCAATATAAAAGAATCTGTATCTGTGTACAGTAGTGAAGCGTCATTTCCAAAATTACTTTTTATGCATTTGTAGTAAAAATCGTACATTACTGTTTTTGATAAATCCAATATACTAAATCCCAAATAAAGTGGTTTATCGTAACACACTCTTACTTTTCCCATATGAATAGCGACAAAATTTTCTGTAAATATTGAACATGTTTTGAAATTTGGGTTGGAAATCAGACAATTAGCCCCCAATGACCTTTTTATATTCTCCCAATGAGTAACCAGTTTAATTTCCCTTCTATTTTCCACATTTTCCAGAGTTTTTCCATACACGGCATTGTTCATTAACTTGAAAAATTGTTTTTCGAATTTATTCAAAGCTTTATTACGCATTTTTGTATTCAAATCGATATATTTCTTAAGCCATGACGATTGCCGAAATTTCAAAACCCTATGTGTTTTCATAACCATCAATCCGTTTTCTATAGCTTGTTGAAGAGTTCTATAATGAACGATATAGTTTTTTTTATCTGATAAGTTCGGTATCAACTTGCAAATATTGGATTTTGAACCTGGTGGAATTATACTTTCGACTAGGAAAGGTAAATCCGAATGAGAATCATGTAATTCTTCTGGATAATGAATGTCCACTTCAAAAACATAACCAAAAGGAGAATCAGCAGAAATACTCATCACATCCAAATCCTGTATTTCACTGGGTGTCAACCAGGTGAATCCACCAATGGGCAAAGGTTGAGACATGCTATGACCATACAAATTTGTTGCATCCAAATACGATATGTAAGATACGTCTTTTTTGGCATCGTAGTTAGGTAGATATTCATTGTTTGCGACATGCATTCGGTCACTACATTGACTTATTCCACCACGTATACCTTTCTTGAAAAAATGTATCATGTCAATATCAGTCAAAAGCTCCAATTCAACTTTTGTGTATCTCAACATAGCGTCCCAAGATAAACCTGGGGCGGTATAATATTGGGCAGGATCCAATTTATAAGTGTTCAAACAAATTCTCCGAAAATTCTCGAATGTATCAGTTAACAGTAAAACATCCGATTTCAAGTACAGATCTGAATATTCTCCCAAACTTCGACATTCAAATAAATTCCATACCCGTTGTGCCCTATCATAGCATTCATCTGAAATTTGTTCGTCATTTAAGTTATCATAAAATTCTTCTTTCGATGGTAGATGTGTGATATCTAATTTTTCCATACAATCTACGAAACTGTATGGAAATACACCTTTCTGTTTCATCAACTGAAACTTTTCGACATCCGGAAAAAACTTTTTAGTGTCTATGAATTGATCTTCTACTAAATTTGCACCGAGATTCTGAAGTGACTCCGAAAGAAATTTATAGCTATCAATGAACCTTAATTTCATGAAATTATTCTTCAATTTTCCATCTTTACCCAAATAGCTGTGTGTGAAAAGATGTTTGGTGAATGAAATGTATTTTTCTTTGGTTTGTGGAATGACATCAACTCGATCGCCCTTGTCGAATAATTCCTTGATGAATAAGTGGCAATCATATCCGCTCATATTATGACAAATAATTGGTATAAAATTTGGAAGTTTGAAATTCAAATTACATTTAGAATGAGCTGCACCAAATCTCTTTTTTCCGGTCAGGTGACAATGATCTCTCACTTTGACATCACCATCTTCGAATATATTATCACATATGCCACAAGTCTTTGCATCAGAAAATTCTTTTTCTTCTGTCTCAGATAATTGACCCATTGGAACAACATTTTTTAGATGTTTATGATATATATTCTTTAAATCGTTTTGAATATTTGAGACGAATACTTTTGCAGTATCGACCCCTCGATACGAAACAAATTTGTCGAATTTTTCATTGAAAGAACATTTTATGTAGTATGCAAACGAGTATGGTTCATGAATGTGAGTTCGGTTGGTGTAAGAGCAATCTGGATTCGGTTGACAAGAATCAATTGGTTTCAGAATTGACTCAAAATCTGCATAAACGACAAACGGAACTTTCATCTGCTTTTCGATATTCACAAATTTCAATATATTTTCAGGAATGTATTTACCGAACTTGTCGATTTTCAATTTTTCAGAAGGTGTGGTTGTACACACATGATTGCAGTCATTTAATTGATGCTGGGTCAATGATTTTCCGTTAGCAAAATATAATAAACAACCATCACAAAAATATTTTTTATGACCATTGGCAGAAATTTGGCTAGAAACTAATTTTGACAAATCCTTAATCCAACAATAATGATTTTTTCCCGTTTCATCACTGATAAGTAAAAGATTAACATGCCTGGTGAGTCGTTGTCGTGAATAATGTAGTGGACCTACAACTTCATATTTCATTTTAGATTCCTCAAATTTTTTTTCCAACCCATATACATTTATAGAGCAATCATTGGCAACTTCGAATTTTGAAATTCCACTTAATTTCATCGGAAAATCCATACCTGATACATTCAGCACTGATTGAAAGGGTGGATAAGAAGACACTTCGGAAACCCTACGATCCGCCGGGTAAAGTGCTGATACCACAGCCCATGCAAAACAATAGTTATCCTCATTTCGCACATTCACCACACCTTTTTTCGACTCGATATAATCTGGCAGCTTTATATAGGAACACGCACCAAGAGGGCTATACTTGTTCACATTCATTTCTGTGAACATGATTTTCTTCAGGCTCCATCCTGCAATAGAAATGATTTTACATTCAAGGTATGAATATTGATTTTTGGGCAATTTATATACCTGAGTCACGATCTTCGAATTCTGTACTTTGTGCCGTTATTGTGTCGATGAATTCATCCAAAACAGCATTAAGATCCATGGACTGGTCAACTATCTGGTTCGGAGAATTGAAACACTTTACCTCGGATAATTCCTGGGTCTGCAGAATATGTGAGCTGAATAGTTCCATATTTACTTTCACCGCACTATGTATCTTCAACACACCTTGCAATAATGAAATCATTTTCTGTTTGTATGCATCAAAAAATGTTTTGTAATCCACATAGTTACTACCGCTCCCAATCCTATAGCTAACTATTCTACATTTGAAAGCACTTTTGATAATTTGCACGTCTTCACCCAATTGAATGCAAGAATTAGATCTGTGTTCGAGTGTTCTTCGATGTGAAACCATCTGACCCATTGGAACTGGTTTATTACAACAATCACAGAACTGCATATCGTTTTGCGATATGGGGCTCAATTTAGACCGTTTACTAGGTGGCTCACCTGTCACCGCTGTACAGGATTGCACTTGATGGCGATGTAGATTATCACTGCGAGTAAAACTTTTTCCACAATTGCAAGTATACATTTTGCTCGATTATCGGCTATTCAGAAGGAACATGAGGTCTGAAACTCGTGTTTCTTTTTATATTAGTGGTTGAGGTGGAAGAGAGGGGATAAGTTCACTTGCCCTCAAGGACATTTGTATTCATGGCTTCCTTTAGTTACATGTCAAGGTTACCATTCCCCAGGGTCATCGAAACTCTCAAGGTCACCAACCCTCAAGGTCACTAACCACCAAGGTCACTAACCACCAAGGTCACCATCCCTCAAGGTCACCATCCCTCAAGGTCACCAACCCTCAAGGTCACCAACCCTCAAGGTCACCAACCCTCAAGGTCACAAATCGTCAAGGTCGCCAACTCTCAAGATCACCAACTTTCAAGGTCATTCACTGGGCAAGTGAACCTCTGAAGGCTATTCTCCAAGGTCACTCTCAAGGTCAGTGGTGGGGGGAGGTCCAGGATTGGCATAAACCCCCTACTAATATTATCATCAGTTGAGCTGGGACAGGACCGCTCCAATGTTGTTTGACCTATCCCAGCAATGACGAGAGGCAAAAACGTCGGAACATGTCTGTAGATGATCAACGTCATTCAAATGATCACAATAAGCACTTATAATATTGTTCTCATCGAAGAATATTTCATCGTCCTATATGCCAGGAAAGTAGTGGTTATCTGTCAGATATGTTGACCGTACTGAAGTGTATTTCAACATCGTCGAAATTATTCGTTTCATTCATTTAATTTATATTCTCTTACATGCACACTTTATCAAACTTTTTCAAAAATCAATACATTTTTTTATTAGAGAGATGAAAAAAGAGTATAACCGTCTTCTAGTAGATGTGCATAAAGATATAGTGTTCTTGTATGGCGCAAATAGTCAGCAAAATAAAAAGAAATCTCAACAGAAAAAAGGAACTAATTCCTTTGACTATAAATATAATGACCAAACTCAAAAACAAGACGAGTGCAGGATTTGACGAAATATCTAATAAAGTCATAAAACGCTGTGCTTACGAGCTAGCTATTCGTCTTTTTCTCATAATAACTCAAGCTTGCAATGGTCAAACCACTTTTTAAGGTAGGGGACCCATCCTTGATAGGAAACCACCGTCCCATTAGTGTTTTACCATCTTTCTCAAAGGCTTCTTAGCTCCATATATTCAGAAAATTTGCTTAGTCACTCCCAACATGGCTATTTTAAAAGAAAATCCATAGAAACTGCGGTATAAGTTTCATTGAAAAAAATAATTACAGGATATGAGGACAAGGATCTAATCATTGGGCATATTCTTGGACTTATCCAAAGCTTTTGACTGCCTAAATCATACAAATTGCTAGAAAAATTAGAGAGATATGGGATAAGAGCACCAGCACTTGCTTAGATACACTTCTTCAATAGAAAACGAATTACAGTAATAGACGAAAAGAAGAAAATGAAGAGCAGCACCTCTGCAGTGGAAACTCTTTCAACGTGCACTCCGCTAGGGCCCTTACTTTCTCTGTTCTTGCATCTGGAGTTATAGATAAAAAACACATCTCATCAACTCAGCCGATGATACAAATATATTAATACTAGGTTCTTCCATTAACGAACACTAGATATTGCGAAAAACATACTGAGCAAGCCACAGGAATGGTTTACAAGAAATCAAAAAAATAGTGAAAATAGAAAATTAGTATTCCTAAAGATATTACTCTCCAGTCCAAAAAGGTAACTTTAGCAGAGAACACTTGAATTCTTAGGGGTCCACATTGATTAAAACTTAGATTAGGGAACACTAGTTTGGAAATGTGTAAAAAACTCAACTCCGCCTGCTGCTCATTCAGAATCACTGCCTACTACTATTTAGATAATGGTAGTTTAAGAGCTATTTACTACGCAAGTGTTGTATACTCACCCTGCCAAGAATGTAACTAGAAATCTTATGAAAAAATATAGACTAATTATGAAAATTTAATAGGATCTACGTGGAAAGTCTGTAACCTACAAGTGCGTAACCATGGCACATACACTTTTGGAAGGTTCTATGAGAATTAACAAGTAGATGTAATTTATAAGCATACCCGAATACATGTTATACGAGTTTGTATCAGGCAGTGGTATTCCACTTTCGATTACAACGATATTATACAGTATCGGAGAGTTTTCATCGGGGTATAGACAAATCTATGCGAGCAACAAGGAACGCAATGATATGATAATACCACATAAATAAGAGAGACGCACTACTGTATGACTCCCCTACTACCTCGTCCGACGAATTAACAGCCACGTCGATATCCCTTGCTCGAGCGAGTCGAGGAGAAATTGTAATGCTCTCTAAACATAATAGCAAGATATTCTTTACGCTCCTATGAAGCCAGCATACACCGATAAAAACTTTCCGATACTGTATGCTCATTCACAAGCTTGTCAACGTATGAGAAATGTGTGGAAATTCACAATTTATAATCTTATTGGGTATTGTATGAAGAAAGTGGATTCCGGATTCGATGGTCTGTATCAGGAATTCCGTATTCAATTGTATGTGGAAAAACGGAATATTCTAAACTAAATATTCCTAACAATATCACCAAAATATTTCAAAATATTGCTTTTTTTTATTGGTATTTTGGCATCGACTGCTATAGTAATTAAGTAGGAGATTTGAGCCGGTTCTGGGCCTCCCCCCACCACTATGACGTCATCAGTGACCTTGACCTATGACCTATGACCTCGACCTATGACCTTGACCCATGACCTTGACCTATGACCTTGACCTATGACCTCGACCTATGACCTCGACCTAGGACTTGACCTAGGACTTGGGCTTGCCCTTAGCCTTGACCATGATGTATATTGTTGGGAGGTGTTCAGGGTTTGTGTTTGACATTGAGATTATGATGACTTGGATTTTTTTTTCATACACGGACAAGTACTTTTTCCAAGTACTTAATTTATTTTTCTTACCTCAATGTCTTCCATGTCCTTCATGTATACTTACTCTGCCATTGTGTATGACCCTTATGTGTGGAGTACACATACAAATCTATACCGAAGTATAGAGAGGGTACAACACGTCTGCACACCACGGAGATCCAGTCAGATATGTGAACTCTGATTACTCTCCAGTGATGTATACCTTGCGATGGTGGTGGGAGGAGGGGTCGCGTGACGCTATGCGCATCCACCCTCGCTCTCGATAGGGTGGGTTGGATCCGCGCTGACGTCACACACCCATACGCTGCGGTGACTCATCGACTACTATTTACTCTCCGCCCTCTATCGATGCGATGCAAACTCGCGCATGGTGGGGGCTTTGTATCATACATGTTTCATAAGTCTGTGGTGGGGGGTGGTTCACTATCTATTATAAAAGAAGTTGGTATGGTGATATGAAATCAGAAGTTGTATACCTAGCAGTCGAGCAGTCAGCAAGAGTAGTGAAGTTATTCAGTGCCTACACAGTGAGAGAGATCAGTGAGTGTGTTTTTCTATTGAAAATTATTTATATTTTCCATATATATTATCATCATGTCAGTTCCAAAAGTAGATTTACAAAAAATCAATTCTATAATTAAACAAGAGATGGAAGTGTTAGAGCAAAAAGTAATATCATCTTTGCCACTGAATGAAGCTTACCCAATTAAGACGATGTCAGTTTGTTCTACCCGGTTTGGTAAATCCATTTTATTGATACTACTTGATGTAAGCAATGATACATTATTCAAAACATGGCTGCCAAAACGCGTTTCAGAACAATTTACCGATGATGATGTAGCATGCATCAATTCATCAGGTGGTAAATATACAGTAGCATATTTGGGTCAGAGTCCACAAAGCTTTGCCGGCATGAAAACGAGATCGTTGGTCAAATTTGATCTCACTGAATAATTGTAATATATAATTTCCACTTGTCATATCTTCTAATTCTGATTCTTTTATATTATAGGTGATAATTGTAAGGAAAATATAAAAACTTTTCATACATTGTTAAACACACTCTTCGGTGGAGACATCATCAAAAGTCTAATGTGAGTAGTACTGATTATTTTTGTAGCATTCTTATTTCAATAATTTCTCTTTGATCATAGCTTCATTTTTGAAAAATGTGGATGATGTATGCAAGTCAACACTGGACCGAAGCCATAGACATCTCTTCCGCCGTTGAAAGGTTAACTTCTGAGTTGCGTGCTTTGAGCGAGGATGCTCACCACGCCACCATTTATGACCTGAGCGTATGCTATGATGAAGAAAGGATCCAACACTGTATGCGTGATTACGAGAACTACAAAAAGGGTGTGGATCTCTGCGAGAAATATACAGATGGTTCTTTCGATCTACATCACCTCTGCGACGCAATGATTGAATGTGAGCTGAAAAGATTTCTCCACCGCCTCCTACCATACCTACCTGAAGACATCATCAAAAAGTACCAACTGGATGATGATGATAGTGAAATCGAAGAAGGAGAAAATTATGATGAAGATGAAGAAGAAGTTATATTAGATTGTTTGTACATACCTAAGACTATTTGAATTCTAAGCTAATGATATTTGAATAAAAAAACATAAAAATTTTTTACACATGTTTTATTTACCTATTTCTCTTTTACATGAATAAAGAAAGAAAAATGAAAAAAATGTGTGTGTGTGTGTCTTCATCAATATCTGCAGTGAACTGAACCATCCAATGCATTGTATGTCAAAAATGTATCATGCAGAATGAGTGCATATACT
This sequence comes from Chrysolina haemoptera, assembly GCA_958298965.1. Taxonomy (NCBI): domain Eukaryota; kingdom Metazoa; phylum Arthropoda; class Insecta; order Coleoptera; family Chrysomelidae; genus Chrysolina; species Chrysolina haemoptera. The sequence continues at coordinate 21,844,304 of OY282597.1, read as the reverse complement.
TTGGTGTTGGCTGGGAAGTTGACTTTCCTAGTTTCAAACTCGAGCTTAATATCAATAGTTGATGATTTTGTGGCATTCGGCTGATGTGAACAATCAATGATGAATAGTGGATTTTGTCGAAATTGACCAATGTCCATGAGAGGTTCACTCATATCTTTATCATAATAACTTCGTTGAAAGTTCTCATAGGCATAATAAGCCGAAGTATCGAGTTTTTTATCGAAATCCAAATTCCAACGTTCATATGGGTATACTTCAGAGTTCAAGTACACACGAATGTTATTGATATCAGCAGTTGTGAATTTAGTGATGTCCTTTGTCCTGTCTTCAGAAGTGGTAGTGCTTTGGAATCCAATGATGATGTAACGAGGTGTTTCAAGGGCGTTGGTTGTCTTGATAGCCCATATGTCTGAAGACGTGCCACGTAGTGATGGAAGTTCATAGAGATCCCACATGCGATAAGCCAACTTGATTTTAGCATTCAGACCGCTTTTGTTGATTCTATTTAAAAGTTTGAGCTTGTGCTTATCTTCTGGCACTATGTGTCTTATTTTCCACTCAATTTTATTGATTTCCAAATCAGCATCAACCTCACCAATATATGAGTTCTTGAAGGATCGAGCGATTATTAAAATCATTTCTTGTTTGGCATTCAAGATACTTTTGTTGTAATCTTCAGCGAAACCCATCAAATATTTCAGTGGTAATTTACCACTGAATACGTGACTAGTTGTATCCAAGATATCCTGTTTAGTTTCCGAAAGTCCCCATCCAGTTGTCAATAAAGTGTTAGCATGCGATTGTCCAAATGATATCATATTCTTCATTGTAGATGTTATCCCCGGCTTCCTGACCACAGCAACTTGTTCACCACCCATTTCGTAGCGAATTTCATCAAAAAGGAAGGCGATTGCATTATTCGAGAGATAACATAATTTTGTTTCATCTTTAGGTGTGAATTTACCCTCTATATAAATGAAACTCTCAGCAATGTCAAGTATAACGTCTTGATTATTGATTGCAATTCGAATTTCATCTGAATTCCTAAACAATGGTGATCCATATGGTTTATATGTATGCTCATGTAAACTTGTGAGGGAATGATCGAGCATCGGCTCGTCAAATATATTCAACTTTTCACTATTTGTTTCGAGCACCATTGTTCCTTACTTTCAGTCCAATTGATTTCAAAAATTTGAGATCTCTCAGCGAGAGAGCAGTGTGGTGTGCTAACTGTTTAGCGTACACTTTTGGAATGAGCCTTTTTCTATTCGAACCTTCCTTTTTAGCTATTTGTGGAATGTTTTCAAATCCTTGTCGATTCTGTCTATTATAACAAAAACCCATAATAGTTATTAGATTTTTTTCAATTCCAAAATTATAACAATCTCTTCTGCACTTCCAAAATCAATGAGATTATTATTATGATCCAAAATACGCACTGTGATGTTGTGAATCAACTGACGACCTTCTGGACTGATGGGCATATATATAATCTTGTGTGGTTCTTTTGTGAGATTGAATCCAGGCTCCACATCGATATCGAATGAAAAAAGAATGTGGGATTCTTCATTGTTTATGTATGAACCAGATATAATGTTGCAATCTAAGCGGATTAGTCTCACAGTTGTTATATTTATCGGATGTGAGGATTCGTGTATCTGATTCGGTTGAAATCTATCAAAATTAAAACCCATCATCTTTGCTATGGAATTCGGATGAGTTAGATCAATTTCATATTTTGATCGCATCTCACATTTGAAAGTATTATTATTGGCATGTAGGTAGAATATATCATCTGCATTGGTATCGTTTTGATTTTTCCCATGAAACAATCGAAACATGATATGTTTCTGAATAACTGCATTGATCTCATCTATTTCATAGGCACCACATGGAATTTCAATTGTGTACTTCTGAAGTATTGGTGAACTTATATCACTGATTCTAAAACTGATCACATTGTTTTTTTCAGTTATATTATTTACTGTGTTGCATCCATAGAATCCTAAAAGTCCCAATCCATAACGACTGTTTCTATCCAATTCAACGGGTGGGAAAAAGTCTGCACTCAAGACACTCGTCCCGACAGCTTGTAGTTCGAACTTCCGTGACATGACTGATACATTTTATGGATTTCACTTCAATTTATTGTTGTCTACAACACACTCGGGACAACCTACGCTTTTTCGGAGATGGTTCATCAATATCCATTTCATTTTTATTAGCACCAATATTCATATCCTTTATATTGCAATAACAGCAGAATATTTTTCGAGGTATAGGACCATCATTCACATCAGAATCTGAAACGCTTTCGCCGTCAAGATTGTGGTGGTCATTGCAATATCTATATTTCATTATATCAACATCATCTTGTAGACTTTTAGGTAACTTTTCCCAAACAGAAGCAATCTCATGTGCAGCGCATGCGAGTATCACTTCCTTCGGCATATTTGCAAGCATCACTCGATCCATTCTTGTCAAGGTCCGATATTTTGAATACATTTTGAGTGATAATCCCATCGTCCTAATAGCCTCTCGAGTCATTGCTGGAGTTTTATCCATTCTATAATAATTCAGAGAGAAACTTCAGGCACAAGTGACCGCAGAAAACTGTGTTGAACTTCTGCTGGCGATCATAGTTATATAGAATTTTCACTTTCGAACATTTCTGGAAGTATTGAATCAACTCTATTGGTGGGGGTAGATTTCCAAAACTATCAAAGTATGTAATGTCTTTCCCACATTTGCTGTATGCCACCCAATGTGTTCCCGATCCTCTTATTCCATCTAAATTGACAATGGCGGTCTCGCGGTGTCGTGGACCTCTAGTGGGTAATGTATCACGCATGAAAATACCGCGAAAGTATGGAATTTTCATTTTCTTGGCATAATAAGTGAGATCGATGTCGGTGAGAGGTTTTCGAGGTAGGGAATCAACTAGTTTTTTGGATTGTATGGTTTCAAATAGAGTCCGAGTCCTTTACGGTAAGGTTTAAGGTATATACCACTACCACTTTTACCCAATGCCACACTTTCCATTTTCCTATTATGACGATTCGCTTCGATCAGGGCGGTTCTGCTTGCTTTTGCTGAATTCACAGCTCTGGTGATGCCTGCAACAGCACCAGCTAAACTTCCGAGCGCAGACAATCCAGCAAAAATTGGTATCAATGGTAGAATCCCTCCGACTTTAGGAATTGGAATTATGCGAGGCGTGCGGATCGTTTTCTTTCCACCGGCAGCTTTGAGGTATTTACGTGCTGCATGCAATGCCACTACGGTGGCTTTTTTCAAATTATTCGTCACAAATTGCTCACCCCCAGCTTTTTTCAGTACATTCCGCACTTTATGAACCACCCCAGAACCAAAGGCGATTTTTATGAGATTATTTTTCTTCTTCTTCGGTTGATTTCTCTTCTTTTTCTTCGGTTGATTCCTCTTCTTTGTCTTCACAGTAGTACTACTACAACCCATACCGAAACGTCTCTTTGATTTCATAATGTTGGTAACGAGTAGGGCAGCTATTCTTTCCTTAATACCAGCGTCCTTCGATTTAACCCTGTTCCAAGCTGCGTATTCGAGTTCTTTGTCTGCTCTATGTCTCGCTGTGAGATCAGTTAGATGATTCAAATATTGAATATCGTGTTGTTTGCATGCAATATCCAATTTATTGATTCCAGGATCTTTGCGGGCTAAACGTTTTTCCAATTTTGTACCGGGTCCACAATACTGATATCCTCCGGGTAAATGTAATTCGAACGGCAATTTGTTTATTAAATTATTAACGAATCCACGACCGCTTTTTCTGCATCCACTACGAACACATCCGTATCGTTTGATGGTACTCATTTAAATGAAATGTTCACAGCATATCATCGCTTACATAGTCTCCAACCACGGTACGATGCGCATTGTGAAGCAGAAAGAAAAGTTTGCTGTAGATAATCTAGATGAAAAATTCGGTTGTGGATTGAATGGACAGAAAGTGTTGCGGCATGGTCCACTACTTCCATCATCTGTTCGAGGACTCATTATCGGACCATCGAATTGTGGAAAGACGAATGCCATGATCTCTCTTTTAACACATCCACAAGGACTGCGATTCACAAATGTTTATCTCTATTCGAAATCACTCAATCAACCCAAATATCAATTCCTACGAAATGTATTGGAACCCATCAAGGGGTTGGGATTTTATACATTCAGTAATAATGCAGAAATAGTGGAACCATCCGATGCCAAACCAAATTCTGTTTTCATTTTCGATGATGTAATATGTGAAAAACAGGATATTATAAGATCATATTTCTGTATGGGACGTCATAAAGATGTTGACTGTTTTTATCTTGCTCAAACATATTCACGAGTGCCCAAACAGTTAGTGCGAGATAATACCAACTTTATCGTAATGTTCAAGCAAGATGAAACGAATCTACACCATATTTATTCGGATCACGTGTCACCCGATGTAACATTTAAGCAATTCCAATTGATGTGTGTTAAATGTTGGGAGGATCAATATGGATTTTTGGTCATTGATAAGGATAGAAAAATGCATGAAGGTAGATATCGCATGGGGTTCGATAGTTTTATATATCCATGATAATACAATACGCATTCAATCGATCGCTGAATTGCATAGAGGTTACTTCAGTGTATTCTCTCTCTTGTGAAGCAAAATGAAGACAAAAAATGATAAAGTAGTTGAAGATAAAAACAATGAATTGAATTTGAAACGCCAACTTGTTGAGACAACAGAAGCTGTACGGCAGAAATTTAACTCTATCAAGAGTGGACTTATTGAAAATCGAATGGCGCTTGAAAAACTCTATGATCCCATAATGAAGCCATTAAATGTTCTTTCTTCAGCTGCTGCTACCACGAAACCACAGCCACCACAGCCGACGTTTTCGATGAAGCAAGTGAATTCTCAGTCTACTCCAATAAAAGTTAGGAGTACTTCAGTGGGAAATAATTCATCATATAGTAGTGAATTATCATCTGTTGACAGTGAGACAGATACCATCAAAGAATTCGGAAAAGATGAAAAGTCCGTATTTGATAATTTTGAAGACAATACTGGAGATGTTTTGAAAAGACATTTGGAAAATGTCAAAACTAAGAATGCAGCTTATGACAGAATATTTGGCATACGGTTAGATCCTACTACACAAAAACTGAAAATGGGGAGTCACAATGTACGTTTCAGTGATGGAAATATATTATTTTGGAACAAAAATAAAACACGAACACATGAATTCCCAAGTAGTCTGGAGTTATACAACATGATTTTTTTGAAAAACCCACCTGAAGTTGATGATGATGATGAAGTTCGTCATACATATGCTAAAATATTGAGGCTAACAAATGCACCTTACAAACAACATCTACTGCGAAATGGTTTCAAACACCCGAAATCTAAAAAATTCCGTGAAGTTATTAAACCTATACTAAACTTATCACATTATCAGACGACCAGAAGTAGGACAAAAAAAGGTGAAGGGTTCCATCGAATGAAAATGCAGAAAATGTATGATCCCAAACCTGCGAATTATGTTTACTGGAATTCACCCAAGGAGTTAGTCGCTCGTTTGCGGCTATTGATATCTTCAAAGTCAGCTGGACACACTGGACATGATAATGAAATAATTTCCATAATTGAAGAATTACGTGAGGAAGGTATAATAATCTAATACATCAGCAAAAATGATCAGTTTGTTCTCATTATATGATGCCGTAACATTGTCAAATTGTTTGTCTGAATGAAAACAAATAAGTGATTGCGAGGAGATGGATAATGAAATAAGTGATGTCAAACGACAAGTTGTCAATGAGTTACATAAGCCGGCAAGACGTAATTTCATCAGAAGAACCACCACCGTCAAAGGTTTTGCAGATCTGTGGCAAATAGATCTTGCCGAATTACAACCTTATGCTAAACATAACAAAGGATATCGATATGTTCTTGTGGTCATTGATTGCTACTCGAAATATCTATGGACGAAGCCGATTAAAAATAAAACAGGTAGTGCTGTAACCAATGCAATGGAAGATGTGCTGAAAGAAGCCAACTATTCCCCGAAACATCTACAAAGCGATCAAGGATCAGAATTTTTCAATAGTTCTTTTTCATTTTTGATGCGAAAATATAAGATCAACCATTATTCAACATTCAGCACCATGAAGGCGGCCATAGCTGAAAGAGTAATTCGAACAATAAAGACGTGGCTTTATAGAGAATTTTCAGCGATGGGACACAACAAATGGTTGAATATTCTTCCAATCATAACAAGCAAATATAACAATAAGGTGCATCGTACAATTGGTATGAAACCAATCGATGTTATGCCAGCAACAAAACTGAAATTCAAAAGTTCCAAAGTAATCCCTCGAAGAAAACAAAGTATTTCCAAATTTCGAATGAATGATATTGTACGTATAAGCAAGTACAAGAATATTTTCGAAAAAGGTTACACTGCCAATTACACAACAGAACTATTCAAAATTGTTAAAATTAACCAAACATACCCCATAACTTATATTCTTGAAGACATGGATGGGAGCCCGATTAGAGGATGTTTTTATGGAGAAGAATTATTGAAAACGCAAAATCCTGACGTATACCTAGTTGAAAAAGTGTTGAGGAGGAAAGGAAATAAACTATACATTAAGTGGTTAGGCCTTCCAAGCGGAAAGAATTCATGGTTACACAAAAGTGCTATGGTTTAATATTTGAATGAAATTGTATTACTTATTATTCTCACTAAGCTGTAAGATTATTAATAAACTATAGAAAATATAGAACTATTTTTGAGTTTTTTTTCAAAATGAATAAATCATGAAGTGGTGAACGTTGCCCCAACCAAACGCAACGCCCAGTGTATGCCAAAACCGAAATAATCTGCATACTCCTCCCCACTTCATAGATTTTTGAAAAAGTCTTTCATTTCAACTCACAACATTGATAACATTTCATAATCCTCAGAGCTAATCACTATCAGATTGGAATGCGTGATCAAACTCTTTTCGCCACTTATCACGTACAGATGCTACCATATCAAAAAGTTTAGTGGACTCCTGAAGCTCAATCTCAGCTTGCATTTTCAAACAAAGGGCGGACTGATTCTTCTGTGTGATTTTGAAACGGAGTTTATCTGCATCTTCACACATTTTGATCAGTTCAGCCTTCGATGATACAATCTTTGCATCGAGCTTCTGAAGAACCACCTCGTCGTCCATGCTACCTCTTCGAACATCGTCATCGCATTTGACGATGATAGCTCTCGATTTTACGATGCTGCATTTCGCTTTCTTAAGCATGTCTCCACAACGCTGCAGTGGACCAAAAGAATGAAGCGATACATCTTCCAAATCACCTATCACATTCTTGAAGGTGTCATCTACTTTCTTCTTACGGGGTTTCCGTACACCCTTACTTGTTTTCTTGGGATTTGAAGCAGTAGATGCACACTTTCTCCTAGATGGTTTCGCTTTCGTATCGACACTAAGAGGAGAGAGAAGTGACGGGCATTTTGGTAGTGACAATTGTGAAAGGGTTGGATCAACACTTTCTGAAGGTTCCGGTATATCTCCCATCTTCAGATAATCATCAATGTTATATTCATCGATGAAACCTTCTTGGGATGACAAGTGATATACCGGAATATCTTCAAAACCAAAGTCATCATTTGTTGCAATACATGGCATTGCTTCTTCTTCAGCAGACAAATTTGGTAATGAGTTCATATTTAGCTCGTAGGAATGTGTGATATCAATGGGATGTGGATAGAAATGGTGCTGATGTTAATGCGACTCTAAGTTTTATTCAAACAAGTCGACTGGTACATGCGCACAATGAACATGACAACAAACCACCATAGAAGGAGAGGGAGTAGATATCCCTCCCTCCCAGGAGTTACCTTCACAAACTTCATAGGAAAAAGAAGTGTTGGACATCAAGAAAGTGAAAAATTCAAAATAATAGACCTACGGACGAATCCGCGGATTCGAGACCTTGACCGCTGTTTTGATTCGCGAGCGCGAATCAAAACGCGATTAAATTCGCGGCCGCGAATCGAACTGCGATTAAATTCGCGGCCGCGAATCGAACCGCGAAATAATTTGCTGGTTGAAAGTTATGATGGTGGGGGTAGGTCCAGAACCGGCTCAGATCTCCTACTCCTACTTATTTTTGAAAATTATATCTCACTAATGAATGATAATAAAGAAAAAGTTTGTTGGTCAAAAACATTAAAAATGATCATATCTTCCAAGAAAAAATATAAAATTGTAGGTTATACTTGAAATAAATTTTACAACAAAATCTCGATATCAATATTTAAAAAAATCATATCTCACTCATAAGTGGGAATTTCAAAAAAGTTCTATGATGAAAAACTTTCGCAATGATCATATATTTCCAAAAAAATATATAAAAAAAATCGCAGCAAAATATCTGAAAAGCGGTTCAATGCATTGCCCCTAATCAAAACATTCTGCACTTCAATGGCTGGTGGATACGCCAAGATTCAGATACATGGGTGCCCACCCAGGGTTTTTGACCCTTCATGTTAAATTCCTCCAGTATTAACAAAGTTAATACTTCTGAACTAAAGAAAATATCTCTTTTGAATAGGAACGTATGTGAACTGTTAGCAGTTTATAAACACAAGCAAGGGTCAAAAATATATGCTTGTAAATTGCCCATGCAGAGTTTTTGAAGCATGTACAATTTACAAGCCTGTAAACTGCAAGATATTTCACATACGTTCCTTTTACTTGCACTTCTATCACAAAAAGTCATATTTTCTTTGGGGGAATTTATCATGAGGGGTTAAATAAAGGTCTTTAGAGGTAGCTATAACGAATTCCTTCGGAGATCGCATTAGCTCAGTTGGTATAGTTTATATGTGTTGTGCTATTTGGCACTAGATGGACCAACTCTTCAGTTTTACGGAATTGTAGGAGCATGTATATTTAGTCGCATACATTTCAGGGGTTTGATTTAAAACATTCATATAGAAGAAATTTGACTAATTCTTTCGGAGGCTGCGTAGCTCAGTGGTGAGTTTGCAGTGTGCCCCGAGAAAGAAATCTCTCTATATCACCTAGGAGGTGGGTGGAGGGTGATATTAAGAGATTTATTTCTCGGGCTTTTTTTGGTTTTGTGACCTTGAACTCGCCCATCAAAAAAAAAAACTATCTTTTCTGTTCGATTATATTTTTTTTGCATAATTCCATTTTTATTTTTCATATCTAGAATTTTGCGCTGTACAGGTTCGAATCCCAGCCTAAAATAGTTTTTTTTATTTATCGTTTTTTAATCAATGAACCTCTCTTTTCTATTCGATTATAATTTTTTTTTGCATTTCGGATCCCAGCTTAAATTAGATTTTTTATTTCAAATAATTAATCAATGAATATTTCCATTTTTATTTTTCATTTCTAGAATTTTGTTCCGATCCCAGCTTAAAATAGATTTTTTATTTCAAATAATTAATCAATGAAAGTCCGTGAAGGGCCCCTCTACATCGCCCTTCACTGTGTACATCGACCAATTAATATATATGCACTCCTTTCAGAACTTTCATCAACTAATCATTTCCTGAAAAAAAATTGCATATTAATCATTTCCTAAAAAAAAAATTGCATAGTTTTCCATCATCTGCTTCCTGAATTCTATTGCTTCTTCACGCTTTCCTATCTTATTTTTCAGTTGGTCACGTTGTATCTGAGCTTCCCGAAATTTCTTTTCATACCTATCACATGTACTGTTCAGTTTTTTCAAATTTTCATTGTCTGTATCAGTCGATAAATCAAGTTTCTCCAGTAAAGCAAACATACGCTTGCTTTCCTTGACAAAATTCTCCGTTTCTGTAGACCTTTGTTGTTTGTTGTCTGTCTGTTTTGTGTCTGTATCTGTAGATGAAGTATCTGTGTCTGTAGAAGAACTCCCTGAGTCTGTAGTGTTTTTTGTGTCTTTTGGTGTGTCTGTCTGTTGTTCTGTTGGTTCGTCGTCGTCGCTAAAGTCCTCCACTCTATATTCTTCCCTAACACTCGGTTGTAATGAAAAATTCGGTTTTCTCCATGCATTCCGGGCATATGGGCTAGCTTTTTTGACGATTTCTTTGAATTTGTCTATTTTCGATATCGGCCTACTACGCTTCCTTGCACTTTTCACAGGCGATTGTTCCACAATTTCGTTTTCTCTAATGGGTGATATGATAGTCGGCACTATATTTTCCATGTCCAACAGTGCCTTAACCGCCGCTTCACTTTCTGATTGAGATTTTGTTACTAACGCCATTACAGATAAAACACAACTGAACTATCGCAAAGAGACGCTATGAAATAAAAATTTACCCAAATGAAATGAATTTACGGTCATCTCAGGTAAAATTCACCCTCACCGGTCAGTTACTAAAATATTAAAGCTATTGTAGACGGCAGGTATCATTGGCGTTTCCATGCGGGGTTGAATCAGTGCATAGCATATTGGAATTGCTGTAATGTATTGTATCCGCGATATAATGGATTTTATCGAAATTTGTCATACTTGATAAAAGATTTGAAAGAGTAAATTCAACTAGAAAAAATATTTGAAAATATTTTTTTTGTCATGTTTCTGCACTTTAATTCGAAAATCAAACATTTCTTTTTAGAATCTCTAATATTTTTGTATCCACGTTATAATGGATTTTATCGAAAAATGTCATACTTGATAAAAGATTTGAAAGGATGAATTCTGATAGAAAAAAATTTGAAAATATATTTATGTCATGATTCTGCGGTTTCATTCAAAAATCAAATATTTTTCCTAATAATCTCTAAGATTTTTTTATCCACGTTATAATGGATTTTATCGAAATATGTCATACTTGATAAAAGATTTGAATGGGTGGATTCTACTAGAAAAAAAATTGAAGATATATTTTTGTCATGTTTCTGTGGTTTAATTCGAAAATCAAATATTTTTTCCTAAATATCTTCAGTATTTTTGTATCCTCGTTGTTTGCATTTGCGTCACTAATTAGATGACGAGGAAATCTAGGTTAATGGAGGAATTGCTATTCTCAGGAGATGAAGTGTGGGTTTAGTGGAGGTGGTAACCCCCACTCACGATTGTAACATATAAAATCGGTCCAAAATCCTAACATTTCATTCGACTTTTGTATTTTCTGTTAGAAACTGTGTTTGTATAGCAATTATGGTTGATCAAGTTGGTTTTGCATTGGAAGCCCTCTCCCAATTAGATGCCAACAATCAAGTTGATGTGTTGGCAGGTGACGAGTTTGTTTGGGAACAAGAAGATGAAGTTGTAGTGGGTGAGAATGGTGACAATGGCGAATTCCATGACCTGGTAGATTTTGAAGATGGCCGCCAAGACATACCCGCTGGGGATGACTTCGTCGAAGAAGAGTTCCTAGAAGATGACGGAGAAGAACCAGAAGTAGACGATGGAATTGTACCAGACTGTGAGGATGTCCCCGAAACGATCGTGAGCAATGCCCATCAGATAAATATGACAGAGGTGTTAGAAGACGTAGCAACAAATTTGTACTGTTGCAGCTTTTCATTTGTTACTATCAAAACTTGTGATAATGAAAAACGCTTCCTATGTGATATTTGTTTTGTACGGTATTGCGGCATGAATAATAATGGTGAGTGGTATCAGCATGTTAATTCACATGATACACTCGAGTATGCAAATGTTCCCACTCATAATTGTTATTCTTGTCACTCACCCCTATATCTGCTCTGTCCCGTAGGTGGATGTGTACATTGTAACAAATAACAGAGCTGAAATAGGGGTGGGGTTATGATGGGGTGGGGTTTTCTGGTCTGAGGGATACTGGCTAAGGAAAGAGGTGTGGCTTAAGACATAGTGGGGATTGAAGTGGAAGGTCGGAGTAGGTGGTCGAAGTGGGGACTGGAGTAGGAGGTCGGAGAAGAAGAAGAGGAGTGGGTGGTCGGAGTGGGGATTGGAGTAGGAGGTCGGAGAAGAAGAAGAGGAGTGGGTGGTCGGAGTGGGGATTGGAGTAGGAGGTCGGAGAAGAAGAAGAGGAGTGGGGTGGAGGTCTGAGTGTTTAAAACAAGAACTTCCTCCGAATAATCTTCAGTCACTCTTCTGAACTGACATCAGCTACCACATCATCCACAAGATCACCCGCCAGATCAACCACCAGCCAACTGAATTAGCAGACTATAGCAAGCTGTAATAATTTGAGAGTAAGTTAACAATCTTGTAATCATGAACCCGTTTAATTTTTTTTTGTATGTTTAGCTATGGATTCTCCCGCATTAACTGGTCTTGCAGCAATAACGATCCTGAGTAACATCAGGGTGGATGGCGCCGCACCTCAAATGCCAGACGAAGAGCACTTCAATGACGTTATGGACGTCATCAGGAGAGAGGTCCCTGAAATGCAGTCGCTGACGATGGACCAACGCAGACGGCAAGGTGGGTTCATTAACGGAGTTGCTTCCAAGAGATCCCGTGACGCAGGAGCAAATTCGTCGATGGAAGGTTTGCCTATAATCCAAATTGCTGACAGCGATGATGATTTCCTGCCTCCAAAACCACCGAAGAAATCATCATCGAGGAAGCACGCACACAACAGCAGAAGAAGGGTGTCCAAGAAGACATCCTCAACTGTTGTGACACCGGTTATAGACGCACCTTTACCACCTGTCGTTGAAGTTGCCCCTCCACAACCCACTGCTGAAGAAGTCCACCCTCCAGCACCTATCGTACCTGAGCTGGAGATGAGTGTGCAACGGGCAAAGCGTGGGATAGAGGAGGCCCAGCGGGACTATGATGACAGTCAGCTGGCGCGGGCAGAACTCAACCGCCAGCTGGAAGAGCTTGAGCGCCAGCAGGCAGAGCTGATGGCCCGCGATCGGCAGCAAAGTCTCCGGGAGGTCCAGCTAGTCACCAGGCTGGAAGACGCCAAGGCGCAGGGGGTGGCTTTGGTGGCACGGCTCCGAAGCAACCTGGAGCAATTTGCTAATTTTAATTTTTAGATATGTTAAGGTTAAGGTTAAGTTATTTGTAAGTAGATATAAGTTTTGTATATGTAGATTTAGAATAAAAATAGAAAAAAAGATGAAGTGAAATAGGAGTGCACATTTAATGGTCTGGTGCACATTGAACAATGCGGAGGATGGGGCATTTTTCTTCAATTCATCTGAATTATGTTTTTACATATTTTATTTATATTTTATTTATATACATATTTTATTTATATTTTATTTACATATTTTATAAAATAATATGATGTGTATTTCTCCCATCTCCTGATTTCTCTCAGCCTTCAAACCCCCACTCTTTTCTCCCACCCTACACTGCCACCCCCGAACTAGTATAAATTCAATGCCAGCTCAGATTATAGTATCAGTCTTCCAAGATGCCTCTTCCAGACTCCACCTCGTCTCCGAGACATTGTGCCGAATTCGAAGATGATTTGGAACGGGAAGCGATGATAGCAAGATATCAGATCGTCTCTGCCGTACAGGTCCAGCAGGTATACCAAGGTGAGAGGCAGGATCCATTTTACCATCGAGATCCACGGGGTCCGATTCAGGTGAATGAGGTGTCGGACTCCACAGATGTGTGGAACTATCCATCTCCGTCGACTTCGGACGACGAAGATATGGATCAACGCGTCGACGACTTCGATAGCTCCTCGGAGGATGAGTTCGAGGATGATGGCCAAGTGGTCCATATCCGTGTCGAGGACATAAATATGGACCTCGACCCGGACGAGTTCCCCGTAGAGGACGACTCCGATGATGACACCATCATCTTGGTGTCATCGGATGACGAGGATGACGATGTCATCTAAGTCCTCACCCCCCCCCCCCCCCCCCCCGTGGTCGTCCCGCATAAATATGCGGGATGGCACCCAGCTCTTCGGAGCACCCAATAGGCCCTTTTCAGGGCCACACAAAGAACATAAACACACGCATCTGCGCCACTCAATGGCAAAAATGTACAAAGTTTCCATAACTTGAATTGATACTTTTCAAAAAGAACTCACCCACTACCAAATTCTATAATATATTTGGTGAGTAAGAAATGAAAAATTTCAACATTGATTTAGAACATTTTATTTGTAATATTTTCATAATACAAATTTATTTTTCAAACAGCGGGTTCTGGATCACTACCTGGAGCCCACAGTTTTGGTCTATGTGTGAGCCAAACATCAGGATGTTTATTCTCCAATTCAGCTAACCTTCTTTCCAAATCATTATATTTCAGCATCACTGCAGATGTGACATTCAATGCATTGGCATCCAAATCATTTTTCAGATTTTTGCTGTTGTAATCGAGTTCAGTTGTCAACTCTGATATTTTTCGTGTCATTGTGGCTGTAGCATCCCATACTTTGATATCCACATCACTTTTTAGATTTTTGTATTTGCGATCTAGATCATCAGTCACCTCCTCTACTTTTTCATTGAATGCTTGACGGGCTTCAGGTACAATCTTAGCCATTGTGGCATGTATGGCAGCCTGCAAGGCTTTAAGGACAAGTGCCTTCGTCTCCGTAATTTGTTCATTGAGATATAATTGAGTTACACAATCACTCTCGTCTATCGGTTCACCAGCATTTTTCAGTCTTTTACCTTGCATATCATATTGGTCGTCAGGCGAAAGCTTGAATCCCATACCTTGAGGACCTTGGGAACCTTGAAGAACTCGAACTTTGACAGTACCCCATTTTCGTCTACGGCCGAATTTATCAATAGCTTTGGACATCTTTCTTCCACCTTGATATCTTTCATACTGATGATTTCAAGACAATTAAAATCTATATATCTCTGTGTAGATATTTATTCTCTTAAATGAAACAATAGGAAATCAGAATAACGTGTATATTTATATATTTTTATATATTTGGTAACTGGACAAGACATTAACTAAAATTGACTAGTATAATTTGACTTTTATATAATAAGCGTAATTACATCTCAAATACAAATAAATAAGTATGGTGGTGAATTTTCCATTTGAAATGATATTTCATTTGTTCAATTCAGCTGTTAATAAATGAAGTAATTGATCCAAAGGACTCTCTTGGGAAAAAGATTGAATAATATTGGAAACCCAACGAATATTCTCTACTGGATCATTCTGGTAGAATTCTATATCGCTATGACCCCAAGGAAGAGTGTGTGTCGTATTGGGAATGATGAACCGTTTATCATCATGGTATGACAATGCAACTTTGTTCTTCAATTCAGTATACATGTCATGCAATATGCTTCTGAACGAGTTCATCTTCCTGAATATTAGACCACCCTGTTCGACAATTTTCTTATAATCTTCACATGTCAATTCATTCTTTATGACGGATCTTTTGACACCTTTTGCTTTTTTGAATTCACTACCTACAGACTGAACATAATATGCTTTGGCACCGGTACCATAAAAGCTAATTATGGGATCATTCGGAAATTCATCTTTGAAATTACCCAGAATTGACTTTGTAATAGGAATATTGAATTGGTTTCCTACGTTGTAATTGGAAGTATCAAACTCGCATATATTGTTGGTCATGAAATCATAAAAATTATCGGTATTTACTTTCAAAATTAAAGAATCCGTGTCAGTGTAGAGTAAGGTGGCATTTTCTGCATAATGACGTTTAATACATCCATAGAAAAAGTTGTACATGACTGTTTTGGATAATTCTAGAATACAAAATCCCAAATATAGCGGTTTATCGTACAATACATTAACTTTGCCCAATTGAATAGCAACAAAATTTTCTGAAAAAATTGAACAGCTTTTGAAATTTGGACGTGATATTAGGGCGCTAGCACCAATTTTCCTCTTGATACTTTCCCAATGCGTAACCAGTCTAACATCAATTCTGTTATCAACGTTTTCCATTGTTTTCCCATAAACTGCATTATTCATGAGTTTATAGAAATCTTTTTCAGCTTTGTTGTTAGATCGATTTCGCATTTCAGTGTTCAAATCAATATAAGGTTTCATCCAACATGACTGCTTGAATCTCAACACTCTATGTGTGTTCATAATAATAAGACCATTGGCCACAGCCTGCTGTAAGTTTTTATAATGTACAATATATTTTCTTTTGTCATTTAAATTTGGAATTAATTTAGGAATTTTTGATTTCGAGTGTGGTGGTATTAAACTTTCAACGAGAAAGGGAAGATCAGCATGTTTGTCATGTAACTCTTGGGGATAATGAACATCTACTTCAAGAACATAACCGTATGGACTATCAGATGCCACTCCCATTACATCCAAATTGATTATTTCATCGGGTGTTAGCCATGCAAAATCGTTGGTGGGTAATGGTTGTGACATACTGTGACCATATAGGTTAGTTGCATCTAAATATGATATGTATGATGAAGGTTCATCTGGGTTATAATCGGGTAAAAATTTATTATTAGCTATATGCTTCCTTTCACTACACTGACTTATTCCGCCCCGTATTCCTTTTTTGAAAAAATTAATCATGTCAATGTCTGTCAATAATTCCAATTCAATATTCGTATACTTCAGCATTGCATCCCACGATAATCCGGGCGCTGTATAATACTGTGCTGGATCTAATTTATATTTATCTAAGCATATATTTCGAAAATTCTCAAATATGTCGCATAATAGAAGAACATCGGACTTCAAATATAAATCCGAGTATTCCCCTAAACTCTTACACTCGAATAAATGCCAAACAAGTTTCGCTCTCATATAATCCCTATCTGATATATGCTCTCCGTTAAGATTGTCATAAAACTGATTTTTAGTGGGTAGAGTTGGATAATTCAACTTGTCAATATGATCAACAAAGTTATATGGAAAAACACCTTTCTGTCTCATCAAATTGAATTTGTCAATTTGTGGAAAATGTTTATGCATCTCAATACACTGATCGGATGTTAAGTTAGCACCTAAGTTCTGCAAAGAATTCGACATGAATTTGAAACTATCTATAAATCTCATTTTCAAAAAATTCTTTTTTTCTTTTCCGTCTTTGTCAGTGTATGTGTGAGTGAATAGATGCTTAGTGAAAGAAATGTATTTTTCCTTAGTTTGTGGAATAACATCCACTTTGTCTTTGTTTCTATACAGTTCTTTTATGAACAAATGACAATCATACCCACTCAGATTATGGAAAATGATTGGAACAAAATTTGGCAATTTGAAATTTAAGTTACATACGGAATGTGCGGCAGGTGATCTTTTTTTTCCAGTGAGGTGGCAATGGTCTCTCACTTTCACATCACCACCCGTGAATGGTTTATCACATATTCCACAAAATTGTGTAGAAGAAAACTCTGCTTCTTCCGCGGGGGTTTGTGCAGCCATAGGAATTGGATACCTCAAATAATTGTGATAAATATTTCTCAAATCATCTTCAAGTTTTGTAACAAATTTCTCGGCTGCATCCTCACCCCTATATGTAACAAATTTCGATAATTTATCATTGTATGAACATTTTATCGAATAAGCAAATGAATAAGGTTCGTGTTTGTATGTTTTATTCGAGAATGAGTGTTTAGGGTTGGGTTGACTAGTTTGAATGGGTTTGAGAACTGATTCAAAATCAGCATAAACTACAAATGGCACCTTCATTTGTTTCTCAAAATTTTCAAACATAAGTGCATTACCCGGTAACATTTTACCATATTTGTTGATTCTGAAATTGACTGATGGTGTTGTAGTACTCAAGTGATTACAGTCATGCAACTGATGACGTAACAGTAATCGCTCGTGAGAGAAATACAATAAACATCCATCACAAAAATATTTTTTATGCTCATGCGCAGATAGTTGACTTGAAACTAACCTAGAAAGGTCTTTAATCCAACAATAATGACTATTGCCAGAATCATCTGTTATAAGTAACAAATTAACATGTCTTCTAAGTCTTCTCTGTGAGTAACGCAACGGACCAACCACTTCATATTTCATTTTACCCTTATCAAGTTTTGACTCTAACCCATACACATTAATTGAAATATCATTCATGTCCTCAAACTTTTTTATAGCTTGAAGTTTAACTGGAAAATCCATACCTGTTACATTCAAGACATTGGCGTAGTGGGGGTATGAGGAAACTTCTGACACTCTACCATTCGCAGGAAACAATGCAGATGTGATGGCCCATGCAAAACAATGTTGATCTTCATTACGAATATTCACAACGCCTTTTCTTGTCTCAATGAACTCGGGCAGCTTCACATACGAACATCCGCTGAGTGGACTATACTTGTTGATGTTCACTTCGAGGAACTTAATTTTTTCACAACTCCATCCTGAAACATAACAATAATTTATTATTCATATAAATAGAAATGAAACTTTAAATAAATACCTGAATCACGTTCTTCAAATTCCGTAGTCTGAGCAATAATGACATCACGGAATCCATCGAATAATGCACCCAAATCCGTAGACTGATCCACAATTTTATTCTGTGAATTGAATGACTTCGTGTCACTCAAATCCCGTGTTTGAACAATGTAGCTGCCAAATACTTCCATATTCACTTTAAAGATCTTGTGAACCTTTATTGCCTCTTCAAGTAATCCAATAACCTTCTCCCTGATCTCATTGAAGAATGGCATATATTCAGTGTAAACATTGGTACTTTCCACTCTATAACTCACAATTCTACACTTGAAAGCATTCCTTATAATCTGTATGCCATCACTCACTTGCACACATGCATTGTTCCTGTGTTGGAGAGTTCTTTTGTGAGAATTAACTTGGGATGTAGGAATTGTCACATTACAACAATTGCATGTGTACATTGGTGTCGATGCAGCCACATCTAACTTAATCCTTTTCACAGAAGGGCCACCTTGGCAACTTTGAAGTTGATGCCGACGGAGATTATCACTACGAGTGAACGATTTACCACAACCACAGGAATACATTTTATCGATGTCGTCTTCTCAGCACAAAACTCAACAAAATACTGATTTCACAATCATTCCCACCTCCTTTATATGTAATATCGATGAGTGGGAGAGAGGGTGAACAAATTCTATCCGCTTCGACTATTCATACAACGTCACAGCAGAACCATCCCCACCATATCAATGAAGAGAGGACGGAGAGTAGTCGATGAGTCACCGCAGTGTATGGGTGTGTGACGCCAGTTCACATATCTGACTGGATATCCGTGGCGTGCAGACGTCTCTATACTTCGGTTTAGATTTTTATGCGTACTCCACACATTAGATCATACACAATGGCAGAGTAAGTATACATGAAAGACATTGAGGTAAGAAAAATATATTAAGTACTTGGCAAAAGGTACTTGTCCGTGTATGAAAAAAAATCAAGTCATCACAATCTCTAGGACAAACACAAACCCTGAACACCTCCCAACAATATACATCATGGTCAAGGCTAAGGGCAAGCCCAAGTCCTAGGTCAAGTCCTAGGTCGAGGTCATAGGTCGAGGTCATAGGTCAAGGTCATAGGTCATAGGTCAAGGTCATGGGTCAAGGTCATAGGTCGAGGTCATAGGTCATAGGTCATAGGTCAAGGTCACTGATGACGTCATAGTGGTGGGGGGAGGCCCAGAACCGGCTCAAATCTCCTACTTAATTAGCCATCGAATAGATTATTATTATCATAATGAGCCAGAATATTTCAGAAAGATCATACTATCACACCAGGAAAACCTATATATTTCAAAATGACTTCAACTGCGAATGATACATTTTTTTATCATAATCGGATCACCGAAAATGAATTTATCTACTTATTATTTCCTTTGTATGTAAAATGTCTTTGCTGATAAACCCATGTCCGAATGCATGAAATGAATGTATCTCTAACCAGAGACTTGTACCGGAGTGCTTCTACCTCTACTCGAAAGATGGATCTGCCTAGACCACATTTTATAGTTCGGGATCAGAATGGGCAAATAGCCAGTCATAGAGGAATGCGAGTTGTGAAAATACGGACGCGGAACAGATGGTATTAAAACTGTCTGCACAGATCTACTTTACCTCCTTTTCGTTTCTGTAAGAAATTAATGTATAATTTACATATTTTTCAGCCCTGATGCTGATAAATAAATATAACCTATGTAAGTGAGCAGTTGAAGTTGAAAAACACTTTATTTCTGTATGTGCATTTGTGCATATTATAATAATCCATTTATTATCTTCATATAGAACGTGCCAGGAACAATCTGGCAGAATATTATTAATTTTTTTTCAAATATGCATGTGACTGCTATAAAATCTCATATGTTCTCATTCATTTTCAAACTGGATGACCTCATAGAAACATGTAGGATCTATCTCAGGAATCGGTGATAGAAACGGATAACAGTTATGTCAAAAAGCACATTCAAATATCATAGATTTACGTTAGGAAATGCCATTAGAAATTAAAGGAATAAGTATCTGTAATGTCTTTCAAATACTGATGAATATCGAATATGGCTCTATACGGATTTGCGGTTTCACTATCCAACTTGGATCTCATAAATTTTCTTATAATTTTTTTTTATCAGTTTCTATGAGACATTTTTGGCAGGGCAGTGATGCGTTTTGGGGTTGCTTTCTGGGGCGGGAGCAATAAGGCTAAAAAAGTTTTTATTATTCAGAAAAGAGCCATTAGAATACTATTTGGCCTCAAACATAATGAATCTTGTAGAGGACATTCTAGAAAATTGAATGTATCAACAGTACCTGGTGTATATGTGCTTGGTGTTTCTGTTTAAAAATAGAGAAAAATTTGACCAATTCGAAATAAAACATGAGATCAATACGAGGAGTCTGAATTCAAACTTTCCAGCACATCGATTGTCACAGACAGAAAGAGCTCCTATATATATATTAAATTTTTCAACTCATGACCGAAAGACATAGAACAAGAATCATGTTTTAAAAAAATTTAAAAACTTGTTTTCAATGGCATTTTAAAGATATAACCTTACACTGGTCTAGAATTTACGGTGTATCGATAGTTTTATATAAATATGACTATTTTTTCATTTCTACTTCTAATTTGTAATGTTATGAATTATGTTACTGTATTGTATTATATTATAGTTGTTTCAACTCTTTTTATCCGTTTGACGTCAGATTCATTTAATTGTTGATATACATATAAGTGTAATTTATAATTCTTTGAATAAATGTATCTATATATATATATATATATATATCTATTATTTATTTAATGATCTTCCATATATTGCCAAATGGATCGCCCTAATGGTTCTGTGTATTATTTTTGGAATTTATGGACAACAAAACTCGCCCCCAGAGCAATCTCTAGAGTACTATAGCACCACACATGCTCCATCCTCCGTCATCCGTCACTCTGCCAAACTTTGCCAATGTATTACACCTCCTTCATGTAATATCAAAGTTTCTTAATAGGAAGCCGGTTTATTGCGCGGGACTGGGTGCTCCGTCTGATTACTTTTCGAGTTCCGGCCATTCACGCTTTCCGTATACTCCAAATTTCACCGAATAAATATAAAAGAACGCTGTTCAAGATACACAGTGGAATTATTGAATTCAATGAGGTGAAAATAGATTCTTCTTTGAAGCGTTCAAAATCCACTTCACAGGTTTTTTTTTTTTTCATGGTTTGTATGAGACGATAACAACTTCAATTATCTATATACCTACGGAGTTCATAAAAACATTAATACTGAAAACAACTGATGATTATCTGAATACAATCTTACGTTCAATAACCTCATAACAATTTGATTTCAAATATATTTTGTCTCTGTCCTGGCAAGAAGGTTTTGACCTAAACCTTTCTTATTGACCACAGCGGACGAAAAGCGTTTGCGGACGGAAAGTGTTTGCGGAAGAAAAGTACTTGCTTCAAATATAGTCGATTTTTCGTCCGGAATTTAGTACGTAAAATGCGTAATTTTTTGTAGAGGTCGACGAAAAATATGTTTATTCCAATAATTTAATTGGGCCTTGTTTTTTTCTTGTAATATAATTGTCATATTCCAAAAAAAATGTCTGTCCATGAATTCTAGTACTATAATATTCGAAATTTATCGTCTCAAAAGTTATTGAAAATGAGATTTATCAAATATACAATAAATTTCCAGCCACTGAAAACTTCAGATATAACCACAAAGTACATTTACCTGAACGATGAGAATTCCGACTATAGCATATAAATTTCTAGTATGGACTTTATTTTATACGTTGAAAAAAACTATAAGTATACGATTTACTCTAAAATACCGTATATTATATTCAAATGTTATATTATTATTCTACCTAATTTCCGACACAACAACAACATCGACAAAATACATATAGTTGAACACATTATATAAAATATGAATTAATAGTGTAATCAACAAGTGCCTTTTAAATCAAACTTTTTTCGTCGCCTCTGAAAAATATGAATGAGGTGTCATTTGATTCGGAACAGCGTGTAGTTTTTGAAAAAATTCAAGTACCGCTTGCAACAATTGCAAAAGTTATAAACAATTAACTGAAAGAGATGGGGTTTATTTTTTTTTGCAAATATCTCAAAAACCATTCGACATTTTTCAAATTTGAAAGAAGATTCAAAAAAAGGAGGAACTGTAGGACCAATATTTATAATTTCCTCAGAGGGTTGAAAATACGTCCTAAAACGGGTCTTGCGCAAGACATATATTATTTAAACTCATTAAATATGACTAAGAATTAAAAAAATTCAGGTATTTACTGCTCAAATGAATGAACAATAATCCGCGGTAATAAAAATTGTATTGTTAATAATACATTTGTTCAACAATTTTTTCCTACTTGAACAGAAACAGTGCGATAATATTGAATAACAAATCTGAGATTTTTTTTTAGCTATTCTTGAAAGGTCTCAGGAACAGTTCCGGAAGGTGAGACTTTTTTCAGGAAATTTGCTTCTCTTTTTGAATCTTTTTTCAAATTTGAAAAATGTTGATTACTTTTTAAGATATTGGCAAAAAACAAAACCCCATTTTTTTCAGATAATTGTTTATAACTTTTGTAATTTGCTGTACTTGATTTTTTTTTAATCTAGGCGCTATTACGAATCGAATTACACCTCGTTCATATTTTTCGGAGGCGGAAAAAAGTTTGATCTGAAAGGCACTTGTTGATTAGACTGTAAAGTAAGATACAGTGGCATCTGCCAATAGGTTTTTATTTTATATGCCCAGACAAGTTTTTTTTGTCGGGCAGGTAACTCATATAACAGCCTGCCTGTGATCTCAAGAAACCGTCCATTCTGCCCCTGCAGATATTTTGCAGATATACCTTGTCTGTAACTGTCCGATGTTAACAAGAATCATGTTTGTACCATTGTACCGCAGCTTATGTAGGATTTGTTCGAAGCTTCGTTATGGTCATAAACGCCTTTTGATTGTCAGGTTGGTGAGTGATTTTGTATCTTACCCGGAGAAGTAAGCAAAATCCGGGTTTACGAAAAGTGTGGTTTGTTGATTTTTCATTTGTGTTTCATTATCATCTTACAATGCGTCATTCAGAGGATTCATGGGAAAAATCTAGGAGAATGGGCCCGCCGTGTTTACCAGGCTCATTATAAAAATCTCTAATGCTGGTAATGTCACTAGTTATAAAACACTCAAGGACACAGTACTTGTAGAATTCGTGAACAATATGAGTGACATTTTGATTTTTCTTCGAAATTATGAATATGATATTAATAAAATCTGTTGTGGAATCATCTGCGGCTGAAAGACAAACTTTAGTCTCTATTTTCAAACTGTCACCGCATAAGAAATATTTCCATCAATTTCCATACTTGATGTGTATAATTGCTTCTGAAGAACCTGCTTTCCAATTCTATCAAACTTCCTGATGAGCTTGGCAAAGCGAAATAGATTTTCTTCGACGAAAATGTATTGGGGATTAAATGCGAGTGAAGCGAACCTTGCTTCAATGAAATGTACGATTTCTGCGAGTGGTGTTTTTTCAGTAACATTCTCCCTATCTAATTTATTTAATGAATTTTCAATGAAAACTAGAGAAAATAAAAAAATCAACTATCTAAATGAAAATGCGAATTTCCACTTTCAGGTGTTTTCTTTTCAGTTAGAGTATTTTCACAATATCTATCAGATGTAGTTAAATGTCCAGCGTGGCTTTAGCCGGGGAAGTAGTTGTTTTCTGTTAGATATTACAAATAAATCACATTTTTCAATTTTCAGGAATAATGTACCCCTTTTCAACATAAGTGACATATTCGAACAAGCTTTCATATCATATCGCTCATAGTAATAGTTTCCAGTATCTTTTGTTCTGCATCATTCCAAGTCCTGCCATTCAAATTGGAAGAGTACCTATATGATCTTGAGCAATGCGGCTTCTTGTTTATGGTATTCTATCACACTTTTGCTTGTTTTAAAAACGTTATGGTGATACTCCCCGAAAACACTTTAGGATGACCACTCTTTATGGTCAGGATGCTATAAAAGCTCTTTTGTATCCCTCCCGTCAAGGTTCTTAAACTTCTTCTCCCAGGTTTCAACACTGTGTTTCCTTATCAACCCATGATGCCTCATCCACTACTCTATACGAGGTTGTTCAAAATAAGCATGCATTTCATACAATTTCGTCTTGTCCAGTATCATCCCATATTATTATCAAAATCGACATTATCATTTTTAATTTATTATACAGTGAGGACCAGAAGTCCGTTGCTCCCCCCGTAACTTCCTTATTTTACATACATGTTAAATACATAAGTTGTAGGGTTTCATTTGATCTATTTAATGGTCCAAGTTTCATTTCTACATAGTGTCTCAAAAAGGAGCAGCGACTTGGAAGTTTATTTCTGGAAATGGGACACCCTGTATATCATTGTATGATCAGTTAGCGAGGGTCATAAGGAATCCAACAAAACCAAGTTTGATTCTGTTCAAAGATTACGGAGATATCGCCTATTATTTTATGAAACCGTACAACTTATGTCTTTAACGTTTTTTTGTAATATGTAAAATATAAAGAAGTTACGGAGAAGGCGACGGACTTTTTGTCCTTTCTCTATAGATATTATTAAAGATATCATTCGCAAAAACCCATCAAAAGCAGAGACAGCTTTCATTCGAAAATAGCCATTTATGATACAGATGTGAAAAGTGTAATTTCAAAACACGGGTGTGCATGTTTACAGAACGAGGGCAGCTATATTATAAATAGTATTGAATAGTTATTCATTGTGAACCCGCTTTGTACTTCATTTTTTAACTGTTTTCTAGAAGGGCTATTGTCAGTAGTTACTTCGTATTACCTTGTACTCGTATGAAAGTCACCATATTATAGCGGGTGACCACAGAAACAATTAACTCCGCTCCCATATCTTTATTATTATTTTGTTTAGATATTTCAAACTTGGCACATCTATTTGGCTCATAAATATTACAGCAAAACTGTGATTGAATTTCCTTCAAAGCAGTGCTGGATTTAAGGGGGGGCTATGGGACTATCAGCCCCTGGCGGTGAATTGTAAGAGGCGGTAAAGCAAACAGCAATACACTCGTCGCCGACGAGGCGACAAGTACATTATATTGCTTCTTGCTTTTTATATGCCACCTCTTAACTCGCCCCCTTTTGAAGCAAACGCGCAATTAGCGACCGCCGGCACACTAATCACTAATCAAGCGTCAGCGGTGCCTTGGACGCTACAACACAAAAGCAGCGGCCGTACTTTGAAACTGACAATTGAAATTTATTATTTGGCGGCGCGGCAGCATCGTAATAGTTAGCCACCGGGGCGTAAGTGAGTATAAATCCGGCACTGCTTCAAAGTAATGTTTCACGAGTTGACGAAAAATTATTATTATTGATCCCTTTTCAAGGATCTTGTGTAAAGTCTTTACTTGTACCGGCAAACAAGATCCATTTGATATTCGAATTCTGATCTCACTAGATTTGAATATCCAATCAGACTGGCTCATAAGAACTTCTCGCGAGGGCAGAGTCCGTCTCTGTCCTTGAGTGGGAGAACACCGGAACTAATTAATAGTTTAATGGCTCTGCATACAAGTTATAGAGATCTAATAATTCACTATCAAGCTGTAAATTGTCATTTATCATAATGTAAACTTTGACTTCGCGTCGGGCAAATTCAATTACTGTCAATCCTTATAATCTAAAGCCGACCTGCAGACCTCTTGTTTTAATGCACAACGTGCCAGATAATGCTCGGAATTAAGCCGAATCCAATTAGACGGGTTAAAATCGCGAGTGCTAGACTCTGACGATATGCGGAAATAGATACACGCGTATTTTGAAGTATCGCTAATTGTCGCTTGAAAAGTGGCTCCTAATCCTGTATCGTAAACAGATGTTCCATTCCCAGATCGTAATCCATCCCAGTATGATCCATATTCATTATTCGATCAAATGCATTGACATAATGGGGACGACTCAGAATAGTGAAACAAGTTAATTCATTCATTCAAATGGCGTATTGTGCAACTAGTGTTGTAAATACCACTTTTCACAATGAGGATGGCACTTTGTGGCATGGACTGTGGTTTCATGGAATTTTGATGCACTTGTGTAATTACTTCCGAATATACTATCTATGAAGCGGGACATATTCAGCGATAATTGCCCGGTAGGTATCAAAAATTTTCCTATAGGCCCGTGTATCTATAGTAACGATTGTTAAAATATGCATTTGTCATCTTAACAGACATAAATATGAAATTTTAAACATCGTTGAAGTATCACGTATCGGAAATGATTTTTTAAGTTTAATTCAAGAAAGAGTGACCAAACGTAAACCTCAAAACACAATACTGAATCATCAATATATATGGAAACAGTAGCACATACTTTTTCCTTTTTATTCGTGCATCAAAATAAACCTGATTAGTTTTTATACGATCCTGTCAGCCAATCATCATGAGAAAACATTTCAAATCGACCCATAGTATCAAAATTACACTGAAAATTTCAGAAATTTATTTTCAACAAATTAGAAGGCTTCTTTTTGTTTACGTTGCTTATAGCAACGGGAGATAAGCAAAGGGAGATTATCGCGATAATTTTGTTAGTTCCTATTAAGTAAATGTAATTAATAAATGATAATTTTTCTGTCAAATGGGTTTTTAATGTTCCTGTAATAAACCTTAGTAAATAACAAGTGAAATTAACTTCTATTGTAAAAATATAGTGCGTCATCTTTAACTAAAATCATCGAAAATATTTTTTTTCAAGTTTCATTTGAAACTATGTAGACATGTAATATCAGATGTTATGGTTGAAAACGAATTAGTGTTTTTAATGTTCCTGAAAAAATATTTTCCTACGAGCGTGCGGAAAAGTAACTTTTCCGCACGATTTTTTGTTTTGAAAGTTGTACTTTTCCGTACGATTTAGAATCGTGCGGAAAAGTTACTTTCCCGCACGATTTTTACTTTTCCGTACGATTTTTACTTTTCCGCACAATTTTTGTATTTTTGAAAATGAGGATATTTACAACTAACTAAATGATCTATGTAACTATTCTGTCGTATTAGTCATTTTGTAGCATTATTATGAAAACTTGTTAATTAAAAACCTTGTTTTTTCATAAATAAGATGGACAAAAACACTCGTAGGAAAAATATTGTACCTGACTCTTACGGAAAATTTGTTTTCCGCGTCGTTCGTGCAACTGCCGTCGCGTGCGGAAAAGTACTACTTTCCGCACTTGTTAGGTAAATACCTATTTTAAAAAATTTATAATTTTTATAAATCTAAAACTGGACCAACAATATTTCAGATACTGATAGATAATTACATGTGGTTCAACTCCGCGCAAGATGTTTTCTGGCAGATGTGTAGTTTTTGCACAATCGCGTTACAAACAATTCAAGGGCTTATCTTGCAAAATGCGTAGATTTAAGGAAAATCATAATATTGAAATTCTGTTGATGGCATCTGGAAGTAAAGATCAAACACTACAATTCGTATATTTTGGATTTTTCTCTGACAGGTCGAAAGTGTGTTGAAAATAACAATGAAAGTTGTTCTAAACGCTTGAAAGTGTGTTCATGGCATATACGAGTAGCAGTAGTGGGGGAACTATCGAGGAGAGCAGAGTATCACCTCGCGGCGATTTGAACTATGCAATTCCACTACCCCTTCAACATTCGGCCACAAACACACTCCCAAGCGTTTGAAGCAACTTCCAGTGACATTTCCAACACATTTCCCACCTCTTAGGGGAAAATCCAAAATATACAAATTATAAATATTATATGAGGGGATTTACTCAAAGAGTTTTGCTTAATGAATTTTCAGGTTTATTATTACAATACATGGGAATATTTCGCAATGCACATAAAACGCGTTGTCCCGAGCGAGTAGGTCAGATCCAGAAGGTTCGCAGCAGGTGTTCCGGAACGACAGGGCCGGCGTAAGGGTGAGTAAAGATGATTTGTTACAATATTGATATCCTCTTCCACATGCCTTCAACACATTTTGAATTTGATGATTTCCCTTAAATCGGCACATCTTGCGAGATGTGCCCTTAATTTTTCTATAACGCGATTCTACAAAAACTACACATCGGACAAAAAACATCTTGCGCACAGTTGAACTACATGTTATTATCTATCAGTTTTCACAATATTGTTTGTTCATCTTCAGATGTGTACAAGTTATGAATTTTTGAAAAATGATCGCTTTTCGAGGTTTTCCCGGATTTTCTCAGTGGAAAATGAACTGATCCTGTCGCTTAAAAAATGTTTTGTAGATTTTATAATTCTCCACAAAAGTTACAATGACTCTAAAACGATTCCTTCAATACTTTTTGGGATATTTGCAAGAAACCAAAAAAGTTGTGATTTTTTTCACTATTTTTTGTTTAAAAAATCCCACAAACAATTTTGCTCGTTTACGAACTATGTAATAAATAGTAGTATAGGCCATTTGCGTCTTTTATTTGGTGTGAAAAGAGCCTCTTATTTTTATCTACAGCTTGGCCTGTAGGGCTCATCCTCTCATCATATTAAAAGCGATTCCAATTTATGAAATTTTCTACCGAATCTCCCACGCAGCAGAATCAATTCCCGATCATTTTTCTCTCTTGAAAAAAATTATCGGTAATAATTCTGCTGCGAGGGAGATTATAAGTGATAATTTGTTAGTAGCAAATTACAGCGATAATTTTTTCACGTTACTTGATTGGTTCTCTGTTTAAATAAATGCATAAGAAAGGTAGAGATTGACTTAGTTGTCAAGATGACACTGACAATTTCCGGTGAAAAAATAATTAAGCCTAATAACATTCGTGGTATGGTATATTAATGAATGAGTGGATAAAAAGGTCTTTCAAACACGCACGATTTTTCGAGAACTCCGGCTGTGCCGTCGTGCTCGACAAATCGCGCGTGTTTGAAAGATTTATCCACGAATTCTCTACGTTATTTTTTCTTCAATTGGTGCACTTTGATCATAAATACTGGTCATTATTACAAATAATGGAAATGAGAACTTATATAATAATAAAACAAACTGAATCGTAGAAAAAGAAAAAAACCTCACTTTTCCATTTCGTTTCATTGATGTTCTTCTGTTTTTTGACAAATTGTGAAATTTTGTGATTTTTTCACTAAAGAGTGCTTGCATTTTGAAAGACTCTGAAGAAGGTTTCAGTAAGATGATTTGACAGTATTATATATCTCCGATTAGTTTTAAATGCTTCTGCAATTCGGGGTTACATTTCAGATGAAGCTTCGTTTGATGGATTTCTTGGATCATTTGGAAACTTCACGCAGTTCCTGTTATATAACCAAGGAAGAAGCAGTTCAGAAAGCAGGATATATAATTTTATGTGGAAATATGAATTCTGATTTAAAAATGTATGCCTTTGCCTTCAGACCAGTCAATTCTCATTAGAACAACATCAGATAGATGGAAATTTCATTATTCAAAATGAAGATCAAGTTCTTGCCGAAGCTTCTGGATTTGAATTTTTCAAACAAAACTTTGGACCAATCAATCATCACAGTAGTTCTGTTTCCACAATCATTTTTGAGGTGGCATATTGAGGTGTAATACAGGGTGTTTGTGAACTCAATACAAATATTTCAAGAGCGTTTTCCTGGGACCAGAGGAAGACTTTTTTTCCACTTTTTTTCTAAGATACAGGGTGAGGAAATTTAACAAAAATGATAATGATACGCCACTGAGTTTTTTTTTTCAAATTAATATTATATTCTCTCTACTCTTGAAAATGGTAACTTCACTTTTTATCGTACGGCGAACAGTTTTCGATTTAAAAAACAGAATACATTTACAAAAAATCGCAAAAGTACAAGTAATTGAGGACTTTTTATTTTTTAAATCGAAAACCGTCCGTCGGACGAAAAAAAGTCAAGAGACCATGTTTATGGAAAGATGGAAGAAAATTATGAAAATAATACTTATTTGACAAAGAAACAGTAGCATATCATTATTTTATTAAAAAAATGTATAGGGCATGTTTATAGGGACGCAAAAAAAACTTCAACATGGAATAAATGTATTTTTATGTGTACTTTGAATGTATTAAAATTGAAAAAAAAGCCACAGCGGTTGTAGAGATACTCAGAAAGAACTATTTTTTTCAATTTCATCATCTTGTATCTCAGAAAAAAGCGGTTGTGGACATATGTTTATGGAAAAGAAAAGTCTTATTATGACCTCAGGAATACGCCATTGAAATATTTAAAATTTTCTTGGGAAAGACGATGAACTCGGTGAGATATTTAGTGTGTGTTTGACAGTGAATGAATGATTTGCTGTTGTTTTGTCACTATTTTTCATAATGAATAACTCGAACGTATCTGTAGTTTCAAACCTACTAATAGTAAAATTCGAAAAATATTTTCACATATACAGTGTGAGATGGAATCACTGTTATAAAACTAACATTTTTTAACCGATTGGAATTATTTATTAATTTTATTTTATATTATTTTTTTTTTGTTAAATAGTCATTTAAAAACCAAAATTCATGAATAAATCTCCATTTCCAGGATCAACTAAATTGATTCATCAAGGTCTTAATCTAAAAAAAAATACAAGCGATTTCTTAAGAAAAATCAACCATTGAATTGAATATAGTGATGAAAAATGCGATTCCATACAACTACTTGAAAAAACGAGAAAAAGATGGAAGAACCGCATAATCTGATTTATGAAAGAAGCTTATGGTGGAAATATATTTTAAATTATAATCTTTAATATTTCTGTTGTAATACTATTTGAATAAATTGTATCCTTTAAAGAGAAATTCTTTTGAAACATTAGTCGAATGAAAGAAATCAAAACCACACTTTGATGTTGAACCTCAGGTGTCAGAAGAAAGCGTGATTCAAAAACTGATTTTTTTCCTATTAATTATTAACATATGAACCTTTTGAAAATGTCGTGAATCCAGTGGTGTAGTCAGATTTTTTCTAAAAAAATAGTAATTTTTTTAGATTTTTGACCTTGAAAAATAAGATCTGGACCTGAAAATGGAGATTATTAATGAATTTTGGTGTCCTACTTGACTTTTTGAATGTCTACTTAACGGTAAAAAAATCATTCCAATCGGATGAAAAGTTCAAGTTTTATAAGGGTGCTTCCATCTTAAATGGGTCACACTGTGTACTCATTTATTGATGCCAGCAGATGAAGTTTTTTATGTATTCGGATCACAAACGATCATCATGGTGTACGCCAGGTTATCACGGCTACTACCATCATGAACGTTATTACCAAGGTCATTATAATCCTTATAACATAAATATCTATTAAAAAATATTGGTTGATCAATTTCCATCGAGTCAGCGTCTACTAAACCCAAACTGAGCGTAAAAGCATTCTTCGCACAAAAAACCCAAATTATACCGGACTAATTCCTATTTGCAAGACCGAAAAGTGCATTAGGGTCCATTAGTAGACATAAGAATGAAGAGCAAGTTGGTGGAGAACACGACGGTTCCATAAGATGCAATTAGAGTGACATCATTGAAATGTTCACCAGTGCTTGCCGCTACGTTACGTTACAGCTAATGATAATGGATCAATCTAAAAGCTGCTGCCGTTGTAAATGGTGAGTGAAAGACCTCCGGAAAACAGGTCCGGGTTGACTTGCACCACTAGATATTATCGCTACATAGTGTTTTTACTGAAAACCAGCCAATCCAAATCAATAATAATAACGTGTATTAATCATAATTCATTGCTACAATAGTAAAAAAAATGTATACCCATTTCTTAATAACTATTGTTATCAGAGATACAGTGTTTTTTTTAAGTAACTTTATAACATTATAAAAGGGTATATTTATATGCTTATATGATTTGCAAGATCAAACACTTTAAAACTGGTATGAGACTGTTCATGAACGTTATTGTATTTATACATTCTATTAAAAAAAAAACTTTTAGAATTACAATGGAGAAGAAAAAAAACAAACAATAGAACAAAGAAAGAATCCATTCAATTTCGATTTCTTTTTTGGAGGAAATATTTTTTTATTTTGATTTTGAATTCAGTGATATTTATACCTACTTTTTTTTAGGTCTTCTGGCAATTCATTGAATTTTGAAAGTGCTTCATGAGTAAATCTTTTCTGGCCAATTACCGAGTTTGCAGAATCAAGATGGAACAAGTTATGTTGTCTTGTATTGTAATTGTGAATTTCTGAATTTCGGGTTAATATAAAATTAGATTTGATCATTTTATTAATAATAAGATATGATATTTTGAGAGTATCCATTGCATAATGCTCTTCCAAATTAAAATTAAAAAAAGTTGATTTGTTGGAGTGTCATATGGTAGACGATTCAGTACTTTTAAAGCTTTTCTGTAAACAGCGGAGATTTTATTAATATTATTTTTCTACATTCATGCAAAAAGCAAAACTTTATTGAACTATATTCAGTGGAAAAAAAGTTCTTTATTGCACTAGTGCAATAAAGTTTTTATTGCACTCATCTGTCATTCAACTTCAACGTGCTGTCATCACGACAGACATACAATGTTCAAACCCACTACATATTTAGCAGATATTCTGTGAGACTGGCAATACGTTTTAAACAGTACATATTTCATATTATTTAGTATTGATGTCGGCAGCCAGAGCTGAACAAACAATGCATTCCCGAGAAAAACTCCATAATAAAAACTTATCCGCTTCGTTCCAAACCGTCTACCTGAATAGAGCAAACTGTCTGTACTATGACCACACCTCGTGATAACATACGCGCTCACGGCTACTATGATTTTGATTTTTATAATGCAACTGTGGTTATAGAAACGCCAGTCAAAAATTATTTCTGACAATTACAGAATTGAAAGTTTTAAAATGAGTATTATTAATGGAAAATAGATAATGATCTGTTTCAATGCAAATCGATAGTAATAATCAATAAAATTATTTAAGTTGCGCTTTTCATTTTCCAACACCTGGTGCCGTACCTTGATAAATCATTTTTTGCTTTTTCCATGAACGTAGAAAAGATGTTGTATGCAACTCGTGCAAAAATTGTTTATTGCACTCGACGTGAAATTGTTTGACGAGGCCGTTAGGCCGAGTTGGACAACACTGTATGCACTTGTTGCATAAATAACTATTTTAGAACAAGTTCCCCATATATTCATTAAATATTTGATCCTACTGAGAATATGGGAATATAAAAATATATTAGCTATATTAGGATTTAATTTGGGACAATAATCGAAGATATTTTTTTAATTGGATTTTCAATATGTTTCTCCCACTTCAATTTATCGTCAATCCAAATGCCAAGATATTTTATCTGAGAGGTTTATTTCAATTTTTCATTTTTTACTTTTATATTTAATTTAATATTGAGTTTATTCCTTTGTTGAAA
Source organism: Chrysolina haemoptera (assembly GCA_958298965.1). Classification (NCBI taxonomy): domain Eukaryota; kingdom Metazoa; phylum Arthropoda; class Insecta; order Coleoptera; family Chrysomelidae; genus Chrysolina; species Chrysolina haemoptera. The sequence goes on along the minus strand of OY282597.1, from coordinate 21,810,446 downwards.
AATCATATATTCAGTTTTTCTAGGATTAACAGAGAGAAGATTAGAATAAAGCCATTTTTCAAATTTTTGTAAGTCCTCGTTTATAGTTTTTTCTAGAGTCAAAGGGTTTTCATTTGCATATAAAAGTACTGTATCGTCCGCGTATATCGTGTAATGACATGATAAGTTGATTTGGGATAAATTTTGTATATATAATGAGTATAAAATTGGACCTAAAACCGACCCCTGTGGAACGCCTTTGTTTATATTCAATTTGTCAGTCTCCACGTTATTAGTGTAGGTCCATTAGTTCTTTTCTAGAAATAAGATTTTAAAAGATTATTTGCAATGCCTCTGATACCAATCGACTCCAAGTTCTTCATAAGTATTGAGTGGTCAACAGTATCAAAGGCGTTTTTGAGGTCCATGAAAACAGCCACCACCTAATTTCCTTTATCAAGTTTTTCTTGAATTAAATCAATCACTTCTAAAACTGCTGCTTGTGTTTTACTATTTTCCTGAAAAACGAATTGATTCAAATCAAACTTATATGTTTGATTGATAAATTCAACAATTCTATTTTTCAAATTTTTTTCGAAATTTCTTCAGAAAATACTTAATAAGGCTATTGGTCTGTAATTTTCAGTTCACTTAGATTACATCAAAACTAAATAATACAACCATTTTTATATTCAGAGAAGTTAGAAACCATCCAAATTTCGTTCAACACCACTACAACCAACAGGGGAAGGGGAAGATGAAAATATACGAATCCGCTGTTAAATCCAAAATAATTCAATTTGTTGATAGTCAGAAATATGATTGGCAAATGTATATGACGTGTGCTGTTTTCAAATATTCAGTTTTATAGGTTGGCTTTAAATTCGAATATTATCATTTGGATCTCGGAAACTGTAAGAGATGAGTTTTATTTATTTGTTCATTTATTTATATACTTCCGTGACAAATGAACATTCGTATAGAAGAAGTCAGTTTACACAACAATTTAGGTACATGTATACACATGTATTACATAAATCTATAATTAATCAAGTTCGATTGGGTTTTGAGACGAGGATCGATTGTAGCACCACCAAACTTGATATGCTAATAAAAATGGATACCAAAATTCCCGGGGTGAAATATATATATTTTTTTTTTTCGTTAAAAAACAAATAAATAGATTTTTGCTGTAATCTTGGAAAGTATATGATTTATCGAAAAAACAACTCGAAAAGGTGAAAGACAATTCAATTCTCCACAAAAATTTTCAGGTTCACCCTTACCGCCGCTGAAAATCCTGGCGGAGCCTACTATTTGATTGGTCATGATTCTGCTGGGAATGATCGGAGAAGAAAAACGAAAAGTTCATATCGTTTTTGAAGACTTCTACCTTCTCAAGCAAACATAATATGCGAGTATTTGTGTATGTACCTAAAATATGTTTTGTCGCACTTCACGAAAATGTTTGCGGATGATCCGAAAATCATGAATAATTCAGTAAATCTGGAATTATTATACTGAAGCAGAAACCCATACCCTCTTTGGACTTTATGCAACAATTTTAAAGTAGTGTGATAGGTCCACCTTATACATGCCAAAAAAAAAACTTTGTTTTACTCCTGTCTCAACTTAAAACCCATAAAACCGGAATTCCCTTCAGTAAATGTTGAAAATATCGCTTATTCATATCCGAACCAGCAGGAATTTTGAACGAATCATTCCACTACAACTGAAAGCAGTTATATGTAATAAGTGAGTTGAATTTACATTCATTTGAACTTTCAACAGTGTGCTGAAATAGGTGATTTTTTGTAACGTTTTTCGTGCTTTCGACTGCGTACAATAAGGAAATCTATTATTATAATGTGTATTCAGCTGAAATGGTTTGTATAATATTTCTCAAACCAAACCCAGGCTGTAAGACGATAAATAAAACGATTTTTTTCTGATCTATTAGTTAATGACGTAGGACTTCCGAAGAAGCAGTATTAATACCGATCCTTTTTATTCTTGATGTCAAAGTAATTTCCATCTGTTTCACTCACTTGTCTTTAAACCAAGAGATTTAATTGAATGCCAATGTATCTCAATATAGAAACATTGTAGACATAAATATTAAAAATTCTGGAGTTGATGTAGAAGGAAGTGGGAGTATAAAATTTCTTGGGATATACCAGATAGCAGTCTCAGTATTACCCAACACTGTACTTCTTCATCTTCTTCTTTGGACCAGTTGTGCATCTACATTTTTTGGGAGAAACATGTGTAGGTTCCTCCTGCTTTAGTGTCGGGGGTTCCTTGTGAGGTTCCACTGTTGAGTTGTATTCTGATGGTACCTTCGGTTCCTCTGGTCCCTTTTTTGAGGTGCCCACCTCCGCACGTAAGATTGCCTTCTCAGAGACCCCCTTTGGGGTTCCTTTCATTGGCGCCCTCGGAACGGTCGGTTTCGGTTTCCATTAAAGACGTACTCTTGGAAGGTGGTTACACAGGGGTCACCTTGTAGGTTCCCCTGTAAACTTGTCTTTTGGGGTACTTACCTTCGGTTCCTATGGTTCTCTTTTCCGGGGTGCCCACCTCCGCACCTAGATTTGCCATCTTGGAGAAGCCCCCAAGGGTGCCTCTTGTTCCCAAACACAAGTATCATTTCGGGCGATTGGCTTGCACCCTCCCTTCCCCCGAATGGTTTCTAGAGGTCCCTGTTTCGATCCCCTTTTTTTCCCAGAACTATTATTATCGCATCTACTACCTGCCGAGAGACCTGCAGAGAATCCTACGCACCTTTTGTCTACTTCCATACTATACAGGTATACAATCATAACTGGAAATGTGCAATGTAACGCTAAATATTACAACTTTATATTTTCTCAGAATCACATTATAAAAATATACAAAATTCAGTCACTGTCCAAAAAAATATTGGGGGAATTATAATTGTCCGAAGGCCTCACAAATTGGCGTATTTGTTCATTTACAATCTTCAAGACCGAAAAATCGAGTGTGACACCTAACATGCTTGGAATCATTATGACCAATTTGGTGATAGGTACCACTTTCAAATTGATTTGATGTGTTCATAACCATAGACTTTTCGACGCATTCAAAAGTCTGGAAATTGCGAAGTGTATGAATGCTATTAAATGCGGTAATGCATATGCATATAGCCCATTGTTCAAGTTCATAGTTCAATGAAGGTTTCTCCCTTTCATAATTACAGTTTTTATTTTTTGTAAGGACCATTCATTATTTTCATATACAGTATCGGAAAGTTTTCGTCTTGGGTATGGTGGTTTCATGAGAGCGTAAAGGATAGCTTGCTATATGTTGAGAGAGCATTACAATTTCTCCTCGACTCGCTCGAAGAAGGGATATCGACGTATGCTGTGTGCGGTGTGTCGCATTGCACAGTAGTGCGTCTCTCGTATTTATGTGGTATTATCATATCATTGCGTTCCTTGTTGCTCGCGTAGATTTCTCTCTACACCCCACTGTTATTATACTATTGTAATGGTGTCATTTCTCATTAATTTAAAAGAATGTATGTTATTTATTCCAAAACAAGTATTTATGTATGAAAATGAATAGGTAGTAGAGCAGGTGAATTCCAAAATTGAGTACAAAAATTGAAGTAGAAAATCGAATATAGGTGGAGCTAATATAAATGTATTCACACCAATTGTTTCAAATAATCATTGAATTCCATTGTTCAATTTCATTTTCTCTGAAGCTATTAGTGAAAACAGCTGAATATCACAAATAATAATAATAATAATAATAATATTTTTATTTCTTTGGTTGAAAAGTACAATTGAAAAATCAATGTCCAAACAACACACAATTTCTCATTACAAGAAGACAGTTAAAAAATAAATAAAAAAATATACAAAAAATGTAACGCCAGAGTATTCGGTGATCCAGAACACAACACTCAGGAGTGAACAGTACAACCAAATCTGCTAAAGCTGAAGATCTCATGTTAGTCGATTAGTGAATTCTTGAATGGTGTAACAAGTCCTTTGAAGTAACATTTTTTTCAGCTGACTTTTGAATACATGAATATTTGGAGAATTCTTAAGAGTTATTGGAAGCATATTGTATAATTTACACCCACTGTACTCTACACTTTTTTCATACAAAGGAAGTTCTATGAGCGTTTGTTAAGATTAGATCTCTAGAACGAGTATTGTGGTTATGTGATGGACGATGGGAATGAAAAATGGATTTATTTTTGAAAACGTATGCACTAGCCTCTAATATATAAGTGCTGACAACTGTAAGAATTTTCAGCTGTTTGAAAGCATCTCTACGTGAGTCTCGGTACCCTAGCTAAGCAATTATTCTAACAACGTATTTCTGGAGGAGAAATATCCTTTGGACAGAGACACTCATACCCCAGTTGAGTGTACCATATCGGAATGAAATGGAATGGAAATTAGCATGGTACAATGTTAAGAGTATAGTAAGGCTGCAGTGATTTTACATGAATCTAATAGAATAGCAGCTTCTCTTCAGTTTAGTACACAATGCATCAATATGATGATTCCATATTAATTTTTTTTCTAAAACAATTCCTAGCATATTTACAGTTTCTACTGGACTAATTGATTTTTCACCGTTTTCATAGAGTATCACATTCGATTCCCTTTGACAATATGGTGTTAGTTTTAGATTTGTTGAGTTTCAAATTGTTTTTTTCAGCCCACAATATGATTTTATCATATATATCCTCAGCAGTTTTTTGAAGTGCATCCATGTTGTCTTCAACAATCAAAATATTTGTGTCGTCAGCATAACTTGTGACGAATGCCGAGTTTGTCTTGCTTATGAATGAAATCAGATCATTGGCAAATAACAAGAAAAAGAAGGGGCCTAAATTCGCAATAAATTGACAATTCGCGAAACTTTTGATGCCACCCCCGTAACTACCCGCAAAACGATATTCTGCAAGTCTAAACATTTAACAATACCGTGCTCCATCACGCATAAAATATTCAGCAAAGTTAATCAAGAGGATATTAGTTTCTACAGAGGAAATTAACAATAACAATTAAGGTAACTACTCTCCTGTGTTGTTTCTACGTGCATGGATCATATTAAATTTATCAAAATAATTATCTAGCCGGGTAGTGCCGATTAGACAACCCACTCCGCTACCAACTCATATCCGGACGAATCTTCAAGTAAACTAACTTCATGGGCGTAGCTTAAAAGTGGCGGAAGGTGAAGATAACATTTGAAGTCTTCATTTCCTACAAATGTATAGTGAAGTCGATTGTTTTTCATAGTTACAGCCCTGCAATTTTAAAAGAACGTACTTATTTGGACTGTGTCTTTGTTACTTTAGGTTTAAAGAATATACAATCCTGTTGTTGACTGCATTTCTCTAATATCACTTATCTCTAATAAAATAATGATAAATTTGTAACTTACCTTTAATCCCAAACTATACAATCAGCTAATACTTTATATAAACAATATAAGTAGTTATAAAAAAATAAAAAAATAAATGAAGAAATCATTATGATCAATTGCTGAATATTTTTGAAAATTATTTAGCAAAATCTCCTGCTCTCACTCTTTCTCTTCATTTTCCTCGTTATATATCTTATTCTAAACCTTTTTAAATTCAGTTGGGTTAACAGTAGAATATTGACCTATTTCATTTAGTTTTCATTATATTATAACTAGTATTCATCTGTTAAGGGCACGCCACAATCTATCTTAGGTGGCCTCAAATTGTCAAATTATCGTAAATAATTCAATAAAATTGTAGACTACAGGGAAAATCGTGTAACCGACTCAATGAAATGAATATATTTTATTTGATTTGTTCCACCTATCTACCATTAGTTGTCTACAAATGGAAAACTTTATTATCTGTGTAGGAAAAGAGATGTTTCAACTTTTTTGTTAATATCCCTAGGAAAGATGAAGGAGAATTCTCACTGCATATTTTTGTGAACTGGATATTCTAAGCATTCAGTTCCAGCCTAATTCCCAATTCGTTAAACAGTATCGAATTTGAGAGTGAAAATTCACACAACAGAGAGTGTGAGAATGGTAATTCATTCCAGAGCTGAAATAATATGTTAGCCCCTACTCATATAAAATGGAAGATTTCAACTTTTCTGTTGTAGCGCTTTCAGTCTTGGGAAAAAGAGAGCTGTGTACCATGAGTACCTTTTTTTTCATAAAATCACAGTACTAAACAAGTTTTTCATTTTTAGCAACTCTTGCGAACACACTGTATAAATATGAATTGAATAAAGTACAAGCTTCACAACAAACAAAAAATCACAAAGTACGGCTCCGAGAGCACATTGCTCATATCCAATTTTCGAGACCAGAAAAATCGAGTGTGGCTCAACATGCTTTGGACCACGACCACCGATTTGATGACACAAGTTTGAGATTAATTATTAATTGGACAGGTTCATGACCGCAGACTTCTCGATGCATTCGAGAGTCTAGAAATTGCGAAGTTTAAAAATAGTATATGAATGAAGATAGGGGCCCCATTCCATACAGCTCTTTATTCAAGTTCATAGTACAATTAATATTTCTTTCCTTTATAATTCATTAGTCTAGAATATACGGTCAGTTAAAATAGATAATGAGTGCAATTAATCACTCAGATAAGTAGTAGATATAAATAGGATTAGAATTTTGTTCTATAGCGTAGTAAGAGTATAGCTCTCAAGAATGCTAACATTCTTAGCGAAACATGCGTCGAGTGGAAGTGAAGTAGTTTTGGTGTTTTGGGTAGCTTCTATTCCTTGAACTGCATTTACAACAAAGGTTCCAAACATCCATTTTCGAAAAGATCATAACTATACCAATATGATTTACCAATTCAAGAACTGTGAATTGACTTACTACAGCAGCAGAATGTGTAAAGTTGTTTTGAAAAAACCTAAAGAACACGCTTTACTTCCCATGGACCAAAAAGTAAAAAATAATTGACAATTTAATTTCTCAAATGTAAAAAAGCGTGGGTGCTTTCGATCTATATTCTCATATTTTTTAGTTTAATTTAACAATACAGAGCGTTCAAGAGCTCAAAAGAACTTTATCAAGCACCCCACGCTTTTTTTACATTTGAGAAATTAAACTGTCAATTATTTTTTACTTTTTAGTCCATGTAAAGTAAAGCGTGTTCTTCAGTTTTTTGAACTATTATTTTTTTTTTCTAAAAAATTGGAATCTCCGACACCAAAAACCATACCAATTTTGAATCGAATCTGACCATAATCACAATACTCGTCCATCATCTTGGGCCGCCATCTTGAATTCATAAATTTTTACGAAAAATTCCTAATCTCTGACCACGAAAAACCTCACACACTAATTTTGAATCGAATCAGACCATAATGACATCTTGGAGCCGCCATCTTTAATTTATAAATTTTGACAGAAAATATACTACCTGAAAAAACTTCACATACGAAATTTGAATCAAATCTGACCATGATCACAAATCTCGTCCGCCATCTTGGAGCCGCCATTTTGAATTCATGAATTTTGATAAAAAAATCATAATCTCTGACTCCGAAAACCCTTATATACCAATTTTGAATCGAATCGGACTATTATAACAAATCTCGTCTGCCATCTTGGAGCCGTCATTTTAGTTTTCATAACAAAAAAATGTCATATTGCATTGTCACCGGAACTATGAATATCTGCCAAATTTCAAATCATTCGGACGTCTTGAAATGGATGAAAATCACGCCCTAAGGAGTCAGTTACAAACATACAAACAAACCAACATACAAACAAACAAACATACAAGTGAAGCTAATATAAAGCGTGTAAATAAATGTGCTGTGAAACTTCGTGAATTTAACTTGTTTCAGTTGACAAATGAGGCATATCCTAATGAACAATGTTTCATTTCAGATGTCTGTCTGTTTATTTCAGCACAGCTATTATTCGAAGTGATATCCTTCAAAGTGACTGTATTTGTTATAAGTATCCTTATCTGAACCGGTCACTTCATATATATTCTTGGAAATAAAAAGTTAATGGTTATTGACAAAGGCCACTTCTCTCACCTCACCCAAAGAACAGTTTGTCTACGCCTATGCATATGAAAGCGACTTGCATTAATTAATAAGGAACTCCGCTAATTGCTCTGGGACGATGGTGCTGCTGTCCCGATTGGTTTTCCGAAATGGGGCTCCAAATAATTAGTACAATTACCAGATGAACGTATTCCGGAAAGAAAAGGCGACTGGTCGAAATTAAAGATTATCTTTAATCTGGCATCAATTTGGATTTATCATTTAGGAAAAGTTCGGTGATTACATTTATAATTTCAAGCGGATTTTACGGATAATGCGACAGCAGTGGTAGTTTGAAAGGGACACTTTTCCTTTGAATCTGATTTCCAAGAATGTGGAATTGATTGTTAACAGGAATGTAAATATTTTAAACTCAATTGTTCCAAAGGTGCATGCATGATATTATCCGTTTCAATTAAATCCTGAAACACTATCATAAATGTCTGGTACGTATTGAAACAATTCTCGTAGTTTTTTGGACCACACACAACAGCTTATTGAAACCACAACATAGTGAACTGACATCTCTACAGACTACCAAAAATCAGAAAGATGAATCACCACCAAGATACATCGATTGCTGTACTCGAATTTTTGCTTTCCATCATCTAGTTATTTCAAACAAGGTTCCCTTTTTGAGGACCAAAAGCATTTTGTGGACTTTATGCTAAGTCCCCATCACAAGATCATTTCAATATTTTCGATGTAGAAATATCCTTTATGGTTACGAAGATTCTTGAAAACTTGACTGAGATCAGACATTAATAACATGCTGGAATATTATTTATTTAGCACTACAATAATTTGGCCTACGAATGAGATTATTACCTATACTATCAAAAGTACAAAACATAAACCAGTGAGGTGTCGAATATTGTTTTTGGCCGAGAAGATGTGAAACCAAACTTAGAATGATGATCTAGTAATGTGTATGTGCAACTATTTTGTTATTTAGAATACTTTGAAATGCCAGAAAGCCTTGAAACCAATTGGAGGAACGCAATTCTCTTGTAAGATAGGCATGCAAAGCTGCTTTCCTTATGTCTCTGTTTATCAGTTTTTCTCGTCCTTTCAGAAGAAAGGATGACAGACTGATAAGTTTATAAACCTAGGTCTAGGTCTAGGTTTCGGCATGAAAATGTGATGTCCCAGTAATATATACAATTCAGACAGCTTCAGTTCGTTCGTTTCAGTTTTGAGAAGAAGTCAGTAAGTCGTTACTCACCTTCATTAAAACTTAACAGGAACAAGTACAAAAACAGCAGGAGCTGTTCATAAAAAATCAACAAGAATTTCTAGTCCAACTAGCCAAAACTTTTGGTTCTTCAAATGTCAAATCATCGGGAACAGTTGGTGAAGAGTTAAGAATGGAATCCCTTGGGAATACCATTTCTAAATTTCACTATGATCCCGAATCGAGAACAACTTTTGATATCTGGTATAAACGTTTCGAAAGCCTTTCTATAGAAGATGCAAAAAATTTGTCGGATTCTGTCATCGGATCAGTATGTTAATTTCATTTTACCAAAGAAAATCAAAGAGATCAACTTTAAAGAATCTGTTGAGAAACTTACTCAAATGTTCGGGAAAAAGGTTTCATTATTCCATACCAGATATCAATGTTTGCAGCTTTCGAAAAGTGATGGTGAAGATTTTGTTGCCTTTGCTTCCAAAGTTAATAAAAAATGGGAAGAAAGAAAGAAAGAAAGAAAGTTTAATTTTCATTTGCGGCCTTCATTTAGTAAGAGATGCTGATACTAAGTCTTGTCAAAATATTAATAAGCAAGTTCAGAGAATACCACCCTTCAAGATTTATTACTAGAATGCCAAAGAATTATCAATCTCAAGAAAGACACTGCAATGATTGAGAATAAAGAAAATAACATTGAGACTGTCAATAAAGTCAATATGGAAACCAATTGGAGAGAAATTCACCTGACATTTACAGGGATAATGAAAATTCAGTTAGAGAGGGTGATTCAAAGCAACTTCCACGATATCCATGCTGATTTTGTGGTGATCTTCATTATTCTGAAGTTGCCACTATAAAAATCATAAATGCCAACGCTGCAACAAGGTTGGTCATAAGGATGGTAACTGTAACGTTGAAAGAGGAATAATTTTCAGTGACGCACAAAAAACATTCAAAATTCACATTTTGATGCTCATGTCATATATGATGTCAATGAAATTGAATCGAGAGCAAGGAGAAAATATATCAATGTACTGATCAATGGAGTTCCAGTGAATTTGCAGATTGATACAGCATCAGACATAACTATAATTTCCGAACAAAGATTGAGGGAATCCAATATGCCAAGCTACACATCATTTGGCTAGGAACGCATCTGGCAACATACTACGTCTTGTATAAGAATTTCCTTGTGGAATAAGTTTCAATCAGAAGTCACACGATGGAAAATGTTTCGTTTCTTCAGTTGCTGATTTGAACATACTGGGTATTGATTGGATCACAAAGTTTGGTTTGTGTGATGTTCCAATTAACTCCATATGCAGCAAAATTTATCAACATCAATCTCCTTCTCTTGATGGAACACGGCTGAAAACACGCTTTCCAGAAGTATTCCGAAACTCTTTAAGTTGTTGTACAAAAGTAAAAGTTGGCCCCAATATACACGAACATGCTAGTCCAGTATTTTGTCATGAGTCAAGTTGATCAGGAATTGGAACGACTGCAGCAACTAGGAATTATTTCACCTATTTAATATTCAGAATGGGCAGCTCCGATAGTTGTTACCAAGAAGTCAAGTGGGGATATGAGAATTTGCGGTGATTATTCGACAGGACTCAATAATGCACACAAGTCCCATCATCACCCACTACCTACAGCTGAGGGAATTTTTGCAAAATTGGAAAATTGCACGATATTTAGTGTGATCGATCTCTCTGATGCATTTTTGCAAATAGAAATAAATGAATCATCCCGAAAATTTTTGGCAATAAATACTCATCATGGGCTATTTCAATATCATCGGATGCCTCTTGGAATCAAAGTAGCACCATCAATTTTTCAACAAAGAGTTGATACCATGATATCCGGATTGAATGTAACTGCTGCTTACATCGATGAAATCCTCATTTTTGGTGTAAATGCCAAGGAACACGAACAAAATTTGTTGAAAGGTCTTGAGCAGATCAATCTGTTTGGGAACAGAATAGTTATTCCACAGGTGTTCCATCACCAAATTTTAAAACAATTACCTGCAGGACATCCAGGTCAAGAGAGGATGAAATCTATCGCAAGAAGTTACGTGTACTGGCCCAATATAGACAAGGACATAGTAGACTTCGTTCGGAATTATGGTTCTTGTGCGGAAAACACTAAATCACCATCGCAGATTGCACTTTCTAATTGGCCGAAATCAGACTACCCCTGGCAGAGAATTCATAACGATTTTGCGGGTCCTGTTGATGGTTTCTATTATATGCTGGTTATAGATTCATATTCCAAATGGCCAGAAGTATTCCCAACGAAGACAATTACTTCTCAATTCACAGTACAAAAATTGAATGGGGTCTGCTCACGTTCTGGATATCCCAATACTTTGGTAACAGATAATAGAACTCAGTTCACGTGTGAAGTTTTCAAAAATTATTGTATGTTTCATGGCATACAACATATTCGTACAGCTCTTTATTAGCCTCAATCTAACGGTCAGGCTGAGCGCTTCGTGGATACTTTCAAGAGGGCATTGCAAAAATTCAAGAGGAAAGGACGTCCAGATGAAGCTCATATTCAAAAAATCTTGATTGCGTACAGGTCAACACCAGCTCCAGCAGTACCTGTTAATAAACCACCAGCTGAGGTATTGCTGGTAAGGAAGACGCGGACTATATTTGATCTGCTGTCACCATCTTCTGTGAAAAAGCCAGTGCGCCAAACTGATGCTCATATATTTATTAGTAAGAATTTTAAACAGGAAGATTTCGTATATGTCAAAGTTTACAGAAATAGTCGCCTCAGTTGGGTTCCTGGTAAGATCATCGAAAGAATTGGTAATGTGATGTTCAATGTTTTGCTGAATATGGAACGCCAAAATTCAGTACGTGTCCATATTAATCATATGATAAAGAGATACGGAGAAGGAGATATCACAAGAGATTCATTTCCTTTCAATATATTGATGGAAGTTCTATTTCACAGGCAACTGATAATTCGCTGAACGATACAGAATTTTCAAACACTGAAGAAACATTTTCACCAAATCATTCTGAAATTTCAAACTATACTGTTTGTGATTCAACTCACTCTGATGTTTTGAATCATGCTCGTCCAAAGAGAAGTTGTAGACGACCAAGTTATCTTGAAGATTATACAACTTAAAAAAAAGAAGGAGAGAAATGTTAAGAATCAGTTCTACGTTAAAATCATAGTTGTTTTCAATCACAGTTTTTGTCATGTACCAGAGTTGATGAGCAATGCAATTGCAATCAATCACAACAAATTCCATGAGTTTGAGGGAAGAAAAGTTCGCATCTGCAGAGCCCCCTGTGCAGATGGAGGGCTAATTACTGTGGAAGATCACCAAGTATCCCACAAACTCTGTTAGAAGCGGTGCACTCTAACTGCCATGCAACCATTGGTAGGCGGCACGGGTCGCATTAACTTTTGGATTGAAGAACTAATTAGCGCCACTTCACTTGGTGGCTGCCTGCGGTGTGACTGTGGATCACACAGCCGGCATAAAAAGCCATCCAACTATCCGTCATGTACCGACCCTTCCATTAACGACCAAAGCCCTGGGTACCGTGGGATTGATACTCATAAGTTGTGACAAGATTCCCTTCCCTCCACACTTTTTTTTGAGGAATACTTTCTCCCATGAACATCCAATTGCATCTGACATCCACTTGTGCAATGTTCCTCCAAGAGGACAAAATTGCAAGTGAAAATCACAATCAAGCAATGAATATTATTCCCCATTGGTTGGGAATGACCACCTGTAGACATGACCTGTTTCACGGATTGTTTTCCACTCGTCAGTGCAACGATAGTTTTGACAACACTAGAGTTATCCTGGTCCGCCCAATGAACGATAACACCCGAAACTCAACAGCAAGACGCACTTCTCGGTAGCACAGGTTTCAACGACAGAAAGAGTTGATACATAATTCGAAAAAAGTTCGAAAAGTGTGCCGTAGAGTTTCGAATAAATGAAACAAATAATTTCAACAAAATCAAAATTTCCTTCTCTCCACACTATACCATAAAGTGAAAAATTTACGGCTTTCAGAAAACAACTACTTCACCCTGCGAACTTTGTTCGAATTATACAGGGAAGTTACTTTTGAAAATAGCAACTTTTCTGGAAAAAACCTATTTCAAAATATTGAAATTCACCCAGGCATTATATCAGTTCATCAAGTCATGTTTATCTTTCCATGCTTATCTGTCTCATTTTTGTTAACAAATATCATCAATCGTCGTTAAGATATTAGTTTTCAGAAATTATTTCTGTTTAATTTACTGCTAAGTCAAAAATCCTTAAAAATAGTCCAATCCCGCCCTACATAGGTCAGTAGAAGTATATTGACTCGCGCCAAATTTTACGATCAGCCGACCTACGGTTAGAGCTGTCCCAAAGCACAGTGCATAGTGCTCGCACTTTTGTGCTTCTAGGCATTGTGCTCCTGAGCACTTTCTTAATTCAGTGCTTAGTGCTTCGAAGCATTTAACGAAAAGGCTTAGGGCTTAGTAATCCCGATAGGGCGGCACCCCCAACAAACGTCACGTCCTAAGGCAACATTTCTTCGACGGAATTCTTTCTTTTCGGTTCCTATCTCAAAATATTGGATTTATTCTTATTACATGTATCAGAATTATTTCCATATATATCTATTTTTTTTCGTGTTATAAACAATTTAATGGCTCATTCGTCAAAATGCGCCGATTTAAGGAAAATCGTCGTTTTTAAATTCTGTGAACGGCATCTGGTATTAGAGATCAATATCTAAAATTAGAATATTTTGGATTTCTACCGGAGAGGTGAGAAATGTTTTCAAAATTTCTCTCTAAACACTTGAAAGTGCATTCGAGGCAGAGTCGAGTACCGGTAGTGGGGAAATTGAAATAAACCCTCCCAAATAGATGTGAACGCGACCTTGAGTGCTTTCAAACCGTCTATACAACCATGTATTAGTTAGTTACCAAACCGCATTCAAAGCATTCACAGCCTCAGTAGCTACTGCATTCGTAATTCCAGTTCACGTTCAAGAATTAGCGATTCGTATTTAAGTAAAAATACAGTACAGGAAATACTGCCGGTTTATTGATTAAGTTCAGTGGATAGTAGTGATTTACGCAAAATTATTGTGAAACGATTCCCTCAACACTTTTTATGATATTTGTAAAAAACTAAAAAGTGGTAATTTTAAAATTATTCATTTTTAAAATGATTCCACAAAGCGATTTTGCTAGGGCCGACAGCGGGATTTTTATTTTTTAAAAGGTATTGCAGGTCCTTTGGCTCAGGTCGACATGACTGAGTAAAGTTTAGGGTGTTTTTTTCTTTTGCATATCCACCGAGATATGAAAAAGTTACAGATTGGTTTGCAAATTTGAAGAAACGCTAAACTGAGTCTGACTTCTTGTGATTTCAACTGAGATTTTGTTTATTGTACTTTTTTATTGAGATTTTGTCCCACTAATGTTGGTTGTTCCTATATGGTTTGGGGTTAAATTTGGTATTGATTATTTTTTTTAGTTTCCAAATCCTTATTTAGGTATGTATTACAGAATATTGATCGTTTTTTTTAGTTTGATTCAGAATTAATTTAAACTTTTAATGTAGCCGACACATATTTCGTTCGTTTGCTCTAAATGTATATATAAATTTGTGTTGAAAACGATAATTAAAAAATTAATAAATCGTTTTTATGTTTTGTGTTTTACAATATGCAGGTACTTAAAAACAATGTATTTTTATTTCTTCCAAAGTGTGAATCTGTGATAAATTGAGCATTTAGCGCGGTACGCTGAATGCCATTTTAGTTATGTGAGTAGAAATACTTACTCAAGTTTTTAATTAACCCAGTTGTTACTTGAAGGAAATCTCCATAACACTTGTGGAAATCTTACTTGTTCAAGTTTCACTTACGTACTTAAGTATCCAAGAGTCTCGAAAGTGCTTAGTGCTTAGTGCTCCTTGATTGGAATTACTTTTTGAAAGTGCTTGGTAATCGCGAGCATTTCATAAATAAAAGTGCTTATTGTTCGAGATTTCGGAACACTTTTTAAGAGTGCTTAGTGTTTAGTGCTCGAAGCACTTTTTGTCAGTGATCGGCACAGCTCTGCCTACGGCGTAACTAAAATTTGTGTTGACAAATAAATTATTCATTTGGTCAGTTTTTGGTCGACTTCCGGTCCCCTTTTTTTCCCTTTCATTTCCAGGGCTCGTTCTTTCAACGAACGACAAATCTTTGGTGTAAAAAGGTCTTCCCTAACTCGCACAAGTTTTCCGAAGACTTATGAGGGTTGCGCCGGATACCGGATATTTCTTTTCGTGGAAACCACAATCTTAACGAACAGCATACATAGCATTAAAAACAGCTGGAAAAATGAATTTTGTCCAAAACTTGCAAGGGGAAGAAACCAAAATAATCATTCTTTTTTTTTCTGTGGTTCTCCTGAAGTTATAAATTTTACCGAAGTTAGACTTTCCCAGCAAGTTCGAAATCTGGCACAGATACAGAAAAAAGAGTTTTCCTTTCAGGCTGAATAACGACAAAAGGCAAACCAGTCGCGTTGTACTGATCATGATTGAGGGAACTTTCGCAATGTTCACGTTATCAAGTTTTATAAATTACCTTTGGAAGTCAACGTGGTCCTCCACTTTGCATAAACCATCGCATCGATTACGGTGGTGCCACGCCACAATGTATTTCCAGATTGTATCCGGCCCGTTTATATTAGAATTTTATATTGCTCGAGGACTTTTATGGCGAAATGGAGCACACACTTGCATGACTCACATACTCGGTCTCGTTTATTATTCGCGAAATGCCACACTGATAGGTTACCGGTAGGTCTGGCTGCTGCACTTCCGAACGGTATATTTCAATGGTTGATTTGAATCCGAGAAGCTCACAGAGGAACCCTTTTCAAGCTCTTATAATAACATTACCTTGCCATGTTAGAAAAAATATATGCGTCTAGTCTTGCAAATAGTAGTCCGTTTGAAGTGAAAAAAAAATGGCGGCTCCAGAATGGCGGAAGGGAGGTGACGATTCCAATATATAGGACAATTCTTTTAATTATGGTTCGATTCTATTTATATCTGGATGGGGGAGTTTCCATATTCAAAGATAATGATAAAACCATGGTGGATCTAACTCCAAGATCTTATATGTTCCTTGGGCGCCAGTTATTTTTGATGATATGCTTCACTCTTCCAATCTAGAACAAGGTGGAAGGTCCAGGGTAGCGTCATATGAAGACACGGCATCACAGGGAATAGTTGTTATGACTCAGGTTTGACTATTTCTGATACCAAGATTTTAAAGCTGTAAGGGTCAGTTTTATAGGTTCCACTTAACTCTAGATGGACTAACTAGAGGTTTAGAATGTAAATGACATTCATCAAATGATTTTATAGGGTTCCCATTCTAGCCACCAGTAAGTCAATCTAGAATTCTAACTGAATATATATAATAGGTCCTAAATTCAGTTTGCAACGGAAACACAATAATCCAGTCGAATCGTCTCCCATCTGTTTCAGGAAAAAAAATACAGTAGTTTTTTCTTCACTGGTTCTATATGTTTTTGGCTTGCTGAATCCAAATTTAAATTTTGCTACATTCCACGGATATGGCCTCACAACAATCCTTCTTAAATCTCTAAAGGCCGATTCAGATTCTTGGGTGCTCCCACGAGGTTTTTAATCCCGCATGATAAATTCCTCCAATATACAGTGCTAGTCAAAAGTCCACTCCCCCCTCGTATCTTTTGAACGGATTGAAATTTGTTTTTGGTGAAATGGTCTTTCGTAAGCTACTTTATGAAAACAACATAAATTATCTATCTTTAAAAATGGCATGGTGGGTCTGATACCTCATTCAAAATGTCTTTCAATTTCCTTTACGACAGCAAAATTTTAAACAAAAATATTCATCCAAAACAAAATGGCGGTATATAATATTACAACTATTATTGAGTAGCCCCATCTCAATTAACTTTTGAACGGATGGGAATTTTCATTTAAAATTTCATTTTGTTGAATGATAGTTCACAGACTACTCTTTGACAAAATAATGTCTATTTTTCAAAATGGCGTTAAGCCGCCATGTTGAAAGATTTTTTTAAATCGCATTGGAGGTCGAGTGATACCTCATTTGAATCGTCTCTAAATTTTCTTTACGTCAATGGACTATCAGATAAAAATATTCTATCAAAGCAAAATGGCGGCACATAATGTTGGAGCTCTGATATGAGGATCCTGTCGAAACCAACTATTTCCAGATGAAAAGTTCTTTGTACCAGCAGAAAGATAACAAAGCAAACTGAATAATAATGAAGTCTCCTCACGAGGTTCCTCATTGCATAGCTCTAACCGCTATTTTGTTTTGTATTAATATTTTTGTCTGAAATTTTGTTATCGTATAGAAAATATAAATAGTATTCAATGCCCACCAATGCTATTTTGAAAAATTTACATTTTTGTTGTCAAAAAGTAGTTTATGAACTATCATTGAACTTTCTAAAATTTCAAATGAAAATTCCAATCCGTTCAAAAGGGGTGGGGTTACTCAGTAAGAGTTCTAATATTATGTACTGCCTTTTTGTTTTGGATTAATATTTTCGTTTTAAATTTTGCTGTCATGTAGAAAATTGAAAGAAGTTTCGAATGAGGTATCACTCGACCCAACATGCCATTCAAAAAATTCTTTCAAAATAGCGGCCCGACGCCATTTTGAAAGACAGATAATTTGTTTTGGTGTTGAAAAGTAGCTAATGGAAGACCATTTCACCAGAACAAATTTCAACAAAAAATTTCAATTCGTTCAAAATATACGAGGGGGGAGGAGACTTTTGACTAGCACTGTATATGCCATATTGAAAAATATATTTGTATAAGAGGGCTTTCAAACGTTTGTTACTATACCGATGTTAAGTTAGCAAAACATAAATGAAAACAACCATATTCAATCGCGTCATTTAGTGTAATTTATGGTATAACGAGTACACTACCAAGAAGTGTCGCTGATAATTATACATAATTCAAGTTTTACCGGGCTATATTTTGATCAGAAATCATTTTCTTGATTTTTTAAAGTTTGACTATTCTTGTGGCGCTGTCACATTTTCATTTTGAGACATTTCGAACATATTTTTATTTTTGTCTCGAAAAAAATTCGAAGTTGAACTTGATATAAAAAAAGTATTTTAAAGTTTTGTCACTATATTCGATATATTGGAACTTCTGTCTGGAAAAAAAATTGTATCAGACAACAAATGAAAAAAAATGTCACTGGATATATTAAGTTCAATATCGAAGCTTCTGACTCAACTCAGAAGACAGAGTGAAACAATTTAACGCTTGGATTGATAAGACCTTGCTAATTGCCCACAAGCTCTGCAAATTCAAAGTTGTACCAATTACTATGATAGTTGAAAAAGTCAGTTATCGTGGACTAGTAGTCAGGGCTAATCACACTTGTGTTCATTAACTAAACGCAAATTGTAGTGAACCTGAACATGCTATTACCAATTTTTCACGCAATAATGAACAATATCCTCAGTACACTCGAAAGGATGCATTTTTTCTGCACATATGAGAAAAAAAGGGGAAAGTTCAATTTTCTGCTGTTCCTTCCGTTTAAAGCACTTTTAGTATTGAAATCTATTTATATTCTAAACTAAGATGCTCCCCACATTAAAAAGTCACATTTTAGTTTTTTATTTCACAAAAGGATAAATTAGGTTTCTGTCTACCGGGAGTTTGACGATGAATACCGATTTGGGTCTGAGTGTTGTCAAATATACCTCCTATGATCACATTAAAAAAATTCGAAATATTCCTTTTTTCTTATAAAAATTCATATATATAGATTTTTTCTCTTGTTTCAGCTGTGACAATAACACCAGAAAATAACTTGAGTTTTTCGAAATTACCTAGAAAATCAATAATTATACTTTTGTTTTGAAACTTTTTTCCCACTGAGAATAATAATGATTAATGTTATTTCTAGATATGCTGTAACCAGTGCAATAATGAATCAATATTATAACGTTCGTGTTGACTTGGTGAGGTACTATAGGCATGAATCAGGAAGTCTGGGTATGAACCTCTGAAGTCGCTGTTACCTAATAACAAAAATATGTATAGTTCAAGTAAACGATTTAGTGCAACCTACCTTCAAACAGTTCCCCTTTCAGAATATAGAATATAGTAAGGGAGCTAGTGAATTTCGTATTTCAATAAATATTTTCGAATGTATAAGAATCACAATGACAATAACAATAACATTTTCTGAAATCACATTGGGGGTCGAATGATATCTCATTTGAATCATCTTTCAATTTCCTATACGATAATGAAATTTCATACAAAAATGTTCACCCAAAACAAAATGGCTATTCATAATGTTAGAGTTCTGCTATGAAGATCCTTTCTAATCCTAACCAGTACCAGTAAAATCATCAAATCTTCCAAGGAACCCTTCTACAGAAGTTATCTGTACCTAAAATCTTCTCATTATGACCAGCAGACAGATAAAGCAAACTGAATAATAATAAAGAATCCTCATAGCAGAACGTTATATTCAGCCATTTTGTTTAATCTCAAAGTGCTTGTCTGTAATTGTGTTATTAATTGATAGACGATTCCAATAAGGTATCAATCGACCCTCAACGCGATTTCAAAAAATATTTCAAAATGTCAGCAAGTTGTTTATGAACTATCATTCAAGCAAATAAAATGTCTAAGAAAAATTCCAATTCGTTCAAAAGTTAACAGGGATGGGGTTACTCAGTAAGTGTTCCAATATTATGTACGACCATAGTTTTTTTTTGGGTTAATATTTTTGTTTGAAATTTTGCTGTTATTCATAGAATTAAAAGACGTTTCGAATAAGGTATCACTCGACCCATCATGCCGTTTAAAAAAATCATTCAAAATGGCGACCAGACGCCATCGGAAAAGATTGGAAACAATAATAAACGAAAATAAACAAAATATTTAAGTCAGTCTAAATAATTTATCCACATATGAGGGTTATTGTTAAAGATACTGATTAACTGACGTACAATAGGTTTAAAATATTTTCTTTTCATTTTCATTATTATTCTTGGCGTCGGTCTGTTTCCAAGCAACAAGCTTTCGGAATCTGCCATAATTATCGATGTCCTTGGGTTATTACTACTGATAATTTGTGATTAATATTTAACTTAAAGGAAGCTTAATATTCAATGCTACGATAAAATACTAAAGAGATAATTTTTTAGCGATAAATACATCTTTAATTGCATGAAAATTTTATTGTCAAGACAAAATATCATAAAAAAATCTTTCTTGGTTCGAGATGTTTTGTCAAAAGACAATAAAATTTGAAAGCAATTTGAAAGTATGTGTCTATGAAAATATGATCTCGAATGTATTTTAGGTAGATTAATAGACAACTAGGTGATACAGACAATTTATGTGACTTTGACAACTCGAAAATAATCTGACAGTTACAGTTTTCCAAATCGGAATGTCAACACTATCATTCACAACGTGGTTGATCACGTGATCAAGGTGCATATTTATCAGCTATAGTCAAAATTGGTCTTAACGTGCGAGTGTGAGACTTAGTCACCGATAATTTATTTAGTTTCCTCTCATTCCTTTGTGTTGAATCATACCCGTTAAACCCGTTCACATAAAATCCCAATGATACATGAGACAGACATATACGATTTTCACATACGAAAAGCAGATTTGTTCATAATAATAATTTTCAGCAGCGCTAACCCGCACGATAAGACCGATTTGGCCTATAGTAGGAAAGCTAGGTAGGTTTTTATCAGTAGTAATAACCCAAGGACATTGATAATTATAATAGGAGATTCCGAAAGCCTGTTGCTTGGAAACAGACCGACGCCGAAGGTTCTATAAGCAACAAGCTTGAGGAAGTTGTTATATGTATCAATGTTCAAGGGTTATTCGAATAGAAATTTTTTTTGCTAACCGATACTTTGTAGCATTGCAATAGTCTATAAATGATTTCCATACAAATTTGTTATTGTAAACAGTTTATTTTGATATATTTGATAAGAAAATGTCATCAGTCCTCTCGTCAGTATTACAACCAAATCATGACGTCACTGACATTTTGACGTTATTGAATATTTGAAATTTCAAAATCGAAATAAATCAAAATATGTATATCCATAGCAACGTGCCTGAGAGTGAAAACAGACCGTTGGGTCTGTTATCAGTATAATGTTGTTCTTATTGATTGAATTCAATCACATGACCTCAATTTAACTAACTTCATTGGATTTCCGCTTGAGCAAAACATTTTCACTGTAATCGACCGTTGATTGGTCGGTTCTCAGAAATTGAACTAATTTTGTTGGCTGTCAGAATAGGCGGCTATTAATAAAAAAAATCAAATCATAAGAAATGAGATCATGTTGATTTAAATAAGACGTATAAATTCGTTTGAGCAGGTTATATACTCATAAAATAAATATAATGGATACAAATATCTATTGAAAAAAGTAAACCTGCGAACATTCTCCATTCAAAATAAAAACATATGATTTTGCGTTCGATTAAAACAAAATTAATATTCTATTTTCAGTGGGAATACTTCCTACTATTTCAGCAGAAAAAAGTTTTTTTCCTAATAATAGTAATTGTTACGTAAATTTTTGAAATAAACTAGGTATGTCGTCTTCAATTATAATATATTGTTTACTAATATGTCAGATGTTGATTATTTATCATTTGCTAAAATGATTACGTGGTCGTAGGAAAAATGTCACTTTCCGCACTAGTAATGTAATATACCAATTCTTTGTGTATTATATCTTTCTAATATTATTTTTTAATCAATTCATTTCATATCTTATAGGTACTGTAACCGTACGTACCTTATCTGTTCGTCTAAAATACTGCCATGTTGATCGTCATATGTCTATTAGATTCTCTGCTACGATGTCAGCTCCCTGCATGAAGAAGGCACACAGCCTAGTATGAAAGAAGCCTCCCTAAGTTTGTTTTAATGCTTCGGCACGCAACCTTAGGAAGTCAAGGCTGAGATCCACTCGCACCGTAGAATTCCATGACCGACAGTAATGTCTCTGTCTTTCCATGTATTCAACCCAGTTTTTTTTTTTGTAGCAAAATATCATCTATTGAAACTTCTTGAATACATATCAATACAGTTTTTGAGTATTGGACTCCTGGTTCAATAATCTCATTTGAAATTAGTAAAGTTCAAAACGATTTGATTCTGAAGAGAAAACTCTAATTCAGGGAAATATCTGAGATCTTATAATTGATAATGAATCAATGTCTCCAAAGTATAAGAGTCAGAATAGTTATCAAAGTTCGGTGAGAGCAGAATTTGTCATGGAGTTCTCCCAGATTCATCTCGCAAAGAGTACATCTTTTTGGGTGCACGCCATCTGGGAACCAATCCGATACCGTCCTCTCCATCTTTGTGAATTATATATGCACAGCAAAATAGTGGGTTTATTTTTATACCTTTTTTTGACTTCCAATGGTGAGGGAGGATCTGTCTCCTATTTGGGAAGAGAGTGTCATTGCAGTAGATGTAAACATACTTATTTCAAACATTTCACAATTTAGCGTCATATAGAAAAAGTAATACGAATAAGTTTTTCTGCAATAAAGATTTCAAAACCCCCACACACTGGAGACGTTATTATATATAATAGATATTTATGACATAAGGGTCATGATGACGATCATTATGGCACCAGCTGTGAAGATTATCAGACAAGACATCTGCCGAGTCTGATAACACAGCTAGTACCATAATGATTGTTTATAATCCGAAAAAAAAAAAAAAAATAATGTGAACGTAGTTTAGTTTCAGTAATACGCGTAGAAACGTAAGGTAACAATGGAATTGTTTGTTTGTTTTCGCATGTCATTTTCAAATTTAGATTTACGTTTTTGTGTCTATATTTTTTTCATTATAGTCCTCAGTACTCTAATGAATCATTATAGTACTCAGTCCTATGAAGTATGTCATTTTGACACTAAAAATGAAATCCATAATAATGTCATTATGACACGTCAGAATATAAAACAATTCTCTATACTAGTGATTGTAGATATTTCTCCATTCTGCGTCCGACCTTATATGTGACTCCATCTTTTGGTTGGATCCGGCAGCGAGGAAGTATTCAGGTCCAACTTGAGTTGTTGCCAGGTGGTAGGTCCCAATGAACGTCCCAGATGATCTTCTTTTTCCTGAATTTCGGTTGGGTATTTATAGGGAACATGATGTTTCTATTACATACCGAAATTTGATGTCTTATACCAGATAATTCAAATTTGCTGGGAATCCACACGAACCAGGAATCTGAAACTTAGAGAGAAAGATGCTGAGATAACTAGTCTTTCATTATGGACAGCCCTTCCACACTCGCTGGGTCCCATTCACATACAAAGCCCTCCGAAAGTTGTTGACAGGTGAAGCTTTGGTACAAGTCTTCATAAAAAGCCCCTGTGTGCCCCCTTTTGCCCAGAGAAGTAATTGCGTTTAGTGTCAGTTTGTTAGGTAGAGCATCTAGCACAATTCCAGAGTAGTAATTTGTAGGCCGAGCTGATCAGAATTGCCCCATATCTATGTGAAAATGAGCTATCGTATCAACAGTACACAGAGCAGTCAACTCCTGCTCTTTTTGTTACGAAACCAATTCTGTTTCGCCTTGAGGGTTATATATGTTGAATATCAGAGATGGGTATCCTACCCTCACATACAGCGTTCTATCCTTTTGTTGGCAATACTTTCACTTCCAAGAAAGGAAGTCTGCTAGGACCTTCCTTCTCGTACAGGTATGATCAGTGTAAACTTTACCTATTTGTTCAGTGCTTTCATTCTTCTTGCTTAGGTGGAATCCCAGAATTACACAAATCAAACATCACCCCGGGCCACCCTATCTCAGAACGATTATATAGCTTCAGATCTTGAAACGCACATCGAGTGAAATTGAAGTAGTCAATATTTAAACTATTCCAAAAAATATATTTTTTTTATTTGAAGTTGAAGTTTTTGCTGCCATAGTTGTTAAGATGAATATTCTCCGTCAGATATTCGGCTTATTGATTAACTGCAGTATTTTTTTTAATATTCAACACTTTTTCATTCGTGAATAACACCGAATTGAAAAGTAACACCGATAGGACTGCACGTCGGGCCTACTGTACGATTGAAACACCGTCAATGATACAACCGAAGGATTTTTATGAACTCCCGAAATGCATTATAGCGCTGATGGAACACGCTTTCCCAACCAGAGTGGTTTGAGTTTTCATTTGCATAATGGAACAACAACAAATGCATTTTGTATTAACTCCGGAGATTTAATGGTTTTGAGTGTCGCGAGTTAGATCGCTCTGAAGGGGAAGTTTCAGCAGGGGTGGATTTGCCCTCAACAACTCCAAAGATCATAAATAGTGAAATGTGGATTTTTCGATAAAATATAAGTGAATTAGTTGAACATAGCATTCTTTCTTGAATTCCACATCTTTTCAAATCCAAATTGAACCCTTTATCAAAACTTTGACTAAATCTTATCGCATGCACGAGGGAAAGTATTGTCACAAATAGGGTTATCCCCGCCTTTTTCATATGCGAACCAGGGGTTGTAGTACTATGGATTTGTACTATTTTATTTTTTGTGTAACGAAACAACCATTTATATTAAGTTTATCTTGTTGTAACTGACCTTTCAAGTTTCATAAAAAAATTATTGAAACGAACTAAGTGAGTAAGTAAGTGAAGTGATATTTTTTTTACAGGGTAGGAGACACGTTGACACACGACGCCATAGGCAGAATGATGCAATTCACACAAGTAAAAAAACACTTTACTCACAACTGTAAAAAAAAATACCTTTCTTATATTTTTCTTCAAAATAAACAATACTAGTGAATATACAAATACCTTTTTGTGAACGTTATATCAGGAAAAACTCATATTCGTACTATCCACGATTTTCTCTCAATTTTTATCGCTTTCCATTTCTACTCATAATTATGTCATAGTTATCAAGAATTCGTTTTCTCGAGAGATGCACAATTTCAGCAATTTCATCAATTATTAATTAACCCAGTAAGATTGGGTTTTGAGACGAGGATCGATTGTAGCACCACCAAACTTGGTATGCTAGTAGTTGAAACCATCATCAAAACTGAAAAAAATGTTTACCACAATTCCAGGGGTGGAACTAATTTTTTTTTCCTTTAAAAATAAATAAATAGGTTTTTGCTGTAATCTTGGAAAGTTGATCGAAAAAACAACTCAACAAGGTGAAAAACAATTCAATACCCCACAAAAATTATTCCTAGTAATTTCTTATGAAATGCGCTCGTTTTCTCAGAAAACGTGATTGAACGCCGACATCAACTTTCAGGTTCACGCTTACCGCTGCTGAAAGTTCTGGCGGATCCGAATATTTCAGTGGTCATAACTCCGCTAAAAATGATCGGCGAAGGAAAAGGAAAAGTTCATATCATTTCTGAAACCCTGGGCTTCCTCTTTTCCTCTCGGGAATGTAAAGATGGGGTCAAAATATCACCAGTACTTCATATAACTTATTTTCCTAAAATCCTTCGTTACGGGCTCTCGAAGTTACAAAATGAAAAATGTTTCTCTTTGATAACTTTTCGAGTAAATATTCAAAATCAACAAAATTTGAATGATTGACTAAATAAATGAATTCCTTTGATGAGCTTTCATTCAAGAGTCAGTTGTTTTGCTACAAAATCAGGAACGAACTGCCCCCTATGGTCCACATCCCAAAACTATGAAATGACTGGGATTTTTTTATATTTTTTAACAAAACAAGGTTACCTGGACCATCCTGAATGAATGTACTCGTGTGAAAAATTGATCGGGGCTAAGATTTTTGATAAAAATGCACTTTTGTTCGACGACATCCGACCTGAGATGTCTGTCTACCATTATTCGAAAATATTAATTTTTATTGAAAATGAAAATGATAGGTGAAATGTTCATAACAAATTTTTATAATGCAAACACGTTTACCTAAATAATAAATATCAATCGCAAGCCTCAAGAGCAAACAGAAATGAAAAATCCGCTACAGAAACTGCTCGATAGTCGATATGATCTTCCCTCTCAATACATTTCCGTAGTCTGCGAAAATACCCTCCCTGTACTTGAAATAGCATTCCAGGGTCGTTTCGTATAGCTTCACAATGTAATGTTATTCTATTCAGCAACAGAAAGAAATCCAATGGATTTAAATCCGCGATGGCCATGAATATGGCCCACCTCTACCAATCCATCTATTGTGGAAAATATGGTACTGATGGTCAGTGGTCACGCACAATCAAACTAAAATGAGGAGGAGCGCCATCATGCATAAACCACATATCTTTTTGGGTTTGCAATCGAACATGTTCCAAAAGTCCATTCAAAGCGTTCTGAATGAACTCCAAATAACGTTCTCCATTCAATCGATCATGTGGAACGAATGTTCCTATAAGATGGTTTCCTATGATACCAGCCCAAACATTCACGTTGAATTTCCGTTGGTGTTTGGTTTGCAATATCCCATGAGGATTTTCTTCGGCTCATATATAGAGATTATGGGAGATGATAACTTCAAAGAGGGGCTTACGGCAGGTGGCTACCTCTAATCGCCCCTCCCAAACTTTCACGTCACTGGACTAATATCGATTTCGTCTTCTTTTTCTTAATCCCCAATATTTTCTGTACAAAAAAGGATTGGTTTCGTTATCAGAAATATCAACGGTTTTCAAGATATTTGAAGTAGGTAAAATAACTGCGTGCGTATATCAAAATCTCCTGATTTTTGAAAGGAATGTATAGGTAACTATTTATAACAATATAACCAACAGGTTTTATACTTTCCAATGAGTATAAATTCAAATATTTCGAGAATTTTTGGCATTCACGAGTGATTTTGTTTAAAAAAAATCCTGAGATTCAAAACGCACAAGGTAACTAACAAAATAATCAATAATGTATCATTATCACATACACACGCACTTATTCAATTTAAATTATCTTGAAAAAGGTTGATATTTTTGATAACGAAACCTTTCCCTTTCTTGAACAAAAAATATTGGGAATTGAGAAAAAGACAAAGAAATTGATATCAATCCACTGGCGTGAAAATTGGGGAGGGGCGATTAGGGGTACCCACCTGCCGTACGCCCCTGTTTGAAGTTACAAACACATGATTTGCATTGAAATTTGTAACTTAATGCTTTCAAGTGACATACCAAATTTTATTAAGAGAAGTTGATCCGTTATGGAGTTATTTTGGAAAATATATGTTTTTTGGCACATTCAACACCCTAACTGTAACTCGGTTATTATTCATCTTAGGAAGTGTTTATTGGAACTTATAGCCTTAAAATAAAGTGAGATTTCTACTTGCACAAACATTTTCAGATTTCATGAAACACTTTCACCAACCAAATTTTTTGACGGTTTAGCGGGCTGCTGACGCGTAGTGTTCCAATATTCTGCTGTTAATTGTCTTGCAAACCACAGACTAATTTTCAGATTTCAGAACAGTTGCAACATACGTGTTTTTTTTTATAAGTTCGGAACCATCCCGCGCCAGTTGTCCCAAAAACTGGCTGACTGACGGCAGGCTATTAATATTCAACCCATTTATGACCTAAAATATTAGCCCTTATAAATCTGTTTTTGTTCCCTCTGCTCTCCCACTATATGTTATCTGAGAAGTTCATAAAATGAAGTATATCTAGCTACAGAACTAGGGGATTATGGGAATAGGGGAATGGTCTCAATACTTCTTTAAAGACAAGTAACACTTTGGGTAAACGTACCCAGATCATTAACAATAAAGTTGAAGAATTAGATGAGAGGATTCTATGAATCATTGTGGCAATTGTCCAATGGTATTTTAAAAAACAAAAAAATAAAATGAAATCTTTCGGAAAGTTTGGAAATGAGGGAAGAGAACAATTTTCAGAACTTTAATATCAACCAAACAGAAATTAATTGCTATCGTCAAATTGGTTCCGGCTGCACCCTCACAAGAAAACTTCACAATTCTTAGAGAGACTTGTGCGAGCTTCTTTTCGGTTAATTCGTTTCAAATCTATAAAAGCATGTTTTTAGACAAGTAAACTATCAAATAACACACTAGTGTGTTATAATCCATAACTCACCAGTACGTTATGTATTATAACTCACGTTCATATTTAAAGTAGTGTTCTAGTGTGTTATTTGATAGTTTACTTGTCTAAAATGACATTGATAATGACAGTCATAACTGTCATGCGTTGGATGAAAAATTGTATACCAATCGTGTGTTATGTTTAAGTTTTTCTCGCGTGACTTATTTTGAACATAACACACTAGTACCATAAATAACTATTATCAAACACATGAAACTCATGACTGTCATCATTAATGTCATTATAGAGAAGCAAACTATCAAATAACACACTAGTTTTAACTCACGTTCATATCTAAAGTAGTATTCTAGGGTGTTATTTGATAATTTAAAATGACATTAATAATGACAGTCATAACTGTCATGTGTTAGATAAAACATTGTATGCCACTCGTGTGTCATATTTCCTAAGTCACTTTAGAATTTATACCACTCGGCCTGACGGCCTCGCGTGACATATTTTCAACATAACAGTACCATAAATAACTATTTGTTATACAGATGGAATGATATGTTTTTTGGGCTAGACCAGGTAATGACAGTCCTCACCTACCTTTTAACGTTTCGGGCCATGCCAGAACTGGTAACCGCGCTGCGATTCGAACCCACGAACCTACCGATGATTTGATTAAGAAGCGAACGCTTTACCCACTCGCCACTTTCAAATTTGTTTTGCAGCTATGATACTCACCTTCATTCATCTCAAAAATCAAAAACTGAAGTTGCTAGCTGCCGATTTATTAGATGTCAGTTACAAAACTACCACCTATACCAATATTTGCGAAAGTAAACGTTAAAGTTTTATTATAAACGTTACCATGGATTTTTATTAAGAATCGGCCAAATTGATCCAAAATCTTCTAACGAAGCTAAAATTTGGTAAATGAACTCTGCCTGTATGACGCCGCTCAGACACTATCTCCTGGTTTAGAGGCATGAGCGACGCATACACTACATGGCGTAGCGATTCGCGCCAAAACTAAGATGAGCTCACAACAGATTGAATCAAGGCGTACTTTCCACGATCAAACAGCACTGTCGAATACGAATGGTGGTGGCTGCGAAAATGACACTTGTATAGCGAAATCGTGGAACGTGTGCAAAAGTTAGATGCATTGGACAGCTTATGCCGCTCTGGATGACTCATTTTATTATACGATCCGTCCAAGTCATAGTACAAACAGGCAGGTTATTTTTAGAAGGTTCGTGTTTCAGGGTAACCCCTCGGCCTTCCTCTCTTCTGCATCTACCAATTATATTCTCCGTTGCACTCCTGGATACCCGTGGATACCACTACGTCTCCCACTCCCCATCAACCAGAGGCAGTATTTAACGTGAATGTGACCCTAAACTTTACGCATGGGTTAGAGGTGGTGGAAGAGTACACGCATGGTTCATGTCAAAAAAGGGGGTGCGAGGAATGCGTAGAGAATGTCCAGCTCGTAGATGGAATCTTGATACCACAGAAACGCATACTTACCTTAACAGCGAGCTTTCTATAGGTTATCACTCATAAATACCCGCAGATACAACTGCTTCTCTCTCAGTAAAAAGAGGCAGTTTTTGACGTGGATATGACCTCAAACTATGGGTTAAGGGTGGTAAGGGTTAAGAGTTCACTTATGGTTCATCTCAAAAGAGGACGATGCGAGGAATTACGTAAAGGATGTCCAGCCAGTAGACAGAATCATTCTACCTCATTTTGATTCCGGAGAAACGTATACTTACATAGGGGTGAATCCAATAGTTTCCTAGGTTATCACAAGCAATAACTCTCTCCGCAGGACAGGATTGATTACCAGAGTTTCATTTGGGAAAATAATTTGAAGTTAGTCATTTTAAAATTGTAACCACAACCAGGAGTCCGGCCCTGAGGAGAAGTAGGATGTTCCGTCATTACACAGTCATGACATCTGCAGCCAATTTGAGTGGAGTGGTTTTTGCGTGGCGATCTCAAAGCGGCGTTGCGCTACAATTATTCCTGATGGAATTCTGTCCTTAAGCGTTGAATTAATGAACCTATCGATCCAGATAAGATAGTTTGCCTTAATTGAGTATATTGATTGCATTTTAATTGAAACAATAAAAAGGTTGCTGCAATTATTCCACAGTCACATGAATGATCTACAGGGTGGAACCATAAAACAAAGATGCTGTACTTCGAATCCTTAGCGACAACAGATTTTTATCTGATGGCCGAGAAAGTGCTAGGAATCGCACGTTGAAAGGTAAGACCTCGTTAATCCTTGGCTCGCACAAGTTTCGACTTTTGAGGGCTGCCGTTCGTAAGGGGACGACAGCTGATTAACGGAAAAAACAATTTTAACAAAACAACAACAATTATACCATTTTTCTTTCGGAAGTCGGATATCAAAATTACTCTTGGAAAAAGCGGTGACGAACTGCAGTTAGACTTTCTCGGAATTTGAGAAAAAAACGGAAAATTATACTTCTACCTAAACTATTTTTTATATGTATTTGCTTTGCAAGTTATACAGTTTTTCTATACAAGAGAAATAGAGGCTTTCAATCCATCACTGCTCAGATTTGAAATTTGGCAGGTATTCATAGTTCCGGTGACAATGCAATATGACTTTTTTTTTGTGATAAAAAACAAAATGGCGGCTCCAAGATGGCAGACGAGATTTGTGATATTGGTCCGATTCCAATCGAAATTGGTATATAAGGGTTTTCGGAGTCAGAGATTATGATTTTTTATCAATTTATGAATTCAAAATTGCGGCTCCAAGATTGCGGACAAGATTTGTGATTATGGTCAGACCCAAGTAGCACACCCATATTTGGATAATATTGGTACCATATTGGGACAATATTGTTACAATATTGTGAAAATATTGGCAAAATATTCAAATAATAATATTGGCGAAAAAAAAAAATGAGAACATTTGGCGATATTGGTCCAATATTTAAAAAATAATATTGGTCTGATATTCTCCAAGCAATATTGGCCTCAAAATGTTAGGCGATATTAGTACAATACCGCTGTAGCACACTTACATTGGAATAATATTGGTAAAATATTGGCAAAATATTAAAACGTAATATTGGCGAGATAAAATTATAATTATTTCGGGATATTGGCACAATATTACTTGGACATTATACAAATAATATTAGTGAAATATTGATATTGATTCCTCAATATTGGCCCCAAAATATTTAGGGATATTGGTACAATATTGGTAAAATATGCAAAGTGAATATGTTGCCTTGGAAACATTGATGAAATATTTCCAGAAAATGTCGAATAATTTGAAAATTCTTTAATTTCGTTTCTATTTCAATTTACCAATGAGTAGATTGACTTGTAAACGCATTGTGAGAAGCCTTATTTAATATATGTTACTATGATTCAGCTGTTGTTCCATATGTGGGGCCACTTAGCGGTTTCTTACCCAAGTTTAATCATGATTCATTTCAATATTGTTTATTGAATATTCGGCCAAAATTCAAATTTCAATCCCAGTGATAAATGTATTTAGTAATATTGTATCAATATTGTCTTTCAAATATTGGCGTAAGGTTTTCGTAACAATCTGAATCAATATAGGGTCAATATAATTTTTAGAATATGGATTAAATAATATTCCACCAATGTGCTATCAAACTTAGAAATACAATATTGTTTTTTATCTCTAAAATCGATATGAGAGTAATATTGAAATCGCAATATGGGAGCTAGATTACAATATGTAGGCAATATCGGTCTATCGATATTGTTGAAAATTATTAAACCATTATGGTCTGATTCGATTCAAAATTAGTGTGTGAGGATTTTCGAGGTCAGAGATTATGCATTTTTCGTAAAAATTTATGAATTTGAGATGACGGCCCGAGATGATGGACGAGTATTGTGATGATGGTCAGATTCGATTCAAAATTGGTATGGTTTCCGGGGTCGGAGATTTCGATTTTTTAGTAAAAAAAAAATAGTTTAAAAAACTAAAGAACACGCTTTACTTTCCATGGACTAAAAATTAAAAAATAATTGACAATTTTATTTTTCAAATATAAAAAAAGGGTGGGGTGCTTGATAAAGTTCTCTTAAGCTCTTGAACGCTCTGTATTGTTAAATTAAACTAAAAAATATGAGAATACAGATCAAAAGCACCCACGCTTTTTTTACATTTGAGAAATCAAATTGTCAATTATTTTTTACTTTTTAGTCCATGGAAAGTAAAGCGTGTTCTTTAGTT
Organism: Chrysolina haemoptera; assembly: GCA_958298965.1. NCBI lineage: Eukaryota > Metazoa > Arthropoda > Insecta > Coleoptera > Chrysomelidae > Chrysolina > Chrysolina haemoptera. Next base: position 21,777,780 of record OY282597.1, on the reverse strand, counting down.
TTTTGAAACTATTTTTTTTTTTTACTATAACCTGAAACACTCAAATTACTCAATGGTAAACGCTCTTTATACCTCCAAACATTTTATATCACTGAATAATTTTACTTGATACCTATGTATGTATTTTTTGCTGGCCGAAATCTGTTTTTTTTTCTATTACATTCTCCATGCCCGGCTGCGTCTTAAACATTGTTGTGTCTCTCGCTCTCGGCCTTCTCCAAATCCTGCAATTAATCACTTTCTCCGGCGTCCTGACATTTCATTAGCCCTTCTTTCTCCACCCAATTTAATTAACATTCGAGACTTTGAATTTTTAATATTCAAATTAAATTTTCAGAGAAAGATTAAGACTGTTTTTGGTACGTCTTGGTTTACAACACAACTTCTTTCGTGGCGTTTTTAATTAGTGTCCTCGATGAAAAATGCGATTCAAAAGTCGGTGCTGGTTTAATTAGAATAGTTGCTGTGGTCTGCTCTATAAAAGAAAAAAAGATACCAAACTAGAAGAGTTTTCACATAACGTAATGATGTCTTCAGTTGGAGCTTATTTCTCATCAGTGCAACTTGAGCACTTCAGTTCCGAAGCGACCCCTTTCCCTTCATTGCACTCATCATTCTGTCTTTATTCACAAGAAGTAAAGCACTGAGTTAATCAAAATCAAATTTCAAAACCGTCAATGACCAACAAGACTCATGTAGCTTTCCACTTCTGAATTATTTTCTATTCTACCGTCTGACGAGAATTTTAAACTTATTGCCGTCTAGATGGGGAGCAACAGATTCAAAAGTGGGTTGCCGAGGGGGCGAAACGTGCTCATCCCCAAAAACGGATAATTGTCAGATTCAAATTGCGTATTACTAAAGATGTTTACTCGCATCTTGTGAATGCATGTTGTCTTCGCAGTTGATCGAGTGTATCAACGGTAACATGAGTAAGAAGGGTCAAAGAAGAGCGTCGCTGGCTACGCAAGAAGAACTTGCTCATCAATAGATATCACGCAGGAATCCATGTGTGTAACCTTTCGATTACTTGAATCTATCATCGGAAATCATTTGATAGAACGTCAGAAGAGCTGTCATGCATTTGCGCAGATGCCGTGTGGTACCTCATCAAATAGTATGATGCATTGAATAGCCGATTCCGCTACGGAAGATCGTTTTACCATGAAATCAGATCAATTCAGAGTCCAAACAGAGCATGGTATATTTGGGAGTGGCGAATTTCAGGAATATTTCCTCGGCATCACCTAGTGCCATTTTCCGTTGCACTCAGAAAAATCTTACTGTACTCCTTTCGATTGTTGAAATGAACTCGAGAAAAGTTCGACTCAACGTAAATTCGTAAAATTATGCATCTCCATAGGAGCTTGCATCTCAAATCGACCGTTCCACGGTAAACCTATAAAGTCATTATGAATTTAGATCATCCCATGGTTTCAGACCCTTTCACCGCACGGGAACCAGTTGAGCAAGAAGTCCACACTGAAGCCACCGAAGATGAGATACTCCCCTGCTTCATGAAGATAGTGCTTGTAGTCTCCTTCAAGTACATTAAAAACTTGACATTTTCATATTTCTCAGTTCTAAATGTCTGCAAGTACTCTTATTATCATTTTGTTTTTCCGTAAGACGAAGTAAACCAAGGATGCCAACTTTCTGATGCCGGTATAATTCTCAAATTCCATCATTCTATTTAGTACCCTCATGATCAGAACCACAATTTCAACAGGTTTGGGTGGAGCCAGCGGAGTCCAAAGAGTGAATTTCAATATTTGATGAATCCTTCCTCCTTTTCTGACAATGTTCTTTTCGTTTGAAGCGGAAAACTCCATAATGAAAATAGTCATAGTCTGGAGGTCAAGGAGGACTACATTGGGCTCATTGGCTTGTATTTTCCTGAGGGTGGAAATTCACTGGTTCCTTTATATTCGCACTTCTCAACCACTAAATTACGCTGCGCTGCGTTATGCCTGATGACTGAGTTCGCATAAGCTGTAGAAACTCACCAAGTTATTCGGAGGCAGGGTCTGCTTCCTTTAAAAAATACTCCGAACCCTGCTTTTTCATGTTTGCGGACCATGAAGAGGAGGGGTATATGAACTCCTGGTGACTTTACCAGCTGCACCTATCAGTACCATTTTCTTATGGAAACACTCCAAACTAGGAATTCCATTGCCTTACTGTTATCTGGGGAAGAATAACCGAGGAACGGATGAATTAGGATCGAGCTCTCATGAAGATTTATCATTTTTCGAGTTGTTGCAGCTTCTCTTGGGTCCACTTCACCATTCCATTTGCAGCAAATTTGTTTTTTCCTAAAAGTTCCAAATTCTGTCCCGATAGCATCCGTGCACTCTCATTCCACCACGCTCAAGTACCGAAGTGGATCCTTTTTTCCGGTACATATAGTTAGGGGTCACCATGTATTGTGAAATAAATGGGCGACGTTATACCTCCGGTCGCTGAATCATTATAGTTTGGAAGTACTATTGAGGTACTATATTTTATTTTTCCTTATCTTCATTCAAATAGTATCAGATCATATTTTGATTTCATTTCACCATGGGGAACGTAATTTTCTTCAGTATTTATTCTATCGATTTCCGTTTATCTGTTTGGTATACTCATTAGCAATTAGAAAAAGTATTGATTGAAAGGGTGATTTTGTGGAGGAAATTCGATTCATGGCATGATTTGTTTAGGTAATTGAACTCAGTGTAGGATACGTTACTGATAAAAATTATAATTTCATTCAAGACAGCAGTCTCATGAACGCAGAACCAGATCTCCTTGGTTTAATTTTTTTTTTTTCATTTTCAGATTGTGGAAGGTTAAATATTTGAACAAATCATGTCAAGAATCAATTTACTTCTGTTAAACCTTTCCGTCATAGTTTTGGTTGGAGCTAAAGTAACTAGAATTCGGCAATTGGGCAGATATAATAATAATAATAATGATAATGAAGATCTTTATCAATTAAGTAAAGTAGGGCGATGTTCAATTCATTCCTAACCCTAAAAAAGACTACATTACCTCCTTACTGAGAAAAAAAAGTTTAGTTTTAAATAACATGATACCGTCGAATATTCTAACGTTTGTTGGGAGAGAATTGATTACTTTTGCGATGTCGTAGGTGAACGATCGTTCGAACTGCACTGTAGTGTGTAGGGAAGGTGTAAGCTTTTCCTTGAATCTTATATTCAGGTTATGAACATATGTGCGAAAACTGATTTTTTCATAAATATAGGGTGGTGTTTTATTAATACTTTGTGATACATACATGCAGTATGTATACAGGGTGTTCCTTAAAGACATGCTAATATTTGAGGGGGTGATTCTTTGACTTATTTTAAGGAAAAAACTTTCCATAAACGTATGTCCTAAAAGTCCTAACTTTTGAGATACAGGGTGATAAAGTTTTGAAAAAAAATCAGTTTTTTAATAATAACTGAGATAACATTGTAGCCGTTTTTATAAAATTTGGTACATGTCTTCTATGCATCAAGGTGCATTTTTTAATGCACAAACATTTTCATTTTCTCAACCAGTGGCGTCCGTACGGGTTTTGCATTGAATATTTTTGGAGAAAAAAATACTACGCCACTGCTTTCTCCTGAAAAAAAAATACTTTTGAGATCCTCATTTATTTTTGAGCAAATTTAATCTCTTGAGTTTTCTTTGTCCGCCGCATGGTTTTCGCTTAAAAAAATAAAAATCGTTTTACTTCAGGATCAATTCCTCAAAAATCTGATGTGGTGTGGAAATGATTGTTCATCGACTTAAAGCAAATAAAGGGATCAGATTTGTTCCAAAATGAATGAGAATCAAAAAAATATGGATTTCAGCTTGTACAAAAACGAATTTTATTTTATTTTATAAAAGTAAGTTTAAATGAACGGATCAAATTCATTAATTATTGACAATACTAACACTGATTATAAAAATTGTTGGAAATGGCCACCTTCACTTAATAGGCATGCTTCCGCCCGTCTACGCATGGAATTACGCACACGTTGAAATATTCCCGACGTATTTCGAATAGTCTCACACGAGGCAACTATTCGCTCTCTTAAATCTTCTAAAGTATTAACGGGAGTTTTATACACTAGAGTTTTAAGGTGCCCCCATAAAAAAAATCTAAACTGTTGAGATCAGGGGATCTTGCTGGCCATTGCTGAGGTCCTCCGCGACCCATCCAACGATTATGATAAACTGTATTTAAGATAGGTAGCTGAATTAATATCGTAATCCATTCAGGTAATAATTCAAGCACTTGGGAGATTATAAGTGAAAAGATTAAGAAGTGGTGAAAAGAAATATCAATTATAAAGAGGTAGCTAAATTACTATCGGACGATTTATAGTCAACAAAATGTTAGGTACCTACTGCGATATGAAGCAATTTCAATTTAATTATTTTAATCAAGAACCGATGCACAAACATTTCCACACCGCATCATATTTTTGAAGAATTGATCCTGAAATGAAACGATTTTTATTTTTTTAAGCGAAAACCATGCGGCGGACAAAGAAAACTCAAGAGATCAAATTTGCTCAAAAATAAATGAGGATCTCAAAAGTATTTTTTTTTTTAGGAGAAACCAGTGGCGTAGTATTTTTTTCTCCAAAAATATTCAATGCAAAACCCGTAGGACGCCACTGGTTGAGAAAATGAAAATGTTTGTGCATTAAAAAATGCACCTTGATGTATAGAAGACATGTACCAAATTTTATAAAAACGTCTACAATATTATCTCAGTTATTATTAAAAAACTGATTTTTTTTTCAAAACTTTATCACCCTGTATCTCAAAAGTTAGGACTTTTAGGACATACGTTTATAGAAAGTTTTTTCCTTAAAATAAGTCAAAGAATCACCCCCTCAAATATTAGCATGTCTTTAAGGAACACCCTGTATATCTGCGTTATTTCATTCTCACCCATTTGACTTCTTTGTATAAATTACTAATATGACAGTACTTTCGAACTCCAAAAATGAGTCTTATACACGAATTTTGCACTTTTTGAAGCCTCAGAATATCTACGTTATTGAGATAGTTACCATATAGAACATCACAGTAATATAACTTTGATAAAAACAGGGTTTTACATAATAGAACTTTTATGGATTTAGTAAGGTACTGGCGTATTTGATAAATTATTTTCAAACTAGCATAAGCTCTCTGCAGACAGAAGATAGAAACGTGCTTAGTGAATCTCAAGTCTTGGTCCAAATATACACCTAGATTTTTCACACATTCTTCAGTTTTAATAATTTCGTTGTTGATTACTATGTGATGATCTTCACTTAACCCTGTTACTTTTAGTCGATCTTTGATTCTTCCAAACCATAAGCAGTAGACTTTTTTGGGTTCAACATCAAGCAGTGCTGTGAAGAATGTTTGAATAAATTTTGAAGATCATAATTCAAAGAATTTATAGCTTGTGTATATTCGTCAGGCTTAAATGATGTACACCGGGTGACCACGAGGTGAGGTACGCCCCCCAATTTTTCTATAGTTTTGAAGATACAGATTTGAAATTTGGTATGTCGCTAAAGTACTTGAAAACGCATATTTTGACGCCTCTACTGAAAATTGACTACTTCCGGTTTAACCGGAAGTGACCCCAAACATTTTTTTTGCAAATGACATCCTGTACAATTTTTTTCATCATCCGGAAGAGCACGCAGTTTGCGATAACACTGTTCTTCAAAATTAGGAATCGACTAAAAATGGCGGAGATACAGTTGATTGTTCAATGGGACAAAGTTGGCCATGAAATTTAAACTTAAATCATCACAACTGACAAATGACATTAGAATTTACCAGAAGCGAAGCGAGATACAGTTGAAAACAGGTTCTCATGTTATTGCAGATCCCATATATTCCAACAATTATTAAAAATTTATCAAAAACGAAATAGTACCCATAAAGAAATGCTCACAACTGCCATTTCTCAAATGGCAACATGTTCTTTTCGCTTCGTTATCATGAAGAATGATTAATTTTCAGATTAATCGTTTGAAAAGTTTTGGAGAATTCCGAAAGAAATCGAAAATACAAGATGTTTTATCTTGAGTGTTCTCAAAATTAGATACTCTTCAACGAAGTCGGCCATGAACATAAAAGAGCGAAACAAAAAAGAAGCAGCATTGGAACTAACTTCACTTCGTTGAGATAAAAAAAATGAGCTTTTGTGTATTGCTTTCTTAATTATGTTCTAGGCCATCTGCGTTGAAGAACATTTAATTCTAGGAACACTCATTTTGAAACCTGATTGTATCTTCGTTTATTTTAGGAATACTCCAAAACTTTTCACAGGAGTAAACTGATAATTTATAATTTTTCATCATGACAAAGTTAAAAGTACTATTCCGATTTTAAGCAATTTTTGATAATTGTTGGAATATGTGGGAGCTGCAGTTACATGAGAACCTCAGTTTTCAACTGTATCGCATTTTGAAGCTTCCTCTGGTAACTTCTGATGTCATTTATTTAAGTTTTAATTTCATGGCAAACTTTGTTCCATTGAACAATCAACTGTATCTCCGCCATTTTTCAACCAATTTTCAATTTTAAAGAACAGTGTTATCACAAATTGTGTGCTTTTCCATATTATGAAGAAAATTGTACAGGGTGTCATTTGAGAAAAAAAGTTTGTGGTCACTTCCGGTTAAATCGGAAGTTGTGAATTTTCATTAGTGGCGTCAAAATATGCGTAAGTACTATAGCGATATACCAAATTTGAAATCTGTATCTTCAAAACCATAGCAAAATTGGGGGGCGTACCTCACCTCGTGGTCACCCGGTATATAACTGAGTATCATCTGCGTAAAAGTGATGATTGCATCATAAGAATATTTTTGTGAAGTTGGAAATATATAAGGAGAATAGTAATGGACCAAGTATTGAGCCTTGTGGAATTTAATGATTCAGGGTGTCAAATGCTTTCGAGTAGTCTAACAGAACCAATAGTGTTAGTTTTCTCCCTTAAAATATCATCCGTAATCTACCTCACTGCACCACTGCAGTACAAACAACTATGATTTTTTTGAATCCTGATTGGTTTGCCGGGATTATTTTATTTTCCAACAGGTGTTTCCTAAGTTGAATTTCTATTATTTTGTTGAGAATCTTTGACATTGTTGGTAAAATATTTATTGGTCTTATAATCATTATGTAATGTTGGATTGGGTATTTTAGGGAGAGGAATCACTTTGGCTTTTTTCCAAATTGCTGGGAAGACAGAATGTTGCAAAGAAAAGTTAATAACTTGAGTTAAATAGGGCAAAGCGAAGGGTATGCAAAGTTTTATACTTGAAATATTCAAATCATCCAATGTAGCTTCACTTTTCAAGTTTTTGATAATGTTTAAGATTTCGATTTCCTCTACTGGTTTGAATGATAGTTGTGAAGTGATATTTTCATGAGTATCGTTTTGATAATGTGATATGACATCTTGATCAACTGTCGGTTTTGGTAGAGAATTGACGAAATTATTATTCAGCTCATCTACACCCGCCAGATTGTCAGGAATCATATGATCACTTACTATTTGATGTAAGATTGAGACTATTGATCGAAGTCCACATTTTAGAATGCTCTGTGTTGACGAATATGTGTATCAAAATTGACTGACTCCACTTCATCCTCGGATGTACAAAATCACCCCTGTTAACTTGAAATAAAAAAAAACCGTGGTGCGACAAATTTTCTCGCATTCCATTCCATTTTAGGCCTCCCTGTATGTTGATGTGACATGTCCATCATGCCAGCGTGTCATTGAATCGGATAAGCAACACAACTCTTAAGAACGTCATCCGAAGAAGAAAGAGCCATTTCAATCTGCAGATTGTGTGCTTGTACTCTCAGCAGGACCGTCGCGAGACACCTACGACGTGTCTTCTCGAAGTTATGAGACAGGCAAGCATTTCCATAAGACGTGGGTAGATAAACTCCCCACAATATTTTTTCAGTTGTCCTCTTGTAATTGCTAGCAATTCAACCGATCGCCTCGCGGACGAAAATTATGTAAGTATGTTGTACTTGTCGCTGGTTTTATTGACTCGGTTTCAGATGGATATACAAAAAAGAGCGCGTAAGTATTCATTAGAGTAAAGGACCCCGCACGAAAACACATCTAAAATTGGCTCTCGGTCAAATTAGTTGAAATTTTATTATGTTATAGTGGAATGAGTAATTAGGAAAGTGTGCGAGTTTCAATAATTTTGTATGTATCGTTTCTGAGCTATAAGCAGCCAAAGTTCGAAAAAACGTCGGAGTTGGGTAGGGTTGACAAAGGAAAAAATTGTTTTTTTCTGTGACGGGAAAAAAGTTTGGCATTTTATCTCTGTTGACAGGTAATAAAATATAACTTTTTATGAAATTACTTTTTTCCCCGAGAACCGTGAAAAAAGTGGGTACTTTTTCCCGGATATATATACACATAATATATATATATATATACAAATAAGATAGATATTTGATTAAATCGTCGTTTTTTCCCTCACAGAAAAAAATAGTGTATCATACACGGGAAAAAGATTAGATTTTAGCTCTCGGATTTTTGTCTCCCTCGGCTTCGCGTCGAGAGACAACACAACCTGGAGCTCAAATCTAATACTTTTTTCCCTTGTATAATAAATAACTATTGTTAGTCGAAATAAGACAAATTCAGGATGAAAATGTGTTTATCGGAACTCGTTTAACATGTCCAATTATATAACGTAATTAATGAAACTACATTAGGGTGTATACGGGGCATAATCAGAAAAATCCTTTTTTTTGCTAACACTAGTCCTGAACCAACAATTTATATTTTGGTAAAATATCATAGTTTCAGTCTATTCTAGGCGATAAAGTTTCTTGATGACTCTCTCTGTTTGAAATATAAATTTTTAATATTTTGGATTATACCCTTATACTGAAAACAATTGACAGATCGTTTTTGAATACAAAAAAATATTTATTGCCACTGTTGATTGACCAAAAGATACGGGGATTCTCTGGTGAATTAGGTTATTCAATATTACCTTCCATTTAGATACAGGGTGTGTTTAATTTTTTTATAGGTCATTTAAAATGTTCTTATTCAATATCTCAAAACTGTTTCGTCAATTTGGACATAATTTTACTCTCACTATTATGAAAGTGTTGACTATTGAATATGAAACTTTGGTTACCTTTATATGTTGTGTTGCTAAGATATGCATTTTTTAAATTCACGGTATTACGATTTAAGGGGTTGCTACTATCGATTAAACAAAACTTTAGGAGACCTTATGATAAACTGAATTTCATTACATAACATATCGGATTGTTTGATACTATAAACAACACAAACTACACTCAACAGTAAGAATAACTCCCAAGAGGTTATCTCGAACGATGGAGAATACCTCCCAAGAGGTTATCTTGAACGATGGAACGATGGAAAATAGCAACTAAAGTTTGTCTTTCAGCCGCATATGATTCCACAACAGATTTTATGAATATCCCATTCATATTTTCGAACAAAAATCAAAGTGTTACATCACGTTCTTCCCTCGGTGCTTGTTTTCAAATGCATTTTTGATCCCTCATAACATGATTTCCCTGTTTTAACCTTACCATCATATTCGTCACATCTAAATCTACTCAATATTCGTCTTTCGTCCTTCTCATCTTCAATGATGTAATTATTCATAAACAAATTGCGCTAATGGTAAATAATTATTGTCAATAATTGCGTCAAGAAACTATTTCCCATATAGTGTATTTCATGTTATTTATCTATTTCTTTTCATCAGTTATTATCCTATTATCACAGGTTTTCATTACTTGACGCTGGGGTCTCAATCTGCCTACTATCCAAGTCTCGCCACTGGCTCAGTTGTTACCGAGTCCAGTTCACAACTTTCTTATCAATACATGGAAAACATGGACAACACAACATGGATATATTCGGAAATTGAATTTTCAATCCAGTTTTTCACAAAAAAAAATCTCAAAAATGTCCCAAAAATCCAGTTACTTCGAAGCAATTTTTTCAAAAAAATATTACAGAACATACAGTTGTGTGCATAAAAAAATCGTACAGCAGAAAAATTCGTATAGCAGTTATAGGCTATTTTGAGTCAGGCTTGTCAATATTAACTAAACTTCTTATCGACTTTGACAAGTAGTGTTAAAATTTAATGAAACTTATTTTGTCAGTAACGCGCCTTCAACATTTTTCTAGTGCAATTAGTGCTATGCCTCAGCTAGATACCATACAAATCTTGGACTTTTGTATGCAAATAACTGTACATAGACAACGTTTCACCTTTCTTTTGATACCAAATTCATTTCGATTAGATGAAGATTTCTTCAAATTTTAATACCACTGCAGGTACCTCGAAAAGCATAGTGAGGTGCTGCCGCAGACATAGGTACATAGAATCGAACGTCCTCTAGAACCGTTTTTGAGTTATCGACTTTTTTACCCTTAAAAACATCCCATATGAAATCACGCTTATGGCCTCTTAATATCCCGAACATACATATTATATCATCGATAGACTAGTCATATCAAAAATGTGTTGTTTAATGGAATTTCAGGAAATTATTTTTTTATTATATTTTTTATTCATCAGGAGATTTCGAGAATATTCTGATCAGAAGAAGTTAGGAGTGCTGTAATTGAAGTGGTGGGTTGATTTAACGGCATAATTTTCAATTTTTGTCCACCCATTACTTTTTTACTGATGGATGCATTCGTACGTAACTTTGACATAATTTAGTATCCTAATTAATGTGTACCTAATGAAGAAAATAATTCCAATCAATTGACGAATGTATAATTTACGAGTGCTTCGATTTAAAATGGGTTACACTCAAGGGCGCTGCCAGTAAAAATTTCAGGGGGAGGTAGTTTTTTTTATCAAAAGTCGGAATTTTATTATTTTTCGACTTCGATGTCGGAATTTTATTATTTTCCGAAGTCGGAAATTAGTGAAAAATATTTTTAAAAAATTATATGGCCCTTCTACGCCTTCGTACTCAACCCTTACGCCATTTCAAAAAAGATAAACATTTTTTACATCAAACGGTAGTTTGTGAACTACCATTCTACCAAAAAAAATTGGAAAAAAATTCAATTCATTCACAAGTTAACAGAGGTGGGGTTACTATATGAAAAGTATTGTCAACTATTGTTGTATAACATATTTTCTCAACGAATGCATTGAAAGTAAAAAAAGTGTTTTTATTACATTACCACAATTTTTGTTCTGAAAAATAAAACAAGTTCTACGAATATATTCTCCTGGATATTTGACGAGGTCAATAAACTTCAATCACCTATATTCTATAGCATCCTCCTTCAAACAAACCCCATCAACAACATTCGACAGATGCAATTACTGCACTGTCAACTATTAAAAATATCTCACCGATGTATCATTCCCCAAACTCTTTGATCCCACCTAATACCTCGTGAAATGACATCGAATTGGAAATCAAAATACCCAACAACGTCAGTGTAAATCAAAGCGACGCGAAGGGTCCGTCCCAATTTGGGGCAAAATCGGTATTAATGGCAGCAGGACGATAGGAAGAGCGGTGCGGATAATTCCTGCGAGACAAGGTGAGCTCTTTATTTCAGTTATCCTCTTGTTAGAGTGTCACATCGCGCCCGCTTGCAAAGTGCCGCTAATGGCCGCTGATAAATGGCCCTCTTGTGAGATTTTCACCCAACTCGTGCCACTACGTCGACACGCCTTCTCAAAACTAGCTTTCCCGTAAATCTGATTATTCGAACTTATTTTCACACATTCACGCCAGATGGAAAGACGATCAAAAATATTAAAGTTTTTTTTTTTCAGCTCATACAGTAGCTGTTTAATTATTTATTTTTGGTATCTTCATAGTGAATAAAGACGCTTTATTAAAAATGATTATTCTTGGTGGCGTTGAAATAAAAATGCACACTGAATTTTGACAAAAGATTTTTTTTCTAGCTCACAAAAGAAAAACTAAAATATATACCTTGTGAGTTTGAGAGATGGCGCACCACGTTTTTTTTTTATAGTAATGATTATAATGACATAAATTTATGATGTTACTGAACCATTCAAATGTGAATTTTTTAAATGAAATCGAATTCTATAGCACTTCTGGTTTCGCCGAAAATGGTCTAAGTTTAAGTTGTTTAAATGGAATAACTTATATACTACAGTTCTGAAATCTAGAAAAAATTCTGAATGTAATGAGATGAATTTGTTATTTAATTTTTTCGATTCATCTGAAATTGACCGAAAGATTCACATATATGTTAACAATTTAACAAACTTATGAAAAATGTGATTTTTTTTTATATCTAACAGAAAACACCTACTTCCCCGGCTAAAGCCACGCTGGACATTGAACTACATCTGATAGATATTGTGAAAAGACTCTAACTGAAAAAAAAATCGCATTTTTATTCAGATAGTTGATTTTTTAAATTATCTCCAGTTTTCATTGAACATTCATTAAATAAATTAGATAGGGAAAACGTAATTCAAAAATATCACTCATAGAAATCGTTCATTCCATTGAAGCAAGGTTCGCTTCTCTAGCATTTAATTCCCAAAACATTTTTGTCGACGAAAATCTATTTCGCTTTGCCAAGCTCATGAGCATTTCGCACAATGCATGTCAACTATATGGGATTTTCACCTATCCTCCTCAATCAAGCAAAAATTCAAGAAATCATTCATTTCTTACTTTATGGTCCTCAATCAAGCGAAAATCCAAGAAATCATTTATTTCTGAATGTTCAACAATAATTAAATAAGGCTTTTTAACACTTTTCAAATTGCGACAAAATTTTATACTACCTTTTTTTTTAAGTTTGTAGAAAAATGTGTTTGCATCTCGTGCGCGAATACTTCGGTGATCTCGACTTTTTTTTAACTCGGCTTAGCCTCGTTAAAAGTTCTCGATCACCAAAGTAGCATTTCGCGCACTAGATACAAAAATAACAATTTTCTTACTTTTCAGTTCAGTATGGGTACTTTATAACCATAAACTTTATTTTGAATTTTCTGTTTCAAAACAAAATCATGACAATGCTGTTTTTTCTCTCCATGATCCTATTGTTGATACTTAGAGCCTAGTCAATATTATTTTCACTTGGTAATAAATTGTCTTCCACTTTATATTTTTAATGACTCTGAACACCATTCATTTGATGTTTTAAGTAACCATAGGACAGGACAGGTGATTTACTTACCCTGCCTAATTGAATTTATGGAATGCTTCGTACGAGTTCAACCAGTATAATGGCAATGCGAGCTATCATTCTCTATATCGTTTATTGTTAAATTAGAGCTATAGAGGTCTAGTTGAACGTTAAATGAGTCTGGAAGTCATCTTGCCGAGTAGCGTTTGGCAATTATATTGCCGCTGCGTAGGTACACACTAGTTTAATTAAATCGGCAATTGTAATTCGCCAGCGTCCGGAATAATCTGATATTGTGATCGCGCTTCCATCCACTCACAGTCTCTCCAGTTTATCAATTTGCATTCCATTGGGAAACACTGCTGCACGTGGAAACATCGCCCAGGCCGAATTTTGATTCGATTCCGGACCTGGGGACATCTTAGAGAAAATATTTTAGAAATATTTGACAAGTATGAACTAGAATAGAGGACTACTATTGCTCCCTATAATAGTTCAATAGGATGAGATAATCTCTGTATGTTTTATCCAGATATTCCGAACATACGAGGGACGACAAGAAGAACGTCATCTAACATATTTACAGGAAGTCCATTATAGAAATAAAATGAGAGTATTGTGAGTAGCTATTTTTATCACAGGAATTCGGCAGAATAATAAAAATATTTATATACCGAGTGAGTCGTTTTTTCTTTGATGCATCGTAACATTCTGCGATCTTCATATTTTTAGTGATTCAATAGTTACATGCTATCACACGTTAGAAGGTAAGGGTTACGTCTTCCCTTCCTCGCAAAAGTTTCTCAAAAACTTCTGAGGATTGCTTGTAAGGGCACAGCCGGTTGACGGAAATGACAATTTCAACAACAATTTGTTCAATTGCTTCAGCCTCCTTTCAATTAAAACATCTTCGATCGTGCAGGAAAAATATCCAATCAGTATCAGTGAAGCGATATCTGGGAGTGAGTAGCTCAAGACAACTGTATCCCGAACGCAGATAACTTTTATTGTCAATAGGAATCTATCTATTTTGAGTTTCTTTAATTTCGGTATTGACAAAATATTACAAAATATTCGGTTACCTACAGGAAATTCGTGGAAATGTCCTAACCAAAGAGGAATCGAGTGGCGATTTTGTGAACAAAAGAAGAAACGTCTAGGATCTCTCTAGTAGACTGCTAGCCAAAACAAGTCTGCTACTATAGGATAAATAAATAATGATGCCATGGTTGTCAATATGCTGGATTATTTAAACAAAAAGGATAATATAACCAAATTTGGCGTAAATGTTATAACTAAAAAATAATAGTTTAAAAAACTAAACAACACGCTTTACTTCCCATAGACTGAAAAGTAAAAAATAATTGACAATTTAATTTCTCAAATGTAAAAAAGCGTGGGAGCTTTCGATCTATATTCTCATATTTTTTAGTTTAATTTAACAATACAGAGCGTTCAAGAGCCCAAGAGAACTTTATCAAGCTTTTTTCACGCTTTTTTTACATTTGAGAAATTGAACTGTCAATTATTTTTTACTTTTTAGTCAATGGGAAGTAAAGCGTGTTCTGTATTTTTTTTCTTTTATTTTTTTTACTAAAAAATCGAAATCTTCGACCCCGAAAACCATACCAATTTTGAATCGAATCTGACCATAATCACAATACTCGTCCATCATCTTGGAATCTTGAATTCATAAATTTTTACGAAAAATTCATAATCTCTGACCCTGACAACCCTCACACACTAATTTTCAATCGAATCAGACCATAATGACATCTTGGAGTCGCCATCTTTAATTTATGAATTTTGACAGAGAATTCGAAATATACGACCTAAAAAAACCTCACATACCAATTTTGAATCGAATCTGAGCATAATCACAAATCTCGTCCGCCATCTTGGAGCTGCCATTTTGAATTCATGAATTTTGATAAGAAAATCATAATCTCTGACTCCGAAAACCCTTATATCCCAATTTTGAATGGAATCGGACCATTATCATCACAAATCTCGTCCGCCATCTTGGAGCCGCCATTTTTTTTTCATATTGTATTGTCACCGGAACTATGAACACCTGCCAAATTTCAAATCATTCCGGACGTCTGGAAATGGGTGAAAATCACGCCCTAAGGAGTCGTTTACAAACATACAAACATACAAACATACAAGTGAAGCTAATATAAAGCGTGTAAAAAAATTTTTAGTAATAAATATTTTAAGTGATGTATGTAATAAGTGTTCATGGAGAAAAGAATATGGAAAACAATTTTGGTTTTTGTTATAATTCATCTAAAATTTTGTGTTACATATACAGTGACCGCCAAAAAGTATGTACCCTATGAGAAAAAAGTTTATTATTAGAGTATTAAGAAAATGATTCTTGGGAAAAGTTTGTGCATGTCCGATAACCTAAAAATCGATTTTGACACATGTCACGTGATCGCTGGTATGGCGGCAAATTGAAAAAAATTACTATGAGAACGCAAAAAGTGGGGTAAAATGGCAAGATATCAAAAAAAGTGATTTGAAAAAGTTGCTTAGAATTAAATTTTATACACATATACGAAGTTTGAAAGAATAATGAGAGAAAATTGAAAATAGAATTTTTTTTTAAATATTTTTCTAGCTGTATAAAAATATCAAATTATTATCATATGAATAGCTTGACCATACTGAAATATTTGTATTTCAACGATAAAGACAAAACTTTCTCATTTTCTCTACATCAGTAAGCACTAAATTAAAAAAATTGGATTTTGTTAAAACCCTGGCTGTTACATTGGTTCGTATCTAACAGTTATATCAGAATTCCACGACCATTGTGATGACATGACACTCCAGAAACATGATGTTTTCCAGATTATAATCAAGTTTCGATGATAATCGTGCCAGAGCGTTTCACTTCACATGCAATGTTGAAAACTCAAGCCTCTTTAATTTGACGCACTATTTTTAAGATTATGTGCGAAGTGAAACGTTCGTGCACGATTATCATCAAAAATTGATTATAATCTGAAAAACACGATATTTTTGGATCTCCCTATCATCGCAATAATAGTAGAATTGTGATATATCTATTAGATACGAACCAATGTAACAGCAAGGGTTATAACAAAATTCAATTTTTTCAATTTAGTGCTCTCTGGTGTGGAGAAAATGAGAAAGCTTTGTTATTATCATCGGAATACAAATAGTTCAGTATGGTCAAGCAATTCATAAGAAAATAATTTGATATTTTTCTACAGCTAGAAAACTATTTAAAAAAAATTGCTGTTTTCAACATTTCCACATAATTTTCTTAAACTTTGTGCATGTGTATAAAATTGAATTCTAAGCAACTTTCTCAAATAACTTTTTTCGATATCTTGCCATTTTATCCGACTTTTTGACTATTCATAGTAATTTTTTTCAATTTGCCGATATACCAGCGATCACGTGACATGTGTCAAAATCGATTTTTAGGTTATCGAACATGCACAAACTTTTCCCAAGAATCTTTTTCTCAATACTCTAATAATAAACTTTTTGGCGGTCACTGTATATAACGCTAGGACTTTTAATGATTGTGTTTTGGAATTCGCTATTAGTGTGAATATATTTTGGCTCTTTTCCGGGTTTTGCCGTGGTCTTTTTTGGTTTAAATCTCCAAACGTTTCAACTGCAGCTGCGGCAGTCATCTTCAGTGGCGTGGTCGAAGTACTCTTCTTGACGTATCAACTGAAACAGTTTCAGACGTCACGGTGCAGATATGGGGAGTCATGCATGTTCCGACGGGCAGAGCCCTCTCGAACAGTATAGAGTTCGCAAACATTTCAATCGGTATGAACAGCTAACGCCATCTACCAAATAATAGGGAAGACATTAGGCCGTCTAGAAGGATACGGGGAAATCTAGAAAAGTTGGGAATATCTATTCCCAGCTTGGAAGATTTGAATAGTAGCAATAAATACTTTCAGTCCAGTTAGTAGTAGTATAATAAATAAACGTGTTTTCATTATATACTGTTAAATAAATTATTTATTTATAAATTGTGATAATTCTTAACAATATATTTTGATAATTCACTTACTAGCGTATATTTACTAAAGGATGTGAGAGACGAAGGATACTGGTATATCGGAACTATGCCAAAACATTTCCTGAAAGGCCTTTTCCTATAAAAAAAAATTACCTCAAAAATCTTCAGTAGGCGAAGGACAAGATGGGCAGATGATAATATTGTTAGTACATGCCATGAAATTGAGCCTGTTTCTCAATTGTTGAAAAATACTCGCAAAAAGAGAAAAAAATTATATCAGTTTCACGACCAAATCTAATAGGGAAATATAATGCAACAATGGGATTTGATACACCAAAAATTTAAGGAAGGTATCACATAATAATTCAGTCCAAAAAAATTGTGGAAAAATCGTCACTCAACTTTTGTTTTGGCGACAATTTTAAATATGGCATTGTGGCAAAAAAAGCTGGAGGACCATCCTCCGATTTTAAGGACATCAATGAATCAATATACTTTATTGTCCAAGAAAAAATATTTTTATTGACGAAGCTTTTTGTAATCTAATATGAGTATCCATTTGAATTTGAAAAATAGTATTCTAGTATATAAATACAAAAATTCATCACATAGAGTTAGTGAAAACCACTTTCTTGTATATACCTACATACTGGTCGAGTGAAATTCGAGTAGATGTATGGGGATCTCGGAAAGGGTAAGAGCTACAGAGACTAAATGAAATAGTAAAATCGACAATGTCGAAGTACCCTTCACTCCAAATATTTCCACCATGTGGAAAATATGAGGCAAACATCTGACAGAATACTTCCGTGGCTAATACTACGAGGGACATTGTCAATGACAGTGTGGTTCGGACAACATTAGAGTCGTCCTGCCCCAGCCCATTGAATTAAAATCCACTGTATAACTAATATTTCCTCACAAATGAAGCAGCGAATTATAGTAAAAGTCAGTTGCAGCGCCACCCGTGGGGAAACCAACAAGCAATTCTCGGTAGCAAAGACACCAGAAAGTGAACAGAGTTCGGGATTTTTGCCGGAGAATATCAAGTAAATGAAATAGTAAAATATACAATGAAGTACCCTTCTCTCCAAATACTTTTACAGAGAGGGTTGAATGGAGGCAAAGTTGCGTATTTTGGAGCTCATTGCTATGATGTTGAGAAATCTGAGCAAGCTCTCTTACTTTGAGAGATATACACGAAAAAACGAACCCCTAACTATAAAATTTTAAAAACGGACCTGGATTTTTTATCACTTTTTTTGAGCTTCAATGGCCACATTTTATCATGATTGTGAATACCACTTGAAATTTTCAGTCGTTTCGATGGTATTTGGTCATCATCAGTGAAAATTGGATGATTTGAAAAATCATGTGTTTCGAGACATCTCTTATTCAAATGATATCTATTAAGTGCATTGTTTTTTTCAAATAAAAAATTACTCTCAAGTGTTTGGAATGTTTACATCTGGATATGTGTATCATTCTACCTTCAACATTTTCGTTTCATTACAGAAAATTGTAAAAATGTACATACATCTTTTGTTTTATCTTACCCTATGATGCTTCCAGTTGATCAAAACCTAATGCTCATTAGTTTGAGATAAAATTGAAAAATACAATTCTGGGTTGTCCTGGAAATCCACATCGATATTGTGTTTACTGGCACCGACCTGATGATTTCTTCCAGTAGGCCATGACGATTGTTTATTTGACAACTGTCATAAATTCGTCAATTATCGTTTCTGTTTCCGATTGGCAATGCCGGTCACAAGGTTCGAGAAACGTAATATGATCATGATTTATTACAAATCAAATAGACATTGTCATTTAGCAGAAATTAGGTACTTTAAGTTATATCCGGAAAGACAGCAGCCGTGCAGAAGCATGTTCAGAAAATTATGTTTGGGAAGGCATGAATCGCAATCAATTATTAGGACTTTCATATATAATTATAATTTGAATGGCAAACGTTATCTCATCTTTTTGGAAACCACTTTATATATTATAGTTTCACTATAATGGGGCACCACCGCATAACAGACCAATCATATGTGGTTTTCTGGATAGATATTTTCCTACCAAATGGATAGTAAATCAAGGAGTGCTTCAATGGCCTGCAAGGTCGCCGGTTCTTACTCCACTCGATTTCTTTCTCTGGGGTACTCTTAATGATCGTGTTCATCAAAATGATTATCACGGCATCGATAATTCAAAGAATTCTGTAATTCACGGATTTTCCAGAATAACTACAAGTGAAGTAAATGCTCCATGAATAGAATTAAAAAAATTATTAGTTTATGTATTGAACAAGAGGGCCGCCAATCTGAACATCTTTCATAAATGGAAAAATTATTGTATGTGGTTTGTGATAATGATTGTTCTTGTTGATCATATATTTTTAATCAATATGTGTGCACGTATCAATATAATTGAATGAAGCAAATTTTGTATTTCGTGCAGAAATATATTTGATAATTAGTAGCAGAGCGCTTTCGACTAAAAAGTCATCATAATTTCTTACTGGTCAGGTGTACAAGAGCCAAAACCATAAAAATATCATACGTCCAAAGGACGATGAAAGTGATTTAAAATTAGAACATTTTAGAACATTATTTACAGATTAAAAGAGCTGGACCAGTATCATCTTGGATAAAACAATTTTTTTATTTACTTAGTATTTATTATTCATAAGACTTTCCAACAGGATATTTAACACATCACCAATAACAGGGAAGCACATGGTATAATAGATATAACAGTAATAGATTACAATTGTGAGTACTCAAAACAAAAAATAAGAAAAAAAAAGTGAAAAAATATTGAAAAAATAGTGAGAGGGCAAAGACGATTCTGAATTGATTGATTTAAGAAACTGAGACAAGGCTCTCAGAGCAGATATCCTAACATCATACAGGGAGAAACAAAATATATCTATATGTTGAAAAATATTATTGTAATTTATTTGTAACATGGTTATTTACTAGAACAGACATGTTTAAATCACTTCCATCGTCCTTTGTATGATGTTTTTTATGGTTTTGGCTCTTGTACACCTGACGAGTAAGCATTGATGATGAATTTTTAGTCGAAGGCGCTCTGCTACGATTTTAATATATTTCTGCACGAAATACAAATTTGTTTCATTGAAATATTTTCATAACTTATTGTTTTTTGTGTATTATTGAAACAGTACTCCATGAAATTTCATGCAAAAACCACTTCAACATTAAAAGACAAAGTTGATGATGAATCAATATTAAACTAGCCATGTAATCGATGATAACGGAGACGTCTCACTCATGCACTAAATATTTCAACAAGAGATGGCCCCCGAAACACATCTCAATTCTCAAAGCATTCAATTCTCATTGATGATGAAACGACTGAAAAGTTCAGGTGATATTCACAATCATGATTAATATTATGACCATTAAAGCCTAAAAAAAGTGATGAAAAATTCAGGTCCGTATTTAAAATTTCATAGTTAGGAGTGGCCCAAGAAAAACAACACCCTGTAGAAAATTTTCGTTAACATATTTTTACAGCCCATTGAAAGGTGCAATGACAAAGGGCAAACAGTTTCTGGAAATCTATTGTATTAAGAGGCCATGAGCGCGATTACATTTGGGACGTTTTTTAGGGCAAAAAAGTCAATAACTCTAAAACGGTCCGTCGTATCGATTTCAAACAAAAACAGGCTTCTGGAGGACGTTCGATTCTATGTACCCTACGTCTAGGGCAGCACCTCACTATGCTTTTCATATATAGTCGAGGTAGCTGCAGTGGTATTTCTCTTCCATTAAAATTTGAAGCAATCTTTATCCAATAGATATGAATTTGGTATCAAAAGAAATGTAAAATGTTGATCTATATATGTTCTGTAATGTTTTTTTGAAATTATTTGTTCATCTATCCAAAAAATTGCTTCATAGTAACTGCATTTTTGGGACATTTTTGAGATTTTTTTGTGAAAAAATGGATTGAAAATTCAATTTCCATTACAGCACGTACGTAGAATTGAACGTCCTCTAAAAGCCTATCCTTGTTTGAAATCGATAAGACGAACCGTTTTTGACTTATCAATTGACTCTTTCACCCTAAAATGCGCCCCAAATATAATCGGACTCATGGCCTCTTAAAGCAGATACAAGTGAAAAATAAAAATTGATTTTTTTTCTGTATATCTCTGAAAGTCACAGGGTAGCTCAGATTTTTCAACATCATAGTAATGAGCTCCATAATTGGCAACTTTGCCTTTATTTAACCCTCTCTGTAACACAAATAAATGCAAGAACGATGTTTGAGAAATGTAATATTGGACTAGGTTCAACACGTAATATGGGTTTTCATACCAAGTAATTGAATAAGTCGTTATAGAGCCTAGCGATATACAAGTGTAACACACTTTTTTGGCCAAACCCTTTTGAGAAATATATAAAAAAAACAGATTGGATAGTTTCATCAATCATAATTTAGAGCAAAAATCATGAGTATAAAAATATAATAATTCGGGCTTTTGAGGGCTAAAGCCAAATTTAAACCAATACCTACTGTGAAAACCATTTCCGACTGGACCGCTATTATTAGGACTATCATTATTAGTTTTATTAGTGTCAGTGTTACCATTAATATTATTATTGTCATCATCCTAATATCTACGATGAAGCATTCTGTACATGTTAGTTCAATAAGATAGGGAACATGCCAGTACGCTATCTGGGTTACTTACGTAAGTAGATAAAAGAGGGACTAAGTATTAGTCATGGATTGAGGCTGACTAGGTTCATTGTAATATAGCAATATGGAATAAACCATTGAACTATTCGCATGTGTTTTATTGTCCGGTCCATCTCAGAAGTGAGTGAAAGTGCAATTACCATGTTTTACGAAAATAATAAAAACATTATGAATAAAGAGACCATATGGAATAGAATTCATCAAATAATTCCGAGCATACTTAGTCTAAATCACCGTAGAAACAAGATATCCTGCAATACCAGGACCACGCTTATTGCTATAATCCTATACAATAAATAATTGGGTCGAAAATCCATCAGAAAACAACTACTTTCCTGGCCAATACCACGACGAACGTTGAATTACATCTAATGAATTTCCGTGCAGAGTCCTACAAGGATGTCTCCGCAATTGCTAGTTGCATGGAAATGTTCATTGAAACATTTGGACCAGCTATAGATCGATTTTCTGGTTTCTTGCCCTCATCAGTATAGGGTAGGTCTCTGGGGGCAATAACTAATGCCTGCAACAAACGATTCAACAAAATCTCCATGTAAAGGCAGAAGCTAAGACACCGCCCGCAGCCTAGCGTTCACTAAACCACGGGCGCCACCTGAACTCCAGCCCCTCAACCAAAGCAATACCCAGAACTTGCGTGATTAATCAAACCACTAATACAAATTAAATAAATCTGCACTGCATTGTTCACAATATACGAACTTCATTAGCAATAGCATTGTTGATATTTCATTACAGAAATATAAAAACCAGTAATGTATTATAGTCGTTTGAC
Organism: Chrysolina haemoptera; assembly: GCA_958298965.1. Lineage (NCBI taxonomy): Eukaryota > Metazoa > Arthropoda > Insecta > Coleoptera > Chrysomelidae > Chrysolina > Chrysolina haemoptera. The sequence continues at coordinate 21,755,046 of OY282597.1, read as the reverse complement.
TATTGAAGAGGAAAAGTTTGACCACTCTTATGAACTAGACACACTTGGAATAGTAGAATCGATTGAAATATCTCATGTGTATTTGTACGGACATTTCTATATTGTGAAAGATTGTGTTGTAGTAAGGTCGAACTTTCCTAAACGCGATCTGCTTCCACCGAGTAGCGAGTCACGCTACTCAAGATTTTGATTTTGACATCAAACATAGGCCAGGTGATAAAATGAGACAAGTCGATGCCCTCAGTCGAAATATACCTACTCCAATTTTTTTTCAAATAGAATGCTCGGGCAGCAACAACTGTCTGAATGCGCTTAGAACGACGAGCTTAAGAGGCCATGAAAGCAATTACATTTGGGTCGTTTTTTAGGGTCAAAAAGTCGATAACTCAAAAACGGTTTATCGTATCGATTTCAAAGAAAGACAGGCTTCTACAGGACGTTCGATTCTATCTACCTATGTTTGCGGCAGCACCACACTATGTTTTTCATGGATAGTCAAGGTAGCTGCAGTGGTATTTCTCTTCCACTAAAATTTGAAGCAATCTTTATTCAATCGAAATAAATTTGGTATAAAAAAAAGGTAAAACGTGTACATGTAGGTACATTCTGTGATGTTTTTTTGAAATTATTTGTTCATCTACCCAAAAAATTGCCTCAAAGTAACTTCATTTTTGGGACATTTTTGAGATTTTTTTTTGTGAAAAAATGGATTAGAATTCAATTTCCATTACAGCACGTACGGGAATTGAACGTCCTCTAAAAGCTTATCCTTGTTTGAAATTTATAAGACGAACTGTTTTCGTGTTATCAATTAACTCTTTTACCCTAAAAATCGCTCATGGCCTCTTGAAAACCAAATGAAATGCTTGGGCACAAATGTCACTGCCAAGCTAAAAAAAATAGTAGTCAGGATGTCCGAGTGTGAAAACCATTTCCGACTGGACCGCTATTATTACGGTTATCATTATCAGTTCTATTAATGTCAGTGTTACCATTAATAATATTATTGTCATCACCAGTACGCCATGTGGGTTACCTACGTAATTAGATAAAAGAGTGACTGACATGGCTTGAGACTGACTAGGTTAATGGTAAAAGGCAGTATAGAATAAACCGTTGAACCATTCGCATGTGTTTTTTTTTCGGTCGTAACACTACCTAATTTCTAAGAGCATGGATACCGATTTTCAGCGGTTATCTATCAAAATCTCTATGAAGGATCTTGACGTCACGATCTGTTTGTTGGGTGTGAATACAAAATCGAGAGCGGATTTAACGGTATGTTGACAGTTCTCTGAATGTCTATAGAATTGTAATGAGCTTAACGCAACCGTAAAGTTTTTGTAAGTGGGTGATTTCAACCTCTCTGGAATAACTAACTCAAAGGAACGGATCATCGAAGGCGAAATCAATCCATTCCGTCATCTGTGAGTATACAGTATCGGAAACTTTTCACCTGGGGTATAGATAAATAGGTAAATCTATACGAGCAACAAGGAATGCAATGATATGATAATACCACATATATAACAGAGACGCACTACTGTGCGCTTATCCTGTTACCCCACCCGACGAATTAACAGCTAACGCCGATATCCCTTCCTCGAGTGAGTAGAGGAGAAATTGTAATGATTTCTCAACATATAGCAAGCTATTCTTTACGCTCTTATGAAATCACCATACCCAAAATGAAAACTTTTTGATACTGTATATAAAAATCTTATGTGCGTGTGTACAACATTGAACTCCTAAACGACTGGACCGATTTCAAAAAAAAATTGTATGTGTTAAAATGGATTCGGAAATGGTTCAGATTCACAATTCGGTCCACTACAGAGTGTTTTTTGAGTTAATTTTTTATAAGTTAAATGTAGCAGCTACTCCTAGCGACTTCGCTATAAAAATTGCGTTGCGAATGTTTGGTAATGTATTGTACGTGTAAGTGATTATATTTTTCTGCATACCCTGTATTGTGCTCCTGCCAATGGAGCTTCATTTAGGCACATCAAATTAATTATATCATGAGAGTTAATTTGATTTATATGCGAAACGCCGAAATTCCTCTTCATTAGTGATGGAATGCCTTTCAGCCAAATCAGTCATATCAAATGATTATGTAGTTGGATCAGTTGTCTCAGTTATGGGGTGTGAATGAAAACTAGGGCTTACGTTCAGCACTATATGTATAGGCTGAAATTTTGGAAAGGGCGTTTTCAATAAATCTGATTTTTTTAAACCACTTTCAATAATCATCGGAACACACAACGAGTGTAACAATTCCTTCATATTAAAAAAATTGTGGCTACCTTTTGGCCCCTGGAAGGTTTATCAGTATCTCCATGAAGTATGGTATCACCATTATTTCTGAATATGAATATGACATAGTCCAATCAAATCTGCACAAGCGTATTGAAAAATATACTGAGTGTCGCATTAACAAAAGTCACTGAAGTAACTTTCTATTACATTCAAATAACCCAGAGAAATAAATATCATTATTATTATTAACAGACTAATTGAATAGCTTCATGATAACAGCTTTTGGTCTGTAATTTTTCTTCAGAGAGTTTTTATCTTTTTTATTAAACACTTTGATGAATGCAAATTTGAGCTTTTCTAACTCAGAATTCCTATTGTAGGTATAATTTATAAATTTTGATGATTGCTGATAATGCAGCAAGTTTGTTGGAGTAGAGCTGTACATCTCTCTTCAAATGTTCGATCGGTACTTAACTGCTACTGATGAACTGAACTAAACTTTACAACACTTGATATCTTGTCATATAGCCGCATATAGTTCCACAACTTTCTGAATTTGTTCTTAAAGTATGCACGTATTATAATTTTTAGGACGTTTTAAAAATGACGACCTTAATGTAGTAGAAAAAACGATATACATACCTCAGGAGGAAAATGCTTTTCCTCTCCGCGGATGGTAGATTTGTAACTGTTGTTGATCGTGGAGTAAAAAAAAACAAAAAACGGGGTAAGATTAGTAATAAAATATCGTTTGGTTGAACCAATAACGATGAAGCTGTAGCTAAATCAATTATAAAATCAGATATCAAACCAGCAAAATACAAAAAACTATGATTCATTTATTAATCTGTCCAAATGTACATAAAACGTTTTGAAAATTTCAGTGAATATGAATTCAACTCAACTCAACTCAACAACGAAGTTGGTGAGTTCAATTCATTAGAAAGAAGACGTTCTTCTGAAAAACCCATTTTATTTTGACAAGGAAGAAAGTATTCAGAAAAAATCATTCCTGGACCAAATGCTGTAACACAGCATCCTGCCTACCTCTGATTACAGTATCCCAGATTCGTTCCGAATAACAATGAATAATGGATGAAATTGCCTTTGTTCTGGAGAACAAACATCCAGAAAATTAAAAGCATCATATTTCAGTTCAGCCTGAAAGTAGGTATATAATCTTGTAATTAAATTAGAGTGGTATTGTGTAATGTATTTTAAAATAAAGCTTTTCTAATTATACAGCTAAGAAGCCGCGTTGGAAAAGCGAAAACGTAATCAGCAGGAGGAATAAGGCACCAGCTATTATGCAGCAACAATAACCGCGAGGGGGTTGGAAGGTAAGGGAGAAAACGGCATCTTTTCTGTTGTAGAGATTTGTCTAGTTAAATTAGCCCTTGGTTTAATTAAAATAGTTTCAAACAGAATGAGAAAAGCGATGAAAACAAGTAAGTTCTCGTAGCAATACGGCTTTATGTATTCAAACTGTGCCACTATCTTCTTAATTTCCGCCTTTGAAATAATTTCCTAAAATTACCGGGGATGGTCAACCATTATATTCTTCACGACGGCGACGTTATCTAGTCGCACAAACAGTGTATTGAATCGCCCTGCCCAGGAGCTATATGTAAATCTTTGAACTCATAACAGCTTTTACAAAATTGTTTTTTCTTTAACAAGGTTAGAATGAAAACTCGATGCGAGGAACCACGAGCATGAAGAATTTTTATTATAACCGAGAAACAGACTATGCTTTCTCCACGATCAAAAATTTTAATTGAATGGAATGAAACGCATACAACTATTCATGAGAAATAACTAACCATGTGTTTACCAAAACTATTTATATACTACAAAAAATATGTGCATAAAATGTCAATAAGTATGTGAAATACACCCAACAAAATTTTCATCAATAATAAAAAATTTCAATTTTAACCAAAAAAAAAGAAGAAAGTAGTTTGCTCCCATTCTGGTTTGAACTCGCGACTTTTAGTACGACACTTTCTTGGCTACGCGGCTTTCGCACAAATAAAGTGACAAGTGGTATATTGAACTTTTCCACACTAATAATACTTCTCTGGTGAACAACTGCAATGGAGTGCTATTACACCCACCCCCGACTTCACTGAGTTATTTGGTCGGAGCCTACCCCTAGAACCTAGAACCACCAATTTAACCGAATGGTTTGGGTACAGCCTGCGGAGTTCAAAGGGAAACTCTCGATATTTCGTCCGTTTTTCCTCCCCTTTTCGGACGATATTCGTGCCACTAGCAGAAAACGAATATCGTCCTACTTTGATGGTCGAGGATCACTACACTACAGGCTTATTTGCTTGTATTTGCCTGAGGGTGGGGAATGGGTAGTTCCTCTCATTCTCCACAACGGACTCAATATCCCACGGAGCATGAGGCAACACCGGTGTCTCGTCTATACCGTATGAGTGTCGTAGATGATAGTACAACACTCAGACCGCATAAACTTGACACGCGGACAGGAAATGCATTATGGTCTCAGCAGGAGCCCCACGACACGCTCTGCATCCAGTGTCTGGGACCTTTATACCCATCACGCGACTACTGTAAGTAGACCAGAGTGTTGAAGACACCATCCTGGCAGGCCATTATGAATCCCTCGGTCTCCAACTTCAGCTCACTTGACCTGAGAAAAGCGAAGGTCAGATTTTTGGATAAGCCAAGGTTTTCGACGTTCTTTAAGAAGACCCCATGCCAATTGGCTTATCCTTATGCAGCTGCAGGGGTAGTCCTGTCTCCGCTGCTTTAATGAGTCTTGGGCTAAAAAGGCTTCAACTCGGTGACAGAGCTTGGATTAACCAGTTCAAAGTCGAAAACGAGACCAAGTTCATCGGCTGCACAGGCTTCTGCCTTGAAAAGAAATGCTCCGATTCCTGCTTTTTCGTGGTCACAGACCAAGCAGAGAAGGGGATCTGAACTCCTGATAACTTAACAGGCTCCAACCAGCACCATTCTGTTATGTAGACACTACAAACTCAAAATTCCACGACCTCCCTGCCATCTTGGAAAGTAAAACCGTGGAACGGACGATTTACTAGTATTATTATTGTTAATATTATTATTTTGGGAATTTTCCTTGGTTCAATATGTATTAAGAATGACTGTTTTTCCTTCAATATAATACTTGGACCCTGTAAGAGGAACCTTTAAGAATTCAATTTGCATCGGTCACCGGGCGAGAATGCGCAACGCGTATCAGTAAGCCATCGAACCTGGACAAGAACAGTCAGTCCCTCCAGTTCTTACATTTTAGAGTGTTACTACTCAAGACAGAAGAGCACCACCAAAAAATCAAAATGCACCACTACATTACACATTTTTAGGCATTTGAAATAATTTAAACGTTTTTTCATGAATAGCCCAAATTTCATGAGTGGAATAGTCCGTGTAAGTCAACTGAAATAATTTGATCGCCCTCGTACACCCAGAGAGAAGTATGTTCTTAATTTCCGTCTTGTGAATGATTATTTTCTGAAATTACCACACCACGTCGTTGTTATATTCGAAATGACAGCTGCAATTATGTGACGTCGTGAATTTAATATGCGTGATGAAATAATTAAATTTGCACGCTCTCGAATTAACACCCACCGCATTCGAGTTTGCGATGTCTGTGTGTATTTGCCGTGCATTTGTCAACGGAGCGGTCGCTGCTCGATTTGATTTCCGGATTCAGAGATCAATTTGATTGTTAAAAAATCACACGCTAAACAGTGCGGCTTTCAATAGTTCCTCCCCCTGAACTTTTGAACGGTTCGATGTAGAAACATGGAAAAAAAACGTTTCGAAGCTTTCACCGATACTACTTTTTGAAATAAAAAAAATAATGATTGCCCGACAGGGGGAGCGGGGACACACACCAACTCAAAATTTTTAAATGGTATGGGGGGTCAAGTGTCACATCGTTGAAAAGGGAATTCCATTCTTTTTTTAAAACCATGCATCTTATTTTTTTAATTTCGTTAATATTTTTTTTGCAATTCAAAATCGATAAATCAAATATAAATGCGGATCTGAATTAATACTACTCATATCTCGAATAATTTGAACGGTTTGATGTGGAACAATGAAACCAAAATGTTTTTGAAGGGTATTACCAATACTACTTTTTGAGAGAAGAAACATTGCAATTACTCGACAGATGGCGTTGGGGGTAAATTTCTCAAAAATTTCGAAAGGCATAAAAACCGAAATTGGAAAAAAAATTATGAACAAAATTCAAAAATATTTAAATGGTTGTAAAGATAATTGAATTCTCTTTTCAACGATGTGACACTTGACCCCCCCATGCCATTTAAAAATTTTGAGTCGATGAGGCCCCCCGCGCCCCCTGTCGAGCAATCACCATATTTTTCATTTCAAAAAGCGGTATTAGTGAAACCCTCGAAACAGTTTTCTTTTTTCATGTATTTACGCCAAACCGTTCAAAAGTTAACAGGGGGGACTATTAAATATATAATGCAATAGCAATTTGCAGCAAAAATTTTGGCAGAGTTATTGGCTTCTTCCTAAGCGTTCGTTGCTAGTGTTCCATCTTCCTTGATTAGGAGAAAAAATGAGCTAGAACTGAAATTTCTTTCCCAAGTATTTTTTTTTATGATGGGTGGGATCTCTACAAACTGCTTTCGAAAGATAATTTCCATGCTGGTTAATTGTGTAGGAAATGTTTATACTAACTTTACTATGAGAAAATTAGTGTTTTTTCCCTCTTTCGTTATTTATCGTGACCAGGTTAACCTTGATTCTGGATCTTTTATTATAGAAAGATCATCCATCTACGAATACGTCTGTAATTATACAGAATGGCTTTTAATAGTCTTCCCCCTGTTAACTTTTGAACGGTTTGACTTAGATACATGAAAAAAAAATTATTTCGAGGGTTTTACCAATACCACTTTTTGAAATGAAAAATATGGTGATTTGTCGACTGGGGGGCCTCATCAACTCAAATTTTTTAAAAGGCATGGGGGGTCAAGTGACACATCGTTGAAAAGAGAATTCTCTCTCTACTTACAACCATTGTTTACCAAAAAATTGTTTATCAAAAAATCAGGGGTGGAACCAAAAAAATGTTTCATTTAAAAAAAATATAATTTTTTTTTGTGGTTATTGCAGAAAATATAAGTTTTATCAAATAACGATTTTAATAGGTTGAGAGATAATTCAATTCTCCACAAGAATGATTTTTAGTTATACCTCATGAAATACGCTCGTTTTCTCAGGAAACGTGGTTTAACGCCGACGTCACATTTCATGCTCGCGCTAAACCGCCACTGCAAGTTCAGACAGGGCCGAAAATTAGATTTGTCATAACTTTGCTAAAAATTATACCAGAAGGAAAAGAAAAATTGCATATCGTTCCTGAAGACTTCTACTTCCTCAAGCGAATATCACATGGGAGTATCTGAGTACCCAAAATGTGTTTTTCCCACTTCACATAACCCTTCTTCGATATTTACGGAGAATCCGAAAGTCATGGATATTTAAGTTGATATGAAATAATTATACTGGAGCAGGAATCAGTACCCTCTTTGGAGTATATGCAACGATTTAAGGCTACTGAGACAAGTCTCACTTATTCATGCCAAAGAAAAAACTGGGTTTTACTCTTGCCTCAATTTTTAACTCACCCATAATCCCGGCAATTTCTTCAGTAAATGTTAAAAATAATCGCTGATACACATCCTACATAAAAAATGAAGTATGTGATTTCAAGCTTGAGGTTTGCACTTCACAATAGTGTTATTAAATATATATGTAAATATATATTATATATATATATATATATATATATATATATATATATATATATATATATACATCTATTTATCTTTTTAGCGTCTTTCTATTCAGTACGCTTTCAGCGTCCGAGGAAGTATATTCAACTATTCCGCCTTCAATAGGTGGCAATAGGTTCAAAGAGCACAAAAATGTAAAGTATATTGAAATATTAGTATTGGATCACTCACAATTTAGATTTATATATTCTGCATATTTTTTACGTCCTTTCATTATACTATCATTTGAACGCCCTCAATATACACTACTTTGTTCTATCCTTACTACGTCCCCCCGTATGATTATTGGACGAATAGAATACTTTCGGCGTCCGACAGTGTTGCCATGTCTGGTATTTTGTAACTTAATATATGCAGACGTATTATTCCACATCATTAGGAAATAATGTCATGAGATTCGTGAACCTGTGAAGCGCCATGAAGTGAATAAAAAAGTTTAAAAAAATGAAGAACACGCTTTACTTTAAACTATATTTAAAAAACTATTTTGTTTTTTAATAAAAAATCAAAATATCCGACCCCGAAAACCCCTATATACCAATTTTGAATCGAATCTGACCATAACCATAAAACTCGTTCACCATCTTAGGCCGCCATCTTGAATTCATGAATTTTGACATAGAATTCAAAAAACCCCCACATACAAATTTTGAATCGAATCTGATCATAATAACAAATCTCGTCCGCCATCTTGAGTTTATGAATTTTCACAGAAAATTCATTATCTCTGACCCCACAAACAGTTACATACCAATTTTGAATCGACTATTATCACGAATCTCGTCCGCCATCTCGGCACCGACATTTTTCAAATTTTTCTGGAGAAGAATCATATTATTCAAATTGAAGAATAAATTGATAAAATGTATACAGTATCGGAAACTTTTCATCTGGGGTATAGACAGAAATCTACGCGAGCAAAAAGGAACGCAATGATGTGATAATACCACATAATTAAGAGAGACGTACTACCGTGCGCCTCTCCTGTTACCCCACCCGACGCATTAACGGACCACGTGGCAATGCAACACACCACACACAGATCACGTCGATATCCCTTCATCGAGGGAGTAGAGGAAAAATTGTAATGCTCTCTTAACATATAACAAGCTATTCTTTACGCTCTCATGAAACTACCATACCCAAGATGAAAACTTTCCGATACTTATATATAGAAAGCCGCCCAAAGTTTTCGAATACGAAAGTGGCAATAAGCTTTTGAATCTAACTCAAATCTCAAGAAATTACTTTTTAGTTTTTAGCGCCTTCGAATAAAAGCTTGTCTTTAAATTTTTTTTTTAATTATATCATTCTGTGCTTTTTAGTTAGTACGCATTGATCTATGCATTTCAAAGAAAGCATGGTTATTACAGGGGCCGTTTCCTGTGAGTTTTGAACTATCTAGCTCTTCACTGAGGAGGCCACCTAAATATTCACTCGTCCGCCATCATATGAATTTTAGCAAATTATTCATGATCTTCGACCCCTAATACCCCACGTACCAATTTTGAAGAGAATCAGACCATGATTACAAAACTCGCTCGCCGTCGTGGATTTATGAATTTTGATAAAAAATCTATAATCTCCTACCCCAAAAACCCTCTCCTATCAATTCAGAATCGAATCGGACCATAATCACAAAACTCGTCCGGCATCTTGGAACCGCCATATTGAATTCATGAATTTTGACAAGAAAATCATAATCTACGACCCCAAAAACTCTCACATACAAATTAAGAGTCAATCGGACCATAATCACAAAACTCGTTCGCTATATTGGAGCCGCCATATTGAATTTATGAATTTTGACAAAAATTTCATTATGTCCGACCCCAAAAACCCCCACATACCAATTTAGAATCGAATCGGACCATAACTACAAAACTCATCCGCCATATTGGAGCCGTCTTTTTTAATTTTTCTCTAACGAAAATTTCATAATGCATTGTCACCGAAATTATGAACACCTGTCAAATTTTGAATCAGACGATTAGAAATGTCTTATATTTGACTTGCAAGATTTGATTAGAAACGCACAGACACCGTGACAGGTGAAACTAAATAAAAGCTTGTATTGTAATGAAAATGGAGTTATTTTCCGTTTAGTATGCAGTATTCAAGTCTACCTACTATAACATACATTTTGGGTGTGGTGCATATCTCGGTGTGATATTCTAGAAATACAAGAAATACTCAACCAGATGTTCAAAGTGAAATCTCACAAGACTTCCATAAAAAAAATCAAAATGGTGTTCAGGGTCGCCATCTTGAGATATATAACAATAATATAGTTTTGTCAATCCATTGGGGGGCATTTACGATCCAATAAAAAATTGATAAAGTTGTATGATATTCATTTGATTTTTTTCATATACAAATTACTATTTTCGGCAACCGTCCGGGAAGAACCTACGTTCTGGACGGTTTTTCTTTCAGAAAGTAGCACTTCCCGCTCCAGTCCAGGAAGTACGTACTTCCCGGACTAGGCTGAGAAGTGCTCGAATTTTAATGTGAATATTAATCTGAATAAGAATTAGAATGTTTCTCTTAGTACCTATCTTCTGTTCAAATTTCAATATATAATACAAATAAAAGGACTAAAATGTTCGAAATTTTGTCCTACAAAGAAATATAATGAATAAATTATTCTAAGAGCCGGAATATAGGTCGACCTTCACCCATCTGTTAACCGGATGAAACATACTTTTTATAGAGCTACATAAATATACAAATACATCTATAAAGGCTTGCCTACCAAAATATGGTCCATACTATATAACGTGAGTTTAAAAAATTTGCACCATATGGAAAACTTTTTTATTATCGATTTTTCAGAAAATTTTAATCCCCATAAAAATTAGTGCATGGCAGACTACTTGCATATCTATGAGTTGTCAAAATTTCAAATTTCCAGTGTACAGGGGAGAACAAAAAATAGGAATTTTGATCAGGTGTAAACTACCCCTTATTTTTGACATTATAAAAAGTGCATTCAAAGAGGTTATTTAGAATTGAAAACAATATTCAAATTTGGAATCGCAGCCATGGTAGTTTACTCTTGATCAAAATTCATTTTTTTGTCCCCCCCTGTACACCGTTAGGAAATTTATAATTTTTATAACTCGAATACAAGGATTCCGCAATGCACCAATTTTTATGAATATTAAAATTTTTTGGCCCGAATCGATAATAAAAAAGTTTCCATGTGGTGGCAAATTTTTTAAACTCACTGTGTATAGTTTGGACTACATTCAGATAGGCAAGCCATTAAAGGTATATTTGTCTATTTATTAAACTTCATAAAACGTACGTTCCACGGTTGCGGAAAAAATAGTGTACGCAACACGTCTGAAAACAGTTTTTTTGGACCCGCTGTGATTCAACAAAGCGTACAAGTTATATAGACAAGGGGCTTCATTGTCTGCTGTGAAGTTTCTCATATCTAATCCTTTTAGAGGAAAATCAATAGTGACCTTTTATTTTTCTCTAAATTTTTCTGTTTGAGAAAACCTTTTTAAATGGATTACCAAAATTTTTGGGAATTTATGAATCAATAGAGATTTTGTGCTTTTTCTTCTTCCTGTGCAAATCGAACATGTCATACTAGATACATTTTGCATTTCATCTTGAGTACAGAACTAAACTATTCTTTTTCGGAAACTGAACTCAAATGTTGACTTTTCGTTAAAATCTCAGTAAGCGAAGTGACTCTTTGTTGTTCTAGAACGTAAAAGACGTACAGTTTTGTGCATAAAAGAGTCGTACAAGGCATTGCACTAATTGCGCTGAAAAAATGTTAAAAGCGCGTTACTAACCAAAATAGTTTGAATTTTGACACTACTTGTCAAAGTCGATAAGAAGTTCAATTAAGATTGACTCACAATAGCTTCGTACAGCAATAACTGCTGTACGACTTTTTTATGCACACAACTGTACGATAGTCATGCAAAAAATATCACCTAGATATTTCATTTTGCTTCAAACACGAAATGTCAATTAACAATAACAGATACTCATTTATTAATTTTTTATTCTCATATTAGTTTTAATTCGAATGCAAAATACTGTTGCGTCCTCGAATGCGAATTTTCTTTCATCGTGTATTCATTGTTACCCCACTGAGTCCATCAACGATAAATGAGACCACGTAGAAACCTCCCGAATACAAATGGTGTGTTGCCAAGTGTCCGGACGCTGAAGAATCTCAGAATGTAGTCCACAATAAGTATACAGTATGCGTTTGTAGCGCTGCAACGGACATGACTTGAACTACACGTGAATATATTTTGATCAACTTGTGATACTTTAGCGTCCACATGATGGCGAATATGTAACTCCGTCAAAGTCACAGTGAAACTCACAACCACAGACAGTAATCTGTCAAATACGGAGGTTCGAAAGTAAAATGATAGAGGTCACTAGCAGTTCTTTCACACGAAATAATAAGGGATTACATTTGAGCGTCCGTATACGGACGCATAAAGGTGGGGGACGCTGAAACATATGTAAATTTAAAATGTATGGACGCACAAATGATAGAAAGATATATATATATATATGCAGGATATGAATAAGCGATTATTTTCAACATTTAGTGAAGAGAATGCCGATTTTATAGATAAGTTGAAAATGAGGCAGGAGTAAAACAAAGTTTTTTTTTGGCACGTATAAGAGGGACCTGTCACACTACTTTAAAATTGTTGCATATAGTCCAAAGAGGGTATGGGTTGCTGCTTCAGTATAATGATTCCATATTTACTAAATTATTCATGATTTTCGGATCATCCGCAAACATCTCCGTGAAGTGCGACAAAACACATTTCAGGTACTCAAATATTAGCATATTATATTTGCATGAGAAGGTAGGAAGGAGTCTTCAGAAACGATATGAACTTTTTCTTTTCCTTCTCCGATCATTTTTAGCAGAGTTATGACCAATCAAATATTCGGCTCCGCCAGAACTTTCAGCGGCGGTGAGGGCGAACCTGAAATTTGATGTCGGCGTTCAATCACGTTTTTCATAAAAAAATTTCTAGTAATAATTTTTGTGGAAAATTGAATTATTTTCCACCTTGTTGAGTTGTTTTTCCAATAAATCATATACTTTCCAAGATCATAGCAAAAATTCATTTATATATTTTTAAACGAAAAAAAATATATGTTCCACCCCTGGAATTTTGGTAAACTACTAGCATACCAAGTTTGGTGGTTCTACAATCGATTCTTGTCTCAAAACCCAATCGTACTGAATTAATAGGATTTCCAAAATATCCTGAATTGATATCCATCGAAAATCTATTTGATGTCCAGGTGTTGCATGGGTTACTACAAATTGAAGACAAAGGTACTCTATGTATGGAAAATTGCTCTGTTAGTTTCAATTTACAAAAATTCTGGAAGTAGAAACTCTGTGAATAATTATCGTGGCATTGGCAAATTATCTATTTTCAGCAAACTGTTTGAAAGTATTATCTATGACAGTCTATTTCATTGTCCCAAGTCCTCAATTTCAGAATACCAACACGGTTTTTTCTCCATGCGTTCAATAGAAACAAACTTGATAATCTATTCAGAATACATCTCAAATGCACTAGACAACCGAGCACAGGTGGACTCGTTGTATACTGATTTCAGTAAGGCTTTTGATAAGGTTGACCACAACATCCTTATCTTGAAGCTTGCTAGAATCGGTGTACAGGGAGACCTCTTGAGATGGTTATCATCCTATCTACACAATCGAAGCCAACTTGTGAATCTCAATGGATATAGGTCTGCACCGTTCGTGGTCACTTCAGGAGTTCCGCAGGGTTCACATCTTGGCCCTTTGTTGTTCTCGGCGTTCATTAACGATTTGATAGGGTGTTTTGAACAATCTAATATACTCTTATATGCGGATGACTTAGTGTCATATGGAACCCATATTATACATAAAGTACGATTAGAAAGGCTTCAGAATATATTTGTGAGATTCCTCCATTTCAAAATGACTAATATATATGTAACTAAAGGTATTTGTGAAATTCGTTCCCACTATAAGATATAACTTCTCGAACAACGAAGAATTATCAGTGATTTACTTTTACGAAATATTAACAAACTGTTATGACTCACCAAAATTAGTATCAATGATATCTTATCATGTTCCTCAAAGGTATACCAGGAATAGACAATTGTTAGCGTGCCCCAATTATAAAACAAATCTAGGAAAAAATTCGCCAATTACCAGAATATGTGATTCATTCAGCAAATACTGCAATGATGTGAACATCTTTTCCATATCCTTATATTCCTTCAAAAAAACTGTTAAAAATATTTTTATTTCCTAATGTCACGATAATAAGTAATTTGTTATTCACAAATGAGAATGCCTACTATTTTTCCCGTATTTCATATATTTCTCTTTCATTCTTTCGATGTAATTAGGTGTATTTTCCTATTTTTGTATTTGTTTAGACAAAGACTGTTAGCTCTGTAATTGATCGTAGTAGTGGATGCTTGTATGGGTAATAACCTGTTAGTATCCCAAATTTTGAATAAATAAATAAATAAATAAATAAATATGTATGGAGTCTCTCGTACCAATCCAAACTGCATTCGTTTGTGTAAGAGCTCGTTATCGTATAAGAACCTACTTATACGATAAGGAGGTTCAACAAACATGTGAAAATATGAACGATCGACTATCTAGTGATAGGACAAATTGATACATCAGTTCGGCCGTGTTAGTCTGGAAATGAATATTTTAACGAAGAAGTCCGACAGTCTGCCTAATATGTTAACATATACTCGCGGTTATGAATACTTCAAACAAAACATCTGAATATCTCCGTAACACGGCCATTACTCTGTCCCAGTTTATTTATGCTAGTCATTAGCATACACAGGCCGCATCTAATTACTTGAGTGCATTACAAATTGACAAAACAACTATGAGTTTGCCCCGTGTAGAGTTACATTCTACGCATGAAGATACGATATTGCATTCTAATCAATTTATAACGTAAAGGGTTGTTGTACCACTAAAAAAAATTATGTTTGTTTGAAAAAATGAACAGGATTTTTATAAAATCAATTATGGAATCATCTGCGGCTGAAAGACAAACTTTAGTCACTATTGTTTAATAATTGAAGTACTGCTGGTGTAGTGAAAAATACTAATAGGATCGATAGACTTTTTATTTTCAAAAAGTAAAAATTGTCAATCTTGTTACAAGTTCAGAAAATTGTTGACAGCAACCGCATTCAGATTTTTCAGCTCACTAGAGTGAATTTCGCTGTCGCCATAAATACTCAATACAGAATGATATTTTGAATTATGAATTAACAATAAAGTTTGAACATACACCCCCCTTTGAAGGGTACCTTCAAGATAATAAACAATATTAAGATAAGAGAAAAATTGAGAATTAATGATGATCAATGTGTATATGCATAAAAAATGTTATTTTCACTAATAATGTAAAAGTCATTTGAAAAGATCTTCTTCCAGTGGAATCGGACACAGATGTCTTACAGATCGAGTGATCGTCTTTTTGGATGCTGTCTGGATCGCTGCTACACGGAAAATCTTGTCTTTGGACTGGTGTAAACTAACAATACGACCTAATGGCCATTTGCATGGTGGTTGTTGGTCGTTCCTAATCAAAACCAATGTGCCAACTTTGATTGGAGTGGCTGGATCCTTCCACTTATACTGGTGATGGAGTTGAGATATGTATTCTTTGCTGAACCTTATCCAAAACTGTTGGTATTTTTGTTGAATTTCTTGAAATCTTGATAACCTGTTGCTAGGTACCATGGAAAAGTCAGTATCGGGAAGGGATGTAATGGGACGGCCAATAAGGAAATGAGATGGGGTAATAGGATTGAGATCATTGGGATCGGATGACAAGGAGTACAGTGGTCGTGAGTTTAAGATTCCCTCAATCTGAACGATCAATGAATTGAATTCTTCGTAGACTAAATTTCTATTTACCATTATACGTTTAAGATGAAATTTAGTGCTTTTTACTGCTGCCTCCCACAAACCTCCGAAATTAGGAGCATATGGCGGTATGAAATGCCAATGAATGTTATTTTTTGTGGAATAGTCAGTAATAGAATTTTGATTATCAAATAAAAATTGTCCTAATTCTGCTAATTCGTTTTTTGCGCCCACAAAAGTAGAACCATTATCAGAAAATATGTCTGATGGTATCCCTCGTCTTGAAATAAAACGTTTCAAACATGACAAAAAACATTCTGTTGACAAATTGCCGACGAGTTCTAAATGGATGGATTTTGTCGAAAAGCAAATGAAGACACAAATATAACATTTCAATAAAATAGAACCTCGGCCTGTTTTATTTTTCAATGGAAACGGACCGGCATAATCTATTCCAGTAAATTGAAAAGGTAAGGATGGTTTAACTCGAATATCAGGTAAGTTTGACATGGGGTAAGTAGCCAAGGATGGTTGAAACTTGAAACAGGTTAAACAGAGCTTTACAGTTTTACGTGCCAAATTCCTTCCACCTATTGGCCAATAAGTCTGGCGTACAGTAGCTAATAGCAATTGTGGCCCAGCATGTAACAACTGAATGTGATGATTGCTAAAAATCAATTTAGTAAGAGGATGTTTTGAACACAAAAGAATTGGATTCTTGACATTTTCATCTAGTGTCGTAAATTTCAGCCTTCCTCCTACGCGTAAAATACTTTTGTCATCTAAAAATGGCACTAAACTAGAAAGTTTGTGTTTTGCAGGAAACGTTTTATTTTTATGCAAAATTGATATTTCTTCTTGAAATGATTCTGACTGTGCCAATTTTATTAACTTTTCTAAAGCGTTATTCATTTCAGATAATGACAAAGAATCAAATTTTCTATCTTCTGGTCTTCTACGTAGATTTGATATAAATCTTAGACAATAACTTGTTAAGCGTTTTAGTTTTGTCAAATTAGAGTATCTAAGAAAAAGTGAGGAAGGTTCAATGGATTTACTAACGAAAATATTCAGAGATTTTCTAAGTTCTGGAACTTCACTGGCTAACAAGCTTTCATTAGTGACGGAATGATCAATTGATGAGTATAAAAATTTTGGACCATACCACCATATATGAGAACTCTTCAAATGTTCAGGCAAAATACCTCTAGATGCCAAATCAGCAGGATTATTCTTAGTATTTACATACATCCAATCATTTGTATCTGTTAGTGATTGAATTTTTGCTATACGGTTAGCAACAAAAACTTGTAACTGACAAGGTTCCTTCTTGAGCCAACAAAGTACTATTTGTGAATCTGACCAAAAGTATTTAGGTAAAAATGATATACGAGGCAAAGCATTGAGAACTTGTTGAATCAGTTGAGCTCCTAATAAAGCAGCACATAGCTCTAATCTAGGAATGGTCAGTATTTTCAATGGTGCAACTTTTGTTTTGGAACATAAAAGCTGTACATTGTAGTTTCCTTCAGTATTGATACCGCGTAAATATATACAGGTAGCATAAGCAGAACTACTGGAATCACAGAAGCAATGAATGTCTAATAAGGAATAATTATTTCCCATGACATGCCTGGGAAATTGATGCCATTTAATGTATAAATTTTCAGGTATTGAATCGTCCCAATCAAGTTTAATAGACCACAACTTTTGGATTAGTATTTTGGATACAATGATTACAGGACTAACTAGACCCAATGGATCATATATCTGTGCAATTATAGATAATACTTGTCTTTTTGTAATGTGATTCTTCAATGAAAAAGAATTGATTTTATATTTCAATAAATCATGTTTACCTATCCATTGAATGCCTAATGTTTTTGAACTTTCATATTCACCCAAATTCAATATCTCATTAGAAATGTCAGAATGTTCGATATGTTCTAAAACCTTAGAATTGTTGGAATACCATTTTCGCAATATGAAATTGGCTGATTTTAGTATAGCATCAATAGTTTTGCATCTATTTTGTAATTCAGTTAAATCATTTGAACCTGTCAAAAGGTCATCAACATAAAAATCATTCAAAATAGTCTTTGAAGCCTCTGGAAAACAAGTGAAACTTTCTATTCCTAATTGTTTTAAACATTTAATAGCCAAATATGGAGCTGCTGTAGTTCCATACGTAACTGTATTCAATTGAAAAGTGGAAATATCATCTTCAGGGCTGTCCCTCCAGAGAATTAATTGCAGTGGTCTATGTTCTTCATGCATTAATATTTGCCTATACATTTTTGAAACATCCGAAGAAACTACATACTTGAAATAACGAAATCGAATCAAAATGTCAAAAATATTATTTTGTACTTTAGGCCCAACATATTGAAGATTATTCAAGGACAATCCTGAAGTTGTTTTACATGACCCATCGAACACAACTCTCAATTTTGTTGTGAGACTTTCCTTTAAAATACCATGATGTGGAAAATAATAATGAGGTGCGTTATAATCAATATTTGTTGCCTTTGTCATGTGACCTAAGTCAAGATATTCATGAATAAATTCTTTATATAGAGTGAAATAGTTATCATTAGATATGAATCGTTTCTCTAATAGTTTGAATCTTCGATAAGCAATTTCTTTGGAATCTCCCAAAAGACTAGAAGACTTTTTTAATGGTAGTTTTACTATAAATTGACCATTATTTGCTCGTGTTGTATTTTCGGCAAATAATTTCTCACATTCAAGATCTTCTTTTGACATAGAATTGATATCTGGAATTTCATTTATTTCCCAAAAACGTTTCAGTTGTTCATCTTCTACAATTATGTCTTTTGAAAAATTACAAATTGAAATATTTGAAGGCATTGAAATATTACCTGCAATAATCCAACCCAGTTTTGTATTCTGAAAAACAGGCCCCTTACCATTGAGCTTGATTTGGCCATCCAAAATCAAATCCCAAAAAACGCTAGCCCCTATGAGAATGTCAATATCACCTGGATTGTGAAATTGGGGATCTGATAAATGTATATTTTCTGGAATTGAACATTGAGATATACAGATTTTCTGAGAAGGTATATTAGCAGAAATAACAGGTGTTACAAAGCAACATAACTGTGTTTTGAAATCATTTACCTTCGAATAAATGGTGATTGAAGTTTTTTCAGTTATATTCGATACAACCTGGTTTATACCAATAATTGACAATTGTGTTGGAACCAATTTGAGGTTCAGTCGCTTACAAAATTCCTTTGTAATTAAATTTGACTGTGCTCCACAGTCTAGAAGCGCCCTGCAATGTTGAAAGTTACCATAATTGTCCTTTACTTTGAATGTAACTGTTGACAACATCACTGAGGATTGGTATGTTTCAATAACATTGAATACTTTAGAAGAACTACAAGGTTCTTCTATAGGGTTTGGCGTTATATTCGCTTGCTCTATTTCATTAGAAGAAAATTGCAAAGAATTGTGTTTCATATGAGAACTAGGTTTGGAATTGTCACTTTGATTCTCAGAATTAGTAGCAGCATTGTTTGAATCAAAATGTAATAATGTATTGTGTTTACGTTTGCATTTTCGACATGGACAGTAGTGAAAGAAGGCCGGTTTGGGTTAGTAATGAGAGGGTAATGAGAGGGGTAATGAGAGGGTAATGAGAGGGGCTTACCCCCACCCTTACCCCCACCCTTTACCCCCACTCTTACCCCCACCCTTACCCCCACCCTTTACCCCCACCCTTACCCCCACCCTTACCCCCACCCTTTACCCCCACCCTTACCCCCATCCTTTACCCCCACCCTTACCCCCACTCTTACCCCCACCCTTACCCCCACCCTTTACCCCCACTCTTACCCCCACCCTTACCCCCCACCCTTTACCCCCACCCTTTACCCCCACCCTTACCCCCATCCTTTACCCCCACTCTTACCCCCACCCTTACCCCCACCCTTTACCCCCACCCTTACCCCCACCCTTTACCCCCACCCTTACCCCCACCCTTACCCCCACCCTTTACCCCCACCCCTACCCCCACCCTTCACCCCCACCCTTCACCCCCACCCATACCCCCACCCTTCACCCCCACCCCCACCCTTACCACCACCCTTTACCCCCACCCTTCACCCCCACCCTTACCCCCACCATTGACCTCGGTGACCTTGACCTTTGACCTACCCCTCACCAATACCCCCACCTCTTAGCGAGTATATAAAAGGCAAGTGAGGAGCTATTCCATCACATTTTTATCATATGAGCAGCTAGTTCCTTTTGTAAACATGTTCCCTTGTGTTTGTGGTAAATCTTTTACAAGAAGTGACAATCGACTTCGGCATCAACGAGACAGTTGTTCATCAACGTCAGCAAAACGATTGTATAATGAATCTTTATTTGGAGATCTTTACTCTAAACAAAGAGAGATGGCAGCGTCAAAACGCGTTAAATTGGGCAATGAAGCTTCCACTAGTAGTGGGTGGGTTCAAAGCAATCACGTGCGTCAGATTGCTCCTTTACCTGTGGAAACTCCTGTATTACCACCTCACGGAGATATGGGTCAGATTGGTTCTTCAAAAAAACGGATAGAAACTTCTGTATTACCACCTTATACATGTGATACTTGTAATGTGGTGATTCCGCATTCCCAAATCAAGTCGCACAAGAGGACACTCAAACACAGAACGAATACATGTGTCGACTTGAGCGATGGAGTACAGCTTATCAAAAGTGCATTCAAATGTCGGACTGCCAGCTACAGGGTCTTTGCCGAAAATGTTTATAGCGAGTATGCTCCATTTTTTAGTGAAATCAGACGTAAAGTAGTCGATTTATTGAAGAACAACATCAAATTGCACTACTCTGTCAAGGTCAACATGGAGGCATTTGGTAGCTACATCATCCAAACCCAGGAAGTAATGGATATCAAGTCATTCAATTCGAAAAATCGTATAGCGGATTTATCTACTGACTTAGATGGATTATTCGACACCTTCCGAGACAGTATTATTGCTCAAGCATCGGAATTTGAGGGACGTGACTCAGGTTTGTGGAGAAATTTTTTCAGAAAATAATAGGTCTAACAATTTAATCTTTTCAGGATGGAGTTGTGAAAAAATTCTGTTTCTGGAGATGAACATAAACAAGTATACCCCCTTTGGAGGATCTTCATACATCAAGCTACCACGATTTATTGAGAGGAAGATGGCAGTTGTCAATGTGAAGAATTATGATCAAAACTGCTTTGCGTGGGCCATAACAACAGCTTTGTTTCCTGCTAATGATAATACATCGTTGGTGTCTTCATACCCCCACTACAGCACCGTTTTGAATGTGACAGGTATGAATTTTCCAGTGAAATTAAGGGATATCAAATTGTTTGAGCATTTGAACGATATTTCTGTCAATGTTTACGGTTTAGAATCAAAATTCGAAGACAATAAAGTCAAGTGGGAAGTTGTGGGTCCATTACGATACTCCCAGAGAAAACTCACAAGGCATGTCAATTTATTGCTTATCACAGATGATTTGGGAAATAGCCACTATTGTTGGATAAAAAATCTTTCACGTTTGGTGAGTAGTCAAATCTCATCCAACGAAAAGCAAAAATATTTTTGTGATGGTTGTTTGGTATACTTTTCAAAAGAGCGATTACTATTGCGCCATCAGTTGTATGATTGTAATCATGTTTACACAACAACACCACAAATTGATTTGAAAATCAATAAATACGGAAAGATAGTAGCTGGTAATAAACTTGTATTTGAAAATTTCGAAAGGGAAATGAAAGTACCCTTTGTAGTATATGCAGATTTTGAATCTGTTTTGAATCCCATTCAAACTAGTGAACCCAATCCAGAATTTTCATACACGAATAAAACTTTCCAACATGAGCCCTACTCTTTTGCATATCTAATTAAATGTTCTTTCAACGATGAATTATCGAAATTTGTTACATATAGAGGCGTAGATGCTGCAAAGGTATTCACAATGCGACTCGAAGATGATTTGAAAAATATTTATCATCAACATTTACGCTTCGTGAAACCGATGCATAAACAAACCCCACAAGAGGAAGAAGAATATAATAATGCCACCATATGTGGTATATGCGAAAAATCTTTCACAGACGGGGATGTTAAAGTTCGAGATCATTGCCACCTTACTGGGAAAAAAAGATTCCCAGCAGCACACTCTGTATGTAACTTGAATTTCAAAATTCCCAATTTTATCCCAATTATATGCCATAATATGAGTGGCTACGATTGTCACATGTTCATAAAAGAATTATATGGGAAAGAAGACAAAGTTGAGGTAATAGCCCAAAATAGGGAAAAGTATATTTCTTTCACTAAATCTGTATATACACATAGCTATCAAAATCAAAAAGGAGAAACCAAGAAGCATTATTTAAAAATGAGATTCATTGATAGTTTTAAGTTTATGTCCAGTTCATTGGAGAAGTTAGGGGCAAATTTAATCGATGAACAATGTTTAGAAATGTCCAAACATTTTCCCGATTTGGATAAATTCAATGTAATGAGAAAGAAAGGTGTGTTTCCCTACAGTTTTGTTGACAATATCGATAAATTGAATGTTTG
Organism: Chrysolina haemoptera; assembly: GCA_958298965.1. Classification (NCBI taxonomy): domain Eukaryota; kingdom Metazoa; phylum Arthropoda; class Insecta; order Coleoptera; family Chrysomelidae; genus Chrysolina; species Chrysolina haemoptera. Next base: position 21,732,430 of record OY282597.1, on the reverse strand, counting down.
CACTTTACCAACTAAAAATCAATTTTATGACAACTTAAATGAAGAACATATATCCGACAAAGACTACTTGAGAGCTAAACATGTTTGGAATTTATTCGAGTGTAAGAGCTTGGGGGAATATTCTGACTTATATTTAAAATCTGACGTACTGTTGCTGTCTGATGTATTTGAGAATTTCAGAAGGATATGTTTGAATACATATAAATTGGATCCAGCTCAGTACTTTAGTGCACCCGGCCTATCTTGGGATGCAATGCTGAAATATACAGATATCGAGTTGGAACTTCTTACCGATATTGATATGATTAATTTTTTCAAAAAGGGGATACGCGGGGGCATAAGCCAATGTAGTGAGAGGAAACATATAGCCAATAATAAGTTTTTACCCGATTTTAATCCCAACGAGCCATCATCTTTTATTTCATATTTAGACGCCACTAATCTTTACGGTCACAGTATGTCACAGCCATTACCTACCCATGATTTCAAATGGTTAACCCCAGAAGAAATCTTAAATTTAGATATAATGGGTGTGGCCGATAATGATTCATATGGGTACGTCCTTGATGTCGATATTCATTACCCACAAGAGTTGCATGATCACCATGCTGATCTCCCATTTCTGGTAGAAAGGATGATCCCACCAAATTCTAAGTGTAAAATTCCGAAATTGATACCAAACTTGCGTAATAAACAGAAGTACATAGTGCACTATAAAAACTTGAAACAGGCAATCAACAATGGTTTGATGGTAGTGCATACACATAGAGTGCTGAGATTCAAACAGTCATGTTGGATGAAATCTTACATCGATCTCAATACGCAAATGCGTAATAGCTCAACCAATAAGTCTGAGAAAGACTTTTATAAATTAATGGTCAATTCGGTTTATGGTAAAACGATGGAAAACGTGGACAATAGGATAGATGTGAGGCTTGTCACACATTGGGAAAATATTCACAGGAAATTGGGGGCGGGTGCTCTAATAGCTAAATCAAACTTTAAAGATTGTACAATTTTTTCTGAAAATTTTGTTGCCATCCAACTAAGTAAAGTAAGAGTGCATTACAATAAACCATTGTATTTGGGATTCAGTGTTTTGGAATTATCCAAGACTTTAATGTACGATTTTTTTTATGGGGTTATAAAAAGAGAATTTGGTCAAAACGCCTCTCTTCTTTACACTGACACAGATTCACTTATTCTGAAGGTACAAACTCCAAATTTCTATAACTTTATCAATAGCAATATATGCAGATTTGATACCTCCAATTATGGTGTGGATAACAAATTCAATATACCTGTAACACCTTCAGTCTTGGGTAATTTCAAAGATGAGTTCCCCAACGATCCTATAATAAGTTTTTATGGTACAGGTGCCAAAGCATACCATGTACAATCTGTTGAAAGCGAGGTAAAAAGGGCCAAGGGTGTGAAAAGATCTGTGATAAAGAACCAATTGACTTGCGATGATTACAAAAAAATAGTTGAAAATGGAGGAAAAATATTCAGGAAGATGAATTCGTTCAGAAGCATCTCACATGACGTGTATACCGAAATGAAAAATAAGGTAGCACTATCATTTGCTGACGATAAACGATTCATTATTCCTAATACAACCCAAACCCTTCCTTGGGGTCATAGTGACATTGAGTTTTATCAAAATGATCCCAATGAAAATATTCATATATGTAATATGATGGTTGAATCTTTGTTTGATGAATTCAATATGGATCCTGAGAGTAGACTTGATTATCTTATTACACTACTGGATGCTGAAATAGCTGAATAATATCATTCAAATTACACAAATCTTTTCTCCCCATCAAAAAACAACTGGAAAATTCATATTTACCCTAGTCAAAAATTATATATTACTCAAATATTGTTTTTTTATATTAGTTTTTTTGTTGGTTCAGGTGAAGACTATTCATATTGTGTTTCATTGGTGTGTAATACTATATTTCATTAAAATAAACATTTTTTTAAATTGTTTGCTTTATTTCTATTATTATATAAGTGAGGTGGGTATATTACAAAAAAATTCTGTCGATTAAACTGTTTTCATCACTGATCCCTCCATATAGATGATGTCATATCATAAAGTATGGTCGACTCTTGAATTTCTCCATGTCTGCTTGAATATGCATCATAACTGTTCCCTTTTACCAATTTGAAGGTATGGCATTCAATTTCTACTAGAAATTGAAGCTCTGCTCGAATATGTAGTTTGATAGCTCCCTACCATATTCCATTATATGTTTGGTGAGTATGAAATGAAAAACTTGAACATTAATTTGGAACATTTCATTTGTAATATTTCCACAATATGTTTGGTGAGTATGAAATGAAAAACTTGAACATTAATTTGGAACATTTTATTTGTTATATTTCCATAATAATACAAATTTCATTTTTTAAACTGCGGGGTCTGGATCACTACCTGGAGCCCAGAGTCTTGGTCTATGTGTGAGCCAAACATCAGGATGTTTATTCTCCAATTCGGCTAACCTCCTTTCCAAATCATTATATTTTAGCATCATTGCAGATTTGACATTCAATGCATTGACATCCAAATCCTTTTTCAGATTATTGCATTTGTGATCGAGTTCAGTTGTCAACTCTGTTATTTTTCGTGTCATTGTAGCTGTAGCATCCCATACTTTGATATCCACATCACTTTTTAGATTATTGTATTTGCGATCTAGATCATCAGTCACCTCCTCTACTTTTTCATTGAATGCTTGACGGGCTTCAGGTACAATCGTAGCCATTGTAGCATGTATGGCAGCCTGCAAGGCTTTAAGGACAAGTGCCTTCGTCTCCTTGATTTGTTCATTGAGATATAATTGAGTTACACAATCACTCTCATCTATCGGTTCACCAGCATTTTTCAGTCTTTTACCTTGCATATCATATTGGTCATCAGGTGAAAGCTTGAATCCTATACCTTGAGGACCTTGGGAACCTTGAAGAACTCGAACTTTAACACCACCCCATTTTCGTCTACGACCGAATTTATCAATAGCTTTGGACATCTTTCTTCACACAAAGTTACTTTTATAATGGAAATTTTGGGAAATCATTTTCTATATAACCATTTGAAGTTCGCTGATCATATTTCAATATTCAAGAATGAGTGTCGGGGTTTGGCTCATTGGTTTGTCACATCATCATCATCATCAAACAGAAAGAAGAATTCACAGTAGAAAAATTCGGTGAAAAAACTTATATGAAGTGTTTTATTTATCGAAAAATTTTCAATGGTGTTGATGAAACATCTACACCTTACCCTTGTGTCTCGTCGAGTTGTACACGACCAATTCAAAGGTGTAGATGAAACATATACACCCTGCCTTGTGTCCAAGTGCAGCATTAGGTAAAAAAATTACAAATCCAAAATTCAAATGCAATTGGGATGAATTTCAAGGTATCGACGATTTGTCTATACCTTTGGCAGAAAGATACGGTGATGATCAATGAATCAGGTTTATGGAAGTTGTATTCAAGTCATATGTTAGTGAGCTGTGTGAAGTATAGTAGAGTCTAATCATGCAATCTTTTTCAATTGAGGGCAGTGACTTTTTCGTTTTCCACTTATGTGTTTTTACATCCTGGAAACTTTGGAACTTTGTGGGAACGGAAACTGCAAGAGCCATGGGATATGAAAATGCAAAAAATGCATGAGGATACATTATCCAAAATTTCGTTGTAAATGGTCAGATTTAACTCAAAGGTGTACCGTTGAAAGGTACACCTTCAAATTGGTAAAATGATGCGGTTATGTATGACATCATCTATATGGGCAATGAGTGGTAAAAAACAATTTAATCGTGTATGAAATAAAAAAAAACGAGAATATATTTTCTACAGTTTATTGATTATACAACAAAGTGAAAATGATAGGTAATATAATTGAATTGAAATATTAAACCATAGCACTTTTGTCTATCCATGAATTGTGTTCACTGGGAAAGCCTAACCACTTCACATATAGTTTATTTCCTTTTCTTCTCAATACTTTTTCAACTAGATATACATCAGGATTGTGGGTTTTCAATAGTTCTGATTCATAAAAACATCCTTTAATCGGGCTCCCATCCATGTCTTCAATCATATAAGTTATGGGATGTGTTTGGTTAATTTCAACAATTTTAAATAGTTCTGTTGTAAAATTGGCAGTGTAACCTTTCTCGAAAATATTCTTGTACTTGCTTATACGTACAATGTCACTAATTCGAAACTTAGGTGTCTTTTGTTTCTTGAGGATGTTATGTGCACTCATTCTCTTCATTCCTTTGAGGCCTTTGAATTTTATTTTTGTAGTAGACTTCACATCGATTGGTTTCATACCTATTGAACGATGTATTTTGTTGTTATATTTCTTTGTTAATATAGGCAGAATATCTAACCATTTGTGATGTCCCATCGCTGAAAATTCTCTGTAAAGCCACGTCTTTATTGTCCGAATTACTCTTTCTGCTATGGCCGCCTTCATTGTACTAAATGTGGAATAATGGTTGATTTTATATTTCTGCATAAGCGATGAGAAACTACTATTGAAAAATTCTTTCCCTTGGTCGCTTTGTAGATGTTTCGGAGAATATTTGGCTTCTTTCAATACAATTGCCATTGCATCAGTTACAGCTGCACCTGTTTTATTTTTAACTGGCACTGTCCATAGGTATTTGGAGTAGCAATCAATCACGACAACAATATAACGATATCCTTTGTTACTTTTAGCATATGGTTGTAATTCTGCGAGATCAATTTGCCATAAATCTGCAAAACCTTTGATTGTGGTCATTCTTCTGGGAAAATTACGTCTTGCTGGCTTATGTAGTTCATTGACAACTTGTCGTTTCACATCACCAATTTCATTATTCATCGTATCTTCCGATAGTATTACAACATCAAATAATGAAGACGAACTGATGAAATCTGTGGTAACTATATCAATATATTATACCCTCTTCTCGTAATTCTTCAATTATCGAAATTATTTCATTGTCATGTCCGGTATGTCCAGCTGACTTTGAAGATATCAATAGCCGTAAACGAGCGACTAACTCCTTGGGTGAATTCCAGTAGACATAATTAGCAGGTTTGGGATCATACATTTTCTGTATTTTCATTCGATGGAACCCTTCGCCTTTTTTTGTCCTACTTCTGGTCGTCTGATAATGTGATAAGTTTAGTACAGGTTTGATAACTTCACGGAATTTTTTAGATTTTGTATGTTTGTAACCATTCCGCAGTTGATGTTGTTTGTATGGTGCATTCGTTAGCCTCAATATTTTACCATATGTATGACGAACTTCGTCATCATCATCGACTTCGGGTGGGTTTTTCAAAAAAATCATGCTATATAACTCTGGACTACTTGGGAATTCATGTGTTTTGGTTTTATTGTTATTCCAAAATGAAATATTTCCATCACTAAAACGCACATTGTAACTCCCCATTTTCAGTTTTTGTGTAGTAGGATCCAATCGTATGCCAAATATTCTATCATAAGCTACATTCTTTGTTTTGACATTTTCCAAATGTCTTTTCAAAACATTTCCTCCTCCAATATTGTCTTCAAAATTATCCAATATGGACATTTCATCTTTTCCGAATTCTTTGATGGTATCTGTCTCACTGTCAACAGATGATAATTCACTACCGAATGATGAATTATTTCCCACTGAAGTACTCCTAACTTTTATTGGAGTAGACTGAGAATTCACTTGCTTCATCGAAAACGTTGGCTGTGGTTGTGGTGGTGATGCTGGTTTCATGGTAGCAGCAGCTGAAGATATAACTTTTAATGGCTTCATTATGGGATCATAGAATTTTTCAAGAGCCATTCGATTTTCAATAAGTCCACTCTTGATAGAGTTAAATTTCTGCCGTACAGCTTCTGTTGTCTCAACTAGTTGTCGTTTCAAATTCAATTCATTGTTTTTATCTTCAATTACTATATCATTTTTTGTCTTCATTTTCCTTCACAAGAAAGAATACACTGAAGTAACCTCTATGCAATTCAAAGATCGATTGAATGCGTATTGTATCGTCATGGATATATAAAACTATCGAACCCCATGCGATATCTACCTTCATGCATTTTTCTATCCTTATCAATGACCAGAAATCCATATTGATCCTCCCAACATTTAACACACATCAATTGGAAATGCTTGAATGTTACATCGGGTGACACGTGATCGGAATAAATATGGTGAAGATTTGTCTCATCTTGTTTGAATATTACAATAAAGTTAGTATTATCTCGCACTAACTGCTTGGGTACACGTGAATATGTCTGTGCAAGATAAAAACAGTCAACATCTTTATGACGTCCCATACAGAAATACGATCTTATAATGTCCTGTTTTTCACATATTACATCATCGAAAATGAAAACAGAATTTGGTTTGGCATCGGACGGTTCCACTATTTCTGCATTATTACTGAACGTATAAAATCCCAACCCCTTTATGGGCACCAATACATTTCGTAGGAATTGATATTTGGGTTGATTGAGTGATTTCGAATATAGATAAACATTTGTGAATCGCAGTCCTTGTGGATGTGTTAAAAGAGAAATCATGGCATTCGTCTTCCCACAATTTGAGGGTCCGATAATGAGTCCTCGAACAGATGATGGAAGTAGTGGACCATGCCGCAACACTTTTTGCCCATTCAATCCACAACCGAATTTTTCATCTAGATTATCTACAGCAAACTTTTCTTTCTGCTTCACAATGCGCATCGTACCGTGGTTGGAGACTATGTAAGCAATAACATGTGATGAACATTTCATTTAAATGGCTACCACTGAACGATACAGACGTACTAGTATTAGTGAAAGGAGAAAGAAAGGTCGTGGATTTGTTAATTCATTAATAAACAAACTACCATTCGAGTTACATTTACCTGGAGGTTATCAATATTGTGGACCAGGTACAAAATTGGAAAAACGTTTAGCTCGTAAGGATCCCGGAATTAATAAATTGGATATTGCTTGTAAACGTCACGATATCCAATATTCAAAATATCCATCTGATCTCACATCGAGACATAAGGCAGACAAAGAACTCGAATACGCAGCTTGGGATAGGGTTAAATCAAAGGACGCTGGAATTGGAGAAAGAGCAGCCGCTCTACTAGTAACCAACGTTATGAAAACGAAGAGCCGTTTCGGTATGGGATGTACTATGGATGCTAGCAAGAAGAAAAGGAAAAATTATCCCAAGAAAACAAAAAATAAAATAAGAAAAGTTGCATTTGGTGCTGGTGTGGTTCATAAAGTGCGAAATGTATTACGAAACGCTGGAGGTGATGAATTCGTAATGAATAATAGGAAAAAAGCTACTACAGTGGCACTGCAAGCGGCACGTAAATACCTCAAAGCTGCAGGTGGAAAGAAAAGAATCCGCACTCCTCGCATAATTCCGATTCCAAAAATAGGAGGAATTTTACCACTGATTCCGATTTTTGCTGGTTTGTCTGCCCTAGGAAGTTTAGCGGGTGCTGTTGCAGGCATCACGAGAGCAGTTAATTCAGCAAAAGCAAGCAGAGTTGCTTTGATGGAAGCGAATCGTCATAATAAGAAAATGGAAAGTGTTGCATTGGGTAAAAGTGGTAGTGGTATATACCTTAAACCATACCGTAAAGGACTTGGACTCTACTTGAAACCATACAATTCAAAAAACTAGTTGATTCCCTTCCTCGAAGACCTCTCACCGACCTCGATCTCAAGTATTATGCAGAGAAAATGGAAATTCCATATTTTCGCGACATTTTTATGCGTGATAGATTACCATCTTCAGGCCCACGCCATCGCGAAACTGCCATTGTAAATTTAGATGAATCGAGTGGTCCAGGAACACATTGGGTGGCATACAGAAAATGTGGCAGAGAAATAACATATTTTGATAGTTTTGGTGATTTACCCCCACCAATGGAATTGGTTCAATACTTTCAAAAGGGATCGAATGTCAAAATTCTGTATAACTATCACCGCCAGCAGAAGTTCAATACAGTTTTATGCGGTCACTTGTGCTTGAAATTTCTCTCCCAATCATAAAATGGATGTCACCACACCACAAATGGATCGAGAGGCTATTAAAAGGATGGGATATTCTCTCAAGATGTATTCTAAATATCACACTTTGATGAAAATGGATCAAGTGATGCTCTCAAATTTGCCTAAAGAAGTGATACTAGCGTGTGCAGCTCATGAGATTGCTTGGATTTGGAAAAAGTTACCCAAACATCTCCAAGATGATCCAGACATAATAAAATACAGATATTGTACTGAGCACACACCACACACTGACAACAATGGAGGTGATAATATGTCCGATTCTGATGTGAATGATGGTCCTGCACCGAGAAAAATATTCTGTTGTTATTGCAATATAAATGATATGAATATTGGTGCCAATAAAAATGAAGTGGATTTCGATGAAACGTCTCCGAAAAAACGTAGGTTAACTCACATGTTGTGTTGTAGACAACAATAAATTGAAGTGGAATTCGTAAAATACATCAGTCATGTCACGAAAGTTCGAACTACAAGCTGTCGGGACGAGTGTCATGAGTGCAGACTTTTTCCCACCCGTTGAATTGGATAGAAATAGTCGTTATGGGTTGGGACTTTTAGGATTCTATGGATGCAACACAATCAATAATATAACTGAAAAAAACAATGTGATCAGTTTCAGAATCAGTGATGTTAATTCAGCAATACTTCAGAAATACACAATTGAAATTCCATGTGGTGCCTATGAAATAGATGAAATCAATGCAGTTATTCAGAAACATATCATGTTTAGATTGTTTCATGGAAAAAATCAAAACGATACCAATGCAGATGATATATTCTACCTACATGCCAATAACAATACTTTCAAATGTGAGATGCGATCAAAATATGAAATTGATCTAACTCATCCGAATTCCATTGCAAAGATGATGGGTTTCAATTTTGATAGATTTCAACCGAATCAGATACATGAATCCTCACATCCGATAAACATAACAACTGTGAGACTCATCCGCTTAGATTGCAACATTATATCTGGTTCATACATAAATAATGAAGAATCCCACATTATTTTTTCATTTGATATCGATGTGGAGCCTGGATTCAATCTCACCAAAGAACCACACAAGATTATATATATGCCCATCAGTCCAGAAGGTCGTCAGTTGATTCACAACATCACAGTGCGTATTTTGGATCACAATAATAATCTCATTGATTTTGGAAGTGCAGAAGAGATTGTTATAATTCTGGAATTGAAAAAAATCTAATAACTATTATGGGTTTTTGTTATAATAGACAGAATCGACGAGGATTTGAAACCATTTCACAAACAGCTAAAAAGGAAGGTTCGACTAAAAAAAGACTCATTCCAAAAGTGTACGCTAAACAGTTACCACACCACGCTGCTCTCTCAGTAAGAGATCTAAAATTTTTAATATCAATTGGATTGAAAATAAGGAACAATGGTGCTCGAAACAAATAGTGAAAAGTTGAATATATTCGATGAGCCGATGCTCGATCATTCCCTCACAAGTTTACATGAGCACACATACAAACCTTATGGATCACCATTATTTAGGAATTCAGATGAAATTCGAATTACAATCAATAATCAAGACGTTATACTCGACATTGCTGAGAGTTTCGTTTATATAGAGGGTAAATTCACACCTAAAGATGAAACGAAATCATGTTATCTCTCGAACAATGCAATCGCTTTCCTTTTTGATGAAATTCGCTACGAAATGGGTGGTGAACAAGTTGCTGTCGTCAGGAAGCCGGGGATAACATCTACAATGAAGAATATGATTTCATTTGGACAATCACATGCTAACACATTATCAACAACTGGTTGGGGACTTTCGGAAACTAAACAGGATATCTTGGATACAACCAGTCATGTATTCAGTGGTAAATTACCACTAAAATATTTGATGGGTTTCGCTGAAGATTACAACAAAAGTATCTTGAATGCCAAACAAGAAATGATTTTAATAATCGCTCGATCCTTCAAGAACTCATACATTGGTGAGGTTGATGCTGATTTGGAAATCAATAAAATTGAGTGGAGAATAAGACACATAGTGCCAGGAGATAAGCACAAGCTCAAACTTTTGAATAGAATCAACAAAAGTGGTCTGGACGCTAAAATCAAGTTGGCTTATCGCATGTGGGATCTCTATGAACTTCCATCACTACGTGGCACATCTTCAGACATATGGGCTATCAAGACAACCAACGCCCTTGAAACACCTCGTTATATCATCATTGGATTCCAAAGTACTACCACTTCTGAAGACAGGACAAAGGACATCACCAAATTCACAACTGCTGATATCAATAACATTCGTGTGTACTTGAACTCTGAAGTATACCCATATGAACGTTGGAATTTGGATTTCGATAAAAAACTCGATACTTCAGCTTATTATGCCTATGAGAACTTTCAACGAAGTTATTATGATAAAGATATGAGTGAACCTCTCATGGACATTGGGCAATTTCGACAAAATCCACTATTCATCATCGATTGTTCACATCAGCCGAATGCCACAAAATCATCAACTATTGATATTAAGCTCGAGTTTGAAACTAGGAAAGTCAACTTCCCAGCCAACACCAAAGTATATGCACTCATTCTGCATGATACATTTTTGACATATAATGCATTGGATGGTTCAGTTCACAGCAGATATTGATGAAGACACTCACATTCTTTATTATATTGCATTAATTTTTTTTTTCTTTATTAATGTAAAAGAGGAATAGGTAAATAAAATATGTATGAATTTTATGTTTTTTTATTTAAATATCACTAGCTTAGAATTCAAATAGTCTTAGGTATGTACAAACAGTCTAATATAACTTCTTCTTCATCATCATAGTTTTCTCCTTCTTCGATTCCACTATCATCGTCATCCAGTTGGTACTTTTGGATGATGTCTTCAGGTAGGTATGGTAGGAGGCGGTGGAGGAATCTTTTCAGCTCACATTCAATCATTGCATGGCAGAGTTGATGTAGATCGAAAGAACCATCTGTATATTTTTCACAAAGATCCACACCCTTCTTGTAGTTCTCATAATCACGCATACAGTGCTGGATCCTTTCTTCATCATAGCACACGCTCAGGTCATAATTGGTGGCGTGGAGAGCGTCCTCACCCAAAGCATCCAACTCAGAAGTTAACCTTTCAACAGCTGTAGAGATGTCTACGGCTTCGGTCCAGTGTTGACTCGCATATTGCATCCACATATTTCAGGAATAAAGCTATGATAAAAAAAAAATATTGAAATAAGTATGCCATAAAAAGTAATCCGTAGTACTCACATTAGACTTTTGATGATGTTCTCTCCACCGAAAAGTGTGTCTGTATGAAAAGTTTTTATATCTTCCTTAAAATTATCACCTATAATATATAAAGAATCAGAATTAGCCTATGACAAGTAGAAATTATATATTACTATTATTCAGTGAGATCAAATTTGACCAACGATCTCGTTTTTATGCCGGCAAAGCTTTGTGGACTCTGACCCAAATATGCTACTGTATATTTACCACCTGATGAATTGATGCATGCTACATCATCATCGGTAAATTGCTCTGAAACACGTTTCGGCAGCCATGTTTTGAATAATGTATCATTGCTTACATCACGTAATATCAATAAAATGGATTTACCAAACCGAGTAGAACAAACTGACATAGTCTTAATTGGGTAAGCTTCATTCAGTGGCAAAGATGATATTACTTTTAGCTCTAACACTTCCATCTCTTGTTTAATTATAGAATTGATTTTTTGTAAATCCACCTTTGGAACTGACATGATAATGAAAATATATAAGGAAAATATAAATAATTTTCAATACAAAACACACTCACTGATCTCTCTCGCTCTCCCTGTCTGTCTGTGTAGGCACTGAATAACTAACGTCACTACTCTTGCTGACTGCTCGAACTAGGTATACAACTTCTGATTTCATATCACCATACCAACTTCTTATATAGTAGATAGTGAGCCACCCCCAACACAGATGCAAAGTCCCCACCATGCGCTCCGATAGAGGGCGGAGAGTAAATTGTAGTCGCTGTGGTGGGAGAGAGGGTGGGGGTAAGGGTCAAAGGTCAAGGTCACCGAGGTCAAGGTCGCCGATGACGTCATAGTGTAAGGGTGGGGGTGATAGTGGGGGTAATGGTGGGGGTAAGGTCAAAGGTCAAGGTCACCGAGGTTAATGGTGGGGGTAAGGGTGGGGGTACGGGTGGGGGTAAGGGTGGGGGTACGGGTGGGGGTACGGGTGGGGGTACGGGTGGGGGTAAATGTGGGGGTAAGGGTGGGGGTAAAGGATGGGGGTAAGGGTGGGGGTAAAGGGTGGGGGTAAGGGTGGGGGTAAGGGTGGGGGTAAGGGTGGGGGTAAGAGTGGGGGTAAGGGTGGGGGTAAAGGATGGGGGTAAGGGTGGGGGTAAAGGGTGGGGGTAAGGGTGGGGGTAAGGGTGGGGGTAAAGGGTGGGGGTAAGGGTGGGGGTAAGAGTGGGGGTAAAGGGTGGGGGTAAGGGTGGGGGTAAGAGTGGGGGTAAGGGTGGGGGTAAAGGATGGGGGTAAGGGTAAGGGTGGGGGTAAAGGGTGGGGGTAAGGGTGGGGGTAAGGGTGGGGGTATGGGTGGGGGTGAAGGGTGGGGGTAAGGGTGGGGGTAGGGGTGGGGGTAAAGGGTGGGGGTAAGGGTGGGGGTAAGAGTGGGGGTAAAGGGTGGGGGTAAGGGTGGGGGTAAGCCCCTCTCATTACCCTCTCATTACCCCTCTCATTACCCTCTCATTACTAACCCAAACCGGCCTTCTTTCACTACTGGCATTCATTGTGGTTACTGGTTGTCGAAAATTGACAGTGGAGCTACACGACGATGCTTCGACGACTCAAGGTTACGCAGATGAGGGGAAGACTTGACGGAGTAATTTACAACTGTGTGCAAGTAACCCCAAATTTAATCCAGCAGCAACCTGGACATGTTGCATGGTCATGGGATTTGACCAAAAATGGTCTATTGTTAAACGAACCGATCATCAAACCCATGGTGACCTATGCACAAATAAGAATTTTGATTGAAAAGGGGAACATTCTCCATGAAAATTGAAAAATGAAAAATGCGATTTATTTGTAATATCTAACAGAAAACATCTACTTCCCCGGCTAAAGCCACGCTGTACATTGAACTATATCTGATAAATATTGTGAAGAGACTCTAACTAAAAAGAAATAACTAAAAAGAAAATATCTGAAAGTAAAAATTCGCATTTTAATTTTTTCATAATTGAATAAAATTTATATTTCAATAAAATTATAAAAGAAATCAACTCTCTTAATGAAAATGCGAATTTTTACTTTCAGATTTTTGAAAAGGAAAACATTCTCCATGAAAATTGAAAAATGAAAAATGTGATTTATTTGTAATATCTAACAGAAAACAATTACTTCTCCGGCTAAAGCCGGGCATTGAACTACATCTGATAGATATTGTAAAAAGACTCTAACTGAAAAAAATATCTGAAAGTAAAAGTTAGCATTTTAATTTTTTTTATAATTTAATAAGATTTATAATTCAATAAAATTAAAAAAGAAATCAAATCTCTGGATGAAAATGAGAATTTTTACTTTCAGATATTTTCTTTTCAGTTAAAGTCTTTTTACAATATCTATCAGATGAAGTTCAATATCCAGCGTGGCTTTAGCCGGGAAGTAGTTGTTTTCTGTTTTATAAATATTACAAATAAATCACATTTTTCATTTTTCAATCTTCATGGAGAATGTTCCCCTTTTCAATATGAATACCTCTTAAAAGGTTATCTTGAACGATGGAACATAGCGTCTAAAGCTTGTCTTTCAGCCGCAGATGATTCCACAACAGATTTTATGAATATCCTATTCATAATTTCGAACAAAAATACATCTTATCGGTTCACATCTTATAATATGATTCATATTTAATCACAAATTAAAAATGATAGTTTGGACAGATTCTGGCCGAGGCGGATTCCCAGATGTACTAGTTTGACCATATTATGAATAAAAAGGGAGACCAATACTTGGGGCTTCGTCAAGTAAACGACAGATGCAAAAAAAGTCGTTCATGATAGACTGAAGCCATACTATGATGAAGCGGTGGTTTTTGATCGAGGTGATCGAAATTAGAGAGGGGAAAATGTTTCGAAATAACCCACACCACTGTATGGTGAACGGTTGTCTAGCGACGAATACACTTCTGAGAATTCAGCCAACGTTAACATGCAAGCGGCAGTCAGTATGTATTGAATCATACATTTTGAAATTGACGATTCTATGCTTTATCGTCGTGGCACAAGTTGATTAAGTATACTAAATAGTATTCGGTAAAGTAGGCAAATAAATCTATCAGTACGTAATAATTAGTTTACTGAAATTTATCACTGCTTTGGAGCTCTAAACGAACGAGTCATAACTGTTCAGTATTTTCTGTAACCCGAACCCCAGTATCGTAACAATACGGTGATTATTTTATATCACCATATTCACCATTACATATCTGATGTAACGTACCAAGTTCTCAGGATTGGATTGGCCAGCATGTGTTCCTGATTTGAAATACCATCTCCTTTGGGATAACAGTTTCTCACATGTTGTGCTGCTGAGCACATTTCAAATCTATCAAAATATCTGAAAAAAAAAATATTTGTTATGATCGAAACATTTTGATAATACATGAATAATTCGTATCCTCATAATTCGGTTATATTATACATTACAAAAGCCAGATATTCACAAATTTTCTATAAAAAACTGCCTAGCATAGTGAGATCAAAACAATAATAATAAATTAATTTCATTCATAATGAAACCAAGAAAATAGAATATGCCGAAAAATCGGTGGAAGCTTTCAACTCAACATTTAATATAGTCACAAGAAGTTAATGGTTTATAATGAAGGCGTTCGCTGTTGCTGATGAGAAGATCATTATCGAAAACTAAAAACAAAAAAGCCATTGAAAAACGTTGAGCATGTATTTTAAATGGTAATAACGTTGAATGTTACACTGATTCCGGTGCTATGTACCTATCCACGCTAACACAGAAAGAAAACACAAGCCGAACAGTAAGCTCAGCATGTTCCTAGGCGAAAAAAGTATGTCCACTACCGATTATTATTATTTACCGAAGAAATCACCCATGCGGCCAGGGTAAACCTCCAACTCATTACAGAATTCAATAAAAATGCACATCGCGCATTATGAGGAAGAACATATATCAACATAATGGAAATATTGTTCAATGATCATAAACAAGTGGACTAAAACAGAAATATAGCTTATGGGTGGTGTAGGTGATGAAAGAACATTAGTCACAGCAGCGAGAAAAGAAGTTTTAGATATAACTCTAGGGTCGAAAAGAGCTTGCGATAATATTATCAACTGCCACGTGTGAAAATAATAACCTTCGTGTTCGGACCACAGACAGATCAGATTTGATCTAGTTACCCCACCACCTATTTCAGTGAGAAATAAAAATCCATAAAACTTTTGATACAAGCACAACGAACAAGAATACGTGGAAAGAGGGACCTTCCATCAACTCGGATATCGTTATCTACACGAATAGCAAGCATATATGGAGCCGCCAAACACAAGTAACGATGGGCTTAGGTAAATATACGATGATATTTGAGGTGAAAAATTATTTCAATACACCATTGGGCGCATAAGTTAATGAGGTAGAAGGAACAAGTATAGGGCTAATGCACCAGAATCGTTGTGCGCTGTAGCAAAAGCTGTACTAAAAACAAAAACACAATCATAGATCCAGCAGAAATCCTAAGAATGGTGAAACAATCCACTAGGAATGAGACATGATGAAGAGATAATCAAGAAATTTTCATTTTGGAATATTTCTCTTTTCGATATGAACATCAGTAGGTGTTCTTGAACGATGGAAAATAGAAACCGAAGTTTCTCATCAGCTGAGATCAGGCCACGAATGACTTCATGAACATCTTTTTCCAATTTACAAAAAAATTAAATTTTGATTGTTGTTCTGTCTTTGTGGAAACACTGTATCTTCCTTTGGAGGAGAAGGCAAAAAGACCGAATTGTACACCTGAAATGCCTATCATTTATGGTCTGGAGCAACTGGTCAAGCTACCCACATGCATTCCTTATGTCAACAGCCAGTATGTCAATACACTTGATCTTTTTCTCACCATCAATCCTGATCCATATATAGATCCATGATATAGAAGTTTGTGTTCCACTTGGGAACTCCGACCACAACCTCATCTCCACTCTTTGCTCCTTTTCTACACCATCGAGCAGCTCAAGGCTGTCTCGTCTCATATGGCACTACAATTCAGCCGAGTGGGATGGTCTTCGCATGTTTTTCTCAGCATTTCCATGGAAAAGAGTGTGTGTCTCTCTTAGAGATCCAACACAATGTGCCGAGGCAATTTCTGAGATCATATTGCTGGGAATGCAAACATATATACCTAATACATCAAGAGGACCCTTGTTTAGCAGAAACTGCTCCAGAAAAGCTCTCGAAAAGGCAGCATACCGTAGATGGTTGAAAAATCAGGTCATAGAGTCTAGATCGGAAAGTATTGAAGCAAGAATCATCTGCAAGGAGACAATCGAATCTTCGAAAGAGGCTTACAACGCCAAGATACGATCAAAGCTCGTTGAGTGTCCTAACGGGTCCCACTCCTTTTGATCATTTGCCAAAGCTGTTGGAAGAAATTTTACTTCCAGATCATTTCCTCCCATAACAAAGGAAGATAGAACACTAGCTCAGGAAGCCTTTGCAAATATGTTTGCTGCAAATTCTACGCTGGATTAATCGGTAAAACAACTCCAGAACATAATTTCCATTGAGAGTCATATGCCTGAAATTATCTTTCGCCAGCGAACCATCGCGGCACTTTGCTGGATCTTGACACCAACAAAGCTAGTGGATCTTCCTCAAAAAATGTGCTCCCAACTAACACCAGATTTTTGTAAGTTATTCAACCTCTCTTATAATTTGAAGGTATTTCCGTCCAACTGGAAAATTGCAAGGGTACAACCAGTTCCTAAAAAAGGGAAAAATAATCTACCCAGCAAATACATACCTATCGCACTACTATCTATTATTTTGAAGGTCATGGAGAAAGCTATCAACATCGAGCTCATAAAATATCTAGAACGCTCAGAAATGATCAATGATCGACAATATGGTTTCCGGCACCAGAGATCAACCGGTGACCTGCTTGCTTATGTCTCACATATCTGGCAGCAATCTATCGGAAAATATGGTGAAACTGGCCGTAGCACTAGACATCTCCAAGGCATTTGATCGCATTTGGCACCAAGGATACATAGCCAAACTTCCATCTCAAGGCTTGTCTCCCCAGTTGTGTTCCTTGCTATCTAGCATTCTCTTAAACCGATCTCTCTACGTGGTGGTCGATGGAGTATCATCTGATACTCTACCAATAAATGTTGGTATTCCGCAGACATCCATTCTAGCACCAACACTGTTCCTTCTTCACATCAATGATTTGTTGAGAGCTACTTCATGTCCAGTGAACATTTTTGCAGGTGATAGTACCCTTCATACCGCTTTCTCTTCCAAAGCTCCAATAAGAGCCAGTGAATGCAGAAATGAACAGGGAACAATCGTGAATGAAAATAAATATGGACTCAGCCAAAATTCTAGAGTGGGGATCCAACAATTTCGTGGAATTCAATGCGAATAAAACCCAAGCATGTCTTTTCTCTAGCCATCTCTACTATCAGCAGTACCCTCCCATGGGAAAACCATGTGAGGTCCATTGCCAAGAGTTCTTCTCAAAACCTTGGTTTTCTGTTTCCCTCCAAAAGTATTTTACTTCTCGTCAACTGACGATTTATAAGGCACAGATTAGACCTGTTTTGAAATACTGTTCCCATATATGGAATGCAGCACCCTAACATACACTGAAACTTTCAGATTTAGTTCAAAAGAGAGCAATTCGCCTCGTCGGTGATACTTCGCTCTCAAACTCGCTTACTTCTCTGGAATATCGCAGAAAGGTTGGCGATCTGTCTCTGTTGTATAGACATTTTCATGGGCGATGCTCTTCCGAAATATCATGAATCGTTCCACCGTTAGCGGTCTCATTGAGATTGACCCGTTGAGCTCAGTCCTTACATCCATATGCCGTTACTTTGGAAACATGCCACACATTTGCTTTCCAGGGCTTGTTTTTTCACAGAACTGCAAAGCTTTGGAACTCGCTACCTCGGAAGGTGTTTCCTGAGGCATTCAGCCTTCAGAAATTCAAGAAGAACATCAATTACTACCTACTTTTCCTCGGCTTTTACGATGTTCTTTGAACAATACAGGATTTTCATTTTGGTGAGAACGATAACTTGAATAAAATAAATAAATCAAGAAATCTCTACTAGGTTTTGTGATTTTCATTTTGGTGAGAACGATAACTTGAATAAAATAAATAAATCAAGAAATCTCTACTAGGTTTTGTGCATTGGATGACAGACCTACTCAGGAGAATGTACAAGAAAACACCTGTTTACTCAGAAAGATAGATCAAATGATAACTTGATTTTTCCGTAAGATGCTCTAAGAATAAAAAAAGTAATTTTTCGTAAGGTACAGACATTTCCTGGTTAATTGTATTTTCGAAATATGGAATAACTATCCAATGATGTCGTGAATTCTGACCCGTGAATATGTTCGAAAGCAAAATAGAAATTTGAGTTTTGCGTGAGTGTTCTTATGTATATGTATTTTTTTAATCTGTCCTTGGCCTTCGTTTGAAGGTATTGATAATAATGATACTATGCTGAAATCATTGAAGAGCTGTATAGTTTTGCTTAATGACCGCGTTAGTAGCGATGAACGTGCAAGGAAACTTGTTTACTCAAGAAGATGAAGCAATTGATAATCTTCTTCCGTCTCAAGATGCTTTCATTCAGAATACAAAAAAAGCTGTTGTAACCTCAGTACTGATGGAATTCAAGCAATGGAATGCAAAACTACTTTTAAACTCAGGAGAGAAAATATACGTCAGGATGAAGTTTTTATTTTTTATCAACAACTACTATTTGTTTTTTTCTTCTTTTTTAAACTAGAAACAAACATCAAACAAGATACAGTCAGAACAATAAGGACTATTGCATTATAAATTTCAACAAGAACATTCCGAATTCTTTCAGCAAATCCAGAACATATTGCTTTTGACTGAGAGATATTTGATCATTTTTTGTGTCATGATCAACCTTCATTCCAAGACAGTGACTAGTTACACCCAAGTCTTTGATTTGAAAATATGATGAGAGTTTTTTGATTAATGTGTCAACTTCACGATGATTGTTATAAAACAGAAAACAATCATCAACATACAAAGCTAATACGACGATTTGCATTTCATCCATTTTGAAATATAAACAAGTTTTGTGGCGTGATCTTCTGAATCCCAGAGAATGGAGAACTTCATCAATCTTTTTATTCCACGAACGAGCTGATTGTTTCAAACCATATATGGCTTTTCTAAGAAGACATACCTTTGTCTCTTCCCCTGCAACGAAGAAACCCTCTGGCTGAGACATATAGATTTTCTCTTCTAAGTTGCCGTTGAGAAACGCTGTGACAACGTCTAAATGCTTCATTTCAAAATTATTTTGAACAGCTAATGCAAACAGAAAACGCAAAGACGAATGTCGTATAACAGGGGAAAATGTCTCGAAAAAGTCAATACCATATTTCTGCGTAAATCCTTTTGCAACAAGCCTAGCTTTGAAACAAACTATGTCACCATTTGGATCACGTTTCACTTTGAAAACCCATTTTGATTTCACAATATTTTCATTATTGGGTTTGCTAACTAACTCCCATGTATGATTTTTATTGAGAGAATCAATTTCACTTTCCATTGCAGCTTTCCACTAAATACTATATTTACTAGAAAGAGCTTCAGCTACGTTTTCAGGTTCATTCACATGATCACAGATAGTGTGATAGAGCATAAAGTCTGGATACTCCTTGGATGTACGTTGCCGCTGCGGATATCTGGTTCCTGCATTCATGTCACAACTTTCCCTGAGATCGTTTAGTTGTAAATTGCCAACTTCTTGAATATTTTCTTCGTTTTCAACATTTTCTTCGTTTTCAACATTTTCTTCGACAAATTCTTGATGAATATCATCTTTTGAACTTGAATCTGTCGTAAATGTCAATATTTGATTCAATGGAATGTTATCATCTACTTCTGGAGAAGTTGAATGGGGTTTTTCGAATTTGTCCTCCAAGAATATTACATCTCTAGCCCTAGAGACTTCATGATTCGATAAATTGAAAAGTCTGTAAGATTTGGACTCCTCCGAGTATCCGACGAACATCATTTTTTGGCTTTTAGGATCCAATTTCTTGCGCTTTTCTTCAGGAATATGAGCATATACTACACATCCAAAAATTCGGAGGTGACCGATATCAATTTTATGACCTGTCCATTTCTCCTCTGGTGTTTTACCGGGAAGAACTTTGGTGGGGGATCTGTTGATGAGGTATACAGATGTGTTTACAGCCTCCGCCCAAAAACGTTGATCACAGGAACATTCATTCATCATTGATCTTGATTTATCCATGATCGTCCTGTTCATGCGCTCGGCAACTCCATTTTGCTGCGGAGTGTAGGGCACCGTAAGCTGATGTTGTATACCAGAACTCTTCAAAATTGTCTCGAATGAATGATTGGTGAACTCAGAGCCATTATCAGTTCGTATTCGCTTTATTCTTCTTTCTTTTTCAGTCTCCACTTTATTCTTGAATTCTTCAAAAACTGATTTCACTTCAGTTTTATTTTTGAGGAAGTACACGAAAACTTTTCTGGAACTGTCATCAATCAAGCTATAGAAATATTTACTACCACCCCAAGATGGAACTGGCATGGGGCCACAAAGATCCATATGCACGAGATCTAATATTTCACTTAACAATTTGTGTTTGTCATTTCTGAAAGATTGGCGATAGTGCTTTCCTTGTATACATGGTTCACACTGAAATCCATTGATATCATCTTTGAATGAAATTCCTGTAGCTAAGTTATCTCGTAATAATTTCATGCTGATTCGATTGAGGTGTCCTAGTCTTTTATGCCATAATAGATGTGAATCTACGTTTGTTACTGCATTGGCATATTCAGTAGTATCAAGGCGATATATGCCACCAATTTGAGTAGCTGTGGCCTGTATTTCACCCTCTACTACGCAATTTGTTGATTCTAGTATTCTGCAACCATTTCCGTCGAAAAACTGCAGCATACCCTTTTGAGACTAGCTGGCTTACGGATAGCAAATTGGAAGCTAGTTTGGGAACATATGTAACACTGGATATCATTTCAATGTGTGAATCTGCTTTCAAATTAACAGGAACATCATCAATTCCTTCACTGTACAGGATTTGATTATTAGCAACAGACACTTCTATACCATTATTCGTTTGATTTGTAAAATTGACGATCCAGTCTTTTCGGTAAGTCATGTGCGTAGATGCACCAGAGTCAATATACCAATTGTGTTGATTCGCTTGGCAACCTAAAGCAGTAAGCAAAACTTTATCTCTCGATTTTGCACCTTGCTTCTTCTCGGGCTTCTTGTATAGGTTCATTGAAGATATCTCAGACTGTGGTTCTTTTTTCGGACAATTTTGTTTATAATGTCCAATTGAGCGGCAGTTCCAGCACCAAGGTTTCTTATTATTGTTAACCTTTGTATACTTTTGATTGGTATACAGTGCTTGTTTCGAAGAGTATCTTTCATTATTCCATTTGGTGTCTTGAAGCAATTTTGATTTGATGAAATCACTCGTGATGGAAACACCAGAATGTTCAATAGCCATTACCATTGGTTCATAACTGTCTGGAAGACCCTGCAGCATCATAGCACCAAGTAATTCGTCATCAACTGGCTTACTGACTGAACTTAACTTCTGAGAGATGTTCATAAACTCATTAACATAATCTTCCATTTTATGGAAATTCTCGAGCTTGATAGAACAAAGGGATCGAAGTAACGTTATCCGCCTATTGAGGCCTTTATCTTCGTAAGCTGATTGCAATTTCGTCCAAGCTTCCGAAGCTGTAGCTGCTGTTCGTATATGGGAATAGCAATTTGGGTGGACCATAAGACATATTTTGGTCAAAGCCTTTTGGTCTTTTCTTGCTTTTACTGGCTCTACAGTTGTGTCGCCGTCAGGATATCCCACAATACTGTACCACAAATCTTCATGTTTTAAAAACATACTCATGGCGAAATTCCAGTCATTGAAATTCTCACCACCTCGAAGCTTCTCAAAATATGGTAGAGAGCTAGATGATCCTTCTGTTGAGGAACTAGTGGAAGGAGTAACTTCGTTCGGCATTTCAGACGAGCCTTTCTTCTTTCCAATTGAAAACACTGAGAACAGTTAACTCATGCACGCATATCTGGGCCCATAACCTGATGGAATTCAAGCAATGGAATGCAAAACTACTTTTAAACTCAGGAGAGAAAATATACGTCAGGATGAAGTTTTTATTTTTTATCAACAACTACTATTTGTTTTTTTCTTCTTTTTTAAACTAGAAACAAACATCAAACAAGATACAGTCAGAACAATAAGGACTATTGCATTATAAATTTCAACAAGTACTCAGGTCATTAAAAGCTTCAGATTGAAAGAAGAAGGTTGAAAGTGGTTGGGAATTACCTTGAACAATTCTGAAAATGCAGTATCAGTATTTCCATTAAATAATAAATATATATTTGACGTGATACACATCAACAAAAAACTAATTCTCATTGTCCTGAACGTTGACCTTCATGATACACTACAATTTTCTTTCATCCAGGACAAAACTTCAGTGATCATTGGAAAGTTCGTAAACTTTATGCACCGAACAATAATTACTCGCCATTGCTTCAATAGCTGCCATTGAACATCATCAATAAAAATGCAAATGAGCACACAAAAAACACTCAGATGGCGCAATAATTTTTTTCTACAAACGTCAAAAAATGACAAGGTTCGCACATTGACAACAGTATGCGAAGTGGCACTTTTTTTCATTTTCCTTCGTTACCATGACACCGTGCGCGAAGTAATGTGCGAAATATATTTCGCACACTGCATGTAAACTATATGGGATTTTCAAATTCTAACCTATATATATGTTCCTCAATCAAGCAAAAAACAAGAAATCGTTTATTTATTAATGTAGAACAATAATTAAGGTTTTCAAATTGTGAGAAAATTTTACACTACCTAATTTTATTTGTTATTTACAATGTTAACATTAATGGTGCAGCCAGTGCACGAACCAATATTTATTCCTAAACCAGATAACTCAGATTCAGCTCGTGATATCGTAGTTTCGGGGGTTGGAAGACTATCCATTTTTGACTTGCAAGCAACTGCCGTAGAGGTGACAGCACTTGATCTTGAAATTTCACAGTCTAAAATTTTATTTGATATTTGAATTTTGTTATTGATAGAATCCTCCACGTATCCTTCGGCCACAGTCGAAGATTTCCATCCTCCATGTCGCTTCAAAACACATATATCGGCCCCCGTATTAGCAAGGAGTGTGGCTGATGTTCTCCGAAAACAATGACCAGTGTAGGCATCAGGATTTGGTAATTTTAGGTGTTTTGCTATTAAGCTAGGCATCTTTCCAATACTATTTATTCCAACAACTTGGTTAAAACATCTCTTATTTTGATACTTCAAAAACAATCGGCGACTGGTAGCATAACTTGGACGAAGAGCCGCATATTTTCGGTAAAAGTCAGTATAATATAAATTTGAAACTGTAAAAATTCGTTGTATATTCGTTTTTGTATCGGGTACTTTAACAATCAAAATGGAATTTTTATCTTCTATGTCATCGACCGTCATTTTAGTGAGTTCGTCACGGCGGCAAGCACCCGAAATACCCAGTATTAAAACGACCTAAAAGGAAATCAGTAATTCAAAAAACATATAAAACAATCATCAAAAATCTACCTTAACCAACAAATAGGTTTCATCATCTGCCTCTCTTATGAATTGATCAACTTCCTCTCTAGTCAATACCTTAGATTTCTTAGGATGGTTTGCAACTGACAATTTTTTCAAATATGGAACCAACTTGGTAAATTTCTTAAAATCCACGTTTTCTTTAACATTGAGTGTTGCCTTCAACATAGAATACATTGCCCATAACGTGGAAGACTTCAGCTTCTTAGACTTCTGTGCAAAATATGCCAACAGCACATTTTCGGATATTTTTCTGGCTTTATTTGCTTCACACCACTCTTTAAATTGCTGATATGCATTTTCATACTGGCGCCTCGATTTCTCCGGTAAAAGGTTGGAAATAACGGAATTGGCCGCATCGATCAAGTTAGGTGGGGTACTGCTTAGTTCATCGTCGCTCGAAATTTCCATTCTTTTACAATAATAAATATCACGCACGAAATTGACGCGAATAAAAAGTCAAAAAATAATTATCGAGAACTGTCACTTTGAAATAATTGTCAACAAATGCCATTTTATTTCCATAGTTACAGTCAAGATGCATAGAAACCCTACAGTAATTACTTGATTTGGAAAAATTATTTAAGCCAGTTCAATACTATTTTTCATAGTTATTATTTATTTTAGAACAATATTTTTGACGTTTGTAGAAAAAATTTTGTTTGCATCTCATGCGCGAAATACTTTGGTAATCTCGACTATTTTTTTTAACTCGGCTGCGCCTCGTTAAAAAAAATCAGTTCTCGATCACCAAAGTAGCATTTCGCGCACTAGATACAAAAATAACTATACCTATACAGTATCGGAAACTTTTCATCTGGGGTATAGACAAAAATCTACGCGAGGAACAAGGAACGCAATGATATGATCATACCACATAAATAAGAGAGACGCAATACTGCGCGACTTTCCTGTTACCTCGCCCGACGAATTAACAGCTCAGTTGATATCCCTTCCTCGAGCGGGTAGAGGAGAAATTGTAATGCTCTTTCAATATTATAGCAAGCTATTCTTCACGCTCTCATAATACCACCATACCCCAGATAAAAACTTTCCGATACTGTATAGTATTCTTTTCGATACTGTATAGTATCGGAAAGTTTTCATTTCGGGTATGATGGTTTCATGAGAGCGTAAAAAATAGCTTGCTATATATATATATATATATATATAGAGCATAACAATTTCTCATCTACTCGCTCGGGGAAGGAATATCGACGTAAGCTGGTGTGCGGTGTGTCGTATTAATTGCCAGTTGGTCAGTGGATGCCTCGAGTGGGGTAACAGGAGAAATGCACAGTAGTGCGTCCCTCTTATTTATGTGGTATTATCATTTCATTGCGTTCCTTGTTGCTCGCGTAGATTTCTGTCTATACACCAGATGAAAAGTTTTCGATACTGTATGCAGCACTAATGTACGTCAATTCGATACAGCAGCCCAGAAGTTTTCGACCACACAATCCTGTTTCACGGATATCTTGCATAGAGTAACCTCTAGTGAAAGAGCTCTTATGGTAAATAACTATTATTCCAACGGGGAAAACAACTTCTTAATAGAGTTAAAAGACCAATTTTGTTTTTATTGTCGTTTTGTCCTCTAATGTTCCATACTTTGTGTTGCCTGCCTTCGACTTAGCATACGGAGTATGGTATAGCGGCTGATTTATTCTACTCAATATTAATACTTCAGTATCGTTTCACAAAATGATATCAGGTCGCAACTCAAGACATAAAGTATATTCACGCTGGAAAAGTCTGGTCTCTGAATATAAATGACGATTTTTTATGTTCGCTGGATTTTTTCAAACGATATTTTATGTGCAATACAGAATATAATAAGGTTTTTCATTGACTGGATCCAATGACATGGTCAGAGTTGTATCAAGTTAGTCCGCATAGGGATTCTTTTGTATTCCGTCTCCTTGGCAGTTGAAATCGATGGAGCGATAATTCGGAAAACGTTCAAGAACGTGTGCCGGAGAATATCAATAAAATGAAATGAATACACTTGCCCCCATAAATTTCTACAAACTGGAAAATACGAGGTGAAAATTTGACTACCTCTATAGGTATGGCTAAAACCACGTCGTACAGTGACTATATGTCTATATACATGATGACGTCCTCTGATGAGGAGGGCAGATCAGCAGATGAGGAGCAGCAGCTTCAGCTTTGGATCCGGACATTGCCCCTCTACCGCTTCGCTTTTCCCAGCAACGGATCGCACTTTTCTTCAACCTGTCTTGTGTAGATCTAGACCAACTCTTGTTCACTTTCGATTCTGACATCACTATCTTGCCCAGGTAGTGAACCCTTCCAAAAATTCTCAACCCAATACGTTAGGCGACCCGTATTCAGAGGTCAATGGCCAAGCGTCATATGGTCTCTAACGGGGCGAAACCCCAGAGCCTTAGCCCTAAACGGGGGAAACCGTAGAGCTGGATATTGTCTTTTCCCCATACTCGTGGGATCTAGATGGAACGAGATAAAGAAATCAAACCCAAAAGGGATGGTGCCGGTGAGGACAGCAAACACCTCAACCACTACTATGGAGACGGATCCCTGAGGTGACCAATTAAAGGGGACGCAAGGAACCAAAAACACGATTTCAGAGGGAGTAAGGAATCTGGAACGGCAAAGAAGACCCCCTGAAATGTCCAGCGCCCAGTGGAAGAATATGGTGGAGACAGAAAAAATCCCAGCAGCGACGTGGACAATGGTGAAGCCACTGAAAGAAGCACGCGAAAAACTTGCAATCAAAGGCGATAAAGGAAGGAGTGTAGAAAAATAATCTAGGACGCCCGAAAAACCGACCAAAAATGCCAAAA